>CM065591.1:75068252-75740899 GCA_033119425.1 Bufotes viridis
ATGAAGACCACTGTGCTCCTCAGAACTTTTAGTACAGCAGAATTTATTGTATCCAATCCTGTTTCTGGGCTCTATAGGCAGGTTTTCCTCCTCATGGTTTGTTTTTTGTTCTGATATGCATTGTTATTTAGACAGGGATGTATCTTTCCAAATCATGTCCAATCAACTGAATTTACCACAGGTGGACTCCAATCAAGGTGTAGAAAGTGACGTAAGCAGCGTGCGGTGCCGCGCCTCCCCCCCTCCTCCTCCCCATACTACAGGCAGCGAGCTGCGTTCTGTTACCTGGCGTACTGTGCGTCTGTTACCCGGCGCGCGTATGTCTGGCTCTGGCTCTTGACTGCGGCTTGACATGTCCAATCAACTGAATTTACAACAGGTGGACTCCAATCAAGGTGTAGAAACATCTCAAGGATAATCACGAGAAATGGTAGGCCGCTAGACCTAAATTTCAGGTATCATAGCTGAATCCTTGTGTCCGTGCAAAACTTTAGTTTTTCCTTTTTAATAAATTTGCAAACATTTCATAAATCCTCTTTACCTTCATCAGGCCTTTAAAAAAATCTAAAACATCTTAAATGTATGGAATACCGCAGGAGACTATCTTATCCCATACAATGTTATACAGTTAAAAACCATATACCACTTTTTTTTATAGTAGGCATCTATAGAAGATGTATCCCACTGTAAGCCTATACAGTGGGAGAAGTGACAGCCTATACATCAAACTTAGGCTGAAACCATAATGGGAATGCATTTTACCACTTTTTAGTGTAACATTTGATTACCACTATATATATATATATATAAATATATATATATATATCTATAGGCGCTGGTTAACATTGAGTAAATTAGCAATGCTCTCTGCTAATAACAGACTTGGAGCACTGTCAAAATAGTGATATACTTCATCTATGCTGGCATATTCTGTCTATACATAGACATATGTGATATTCATAGTACTTTGTAATGATGCATTTGTGCATTACTAGCTGTATTATTCTACGTTTTGTCTTTATTTTGTAGCTGGCTTACAGCATGATTTGTATAGTTTATGCGGCAGGTTTCATAGCTGCCTCTTTGTATTGTTCCAAGCAATACATAATAAAACACTTGCAATGTAATATCGGCATTAATAGTCCATGAGACAATTTCGTCACAATTCATCAAAATTTCCAACAAATGTTGATCTGTCAAAACTTCTATTGTCTGCAGATATTTATACTACAGTAGTACCATGTAGTACACAACTGCCTATAAGTGGTACTAGAGAGACAGTTTTCTTCCTTTTGGCGGAGAACTGATTCACTTACTATGTTTTCTACATCCTTACAGATGTAGGAAAAGGTTTAGGTCCTAAAAAATATTTCTATCCTTACTTTTATACTGTTAAAAACTCTATAAAAGAACAGCACATAAAATGTTTTCATACCTGTATTGGTGCTTCTAAAATGTGAGGTATAGATTGGTCCCATTAACCTTAGTAAACAGATGATTTTTCACTGTTGGAATCATAAATTGTTGAATGGGAAAGAAAATATAAGAGGATCAATATACCCTGTTGAATTGGCAAAGGTCCATCTACCACAATGTTTATGGACTGTAATGGACTGATGTTGTGGACTTCCTAAATCTTGTGTGCCATCATTAAAAATGTGGTCAAACCAACTGTATTAATACTTTCTCTTTGAAATAATTAGTTATCGTTTGTGTTAAATATCCTCAAAAGACAAAGGTTACTAATAACTGAAGGCTTTTCAGTATTTCATATTGTTCTTTTGCCAGTATCCTTCAATATGACATAATAGCCTTATTTTTCAATATAATAAGCAAAGTATGATTTATCTCAGAATTTGGCAAAGTATTTTTGAAAAAATATTGACAGTTGGGTGCATATAAGATATCAAATTTGCAATATTCCTAAAAGTGTTGACCAGCAATAAGACTGAAGTATGATCAGGAACACACCAATAATTTAGAGAATGGATTGATAACTTAACAGAATCTGACAGCTTTGGTTTTTATAAATTTGTTGAATACAAGGAGAAGCTCAAAATTACTGACAGATAGTTTAGCTAAAGAAAGTACCAATAATGTACCAATCAAAATTGCATTTCCTTGGAGAATAGTCAGCTTCTAATACACAGTCATAATCTGAAGGCTGGACAGTAGAGAGTCTTCTCTCAGCCGACATCATTCAATAACATCTCACCTTCATAGTATTATAAAGAACTTGGAAATACAAGGTAATTACACATTAGGAAGCATCTAGTTAACTTTGTGGCTGCACACTCTTGTCTTCTAAACCACTAACCACTGGCTCATCTTCAGTCTCTGTAGATGTGTCTTGATTCTCTAGGTCACTTAACTGTCCCTCTCCAAATTCTAAAATAGTTGGCAAATTCCCCTGTTTAGGACATCGTTTCTTGAGGCTAACTAAAAAAGGCTGTGGCAGGGAGAAGATGTCCACATTATTGCCAAGATCAATCCAGGTCATGCTGGGAAACTTTTTAAGGTCCTTCAAAGCTTCAGTGATTTCTCTCAGGATGGATTTTGTCAACCAGTTTCCATTAACTGCCAGAGTAGTAAGATGTGGAAGGCCACTGAGGACAGGCAAAAGATATAAGAACATTTCATCTGTGAGTTCAGTAAAACAGAGTTCGACATTCTCCACTTCTTCTGAATTGTGCTGAAGATAAAGCATCACACGGTCCAAGTCTTTCATGGTTAGGGAAAAGCCGGAAAGATCTAAATTTCTCTCTCGAGGTCTTGCTGATAGAATTGCTTTTAGGCTGCAAAAAAAATAAATAAAAAAAAGTTAGGTCAAATGATCCCCAATTATTACAATTACACAGTGTGATAAAAAATAAATAATGCAAAACTATAAGTGATGCAAAGTTACAAAAACACGTCTGGTTTCCACTAAAAATAGTGTCTCTCTTTTACATTCTCCCCCTCACTTTGCAGCGTGTAAGCACTTGGTAAGGTAGTGCTTGCTTTTGAACTTTTTGGTTGACAGTATGGAGATGGTCCCTCATTTTCATTAGTTGATGGGCACACATGCTGGCTATAAAGGATGTCTTTTGGAGGGTGAGGAGGAGAATTCATCCAGGTTGTCTACCGTGAATAAATCAGGTCAGTAGCATTTTATGTCTTCAATAGGGGTTCTTCCATTAACTTATACCCTGTCCACAGGATAGAGGATATGTTTCTGATCGGTGGGAGTCCAACCGCTGGAGCCACTGCAGATCAACAGAGCCTGTGCTCTCTCATTTGAATGGAGTGGTGACCACACATGCACACTGCTATTTAGTTCAAATGAGGACCCCATTCTAGTCATTGGTTGGGGCCCCAGCCAATCAGCTACTTATCCTTTATCTTTTGGAAAGGGAATAAGCTGTCTTAATAGGAGAACCCCTTTAAGGTTTATCATGCATACGTCATCTACCTGTGGACAGCATAACTGAGCTTCAGGACTACTAGAATGGCTGCAGTGTCACTGCATTATATGCAGGTTGCTCATTTATGGATTTACAATCTTGCCCTATCATCTGGGCTTGGTATATGGCTGGGGCTACAGGGTGACAGGTGCTCGAAAACTAATTTGACCCAAGACATTTGCGCAACTATTTTAGACCTGTGATTTGCCTGTAAAGACACAGTGGCAAACAAGCGGCATGTTTACGATGGCAAAGTCTCATGAGACTTGCAGCCAAAGATCCAACAATGTTGCGTCACAGACACACCATGTCACATCGTAACCCCACTGACAATCATTAGATGCAATATATACACACATCTTTTATACTATGTCATGCAGCCTGTGAGCAGGAAATGGGCTTATTTCCCCTTTAAACCAGTGAGCGCTTGGCTCTTTCCAGTCTTTTAATCACTGTGGCAGGTAATCATCCTTTGTGCTGTTTCTATAAGTCCTAATTCACATGTCCGCAATCTACGTCTGCACCAGTTCCGCAAATTTGCGGAACGGGTGTGGACCCATTCATTTTGAATGGGGACGTAATGGATGCGAAGAGCACACACTGTGCTCTCCGCATCCGCATTTGCGGAGCGCGCCACCGATCTTCCGGACGGCGGCGTCAAAAAAAATAAAGAGCATGTCCTATTCTTGCCTGCAATTGCGGACAAGTATAGGCATCTCTATAGGGCTGGTGGCAAGGTGTTTTGCGGATCCGCAAAACACTACGGACGTGTGAATAAGGCCTAATTCTGGGTTTTTGGGTACAAAAGTCAAGGAAAGTGACAAGGAACAAGGTAATATTGCACTTAGCAGTTCACCTGAGATAACGGCTATGAATCCTTTTACAATGGCAGATAAATTGCCTGCAATGAGTGTCGATCTATGATGCAGCAAGTCTTCTAGTGCTCATTTACTTACATTTATATGTAGGAAATATCTTATGGTTTTCATACAATTGTCCATTTCCCTCCTCTGATACAGTTTCCACATCTTCTATTTACATGATGAGATGTGCTTCCAACCAATTATTGTCCAGGAAGAGAAAAACATGGCAGCTCTCTTCCAAAAACAGTGCCACACCTGTCCACAGGTTGTGTGTGGTATTACAGCTCAGCCCCATTTACTTCAATGGAGCTGAGCGGTAATACAGGAAAAAACCATAGACAGGTGTGGGGCTGCTTTTGGAATAAAGTAGCCATGTTCTTCTCATCCCTTTAAACAGGCACTGCTGTCTGCAGTCCTTGATCTATTGACTGAATTCCTCCAGAACAGGCATCCTCAAACTGCGGCCCTCCAGATGTTGTAAAACTACAACTCCCAGCATGCCCAGACAACCTACAGCTATCAAGCTACAGCAGGGCATAGTGGGAATTGTAGTTTTACAACATCTGGAGGGCCGCAGTTTGAGGATGCCTGCTCCAGAATAATTACCAGTGCAAATAGACATGCACCCAAGTGCAAAATTATTTGGTTTGATGATTAGAGTTAGGCCTCATGCACACGACCGTAGTTGTTTTGCGGTCCGCAAAACACGGAAGCTGTTCCGCGTTCCGTTCCGCAATTTGCAGAACGGAACGCGGCCCATTGTAGAAATGCCTATTCTTGTCTGCAAAACAGACAAGAATAGGACATGCTCTCATTTTTTTGCGGGGCCACATAACGGAGCAAAGGACGAGGACAGCACACGGAGTGCTGTCCGCATCTTTTGCGGCCCCATTGAAGTGAATAGGTCCGCACCCGAGCCGCAAAATATGCGGCTCAGACGCGGACCCAAAATACGCTCGTGTGCATGAGGCCTAAGGCATATGTCAGCATATTCTGTAAATTGTGAGGATTAGCGTTATGGATTAGGTCTTGGCTTAGGGTAGGTTCACACCTCCGTTTAACTGATCCAGTAGCGGACATACTACTGAAGTTCACTGGATCCTGCCTTACCAGATACTGCTGTTCACTGCCGGACCCCTTGACTATAATGGCATCCGGCCGCTTTCCGTCATAAGTGTTGGTTTTCGGCAAAACCAAAAATCTCTGCATGCCATGTCTCTGCTGGAACAGCCTGTGGGATCAGTGAAAGGGAGGTGTGAACCTACCCTTACAGCATTACTAATGAATATGATGGATCCATCTACAGATCATAGCAGGTCCCGTTGATCTTTCTGAGAAAGCAATGGAAACATGAAAATTTTATTTTACAGAATCCTATCGCCATACAGGTTTTGAACCATTGTTCGTCATTCCCTTACCCTTTACAATGCTGTAGTTTTCCTTCTAGAAACAAAATGATTTTGCCAAGTGCATAAAATAAGCAGGAGCCGTGTGTGTGAACACGAAGAACATAATCCTGTTAAAGCAGAGCTAAGCTGAGTTTATTCCGACGATAAAAGGTTCAACCGTAAAGATATAAATGGAAAGACAGATAAAACGGCTCAGCCTCTAGGCTCTTTATATGGTGCCTGTTCCCCTAAGGCCTATTGCACACGACCGAATGGCTTTTTCAGTATTTTGCGGTCCGGAAAAAACGGATGACGTCTGTGTGCATTCCGTTTTTTGCGGAATTGAAATGCATGGTTCCGTATACGGAATGCAAAAAATGGAACGCAAACGGAAGAGGCCTAAGTTTGATCCTCTCCAGATAGAGCGACTACAATAACCAAGAAGGGGGCAAAAATAAGGCTGGGGCTACAGGGTGACATGTGCTCAAAAAGTAATTTGACCCAAGACATTTGCGCAACCATTTTAGACCTGTGATTTGCCTGGCAAACAAGCGGCATGTTTACGATGGCAAAGTCTCATGAGACTTGCACCCAAAGATCCAACAATGTTGCGTCACAGTCACACCATGTCACATCGTAACCCCACTGCCAATCATTAGATGCAATATATATACACGTCTTTTATACTATGTCATGCAGCCTGTGAGCAGGAAATGGGCTTATTTCCCCTTTAAACCAGTGAGCGCTTGGCTCTTTCCAGTCTTTTAATCACTGTGGCAGGTAATCATCCTTTGTGCTGTTTCTATAATTCTGCTATAATTCTGTCTCCTGTTTTCTCTCTTTCCTCTGCTTCCATTTTGTAATTTTTAATGGATTTCAGTCCCACTGAGCAAATAACATAAGAAATGATGATCATTATGAGGATAAAATGAGGCCTATTACAGGCGCTGTATTTTTTTCATCCATCTAGTTCGGTGCTTTCATATTTGGGGATAATCAGCCACAGCTTTATCTGGACGGACATTTCTAAATACAAACTAAGCACTAAGATGTAAAAGAGGTCAGTGGATGTTATAGGAAAATCTGTGGACTGAGAAGGGTTATCATATGTTGTCTCCAATTGTTGAAATGTGAGTTTTTTAATTAAACACAATTATTACATAGTCAATTACACTCTGGTTCTTACACCGTTATACCGTGCTGAAAAGTATGATGGAACTAAAAGAGAAAGCAACAAAAAGTAACCAGTCTCACTGGCTTGTCAGTTACTCTATACATTAAGAGTGCCTAGCACATTTTTAGGGTACGGTCACACTTTCAAGTTTCCTGGTGCAGTTTCGGAAGCCAAAATTATGAGGGGATCATAAATGGAGAGAAAAAAAACTATAAAGGACAAAGATATTTTCCTCTTTTTTTTAATTCACTCTTGGTTTTAGCTTCCAACATTGCATCAGATAACCTCAATGTGAGCCGTACCATGAGAGAGTAGCTATAATGTTCGTTTTAGAAAGGACCCAGCACGTGCATCTCCACCCACTAAATACTTACAACATGTAGCTATTGTGTGTCGGTAAAGCAGAAAAGACGTGCTCATATTCTCAAGTTAGCTCCATATGGACAACAATGAGGGGTCTGAACTGAGAGCACCGCTGTAGGGGCAACCTCTTTTGAGCACCATATAATTGCTACACATTTTTTCAAGTGAAAGCAGTTTGGTTGGCGATAACCAGGCACATGAGATGGTTTTTGTCTGTCATCATCTCTGCACTGGAGTGTGGTGCTATCATCAGTCTCAGCCATCTAAATTTACTATAGGTATTAACCACAAGCTATCAGAGAAATAGTCATCAACAGACCAACCCCTTTCCCTAATAACTCCCTTACTGGTCCTCAAACCTCCCTGCTCTTCCCTCACTGGTCCCATACCTTCTTGCTCTATATAATATAATATCCCTCCCCCTTGTACTTTTCCACAAGGTCTACAGTAGGTACCTTTATCCACTCCTATAAACTCCCATGACTGGCCATTAGAAGTTTAACATCCCTGCCTCAACTTTACAAAAAACTCCAAGATGAAGCTTTATTTTATATAAAATATATATACTGTAGAAGGTATAGATATTTTTCCATATAAACATCAATATGCACAGGAGTTCATGTCGCATCACTACGCATTGCTGAACTGGGAGGGTTACTGTGTCTACCAGACAAGCTTCGGCTGCTGGCCTTTTAAGAGTGACTGGAAACTGGGCTATTCAAGATTCTGACCCTGTGTCCAAGCCCAGAGCCAGATGGGGGTTTAAGACAGCCGTCTCCTATCAATATTGTCTGTGATTGTGTTGGTTTTCTAGACTTTACTGTGTGACTTCATTTTGATTATCCTGGTGATCTGACTTCTGGCTTGTTTTTAGATTTACTCTTCTGTCTGCTGTTCCTGTTTATATCGACTCCACCGGTAACTGACCTGGTTTCTCCTCTGAACTAACCAATTGTGACCTGCATTGACCATGTATGTTTTTTCCAGGTATTGACCATGCTTGTATATTTCTCTTTGTACCTCCTTGGTCACTCTGGAAGGTCTTCTACTTGTGTACCCTCACCAGTGTTCTATTATCAACTCTGCAAATGCATGCTGGGTCCCTAGCAGCCAAGTCCATCCTGCCTTGCTGGTAAATACCTTAGGGTAGCCTTAATTTCATACTACCTGGAGTGGTTTTGGAAGGCTGGTAGCAATTTTGGGGTTCACTGGCTGTGATCTAGACAGTGACCCTAGTACTTCCTAACAACACCCAACACAAGTGGCATGGATTATCGTCAACAGTTGCATTCCTTTGGAAACTGAAATTGAAAGCGGCATAAAAGGTTGTGCTACACAGTTAACTCTGGAGCCGAGCGAGCACCATTACCACAGTAACCCGGTTCACTGCTGTTCCACACAGTAGACACCTTTTGCTAATGTCCAAAATCAGCAGTAATGCCGAACGCAGTAATTTTACCCCTCAGATGCCGTAGTCAAATGTGACCATGGCATCTGAGAGGCCTAAATTCTGGAAGCACACGCTTGACAGCCAGGAATGCCTCCTCTGGGCAGAGATCGGGGAAGGTGTTCCATGAAAGTAGCCCCCTTTCCCCAAAATAAAAATAAACAATAAAAAACTTAAAATCATTGGCATTGCCATGTGCAAAAATGCCTCTAATATTAAAATATAAAAAACTTATCCCATACAGTAGATGGCGTAATGGGAAAAAAATTGGTCGATTCACCATTTTTTCATTACTTCGCCTCCCAAAAAAACTTAATAAAAAGTGATCAAAAAATGGTATCAATAAAAACTACAGATCATCCTGCAAAAGAAATAGCCCTAACACAGAGCCATAGACACAGCTATTAAAAAGTTATGGGGGTCAGAATATGGCAATGAAAAAATAAAAAAATTAATCTGTATTAAAACACAACAAAAACTGGTATTGCTGTAATAATACTCACCTGGAGAATGACAAGCACAAGTCAATTTTGCCGCATATTGAATGTGATTAAAAAAAAAAACATAAAACTGGGTCAGAATTGTGTGGGTTTTTTTTTTACAATTCCACCCCATTTGGAATTTTTTGGGATCCTTTACAATATTAAAATGTGCCATTAGAAAATGCATCTTGTCCCGCAAAAAACAAGTCCACATATGATGTTGAGTACAGAAAAGTAAACAAGTTATGGCTCCCGGAAGACAGGGAGTGAAAAATGGAAATGCAAAAATGGAAAATCGATTCATCAGGAAAGGGTTAAATGAATTTGCAAGATAGAAATTATTTTCCTGTAACACAAGCAACATTAAGGAAGAAGCCATAAATCTACTAGATCACACCACTGTTCGCTGACAGCTTTTATATGTGATACAAGACAACAAACTAAAAAAGAACACACTGTGAACCGAAGGTCGGAAGAAAGTCTTTTAGGTTTATAATTGTTATATGTGAAAGTTTGGAAAAAGAATTGGGGTTTACGATGCCCCAGCTCTCTTTGCAATGGAGACCAGTCAAGCTCTGCCCTGCCCCTGAGATGGTCATCAGCTAAAAGTGGAGGCCAGCAGGAGAAGACTGACACGTCTTTTCGGGCAGATTTCTATAAGACATTTGCAAACTAAAAAGTTTTTCCCTCATCCAGTGTTTCATACTTTTCAAAAGACATTATGGTTTTGGGTGGCACTGCACTTCAGGAAAGCTGCTTACTCAAACCATTCATGGTGGCCCAGGTTTCCAGCAAAAGCTCCAGGGACTATAAATTGTTTATGGCATCACCTGATCAGCCAGTGACAGCACAGATTCAAAAAATGTATCCAGTCAGGGCTCATGCACACAAACGTATGTTCTTTCCGCCTCCGGTCCTTTTTTTGTGCGGCCCGTATGGGGAACCATTCACTTCAATGGGGTTGTAAAAAATACGGAAGTCCGTGTGCATTCCATTTCCATTTGTCTGCATTGCCATTCCGCAAAAAAGTAGTGCGTGTCCTATTATTGTCCGCAAATCACATTCCGAGGCCCCATTGAAGTCAAAGGGTCTGCAAAAAATATGTGTAACACACACGGAACACATCCGTATGTCCTTCGTATTTCATCCGTATTATTCCGGATCCATACTGTAGAAATGCTATGCCCAGCCCATATTGCTCATGTGTTTGGTGATTAATAAGTTACTGTTTCTGTATACAATCAGCAAAAAACGGATCAAATACGGAAACCATACGGATATGTTTTGTGCAATAATGGTATGGAAGAGGACTTAAATCAGAGAAAAAAAACCTCAGACGCGGAACAACGGATCTGTGAAAAATGGACTGCAAAACTACAACGGTCGTGTGCATGAGCCCTTAGGCTGTCTTCATATCTATGTCCGAGGCTTAAGCTGCACTTTTTTGATCAGTAAAAGTGACTCCATTATAGGTAATGGGGTTCGTCAGCTTCCATTAGTGTCTATTATCTGAAGGATCCATCATTTTTGTTGTTTTCATTGAATAGAAATAAGAAGGTCAACGTGAACGCAGCCTGTTGTCTACATCCTCGGTTGACATTAGATAAGTGCCAGGGCTCTCTGTTTTGTCCCAATAAAACAGCTTCCAGTCACCCTCATGCACTGGGCTGAGAAAACATATACCTCCATACCTCCCATAGAAGTGTAGCAGTGCAGGCAATGCCTTTTCTGCATCTCAAAAGCTCACTGTGCTATGCTGCTTTTGTAATTCCCATTTACTTGTATAGGAGCTCTAGAGACAATGTAGCATAGCCCACTCATATGTTTCTGTAGTCCACCTCAGGCAGGTGGAGATAGGGAGGCTCGGGGGCCACTTCTGAGACTGGAATATGCATTTAATATGCATGCTGAGAAATGTATGTAGAGGAGATTCATTAGATATAAGTATATTGAAGACAACTGTGCTTATGTTTTATGCTGTATTGACATGGCAGTGTGTGTGTGCTGCTTTACGGCAGCTGCAAGGAATAGTAGTCATTTGAGAAATTTCAATAGAGTAGCCTAGTTTCCAGTATGTGCTGGAGTACAGCCTCCAGAGATAAGAGTGACAGGCTAGAGGCATACATTAATAGTGTATATAAATACTATGATTTCTGACCTTAGTCTCCAGCATCATTAAACCCTCTATACTCTGCTAACCCTGTTCCAGTATACACAGCAAAGCTGACAAGTCAGCTGCTAAAAAGGGTTAGTGTAAAAACTTACTTTTTTTATATGCATAGAAGAAAAAAAATGTATATAATAAAATTCTGATTAATAATACTATTAATGAATAATACTTACAGGCTATGCATACTAAAGGCATTTTTTATGATTACATTTTGCTCATTTTGGACTACAAATAATTTTTTCACTTCATCATTAACAATGGTTAGCTGTTTCTGAGATACAAGGGTTAAAACTCAGTCTGTTTGCAAGCTGTCACTTTGTGTTTTCTTCTAATCCGGCCATCTGACGGTTCCTGTGCAGTTCTTACCTCTAACCTAATGAACTCATAACCACTTAATTAAGTCAGGTATAATGAGTATTTATGGGGTCAGGAGAGTAAAGATAAGAACTACACATGAGCTGTCAGATGAAGGGATTCAAAGAAAACACAAAGTGACAGCTTGCAAACAGACTGATGTTTTAACTCTTGAATCTCAGAAATTAGATTTTTAATAAAGACCAATTGAAAAATATGATGTGTAGTAAAATGCAATTATTAAAAAATGCCCCCCTAAGGTGTAGATAGCCTTTAACCACTTCAGCCCCCCTAGCTTAAACACCCTTAATGACCAGGCCACTTTTTACAATTCTGCACTACACTACTTTCACCGTTTATTGCTCCGTCATGCAACTTACCACCCAAATGAATTTTACCTCCTTTTCTTCTCACTAATAGAGCTTTCATTTGGTGGTATTTCATGGTTGCTGACATTTTTACTTTTTTTGCTATTAATAAAAATTTAACGACATTTTTGCAAAAAAATGACATTTTTCACTTTCTGTTGTAAAATTTTTCAAAAAAAACTACATTTCTATATACATTTTTCTCTAAATTTATTGTTCTACATGTCTTTGATAAAAAAGTCCAATAAGTGTATATTTATTGGTTTGGGTAAAAGTTATAGCGTTTACAAACTATGGTGCAAAAAGTGAATTTCGGCATTTTGAAGCAGCTCTGACTTTCTGAGCACCTGTCATGTTTCTTCAGGTGCTAGAATGCCAGGATAGTATAAATACCCCCAAATCACACCATTTTAGAAGAAGACACCCCAAAGTATTCGCGGAGGGGCATGGTGAGTTCATGTATCATTTCATTTTTTTCACAAGTTAGCGGAAAATGACACTTTCTGAGGAAAAAATAAAAATAATAAAGTTTCCATTTCTGCTAACTTCTGGCAAAAAATGAAAAATCTCCCACGGACTCACTATGCCCCTCAGTGAATACCTTGGGGTGTCTACTTTCCGAAATGGGGTCATTTGTGGGGCGTGTTTACTGTTCTGGCATTTTGGGCGAGGCTAAATTGTGAGCAGCCCTGTAAAACCTAAAGGTACTCGTTGGAATTTGGGCCCCTTTGTGCACTCAGGCTGCAAAAAGTGTCACTCATGGGTATCGCCGTACTCAGGAGAAGTAGGGCAATGTGTTTTGGGGTGTATTTTTACATATACCCATGTTGGGTGAGAGAAATATCTCTGTAAACTGACAACTTTGTATAACATTTTTTTAAAAGTTGTCGTTTACAGCTATATTTCTCACACAAAGTATGGGTATATATAAAAATACACCCCAAAACACATTGCCCTACTTCTCCTGAGTACGGCAATACCACATGTGTGACACTTTTTTGCAGCCATGATGCGCAAAGGGGCCCTAAAACCAATGAGTACCTTTAGGATTTCACAGGACATTTTTACGCATTTGGATTCCAGACTTCTTCTCACACTTTAGGGGCCCCTAAAATGCCAGGACAGTATAAATACCCCACATGTGACCCCATTTTAGAAAGAAGACACCCCAAGGTATTCTGTGAGGGGTATGGTGAGTTCATGTAAAATTTTATTTTTTGTCACAAGTTAGTGAAATAAGAGACTTTGTAAAAACAAAACAAAAAAAAAAAAAATATATCGATTTCCGCTAACTTGTGCCCAAAAAATAAAAATTCTGTGAACTCGCCATGCCCCTCACGGAATACCTTGGGGTGTCTTCTTTCCAAAATGGGGTCACTTGTGGGGTATTTATACTGACCTGGCATTTTAGGGGCCCTAAAGCGTGAGAATCCAAATGCGTAAAAATGCCTCTGAAATCCTAAAGGTACTCGTTGGAATTGGGCCTCTTTGCGCATCTTGGCTGCAAAAGTGTCACTCATGTGGTATCGCCGTACTCAGCAGAGTAGGGCAATGTGTTTTAGGGTGTATTTTTACATATACCCATGCTGGGTGTGAGAAATATCGCTGTAAACGACAACTTTTTACATTTTTTTATTCAAAGTTGTCAATTTACAGAGATATTTCTCTCACCCAGCATGGGTATATGTAAAAATACACACCAAAACACATTGCCCTACTTCTCCTGAGTACGGCGATACCGCATGAGTGACACTTTTTTGCAGCCAAGATGCGCAAAGGGGCCCTAAAACCAATGAGTACCTTTTAGGATGGCATTTTTACGCATTTTTCTTCTCACGCTTTAGGGCCCCTCAAATGCCAGGGCAGTATAAATACCCCACATGTGACCCCATTTTGGAACGAAGACACCCCAAGGTATTCCATGAGGGGCATGGCGAGTTCATAGAAGATTTTTTTTTTGGCACAAGTTAGCGGAAATTGATTTTTTATAGTTTTTTCTCATAAAGTCTCCCTTTCTGCTAACTTTTGACAAAAAGTTACATTTTTCACGGACTCACTATGCCCCTCAGTGAATACCTTGGGGTGTCTTCTTTCCAAAATGGGGTCATTTGTGGGGTGTTTGTACTGTTCTGGCATTTTGGGCGGGGCTAAACTGTGAGCAGCCATGTAAAAGCTAAAGGTACTCGTTGGAATTTGGGCCCCTTTGCGCACCCAGGCTGCAAAAAAGTGTCACACGTGGTATCGACGTATTTAGAAGAAGTAGGGCAATGTGTTTTGGGGTGTATTTTTACATATACCCATACTTTGTGTGAAAAATATCGCTGTATATTGACAACCTTGTATAAAAAAAAATTAAAAAGTTGTCATTTACAGAGATATTTCTCTCACCCAGTATGGGTATATGTAAAAATACACCCTAAACACATTGCCCTACTTCTCCTGAGTACGGCGATACCACATGAGTGACACTTTTTTGCAGCCAAGATGCGCAAAGGGGCCCGAATTCCAATGAGTACCTTTAGGATTTCACAGGGATTTTTACGCATTTGGATTCTCACGCTTTAGGGCCTCTAAAATGCCAGGTCAGTATAAATACCTCACATGTGACCCCATTGTGGAAAGAAGACACCCCAAGGTATTCTGTGAGGGGCATGGCGAGTTCACAGAAAAATAAAAAATTTGGCACAAGTTAGCGGAAATTGATTTTTTTTTATTTTTTTACAAAGTCTCATATTCCACTAACTTGTGACAAAAAAATAAAATTTTGCATGAACTCACCATACCCCTCAGCGAATACCTTGGGGTGTCTTCTTTCTAAAATGGGGTCACATGTGAGGTTTTTGTACTGCCCTGGCATTTGAGGGTCTCCGCAATCATTACACGTATGGCCAGCATTAGGAGTTTCTGCGATTCTCCGTATATTGAGCATACGGGTAATGAGATTTTTTTTTTCCGTTCAGCCTCTGCGCTGAAAAAAAAAATAAAATGAACGGCACAGATTTTTTCATTCGCATCAATCAATGTGGATGAAAAAATCTCTGCCAAAATCAGTGACTGCGGTGCGGTGGGCTGTGCGCTAACTACCTAACTAGTAGCTAGCTAACTGACGGTGATAAGGGACCCTTATGCCCCATTCACACGTCCGAAATTCTGTTTGCGGAACGGAATTGTGGACCCATTCATTTCTATAGGGACAGACTTTGTCCCGCTCGGATCCGGAATTGCGGATCCGCACTTACGGGTCTGCACTTCCGTTCCGCAAAAATATAGAACATGTCTTTTTCTTGTCCGCAATTGCGTACAAGAAAAAGCATTTTCTATATAGTTCTGGCAATGTGCGGATCTGCAAAATGCGTAAAGCACATTGCCGGTGTCCGTGTTTTGCGGATCCGCGGATCCGCAAAACACATATGGACATGTGAATAGAGCCTTACAGGGGGGTGATCAGTGACAGGGGGGTGATCAGGAAGTCTATATGGGGTGATCAGGGGTTAACAAAGGGTTAATAGTAGTTATAAAGTGAGGGGGGGTTGGGGGGGGTTAGTGTAGTGTTTGGTGCAACTTTACATTGTTACCTGGTCCTCTGGTGGTCGATCCCAGCAAATGGGATCACCAGAGGACCAGGTATTAGGTATATCAGACGCTGTTAGCAACACAGCGTCTGATATACCACTTTGATCTAATTTATTTTACATTTACAGCCTGGCAGCGATTGATCATCGCTGGCAGGCTGTAGTACAACTGCAGAGCCGCGCTCTGCTGTGAACGCGCGCGCGTGCGCGCGTTCACAGCAGATCTCGGCTCTCGCGAGATGACGCACGGATGCGTCCAGGAGGAATAAAACTGCCGCCTGGACGCATCCGTGCGTTCGGCGGTCGGGAACAGGTTAATTTACTGATGATAGACATCCCCTTTTAATATTGTATTCGTTTTTAACTCCCCATATATCATGGTAAGAAGCAGGGTGTTGTGAGTTGTGGTCAGTACAATTAGATGCAGCTCAGAGTTTAATTAATCGGTTTTCTCTCATCTTTTCCTAAAAGAATGCTTCTGTAAAAAGACAAATTGCAGCATCAATAAAATATTTCCAGAATGAATAAGCATTCATAGAAGGGCCTCACAACTTCAAACCCTTCTATGAAGAAGACAATCTTATTATCCTTGTGACCCGTGTGATCCATGAGAAAGCTTCATTACAAATATTAAGTGTTAAAGGGTCTCCGCAGCTTGGGCACCTTTGAAACCAACTCCAGAAACACTTCAAGAGTCTCTCTAATTAAAAGACACTCAGTTATAATAATATCGATAATATGTTTAGGCTGAAATCCAAATATTTCTCTGATGTTGTCTCAAGATGCTGGTTAATTAGAAGGTATCCATGAAGTAATGTCTCCCCTTGGCTAATTTTATCAAATTTGCACATGTTATATCAAAGAAGAACTTGAGATGAAAGCTCGAGAGGAAACCTGAGAATCAGAAATGGAGCCATTTATATACAGTGGTTAATGGAGAGTACGTGGTTGTGCATGGCAGAACTGTCCAATAAATGACTGAATAAAAAATACCATTGTGCTACATGCGCTGCAATGCTTACATTCTCTGGTTTCCACGTACTGTAGACCACGTGCCCCAAAAGACAGCAAATGGCCCTGTGCAGTGGAGCTAGTTCAACCATAGAAGTTCATAAAATCCAGCAGGAAAACCTTTAGGCTGCATTCACATGGGCGAGTTTTCCGCGCGGGTGCAATGCGTGATGTGAACGCATTGCAGCCGCACTAAATCCTGACCCATTCATTTCAAAGGGTCTGTGTACATTTTGTGAGCGTTTTTTTTCACTCATCACTTGTGCGTTGCGTGAAAATCCCAGCATGTTCTATATTCTGCGTTTTTCACGCAGCCCTAGCCCCATAGAAGTGAATGGGGCTGAGAGAAAAACGCATTGCATCTGCAAGCAAGTGCAGGTGCATTGCGTTTTTCACTGATGGTTGCTAGGAGATGTTGTTTGTAAACCTTCAGTTTTTTATCACGCGCGTGAAAAACGCATCAAAACGCATTGCACCCGCACGGAAAAAACTGAACAACTGAACGCAATCGCAGGCAAAACTGAATGGCTTTGCTGGTGAAATCGCACAGTTTTCATTGAACGCTTCCGCAACGACCTAATCCGGACACGCTCGTGTGAACCCAGCCTTATGCCAAATCAGCCAATGTATGTACAGAGGAATAAGAAAGCATTGCGCCTGGTGGAGAATATCTCCGTGTAAGGGCTCATGCACACGGCAATGCACAGGCAACATCCGTGCAGATTACGCAGATGGATCCAAACCCATTCCAGTTGAATGGGTCGTGATCCATACACTACTTTTTTGCGGTGTGGAAGAACAGAGAGAAACCCCAGGGAAGCACTCCCTAGTGATTCCATGGGGTTCTGTGCCTCCGTACCTTCCGGATTGCAGACCCATTCAAGTAAAAGGGTCAGCATCCGTGATACGGTGCAAAAACGGCCAGGGGCCAGTATATTGGGGACCCGCTGTTAGTGCTCATGCACATGAACGTATTTCCGTTCCGAGGCTTTGCAAAAATATAGAACATGTTCTATTGTAGTCCGTATTATGAACAAGGATAGAACTGTTCTATTATGGGCGGGCTTGATAAAGGCTAGTGTATAGCCGAAAGGTAGCTGTTTTACTATTTGTGCACGTGTTCTCTGAGGCGAGTTCTAAAAAAAGGATCCACTGGATATGCTGCCGTCATTCGTCATTTGCTGCTATTATGGGCGGGATCGTCCATTCCGCAAAACTCAGAATGCACATGGCCAGTAGTCGTGTTTTGCAGATCCGCAATTTGGAGACCTCAAAAATGGCTACGGCCATGTGCATGAGCCCTAAGGACCAAGTATTTTCTTTTTGTGTCCTTTCCATTTTTTTATTGTGGACCATATACAGAACCATTCATTTTAATGGGTCTGCAAAAAAAACACAAGTTTCTCTGTGTGCATTCAGTTTCCGTATGTCCGTATTTCTGTTCTGCAAAAAAATAGAACATGTCCTATTATTGCAGACAAGGATAGTACTGTTCTATTAGGGGCCAGCTGTCCCGTTACACAAAATACGGAATGAACACAGACATCATCCGTATTTTTGGCGGATTTGTTTTTTGCGTACTGTAAAATACATACGGTCGTGTGCATGAAACCTAGGTGACAGCATGTGGACTCACATGGAGGCCGCGCAGCTCTGTACTATGGAATCGGATGAATACAGAAAATATCTCTGTCAGTAATTACTGATTTCTTGTCAGTAAATTTTCATTTCTCCTTTTTCAGCCTGCTGTACCTGGAAGCTGCATTAGACAACAGACATGGGTCAGCCTCGCCGCACTCCTGGTGTCAGTCTATCTCGACGTTAGGGAAGACTGGCACATCTGAGAATCCATAAATCTCACTTTTATTTGTCTTTATGAAAAACAGCAACATATAGCTTCCACATTGAGAAATGGTCACCTCTTCTTACGTATTTCTGGTCTTCAGGCCCTCAATTAGAGCACGAGTTACCGCATACTCAAAGCAAACTACTAAAGACTAGGGGCCCCTCCTCCAATAAGACACTAGTGTGAACACACTGACATGAAGCATTAGTTTGCATTGGCCTTGTCTAAATCCCTTAACCCCTTAAGGACTCGGCTTTATTTCACCTTAAGGACCTGACCATTTTTTGCAAATCTGACCAGTGTCACTTTATGTGGTGATAACTTTAAAACGCTTTTTCTTATCCAGGCCATTCTGAGATTGTTTTTTCGTCACATATTGTACTTCCTGACAGTGGTAAAATAAAATCGAAAAATTTCATTTTTAATTATAAAAAAATACCAAATTTACCAAACATTTTGAAAAATTTGCAATTTTCCAAGTTTCAATTTCTCTACTTCTATAATACAAAGTAATACCGCCCAAAAAAGTTATTGATATACATTTTCCATATGTCTACTTCATGTATCGATCATTTTGGGAATACCATTTTTGGGGACGTTACAAGGCTTAGAAGTTTAGAAGCAAATCTTGAAATTTTTCAGAAATTTTCAAAAACCCACTTTTTAGGGACCAGTTCAGGTCTAAAGTCACTTTGTGAGGCTTACATAATAGAAACCACCCAAAAATGACCCCATTATAGAAACTACACCCCTCAAGGTATTCAAAACTGATTTTACAAACGTCATTAACCCTTTAGGTTTTCCACAAAAGTTAATGGCAAATGGAGATAAAATTTCAGAATTTTGATTTTTTGGAAAATTTTCCATTTGAATTCATTTTTTCCAGTAACAAAGCAAGGGTTAACAGCCAAACAAAACTCAATATTTATTGCCCTGATTCTGTGGTTTGCAGAAACACCCCATATGTGGTTGTAAACTGCTGTATGGCCAAACGGCAGGGCGTAGAAGGAAAGGAACGCCATATGGTTTTTGAAAGGCGGATTTTGCTGGACTGGTTTTTTGACACCATGTCCCATTTGAAGCCCCTCTGATGCACCCCTAGAGTAGAAACTCCAAAATAGTGACTCCATATAAGAAACTACACCCCTGAAGGTATCCAAAACCAATTTTACAAACTTTGTTAACCCTTTAGGTGTTCCACAAGAGTTATTGGCAAATGGAGATGAAATTTCAGAATTTCTATTTTTTGTTACCTTGCCTCAAAAAAAGTGTAATATAGAGGAACCAAAAATCATATTTACCCTAAAATAATACAAACAAAACTGCCACCTTATCCTGTAGTTTCCAAAATAGGGTAACTTTTTTGGAGTTTCTACTGTAGGGGTGCATCAGGGGGGCTTCAAATGGGACATAGTGTCAAAAAACCAGTCCAGCAAAATCTGCCTTCCAAAAACCATATGGCGTTCCCTTCCTTCTACGCCCTGCCGTTTGGCCATACAGCAGTTTACGACCACATATAGGGTGTTTCTGCAAACTAGAGAATCAGGGCAATATATATTCAGTTATATTTGGCTGTTAACCCTTGCTTCGTTACTGGAAAAATAGATTAAAATGGAAAATTTGAAAAAAAATTCCCATTTTCGGACCGTTTTTTTTTTGTTATTTACATCGTTGAACTGACCGGTTAGATTGTGTGCTATTTCTATGGAGCAGGTTGCTACGGATGCGGCAATACCAAATATGGCTACTTTTTGGGGGGTTTTGTTTCAGTTTTACATAATAAAGCATTTTTGAAAAAAATGATTTTTTAGTGTCTCCACATTCTGAAAGCCATATTTTTTTTTATTTTTTGGGCGACTGTCTTATGTAGGGGCTCATTTTTTCCGGGACGAGATGTCGGTTTGATTTAAACTATCTTGGGGTGCATTTGACATTTTGGTCGCTTGCTATTACACTTTTTGTGATGTAAGGTGACAAAAATGGCCTTTGACACCGTATTTTTTATTTTTTTTTGTTGTGTTCAAACACAGAAAGAGAAATGAAAGGGTGTAATGGTATACGTCCTCAATTTTATAGTATATATAATTGGAGAGGTACGTTAAAATAAAACAAAAAAAATAAAACTTTATTAGTAGTACCAAGTTAAAACAAATCGGGGGTAATTCCCCAAAATACTTGTTATGGCTTACTACGGCCAAGATTGACATATGCAGAGATAGAGAAGGATTGAAATTGTGTTGTACTCATTACTCCATCTCTGTAATCATGGGATAGCAACTGACGTGTAAATACCAGTGGAAGGTGGTATGCCACTGGTATAGCCAGGATTAGCAGAGCACGGTCGCGCGCATGACCATCTCCGTGTCACGGAATAGGTGCTGGACTTAAACATCAAGTGTGACCATCAGGTAATAATAAACCTGAGGGGTTTGGTCATGTGTTATTTTTATAGAGCAGGTTGTGACGGACCCGCCGATACCTTATATGTATACTTTTTATTTATTTATTTATTTATTAATTTAAGTTTTACACAATATTATCATTTTTTAAAACAAAACAAATCATGTTTCTATAGTCTGAGAGCAGGGCCGTTTCTAGAGGCGGGCGAGGGGTGCGACCGCACGGAGCGCATCACTATGGACAGAAGAGGGGGGCGCCATCAGCAGGGTCCAGGGCCGGAGGGGGGCCCTTTATGTCCGGAGGCAGCAGGAGTGGAAATGAGCGCTTCCTCTGTGGAAGCGTTCATCTCCATATTCATCTGTATCGCCGTCCTCAGGACAGCGATACAGATGAATTGTGCGGAGGAGCAGGGGAGAGGCGTCTCCCTTGCCCAGTCCTCTGATAGGCTACAGGCTTACGCCTGAATCGTACAGCGGGGGACACAGGCCGGAAGAGGCCTGCATCGCATCACTGACAGCAGCATAAGGTAAGTATATGAGTTTATTGTTTTTATTTATAGTATACTGTGGCAAGAAGGGGGGTGGGGGCCCTATATACTGGCACAATATGAAGGGGTACTATTGAGAAGAGGGGAAAGCACCATGGGGGTCCTATATACTGCCACAATATGGGGGGGGGGGTACTATAGAAAAGAGGGGAAGCACTATGGGGGCCCTACATACAGGCACAATATGGGGGGGGCACTATGGGGGCCCTTTATAGTGCTAAAATATGGGAGGCACTATGAAGAAGAGGGGGAAGCACTATGGGGACCACTATGGAGAAGAGGGGAAGCACCATGGGGGCCCTATATACTGCCACAATATGGGGGGCCACTATGGAGAAGAGGGGAAGCACTATGGGGCCCTAGATACTGTTACAATATGGGGGGGCACTATGGAGAAGAGGGAATGCACTATGGGGGCCCTATATACTGCCACAATATGGGGGGCACTATGGAGAAGAGGGGGAAGCACTATGGGGACCACTATGGAGAAGAGGGGAAGCACCATGGGGGCCCTATATACTGCCACAAAATGGGGGGCCACTATGGAGAAGAGGGGAAGCACTATGGGGCCCTAGATACTGTTACAATATGGGGGGGCACTATGGAGAAGAGGGGACGCACTATGGGGGCCCTATATACTGCCACAATAAGGGGGGCACTATGGAGAAGAGGGGGAAGCACTATGGGGGTCCTATATGCTGCTACAATATGGGGGGGCACTATGGAGAAGTGAGGAAGCACTGTGGGGGCCCAATATACTGGCACAATATGAGGGGGTACTATGGAGAAGAGAGGAAAGCACCATGGGGGCCATATATACTGGCACATTATGGGGGCACTATGGAGAAGAGGGGAAGGAGCACTATGGGGGCATCTACTAGGGGCCCTATGTACTGACACACATTATTGGGGGGCTCTATGGAGAAGTGGAGGGGAAAGGAGCACTATGGGGGCATCTACTGGGGCCCTATATACTGGCACTCATGGGGGCTCTATGGAGAACTGGGGGGTAAAGGAGCACTATGGGGGCATTTACTGGGGGCCCTATTTACTGGCACACATTATGGGGGTGCACTATGGAGAAGTGGGGGAAAAGAGCACTATGGGGGCATTATATAGGGACATTTAATACTAGCACCCATTTTGGTGCCACTATGGGGAAGGGGGGAGAGGAACATTATGGGGGCATCTATGTGGGGCAGTCTATAGGGGCATTTTATACTGGCACATTATGGAGGACACTATGGGGACAGGGAGGAGCACTATGGGGCATCTTCTGGGGGCACTATATAGGAGTATTTTATACTGGCACAAATTAAAGGGGCACTATGGGCACCTAAGCTCAACTGGGGGCACTAAGTGTTTTTTGTAGTGGCACACAGTACGGGTCATTGGAACACATGAGGGCACTCTGGGGACATTGGCTCTACTGGGGGCACTAAGAGATGTTTTTATATTTTTTTTTACTGACACACAGCAAGGCATTTTTTGTACTGGCGCACATTATAGGAGGGGGGGGGGTTTCTACTGTCACACATTATAAAGAGAATTATTACTACAGGGGCATTATGGTGGGCTTTATTACAACTGGGGGACATTATTACTTCTGTGACACAATTACTGTATTACTGTATGGGGCACTGTAGGAGCACTACTACTACTAAGTGCATTCTGGCACAGAATTATTACTATAGTTGTGATTTTGGGGAGCACTATTACTGTGGGGGCACCCTGGCACAGTATCAGCTTAGCACAGTTATTTTTGGGAGACATTATGGTTACACTATTGGTATCAGGGACACTATTTCCTGTGTGCAGTTTTTTTTAAGAGCATTGTGTTCCAATAATTATTAAAAGGGGGTGGGGGGCTATCTGTGTGTAACTAGTATTTTCAGGGGGTTTATCAGTTTATGCAGTATAGTTTTGGGGGTGCATGATGGAAAAGTAGGAAACTAAGATGTCTGTCAAACTCTGCAGAGAGAAGAGATGGCTGAAAGAAATCATCATGGTGGTCTGATCTGAATGGAGAAGATAAAGAAAGAGAACATCTACATCACAGGAGACGTCACTGGATGTAAGAGGTATGTTGTGGGGCTGCATTAGGCTACTTTCACAACTGCGTTAGTGATTCTGGCAGGCTGTTCCGGCAGAAAACAGCCTGCCAAAATTCACTGGATCCGGCACTGCTGGATGCAGACTGAATGCCCGCCGCCCCAATCAACTACAATGGGGTACGGCAGAGATCCGGCCACAATCTGGAAGGGGGGGGGGGGCGCTTTTTTGATTTTCGCCCTGTTGGTAAATTTCCCTAGAAACTGCCCTGTCTGAGAGTTATAATTTTTTTGGGCGATTGTCCTATGTGGGGTATCATTATTTGTGGGATGAGATGACGGTTTGATTGGCACTATTTTTGGGTGCATATAACTTTTTGATCACTTGCTATTACAGTTTTTGAGATGTGAGGTGACAAAATTGTTTTTTTTTCCATTGTTTTTATTTTATTTTTTTAACGGTATTTACCTGAGGGGTTAGATCATGTGATATTTTTATAGAGCTGATTTTTACGGATGCGGCGATACCTAATATGTGTAGTGTATTTGATTTTTTTTAATTTTTATTTAGTGATATGTATTTTTTTTATTTTTACTTTTTTTCCACACTTTTTTGACATTTTTTTTTCACCCAGACCCACTTGGTTCTTGTAGATCCAGTGGATCTGGTGTCTATATAATACAGTAAGTACACTATATAGTGTACTTACTGTATTTTTTACTTTACAAAGTCTGAATAGGCTTTTGCCTTTAGCAAAAGCCTATTCAGAGTTTCAGTTCCATGGACAGAGCAAGACGCTTCTGAAAGCGTATTGCTCCCATGGCAACCATCACCCGCTGCCAGAACAGAGCAGCGGGTGATGGGAAGGGAGGGAGCTCCCTCCCTCTGCTATCCCATCCTGTCAGGGGGCTGCAAAGGCACAGCAGCCCCCTGATGGGAGAGGGAGGGAGCTCCCTCCCTGTTAACCACTTCCATACAGCGGTCCGTAAGGACCACGGTATGGAAGGGGTTAAATTGCTGACATCTGCAGCACAGATGTCAGCAGTTTATAGCAGGGGGTCAGCAATGTGCTGACCCCCTGCTATACCCACTAGACACCAGGGAAATAATTTGAAAGGAGGCGGGCGGGGGATCGCAATTGCGATACCGCCTGCTGCACCGCACGCCTCCTGCGCCGCCCACCCGCAGCATAGCCCGCAATTACCCCCAAACATAATTTTTCAATTTTAGATTTAAAAAAATTGCTATTGTCCGCCGATTCCATATATACCGCTCTTACCTCGATTTTTAAAGAAATTAAGGCACAGACCGAGGTAAGAGTGGTATATATGGAATCGGCAGATAATAGCAATTATATTAAGTCCAAAAATAATGTTTGGGGGGTGACAGAAGCCCTTTAAAGAGTCACTGAACGTTCAAAAAACTTTAGGTAAGTCACAGCAACATCAAAAGATGTGATCATTGTCAGGACTGAGTGGTGAGACTCCTGTGATCGCTAGAAAAAGGAAAGCGTGCTCTTTCTCCTCACTGCAGGAGAAGGAATCGAGAGGGGCCCATAGACTTCTACTGAGCCTTTGTACTGTAAGGAGACAGAAAGAGACAGCTGCAGCGGTGCATGTAACCCCATCTGTGTAGGAAGTTTACAGACAGAGAATGGAAGTCAGATGGAAGTCAGGTCAAGACAGTCCGGGGGTCATGGGGCCCAAATAGAAGGGCAAGGGGTATTAAAAAAAATTCTGGACAACCCCTTTAATTTGTTAAAGGGGTTATCCCATAATTAAAGGAGTTGTCTCATTTCTGCAAATGTCATTTAGACAAATTAAATAGAAGGTACTTACTAATGTACTGTGATTGTCCATGTTGCCTCCTTTGCTGGCTGTATTCATTTTTCCATCACATTATACACTGCTCGTTTCCAGGGGTTATGACCACCCTGCAATCCATCAGTGGTGGCCGTGCTTGCATACTGTAGGAAAAAGCATCAGTCTTTCTGGTGACCGTGACTCTGGAGCACAAATAAGCAATCATGAGCAGCAGCTCCCATCCTGACCACCTCGTATCTGTGCTGCAGCGGTGGCCAGAACCCCTGGAAGTGAGACAACCCCTTTAATGTAAAAAATATGTCAAAATATAGTACATGACAATCTAGCATAGCCAGAACCAGCCATGTACCCCACATGGACCCAGAGATCTCCTCATTTATTGCTCTGCTAGATTTTCTTCAGGTTGGAAACTCAGACTCATTTTATTCAAGTGAATGGGAGGAGCAGTTGTCGTTATACTGCATCACCGCTATATCAAACGCTATATCAAAATCATGAAAATTCTGTGTAACACAAAGACATTTTTCTCTACATAACAAGCCTGTCTTTTCAGCTGAAGGATGACGCTGTCAGCATATATTTAGCAAAACTGATTCCTTCTAAGAAAATAACAATATGCACTTGGCTGCATTGTAAATTTAAACATCACATGAAATGTGTCAAATTCTTTCAAGATATGGGGCATTTTGCATATTTATTCATAATATTATCGTACATATCTGCATTGACGACAGCTGTAAAACACTGCACTATTTATTATTACCACTAGGTGTCCTCCGTTGCGCTGTATGTAACATTACCAAAACAAGAATCCAAGAGGAAAGGTTTTGTAATTCTGAGAAAGTTCTAAGGAAAAAGAAACCTAACATTCAAGCCAAAATTGTGGATTCAGTATATTAACATAGACAGCATATCATGGCAAAATCCAGCCAAAGGTTACACATACTAGAAATGGTGTGTTAAATACATGTATAGTGGATATAAAAAGTCTACACACCCCTCTTAAAATGTCAGGTTTCTGTGCTGTAAAAAAAAAATGAGACAAAGATAAATCATTTCAGAACTTTTTCCGCCTTTAATGTGACCTATAAACTGTACCACTAAATTGAAAAACAAACTGAAATCTTTTAGATGGAGGGAAGAAAAAAATATAAAAATAAAATAATGTGGTTGCATAAGTGTGCACACCCTCTTATAACTAGGGATGTAGCTGTGTTCAGAATTAAGCAATCACATTCAAAATCATGTTAAATAGGAGTCAACATACACCTGCCATCATTTTCAGGGCCTCTGATTAACCCCAAATAAAGTTCCGCTGCTCTAGTTGGTCGTTCCTGAAATTTTCTTAGTCGCATCCCACAGCAAAAGCCATGGTCCATAGAGAGCTTCCAAAGCATCAGAGGGATCTCATTGTTAAAAGTTATCACTCAGGAGAAGGGTATTGCAGAGAAACCTGACATTTTAACAGGGGTGTGTAGACTTTTTATATCCACTGTATCTATAAAGGTCATATCTACAGTCTAAAAACATCATCAGCCAGGCCAGAAAGCTAGTAAAACGAGTAAAACACATCAGTATGATTCCAACACGTGTTATTATTCTATACATCTGTTATCATTTACCTATTATCAGATTATTCATATTTCCCTGGTATGTCCACAGAAGCATATCTAGTGCAAATACAGTAGTGCTACAGAATTAATAAAATATCATCAGGGCTCACATAACTGGGAACTTAAAGTGGCCCTAGAAAGAAAAAAACTAAAAGTGGCCCCATGTTGTAGGCAGGTCCAAACTGTCAGAAGGAGGGGCAACACAAGTAGACGGGGTCAGCAATACCATGGTGCAAAATAGGAATTGAATATGGATATCCAGGGAGAAGATAAATGCTGAAACGGTCATCTTGAAAGGGGCTGCCTCCAAATATGCAGCCAAGCAGGCATACAGAGGTGGAGGACCATGACTTAGATCTCTGTCTAGTTCTCATATGACCTCTTGATCTTCTACAGATGAACTTAGGTTATCGTTGGCGCAGAAGATTTTATAGCCGCACACTATGCCGCTTGTACAAAAATTTCTAACCCCATAAACATGGCTTGATATTCGTTCTCTGAAACGATGGTAAACTCACATGGACGTGCAGGTGAAATCTGTTTTATCTTTGATTCTACAAAGCTGCTGAACGTAATCCCTTCACTGTAGGAGACCTCAAGAAAGATGTTAAATGAGGTCAACTTAATTCAGCGCCTCTGCGGCTGGATGGGAGTTTGTACACTGTTTGGTAATAACGCTTGGTGGGGGATACATCCTGGAGACCTCATCTGCAGAGAATAATTGGAGAATGACTGTTTCACTGCCCACCAGAGTGTACTTATGGATTCCTAATGTTTACATGTGTAAAACGTGTGTGGGAATAGAGGTTACATAAGCCTCCAGAAGTAATCAGATAGGAAATAGTCATTATGAAGTTTTCCCTTTACAGCCACAGAGAAGGGAATATAATATATAGGGGAAGTATACTGTAAACAGAGTTGGATTTAGAGGCATGAAAGCTGGGGGTATTAGCTGCCCCTGCTTAATGGGGAGACACAGAAGGTGGGAACCTTAGGGTTGTGACTACCACAAATCCTAATATTCAGTGCATTATTTAAAGGTGTTTTCCAAGACTTAAATACTGATGACCCACCTTGCATATATTACATATTGGTGAGTTTTCCTGTTGGGCTGCTCAGCCATTATGGCATATCATAAGAAAGATCACATCATTACCATGTATTGTAGAGCAGTGTAGTGTGTGGTGATGCCCCAAACCATCACCCCCTAAGTAGCTCTGCAAGTGGTGGCAACCAGCCCTACTCACCTTCTAGGATAGGTTGCTGGCGGCCATTTTAACTTATTCCCGGAGAACCATTTTAAAAGAGATTTCTGTCTATAGAAATGTAAATTTTTTCGGTGACTACAATCTTTGGAGTAGGTAAGGCCTAAATTATTCTGGTCCTCACTGTACTCGGCTATCTCTGATACTTCACAAACAATGAAAGGAACAGCAGCACACACATAGGGTTTCCATATTTTCCAAAAAAAAAATCCAGCCAAGTTTACATGGGTAAAAAGGGTGTGTGGTTTTGGTGGCATGGCTTAACAGAAGATGCTATTTGACACTAAGGCCTCTTTCACACGGGCTTCATGTTTGACGCCCGGATAAGAGGCGGGTGCGTTGCGGGAATATGCGCGTTTTTCCCGCGCGGGTGCAAACGTTTGTAATGCCTTTTTCACGCGCGTGAGAAAAATCGCCATGTTTGGTACCCAGACCCGAAGCCGGACTTCATCACTGAAGTCCGGTTTCGGGTCTTCTGGAGAATTGATTATTTTCCCTTATAACATGGTTATAAGGGGAAATAATAGCATTCTTAATAAAGAATGCATTGTAAAATGAAGTGGAAGGGGTTAAAAATATTAAAAGTTAACTTACCTTAGCCACTTGATCGCGTAGTTGCGATCTGTCCTCGCTTTCCCTGCATCAGCTAAGAACTAAAGGACCTGTGATGTGACGTCATCACAGGTCCTTGAGATCAAGATAGAGCATGCTGCGATTTTCACGCAACGCAGAAGTGATGTGTGAAAATCACCGCTCATGTGCACAGCCCCATAGAAATGAATGGGTCCGGATTCAGTGCGGGTGCAATGCGTCCTCCTCACGCATTGCACCCGCGCGGAAAACTTGCCCGTGTGAAAGGGGCCTAATAGTTTGATCAGACTATAAATTTTACCTGTTTTTCTTTAATAAGTACTGTAATAAGTAATTGTTCCCTGTTCTTTTTAATAAAAAATGGTGCTCCGGCCTCTTCTCTTATAAAAAAAAATCTATCCCCTCCACCTATTTAACTGATGCCCCTAAACCACCCAACTCTATGCAGAAGCCCAGTTCGCCCTGGTTCGTTCTGTAAAACAAATAAGACAATGGTTTATGGCGACAGTCAGAGCGAGAACATTTCTATTCTGATGGAAACCTTCTCCATCTGACATAAATCAGATCTTCCTCTCTGGTGATAATCGCTATTACTGAAGCTTGTAATAGGTATTGCTAGAGAAGTGTTCAGCAGTTTTTACAATAAAGATCCAGAATGGACAGGGGGATTGTGTGAACATGGAGACGTTACTGATGTCTGTTGTGTTTGGTGCGACGCTGTGATCCAGATGCTGGTAGATGTCTGGAATGGAGCATCAATAAAATGGCCTAGGTCAGGTCATCACAGAGGGATTAGATGGTCGAGCGATCATCTTCTCTTTCCTTTCCTGGAAAGAAGACCCCATGTGTGACAATCAGAGAACAAGCTCTGATTGATGGGAGGACTGATTACAAACACAGAAGTCCACGTTAGGCATTGCCCACATATGTATTAGAGGATCCACCAGGAGCTTCCATTGCAGATTCTGTCAAAAATAGTGTTGAGCGTGAATATTAGAATCGCGAATTTTAATCGTGAATATCGCCACATCGAAATTTGCGAATATTTAGAATATAGTGCTATATATTTGTATTCGTGAATAGGGTCGATCGTGAATATTCTAATCGCAAATTTATCACGAATATCAGCACTTAGCAACATCCCTAGCAACCAATAGGAAAGTTGCCTACCCCTTAGTGTTGATCGAAAATATTCTAATCACGAATTTATATCGCGAATATATTACATTGGTGATTTTCGCAATCAAGTAAATAATGACTGGGGATCACGAATTCTCGAATTTGGCCAAAAATTCGCAAAATATCGCAAATTCGAATATTGCCTATGCCGCTCATCACTAGTCATAAAATAAAGGACAGAATGGCCCAGCATGTTGTGTTTTCTTGTCAGGTAAAATACTAGTTTTTTTTTTTATGGAAACCAGATCCTATTCTAGTCAGTGTGGTCCGCTTCCATTATTTTAATTGTTCTACTCCTATAATGAACAGTTTTGTGATTAGTCACTTGTTTTGTGCCATCAACGGATACGTCTATCTGCATGATAAGCGGAGAGATAGATCCGTTCTTGCAATGCATTTGTGAGACGGATCTGCATCCGGATCCATCTACAAATGCATTTAGTTTACATCCAGATCGACGGATCTGGCAGGCAGTTCAACAACGGAACTGCTTGCCGGATCACTCTGCCGCAAGTGTGAAAGTACCCTTACAGTATATACCAGTATATACCCCCAAAATGTAGCCACAATAATTAGCTATTGACTAAAGAAGCTTAAATGAAACCTCTCCAGAAATGTATGTCTGCATTCTCCATGTAATAACAATTTTGGAACATCTATTGGTATGGTTCTAAGATGTTTCATTCCTCTGCTATTCCTGCTAGAAGTTTTAAATGAATAGCTAACAACTTGCAATGAAGATTCAGCAGGGTGTTAACAATTGGAGGTGTGTCTCTGCACAGTCTGAAACTATCCAACTGTTTTAACGTGAATTCAATGTTTTGAAAATAAAATAGGCTTATAAGGCTAAGTGAATAAAAGTATTCAAGTGTGATATTAAAAATAAATGCAAACAAATCACGTACAGTTTGTAGAATTAGTAGTAGTTGGCAAAAGTAACTAACAGTCACCTGGTCTGCAACAACAATGCTCCCATTGCCATGCTACCAACATGGTACATGGCAGACACCCTATGGTAATACAGGGTAAAACGACACCATCTTACCTAATTGATGTCCTCAGTGGAGCTGACAGCATGCATCAAACTTTTCTAACTTAATGGCCCCTCTTACTCAGGATGTCAAGTATGCAGTATGCACGTTCTGAGCTATCTAAACCCCCCAGGAATGCAGCCCTTTTCAGAACAATAGGGGTTTTGTATATATTGTACTAACTCACTACATGAAAAGAAATATCATTACATTAAAAGTTAATATAAATAATTAACGGGGAAAGAATCAATACTCAATTAAAAATACCCTTACAACACACCATGTAGAGAAAAATCCAGCTTGTATAGCACAGTCTGATGAAGGCCGTTTTATGGCCGAAATGTCATATATGTTAGTTTGCCGCATTTCAAAAATAAAAATCTACTTTGCACTATGCAAGCTGGATTTTTCTCTACATTATAAAGGGGTGGGAACCCGAATTCCAGCAGGCAACAATCTTGCAGTGTGCCACTAAGTTTTCTGCTTCCTTACAACACACCAATTAGCGTTGACAGTGTTAGAGTGCATAGGGACATGCCCCCAACTGGTTACACCCAGTCTAACCTTAACTGCAGACTGCTGCCATTTCATTTATAACTTCTAGCAGGAATATTAAAAGAATGACACAACTATAGAGTCATAAGAATAGATGCAGAATTGTTATTAGATACAGAAATTACTAAAACAGACAGGTCAGGAGAAGTAACAGGCACATTGTTTTCCTTTATTTTCTTTTTTCTTTTGTTTAGGAGAACTAAGAGAAACAAGTTCTAGAGAATGAATGGAATAAAAAGCTCTTATGCTTAACATCTTAGGTGCTTTACTGGTCTGATTAGTGTTTGCTATCAATCTTTTGGGGCAGACAGCGGATATCTTGTGGGTACGTTAGAGCCCTGTAGTTTATTTTCTTTTTTGCCAACACTAGTAAAACACCAGCAGACATCCCAGATCTCACAATTAATCAGGAAGCTCATCATGCATTCTCATCCATCATCTATGAGCTCCGTTTGAGAAATCCAAATTAACCAGCATAAATAAACCCAGAATATTTCACTGTCAATTTTCTTATTTTATGCCTTGGTCCACCTGGGCAATCTGCACCCAGAAGAAACTGATGTAAATTGCTGGAGTCTTGGAAGCGGATGATATGCAGCTTTCTAGCCAATCTTTAATAAAGCTTGTTTGTCGGCTCTCCACTACAGGAGGTCCCTGCGTCAAGGACTTGGGAGGGTTGGTGAGATCCTTGAAGTTTTACCACAAAGCAGAACTGACCATGAGGTAACCACACATCGTGTGCCACAAATTGCGGTCCCCAATGCACAGGCATCGTCCGTGTGGCTGTTGCAGATAGCTGCAGACCCATTCAACTTGAATGGGTCCATGATCTGTCCGCTCTGCAAAAAAATAGAACATGTTCTATTTTTTTGCGATGCAGAGGCACAGACAGAAAACCACAGAAGCGCTCTGTAGTGCTTCCTTTGGGTTCCGTGCCCATTCCAGACGGTACCTTCTGGATTGCGGACCCATTCAAGTAAATGGGTCTACATCCATGATGTGGCGCACAAATGGCCAGTGCCCATATACGTTGTTTGCGGGCAGCAATATGAGCTCGGCCAACACACGTTCATGTGCATGAGCCCTCAGATGGCAATTGCCTCTACTTCCAAACACTGGGCAGAAACTGTCAACAATTAACCCCCCTAAACAGTGGAGACATCTCAACTGCATCACTGATATCTGTACAAGAAATACAAATTGTGTTCAGTATAGTCAAGTTATTAAAGTGGTTGTCACTATTAGGGCAAATAGAGATCACAGTGGGTCCCCTGCTCAAAAGCCTACTTTTACATAAGGAACAGCAACTCCTTCTGAAAAACTTATTTCTCTAGTCGACCTGCTCAGGATCTCAGGATTAAAAAAAAAAACAAAAAACCTGTCTCGTCTCCTGGCATGTTTGTCTTAGTAAAAATTGCATTTCCCATGTAATAAAGGCAATTTTGGAGCATATTTATTTTTATATAATGCAATGTTGTGTTGCCAGCAGTCTCCAATAAAGGTCCAGCTGAGTCTTACCACTTGATGGTGGGTGCCTGCACTGTGAAACCGGCAGCACTGATTGAACAAAGTCAGTCTGTGCAGGACTCACCCCTACCTGGTACCACCCAGTTGTACCTTTATTGCAGATTGCTGACAATTCATCCATGCACTTCTAGAATTAATAACACAGGAATTACACAACATAGAGTTATATGAAAATATGTTCCAGAGTTTTTATTATATGGGGAATGCAGGTGGTTACGAACACAGACATTTAGGGAGAGGATACTGGTCCTCGTTAAGAGCTAGAAGAGAGAACATCTCATTAAAAGTGGCTCTCCTTTCCTTAAGACCTACTCAGGAACCCTCTGTGAGTCTCAATAAAGAATCTCATCCTTCTGGTGGCTCTTCTCAGGTCCCCTCTAAGAGCCTGAATAAAGAATTCCATCCTGCTGGTGGATCTTCTCAGGCCCCCTCTGAGAGCCTGAATAAAGAATTCCATCCTGCTGGTGGATCTGCTCAGGACCTCAACAAAGAGCCTGAATAATGAATCTCATCCTTCTGATGGATCTTCTCAGGACCCCTCTAAGAGCCTGAATAAAGAATTCCATCCTGCTGGTGGATCTTCTCAGGCCCCCTCTAAGAGCCTGAATAAAGAATTCCATCCTGCTGGTGGATCTGCTCAGGACCTCAATAAAGAGCCTGAATAAATAACTCCTTTGTCAAAGTGGCTCCCCTTTTGGTGGATCTGCTCAGGACCCCCCTCTAAAAGCCAGAACAGTGAACATCTATGCATAGGTGGCTCCACTTCTGGCGAACCTTGCTGGTCTGACGTGGTTGGCCGATCAATGAAATGGCTGGCATGTAATGTTATATTTTCCCCGCAGAGGACCTGCAGTGACCGACTGATCATCACTCTGTCTTCTTTTAATCAGATTGTGATGCCCAAGTGAACATGGCCTAACTACAGTAGTTATGATTTTAAAGGTGAACAGGTGAATGGTCCGGTGGGCTCCTGAGCCCCTAGACCCCCAACCCCTAGACAAGTGGGACATGATACAGTAGACTGTGTGCAGCATACAGCACCTCAACAAGCCTATAGTTATATAAAAATAGGGAAGATTATTATAGACTCATTGGGCAGCTGAGATTACTTTTAGGTATAGAGGCAGACCAGCTAGCCTCTTTCCTCAGGGACCTGACATCTTGAAGTCGGTGCAGGGACCCCCATAATCAATCATCTTGTAGCATCTTGCTGCTGTCTGCTTCTGCATGAGGGGGTAATATTTGCATTTTTGGTGGGTCCTAGGCACCCCAGTCTGACATAGGGTGTCTTCTTATGTGATAGGGGGACCTTTGGATACTCTGAGGCATCAGGTCCCCAGTGCTACTGCTACCTCTGCACCCATATAACTATGAATGCAGCAACAGAAAATATTTTGAAGGTCACAAAGAAGATAAATCGCATTTAAAATAACAAGTACAAGTGTAAACAAGTAATAGAGAACAATTGCCTTGACTACCATGTATGTAACAAATTAGTTCCAATTAAATAAAACTACCAGCTAATTATTGATCTGACAATTCAGTCTGTGTTCAGCCCATGTCTAGTGCTCACAGGGTCTCACAGTTGAATAGGATAAACTTGTCTGACATGGCGAATCCTTCCTCGAAGCCACAGCTAATATTAGCTTCTATGGAAAGCTGTTTTGATAAATAGATTTCGGATTTCTGCCCATGTACACAAAAATCACATCCCCCCTTAATTAGTACAAGTGATCCCCTAGCAACCCAGGTTTCTACGACGAGAAAAAATATGTTTATCATTTTACATCTGCTAATGAGATATAAAATTGAAACCGGCAAGCACAATTAGGTTACGGAGGGTGAAATCCGAATGTAACCATAACCAGCGCTCAGTGTGACAACAAGGGTAGGATCACATCAATAATGCACTGAGGTCACCAAGTCATCGAGAAGTAAATAATGGATTAGAGTTCTGTTATGTTTATAATATATTTTATGGATGGATGTCCAGAACAATGTCATATATTGGACAGAAGTGTCTGAAATACTGCTGAGGTGGCATAGGATGACGGGCACAGATGATGTCTTGGAGGTCAGCAAATTTAGGAGAAGGAATTGATCAGCAAGTGAGCAGCCCTAAAAGTTATATAAGAGTTTAAGAGTACTTCTTGTTTAACTTTTTTTTTTTTTTTAGAAATCAATAGTACAAGCCTAGATGAGAAACTTCTAAATATAAATTATAGGCAATGCCTCTTTCTCCACTTATCAGACTGCTCTTTCCCCAATTTCTACTTAAAGCACTGTTCACTCACTCTAAGGCTAAGTTCACATGTAGAGGATTGCCCTATGAAAAAATTCAATGTGGACTTTAACTAGAGGATCCGCATCAGAAATCCAAGGCGGATACTTGGGTTTCTGCAGAGATGTGCTGTGGATCTGCAAGAGGACTCTTATTCATGGAGCTCCTCTGCGGCTTTTCCATGTAGAATCTGAGAGTATAATTAAATATTCATTATCTTCACGGATGGCAGTCTGAACAAACACCCACAGATTTTTATGTATTGCATGTGAATGGGGTTGTGAAAACCCTATTCAATTACTTGGGAGGTAGACTGAATAAGCATTTGATGCAGATTATGTGAATTCTTCATGGTAATCTGCTCCAAATACTTAATGTACAAATGTAACCTATAAAATGACCCCCCCCCCCCCATATGCCAGGCTCATCACAATGAATATACTTACCTGGCTCCCCTCTCCCTGCGCCGTCTCCTGGTGCTGCTTCTCCCCATGCAAGGTTAAAAACATCCGGTGTCGGGGTAAAGCAGCCAATAGCAGGCAGGGACAGGGACGAGCCTCCCTAGCATCACGGGTGACGCTAGGGAAGCTTGTCCCTGTCCCTGCCTGCCATTGGCTGCTCTCCCGCTCAACACCGGATGTTTTCATCCGCGCACGGGGAGAAGCTGCAGCGGTGGTGCGGGGACCAGGAGCAGTGCAGGGAGCGGGGAGCCAGGTAAGTATATTCATTGCGAGGGGCCCGGCATATGGGGGGGGGGGCATTTTATAGTCTTGGATAACCCCTTTAATTCAATAGCAAAATCTGGCAATGGATTATTAGCCTTACTATGAGATCAAGTTGCAGCTGCATCTCATAGATATCCATAGTGAAAGAGACAGAGTAGAACACTGAGATTATGTTTTTTCTAGTAAGTTTTCTTTCTCATCAAGTGCTGGATTTACAGCTACACCGCTCAGTACTGCAGTATAATATACTCCATGTTGTTGCTGCTTCTGCAGGTGTGTTACAGAGAGACAGAGGAGCAAGATTTCCTCTTCTCCCTCGGTACTGTTTATAGGAGGATTTATCACTAAAGAAAACTGAAAATAAGAGATAGAGCCTGCAAAGGACAAACTGGTTATAAATGACATATGATGGTCAAAAACAGTGCAATTAGGTCCAGTTCACATGACATTTTTTGTCCTTTTTTATTTACGCATCGTTTTTTTAATCAGTGGGTGTTCACATCAGTACAAAGCTGAATTTTCAGCTTGAGGTTTATGAAGCAGATTTGACTCTGATCTGCAACATAAAATATGCACAAAAAATGCCGAAAAAAGAATGGACTTTAATAACCTCCCAGGCTATGAGCTGAGCGCTGCGGTTGGTCAGCGCTACAGCCTGGGAGAAGGAGATGCCCAGGAGAACAAGGGCAGGCTCCTCCCAGTTGAGACGCAGAGCTGAAGTCACCGGAGGACATACCGGGAGAACGGAGCGGCGCCCAGGGATAATAGTAAGTGCAGGGAGATCCCTGGGCGCCGCTCTCCATGTATGTGTACTTAGTTTAGATTTGTTAGGGTGATGAAAGGTCCTCTTTAAGCCTGTCTTCTCTCTCTACTTTCATCTCTCTCTCCTCTGTCAGCATGATGGAAGCAGGTGACCACTGTGAAGCTACATCTAATAGAACTACACTGGAGAGTCAGCACACACACATAGTACAGACAGGTAGTGTGACCCAGGAGGTTTATATAACTGCAGCTAATCACTGTATCCACTCACCTACAATATATCTGTACTCAGGGCTATAGCTCTACGTAGCTATAGCGGGCGCAGAGGTAGCAGTCGCTACCGGGCCCAGGAGCCTGACAGGGCCCAAAGACCCTTGTGCCATATAAGAAGACACATTATTTTCAAAAGTTGGGGGTCATCTTATACATCGGTATAAGGCAGCACAGGGGAGAAGGAAGCAGTCCCTCCCTCCCCCCTGTGCTGCCCGCTGCCACCAATGATGAGAGAGGGGCAGAGGAGGGGCCTGTGGTTTATTTATTGTGAAGAAACAATATTATAGATATACAAATTACCAGTATCTGTATCTTTGTGCCTAAGTGGCTATCGCCGTTTTGTGCCCAGCCGCGCCCCCGAATCCTGGATCCCAGCGCCGCCCCTCTCTTAATTTATTAACTGCACTTCTGTTTTTTTATCTTCTGAAGCCGCTCGTAATCTCACAGTTGTAGCACTCGCGAGATTATAAGCGGCTTCAGAAGATAAGAAAAACGAAGTGCAGTGAATAAATTAAGAGGGGCGGGGCTGGGATACAGGATTCGGGGCACTGCTGGGCACAAAACAGCGACAGCCACTTGTGCACAAAGATACCGGTACTGGCAATTTGTATATCTATAAAATCTTTTTTTTGCAATAAGTACGGTAAACCACAGGTGGGGTTAACAATAGTACAGTATATTTTTTATTGCTGGGCTCCGATCGGTTACCATGGCAGCCAGGACGCTACTGAAGCCCTGGCTGCCATGGTCAGTTCCCTGGACTGGAGAAGATCGTCTTGGAGACAGGGAGGCATGGGCAGGCAGGAGAGCTGACACAGCCAATCCAAGCAGTACATTGCTCGCTGTGATTGGCTGGTTGTTGTATACTGGGTTGGATTGGCGATTCTGAGGGAAGGCAGGGGGAAGCAGGAGGAGTATGGAAGAGGGGAAGTCTTATACCGTGAGTATAGCCCAGACCCTATATTTTAAAAGGAAAAGGTGGGGGTCATCTTATACGCCCAGTCGTCTTATGCGCCGGAAAATACGGTAGTTAATGGGGCCGGACGGAGACTTTCATGCTTACGGCAAGGCTAGCGCTAGTGTGAAGCTAACCTAATACTTTACCCTCAGTTCACACTTGCGCATTCACAGCGCGTTCGAACGCGCTGTAAAACGCATAACCGATGCAAACCAATGCTTCCCTATGGGACTGGTTCACATTTTCGCGTTTTACAGCGCGTTCGAACAAGCTGAAAAACGCCCGACGCATAAACAAGTACTTGAGCTTTTTTTGGGGCGTTTGTCGCGCGTTTTGGCCCATAGACTTCAATGGGAACGCGCAACGCTTGTATTTTGCGCGTTTTTGACACTGTTTATGAATTTGCAACATGCTGGAAAGGCCAAACTTCATATAGACAGGGATATTTGGTCATTGGACAACACTGCAGTCAATCACACAAACGCTTTAACTATTGCCAAAAACGCGCACAAACGCGCGTAAAATGCGCAACAATAACGCGCAGAAAACGCGCGTCTCAGAAACGCTCAGGTCTGAACCCAGCGTTAAGGTTTTTAAGGAAAAGAATTTGATTAAATAACATTCACCAAGACATGCTAAATAATGTAAAATCTCCTTAAAAGGAACATTTCATCCGCTTCTTCGAAGCATGGATGTGAGGATGGTGATACAGAAGGTCATAAATTCGGAAAGAGATTTCCATACATGGATCACCTGTTTGACAGGACTGGCGCAGAGCACAACTCTGTTACCATTTTCAATAAAAGAAGAAAATGCAGTGGTGATAAGGTTAAAAAAAGAACCTTTCAAAGAGTTTAGCTTAATACAGTGAGAATGAAACCAAGACGATGTGCCATGATGATAAGACATCACAGAAGAGCTTGAAGCTGTCTTGCTGTAATCATCATGTTGCTGAGAGTGAATTATCTGAGATAAGGGCTCCTTATCTTCAGTCTATCTCCGACATCAACGCAGCAACAAACTATGTAAAAAGAAATGAAAAATCAAATCATCTGCCTAGTGAAGATTCTAGGCCAGCATGGTATGAAAGGGGGCGACCACTGCCTTTAACTTTGACTCCAAGATTCAGCTTGCTAATAAATCTACATGCATCATAAATACAGTATATTAAACACTATCAAAACCTACCGAGCGCCTTTGTGCAGTGATAAAATATGAAATTTATAGTCACAACTAAAGTGAAAAAAACAGTTCTTATAGGGGTTGTCTCATGATGGCAACCTCCAACTACAGTGCCTTGCAAAAGTATTCACACCCCTTGACTTTTTTCATATTTTGGTGCCTCACAACCTGGAATTAACATGGACTGTTTGAGGATTTGCATCTTTGAATATGCAAACAACAAATAGGACAAAATAACCGAAAAAGTCAATGTGCATAACTATTCACCCACCTAAAGTCAATACTTTGTATAGCCAACTTTTTCGGCAATCATAATTCCAAGTTGCTTTGGATAAGTCACTGAGCTTGCCACATCTTACCACGGGGATTTTTGCCCATTCCTCCTTGCAAAACTGCTCCAGCTCCTTCAAGTTGGATGGTTTGCGCTTGTGAACAGCAATCTTTAAAGGGGTTGTCCATGATTGGGAAGATTCTAGTATGTGTACAACAATGCCCTAAATGTTACAATTGTGCCTGTCCTACCTTTACCGGACATTTCTAATGCCCAGTTTTCAAATCTCCAACTCCGGAACTGCTGTATTTCCAAGACTCAGTGACGTACCGGGTCCCTTTCTGTCGAGCGAAGCCTCTTCTTCCGCTTCGAAGGGAGCACAGTGACGTCACCCTCAGCCCCATGCATTATTCAAAGTGCCTGGATGGGTGGAACAAGGCGGCAACCAACTGCACTAAGCCATGCCCCTCTGGTCCGGTGAGGTCACGGGCAGGATGCTTTATTATGAATAAAGGAGGCACGGAGGAGGTGGAGATATGCGGCAAGAGACGGAATATTAATGAGGGGGTGGAGTCACGGCAGAGATGAAACCACATGATGCCGCGCAGCGCTGGGAACTACAGTGCAGTGTGGCAGGAAGTTAGGCAAAAATAAACATAGATGTACACAATACGTGGGGGACCGTCGGAGCCATGTAGAAATGGCAAAAATACCTAAAAACATATAGGGGGACCTTGATTCAGCTGTTAATAGTGAGTACACTTAAAAAAAAAATAATGATTTGATCCTGGACAACCCCTTTAAAGGGTTTCTGTCACCAACTTTTGACATTATAAGCTGTCTGACATTAGCTATGTGCTAATGTCAGACCAGCTTGATAATGTCTTTTTTATAAAAATCCGCTGTATATATAGTCTGAAAAACTTACTTTTATATTATGTAAATTAGCCTCTAGGAGCAGGGCGGGCGTTGCCCTGCTCCTAGCGGCTCCGTCCGGCAACCTGCTGGCACGCCCTTCACACTTTGATTGACAGTGCAGGGCAGCGATCCTCCTGCACTGTCTGCTCTGAATCGCGCGCGCGCCGCCGCTCTGTATTCGGCGCAGGCGCGGTGAGCAGAGGACGCTGGTGCCTGCTGTCCTCTGCTCACCGCGCCTGCGCCGAATACAGAGCGCGGCGCGGGCGCGCGATTTCAGAACGAGACAGTGCAGGAGGATCGCTGCCCTGCACTGTCAATCAAAGTGTGAAGGGGCGTGCCAGCAGGTTGCCGGACGGAGCCGCTAGGAGCAGGGCAACGCCCCCCCTGCTCCTAGAGGCTAATTTACATAATATAAAAGTAAGTTTTTCAGACTATATATACAGCGGATTTTTATAAAAAAGACATTATCAAGCTGGTCTGACATTAGCACATAGCTAATGTCAGACAGCTTATAATGTCAAAAGTTGGTGACAGAAACCCTTTAAGTCTGACCACAGACTTTCTATTGGATTGAGATCTGGGCTTTGACTCGGCCATTTCAACACATTTACATGTCTCCCCTTAAACCACTCAAATGTTGCTATAGCAGTGTGTTTGGGGTCATTGTCCTGCTGGAAGGTGAACCTCCGTCTTAGCCTCAAATCATGCACAGAGTGGTACAGGTTTTGCTCAAGATTATCCCTGTATTTAGCACCATCCATCTTTCCCTCAACTCTGACCAGTTTCCCAGTCCCATCCCCACAGCATGATGCTGCCACCACCATGTTTCACTGTGGGGATGGTGTTCTTTGGGTGATGTGATGTGTTGGGTTTGCGCAAGACATAGCGTTTTTTCTGATGCCCGAAAAGTTCAATTTTAGTCTCATCGGACCAGTTCACCTTCCTCCATACATTTTGGGAGTCTCCCACATGCCTGTTTGCAAACTCACAACGTGCCCTTTTTTTTTTTTTTTTGCTGAAAGTAATGGCTTTCTTCTGGCCACTCTACCATAAAGCCCAACTCTATGGAACATACGGCTTATTGTCGTCCTATGTACAGATACTCCACTCTCTGGTGTGGAACTCTGCAGCTCCTCCAGGGTTACCTTAGGTCTCTGTGCTGCCTCTCTGATTAATGCCCTCCTTGCCCGGTCTGTGAGTTTTGGTGGACGGACGTCTCTTGGCAGGTTTGCTGTTGTGCCATGTTCTTTCCATTTGGTTATAATAGATTTGATGGTGCTCCTGGGAATCATCAAAGATTTGGATATTTTTTTACAACCTAACCCTGACTTGTACTTCTCAACAACATTACTTACCTTACTTGTTTGGAGAGTTCCTTGGTCTTCATGGCAGTGTTTGGTTAGTGATGCCTCTAGCTTAGGTGTTGCAGCCTCTGGGGCCTTTCAAAAAAGGTGTTTATATGTAATGAGAGATCATGGGACACTTAGATTGCACACAGCTGGACAGCATTTCTCTAATTATGTGACTTCTGAAGGTAATTGGCTGCACCAGAGCTTTTTATGGGCTTCCTAACAGAGGGGGTGAATACATACGTAAATGGCAATTTTCTGTTCTATATTTCTCTATTTTCACTTCACCAACTTAGACTATTGTGTTCTGATCCATCACATAAAGTTCAGATTAACAAAACATTGAACTTAAGGCTGTAATGCAACAAAATATGAAAAAAGTCAAAGGGGGTGAATACTTTTGCAAAGCACTGTATATGCCTTATTATGGACGTCATGGAGTCAGCCACACCCCCCCCCCCCCAGTTGGGATCCCTCTCTATGTTCCAGAAAGGGGAGCCATGTGTAGGAGGCCACATGATGCTACATTTTCCCTGCAGTGGTCATTGCAGGGGAAGTATATCTTGTCGTGGCTTCCCTCAGAAACAATAGCGGATCACTAGGAGGGCAGAGAAGCTGACCTTCACTGATTTAGTCAAAAGGGTAATGGGCGACAATTCAGAAAGCACGAAAAATTGAAATTGAAAAATGCCAGGAATTCCCCCCATCGTTGCAATGCATAGGCATTATTACTATGCATCCTTGGGAGCCTATCTAACCCCCTCACCAGCAGAATTTCTTTTTTCTTGCTTGCTTTATTAGTAATGCGATAAAAACTTTTCCATGTACAGGATGATAACTTACAGTCTACGCGTTTCGGACCTTACACGTACGGTCCTTACTCATGACAACTTTGCAATCCAATAGCTGCCATATATAGAGGAACTACTCCTCCCACACTTCCTCTCACAGCAGCAATTAGTGCAAATTCACAACACACTTGTTGCACTTGGATGCATGTGCAAATACACAAATTACAGCTCCACATAAAAATATGTAAAACATATATACAAATGTCGCAAGATACTCCATACAAATGCTTACATATATATCGCTCAATATTGCAATATTATAATCTTGTCTTTTGTTTAAACCATTTGGTTGTCTGGTGTCCAGCTGAAACATCCAAAATGTTTCCCTATTTAAAGGGGGGGCCACCTCTCAACTTTCTGTGCAAGGTATCGAAAGGGTTACGTTACCCCCGCGAGGGGGGGATCATAGGCGCAAACTTTTAAACAGGGAAACATTTTGGATGTTTCAGCTGGACACCAGACAACCAAATGGTTTAAACAAAAGACAAGATTTAATATTGCAATATTGAGCGATATATATGTAAGCATTTGTATGGAGTATCTTGCGACATTTGTATATATGTTTTACATATTTTTATGTGGAGCTGTAATTTGTGTATTTGCACATGCATCCAAGTGCAACAAGTGTGTTGTGAATTTGCACTAATTGCTGATGTGAGAGGAAGTGTGGGAGGAGTAGTTCCTCTATATATGGCAGCTATTAGATTGCAAAGTTGTCATGAGTAAGGACCGTACGTGTAAGGTCCGAAACGCGTAGACTGTAAGTTATCATCCTGTACATGGAAACGTTTTTATCTCATTACTAATAAAGCAAGCAAGAAAAAAGAAATTCTGCTGGTGAGCTGGACTTCATTTTCCTCATTGTTGGGACCAGTTGTGTCCAGAGCCCTTGTCCGTGCTCACAGGAGGATAGGCTGAGGTGAGAGCTGCATTAATGGACTTGCGATCTATCTAACCCCCTGGGATATCAGAAGAATAAGAGAAAAGAAGCCTCCTTCCTTAGTCAGCCTAGTGGTTTAATTATCTGAGTGTGTCCGTGAAGAATGGAGAACATGTACAGCACACGTCCATGAAACACTGACGTGTGAATGAGGCTTTACTCTTACATGTAACGGTAGGACAATCATTTCTTAACCATGCCTTTCCCTTTTCAGGGGACGGATATAACAATAATTAGGTGAATAAAATAGTTGGCTCTACTGTTCAAACAAATGATAGAGGTGCAATTACTGCTCGATCTGACTCACCCAGTCAGGATAGTGGAAAATAAGAAGTAAAGAGATAAGCAGGCACACTTATATATGGGTAAAATCTAATCTAGTTTATTAATAAAAATAAGTATGGATATAGATAATATAGTGCTGATTGAGATATAGTTGTTAAAATAAGAGATAGATGTGGTCAATAATCCATAATGATGAGAATCAATAATCCAATGTTAAAAATGGCACTTAAAATATAATAAAAATAAAATAGCCACTTATAGTAAAAATGTAATTGGTAAAAAATAGTCAGTGAATAGAGTTCCACCGTATTGTGGAACTTTTTGTGAAACAGTCCTCCACAAGACAAATAAAGGTATGCAGTGGTTGTCACTGATGGCAAGTCTTGTATTATACAAACCAGGAAGGGTCAACCTTCACCTGAGGCTTCAGAATATATGTATATAAGCAATGTATATAGTCATTAGCTGTCTGAGGCTCCTAATGCTGCACGGTGCTGTGGGAAGAATAGGTGCTCTGCGCCTAAGTGCGGCGTCCTGCGCTGTCTCCGGCTACAGAGATCACTTACCCACCAACCGGAGCTGCTGTTGGAACAGATCCTCTGGTGTCGGTAAGCTGTTCCTGGCAGAATTTGCGAAGTTCAGCGCGATCTGGTGGTGAGGTTCTCGGCGTCCTTCGTGGCGCCAGGGGCATAGTTCGTGCGTCTGTGGTGTGACGCGGGTGGTCACGTGATCAGGATCTTTGCGATAGTTATCGGGAGCACTTCTTAAGATGCAGCCGCGATGACACCGCAGTTAGTGTCGACAATCCTCTATAGCCTATTTTTACCATAAGTGGCTATTTTATTTTTATTTTATTTTAAGTGGCATTTTTAACATTGGATTATTGACTCTCATCATTATGGATTATTGACCACATCTATCTCAATCAGCACTATATTATCTATATCCATACTTATTTTTATTAATAAACTAGATTAGATTTTACCCATATATGAGTGTGCCTGCTTATCTCTTTACTTAACATAGTTACATAGTAACATAGTATATAAGGCCGAAAAAAGACATTTGTCCATCCAGTTCAACCTGTTTCCTGCAAGTTGAGGAAGGCAAAAAAACCCTGTGAGGTAGAGCCAATTTTCCCTACTTAAGGGGAAAAAATTCCTTCCCGACTCCAATCAGGCAGTCAGAACAACTCCCTGGATCAACGACCCCTCTCTAGTAGCTGTAGCCTGTAATATTATTACGCTCCAGAAATACATCCAGGCCCCTCTTGAATTCCTTTATTGTACTCACCATCACCACCTCCTCAGGCAGAGAGTTCCATAGTCTCACTGCTCATACCGTGAAGAACCCTTTTCTATGTTTGTGTACAAACCTTCTTTCCTCTAGACGCAGAGGATGTCCCCTCGTCACAGTCACAGTCCTGGGGATAAATAGATGATGGGAGAGATCTCTGTACTGACCCCTGATATATTTATACATAGTTATTAGATCTCCCCTCAGTCGTCTTTTTTCTAAAATGAATAACCCAAATTTTAATACTCTTTCAGGGTACTGTAGTTGCCCCATTCCAGTTATTACTTTAGTTGCCCTCCTCTGAACCCTCTCTAGCTCTGCTATGTCTGCCTTGTTCACAGGAGCCCAGAACTGTACACAGTACTCCATGTGTGGTCTGACTAGTGATTTATAAAGTGGTAAGATTATATTTTAAACACGGGCATCTATGCCCCTTTTGATGCAACCCATTATCTTATTGGCCTTAGCAGCAGCTGCCTGACACTGGTTTTTACAGCTTAGTTTGTTATTTATTAAAATTTTCCATGTCAGTGTTACTGAGTGTTTTACCATTTAGTATGTACGGGTGACTTGCATTATTCCTTCCCATGTGCATAACTTTACATTTGTCAGTGTTAAACCTCATCTGCCATTTCTCTGCCCAAGCCCCCAATCTATCCAGATCCCTTTGTATCAGAAAACTGTCCTCTTCAGTGTTAATTACTTTACACAGTTTAGTGTCATCTGCAAAAATTGATATTTTACTGTGCAAGCCTTCTACAAGATCATTAATAAATATATTGAAGAGAATAGGGCCCAATACTGAACCCTGAGGTACCCCACTAGTGACAGTGACCCAATCTGAGTGTGTACCGTTAATAACCACTCTCTGGTCTCTATTACTGAGCCAGTTACTTACCCACATACAGATATTTTCTCCTAGTCCAAGTGTTCTCATTTTATATACTAACCTTTTATGTGGTACAGCGTCAAATGCTTTGGAGAAGTCCAGATATACGACATCCACTGATTCACCCCGGTCAAGTCTAGAACTTACCTCCTCATAGAAACTGATTAAATTAGTTTGGCATGACCGATCCCTCATGAAGCCATGCTGATATGGCATTATTTGCTTATTTTCATTGAGATACTCCAAGATAGCATCTCTTAGATACCTTCAAACAGTTTACCCACAACAGATGTTAAACTTACCGGCCTATAATTTCCAGGCTCTGTTTTTGGACCCTTTTTGAATATTGGCACCACATTTGCTATACGCCAGTCTGGTAGAACATTCCCTGTCAGTATGGAGTCTGTGAATATCAAAAATAAGGGTCTGGCTAGGACATCACTTAATTCCCTTAGGATACGGGGGTGTATGCCATCCGGTCCTGGCGATTTGTCTATTTTAATCTTTTTAAGTCGCTGCTGTACCTCTTCCTGGGTCAGACAGGGCACTTTTAAAGGGGAATTTACTTTTACATTTTGCATTTCATCTGACAGTTTATTTTCCTCAGTGAAAACAGTGGAGAAGAAAATATTTAATAGCTTGGCTTTATCCTCGTCGCTTTCTGCAACTTGCCCCTAATTGCTATGTAGAGGGCCGACTCCTTCAGATTTATATTTTTTACCATTTATATAATTGAAAAACATTTTAGGGTTAGTTTTGCTCTCTTTGGCAATTAATCTCTCGGTCTCTAGTTTGGCAGTTTTTATTAGTTTTTTTACATATTCTATTTTTTTCCTTATAGTTTATCAGAGCTTCCTGGCTCCCCTCCTGTTTTAGTGATTTATATGCTGTCTTTTTGTCATTTATTGCTTTTTTTTACAGTTCTATTTATCCACATTGTTTTCTTCTTTTTTCTTAGCCTTTTATTTCTATAAGGTATGCATCGATCACAATTAGATGTTACAATGCTTTTAAAAATCTCCCATTTTGTGGTTGCATTTTTATTTTTGAGGACTTTGTCCCAGTTAATTGGGCCTATGGCCTCTCTTAGTTGGCTAAATTTTGCTTTTTTGAAGTCCGGTATTCTTGTTCCTCCCTGTAGAAACTCTCGTTTGAAGGATAATTGGAAGGTTATTACTTTATGGTCACTATTTCCCAGGTGTCCCCCGACCTGCACGTCTGTTGTTCTATCAGGTCTATTGGTTAATACTAAGTCCAGTATGGCCGTCCCTCTAGTTGGGTCCTGAACCATTTGGGAAAGGTAATTGTCTTTGGTTATTGCCAAGAACCTGTTTCTTTTATGGGATGCACAGGTTTCAGTTTCCCAGTCTATATCTGGGTAGTTGAAGTCCCCCATAATAACCACCTCATTATGATCTGCCGCCTTGTTTATCTCGTTTAGTAATAGATTTTCTGCGGACTCTGGTAAATTAGGTGGTTTATAGTAAACTCCTATTAGTAATTTATTATTGTTTTTGGCTCCATTTATCTCCACCCACAATGACTCCATCACTTCTTATAACAATAATTACATTTAGCACCTTCAGTGTTATTTTTATCTTTTTTTTTGTCCTTTCCACCCCACCCACCAAATCTGTTTACTTCACTTGGCGACACTCGCTGTAACAAGTGGGTATTTAGCTCACTTCTTGCTTGAACACTCGTTTTGCCTCTTGATGGTTGGCAGAGACGTGTCATTTACACAGTGAGGATAATTTCAGGATTCATTCGATCCAGAAGTAAATGTAACTGGGAATTTCCTCTCCACATGGAAGTCGAGCAGCATATTAAAGCAGATCCAAAGGGGTGATGGAGCCAATTTCTAGCAATGCAGTCGTCGAATGTGTTTATTTGCCATTACCAAAATGCTAAGTGACTTCCATTTACAAGTGTTCTGCAATAATGGCTGCTTTTTGTTGCCAGTGAGTTATTTTACGCTAATGACATTAACAAATAAGTGGTCATTAGTGACCGGCAAATATTCATACTAAGTTGGTATACTGTTACATATGAAGGACGACAATGTACACTGCTTCTCCAATGAGCAATACAAGAATAATACATACTGGGGGGATTTATCAAAATTGATGTTTCATATGCCAGCACTACGGCAACGGAACCACAACGGCCGTGTGAACACGCCCTCAGACTGTGTAAAACAAGATTCTGTGGTCTGAGGATAGCAAGATTGAACTTTTGGGCCTCAATTTTAAGCATTAAGTCTGGAGTAAAACAGACACTGCTCATCACCTGCCCAAAATCATCCCTACAGTGGTGGTGGCATCGCATGGGGGTGTTTTTCAATGGCTGGGACAGGGAGACTGGTCAGGGTTGAAGGAAAGCTGAATTGAGTACAGCTGAAAGTACAGAGATATTCCTAAGGAAAACCTGATCCAGAGTGCTCTGAACCTCAGGCTGGGCTGAAGGTTTACTTTCTAGGAAGACAACGACCTTAAGCACCAACGGTCCCCATCCAACTCGAAAGAGCCTGAGAGGATCTGCAGAGAAGAATGGCAGAAAATCCCCAAACCTAGGTATGTAAATCTTGTGTCATCATACCCAAGACTGGAGGCTGTAATCGCTGCCAAAGGTGCTTCAACTAAGTACTGAGTAAAGGGTCTGAATACTTATGTCAATGCAGGATTTTACTTTTTCCTTCTCAATAGATTAGAAAAATGTCCAACATTCCATTTTCACTTTCTTACTGTGAGGTACTGAGTGAAGATTAATGGTGAAAAAATAAGATTTTTTATTTTATTTTAGCACAAGGCCACAACATAAAAAAATGTGAAAAAAACTAAAAGGGTCTGAAGACTTTCCAAATGCATTGTAGCTGTAGGCCGAACAACCAACTACAGCTGAGACTTCTAACATACCTACAACACTTTTCCCCGGCAGTATTATGACATCCTGGAGGTTTAGTGTACAAATAGCTAGTGACAGGTTCCCTTCAAACTGAGGGCAACATTGTTTGCTGACAGATATGCTAGAAAATCTTCAATAAAATATGCTATTCTTTAGTGAAGAAATGTTTCATTATATGAATAATGAACTTGCAATTTTATCACTTTGAAAACTTCAACATTTCTTAAAGTTCTGGGTCTTATAAAAGGTAACACTCCTCAATTACAGTAAAAGGAACTGCTAAATATCTGAAATTAAATGCCTCATTTAAAATGTATTTTGCATTTGCAGTTAAACTGCTCTAATGACACTCCATAATTTCTATTTTCAGCATTGAATGTAGATGTTGGAGCTTATATGTAGAATTGTCTTACTGACATCAAGTTCTGGCTCCATCATGTTATGGATGTGTGATTACAGTTTGTTTAAGACACTGTGTTACCTGTCTTGCGCTTCACTGTCTTGTCCTTGCGCGTATCTCTCTTCTCTCGGCATCAGCACTCGTATGGAGGGGTGAGGTAAAAAACCCTATATATGGTCTGCGAGTTTGCCCGGCCGGTAGCACAGCTCAATACCGAACACTATTGCTCGTTCGCGCTCTCACCGGAGTGCTGTGTGACGTCACAGACTGAACTATGGGTCTCTAGGAGTGTCACTCCTAGAGATCCTGTGCCTTTAACATAATTCTTATGCAGAGGTGAAACAGCATTGGGCTGGTAGCAGAAGTGCAACTTAAATCCCCTGGGCAAATCTGTAACAGGCCCCTGTAGAATCACAAATCATTTATGGCGTTGGTCTTCTCATACAGGGTAGAAGAACCTTTTGGGCCCCTCAGGCCCCCTCTCTAGCTACGTCCTGGATCATAACCAATCATTTAGAAGAGCAGTTTTAGTTTTCTCTCTAAAGGTAGGTTCATATCTGCGGCAGATAGATCCAATAGTCTTTTGCAGCAGAGGAGCAGACCACCAGAGTTACCGTATCCAGCATAGCTGGACACCGCTGGATCTCCATTCACTATAAAAATTGCCATAAGAATGCAAACAGGAAAGAAGGCTTCTACAAAAAGATAGAAAGTGATTCTTCACTGTAAGAGCAATGAGACTATGGAGTAGAAGGGAGGTTCGAGGCTGGGGCAGGCAGCCAAGGTGCAATACAAGGAACATGCAAAAGTCAGGGCAGACGTTGTTAAGTCAGAGTCGGTTGTCAGGCAGGAGTTTGGTACATGGGTGGTTAGACAGGATATAACTCCTTCGCTGGTATACTAGACACGTGAAACCTAAAGAACAAGCACCCTCCCACTGGGAAAAGTTCCCTGTATACCCAGGGTTGGACAGCCATAGGCGTCACCAAGAAATCCCAACACGAAGCAAATGACTCAGGCTGCAGACTGCAGAAGATACTACATGTACCAACGGCTGAGACTGCCACAGATTTGGACTGGACCAGGTGAGGGCTGCACAGGTAAAAGGCGCGCTGCCCGGGATGCAACAGGCAGATTGGATTCATCTTCACAAAGGCTTTTTGATTTTCTCTGGATCAGGTTTGCAGATGATAAGCTGAACTTCATGTTACTGTGTTGTAGATTTACTGGGTGAGGATGAAATTACATTGTGTTTTAAATTTCTACAGTCTGTTCTGGTGGAGGAACAGGCTGCCGGAATTCACTGTATGCAGTGTACATGGCGGCTTTCGGACGACAAAAAATATTACACACTGCACTTTTTTTGCCCAGTCGAAAGCCGGCATATATGCTGGAAAGCGGCCGGAAAGTTACATTACAGTGAATGGGATCCAGAGGTGTACAGTGGTATCCGGCTAAGAACTTGAAGACTTAAAAGCACAGATTTGAACCCAGCCTTAAAGAATTCAAGCTCAAAAAAACATGTGTGGCAAAAAAATAAAAAAGTAGCACATTTGTGTTCACCACATTTATGACTTGTGAATAGCCCCGTAGACTTTAATTGGTGCTATGTTTAACGGTTGTGTGCATGTAGCCCTAATGTACAAGGAAAAGACTAATCTACACAAACATGACAACATAATTAAACAATCTGGCTCCAGAAAAGAGGATTCAAGCTGTAACCTGGCCAATAATCATTTATATTCACAGCTCCTGCCATCACAGATAGCCAGGATTCTCCATACGCTGTATACTCATATACTGATAACCCCTCAGCTGTAATATGTAATATGTTGTATGTGTGAGTACAAAGGTTATCAGGAGAAACAGACTGAACTGGCTTCCTAGGAAACTCTAGATTGTGTTCAAGACAGGAAGGTTTTTTACTCCATACCCAGTGGAAAAAGAACCATTCAGTAATGTGTAATATGCAGCACTATATAAAAAAGTAGAAATAAATGCGACATCTATGTACTGGTTAGATAGATAGATAGATAGATAGATAGATAGATAGATAGATAGATAGTAAAGCTCTTCAATGTGGTGCTGAGTGCCGGCTGCTTCCCCCAGAGCTGGAACTAGGGCCTCATCACTCTCATACACAGGAGTGGGGACAGGTACTGAGAGAATCCTCAGCTTCCTCACCCAGTACTCAGCAGAAGCCAAGCAGGCTTTATGCCAAACCACCGCACAACGGACTACATCTACACCCTGCAGAGCCTCATCAAGAGCCATGTCCACAATACAAAGCATGGAAAGGTCCATGCCTGCTTTGTGGACTTTAAGAAGGCCTTTGACTCAGTTTGGCACACAGGCCTATTCCTGAAACCTCTCGAAAGCGGATTAGGAGGAAAAACATATGATGTCATCAGAAGTTCCTACACTGAGAACAGATGCAGCATGAAGGTGAATGGGAGGAGAATGGCTTATTTCCGGCATAGCTGAGGAGTCAGACAGGGCTGCAGCCTCAGTCCAACCCTCTTCAACATCTACGTGAATGACTTGGCGGTGGCTCTGGAGTCCTCCTCAGCAGACAGTCTCACCCACCATGACACCAAGGTGAAATTTCTTCTTTATGCACGTGACCTTCTGCTACTGTCACCAACTGAGAAAGGTCTCCAAAGTCTGTAGAAAATCAGCATCACGTGGGCATTGTCCATCGATCCAAAGAAAACCAACATCATGGTGTTGAAGAAGAGAAACCAGAAAGCAGCCAGGTGTCATCCTTTCCTGCTAAACAACTGTCCACTTTCAGAAACCGACAGCTACACCTATCTGGGCCTAGAAATCAGCCAATCAGGGAGTTTTAAGAAAGCCATAGAAACACTAAAATACAAGGTGTGCAAAACCTATGCCATCAGAAGGCATCTATATTATCTCAAGGTACCAGTGATAGTCTGGCTTAAAATCCTTGATACCATCATCCCCCCTATCCTCCTGTATGGCAGCGAAGTCTGGGGCCCAGACACATGCCCAGACTGGCCAAAGTGGGACTCTGGGCCAATAGAAATATTCTACCTAGAATTCTGTAAACACCTTCCCCAGGTCCACAGGAGCACTTCTAACAGTGCCTGTCAAGCAGAGCTGGGCAGATTCCCATTTTTTGCTGTCCAGAAGAGGGCCCTATCATTCAGGGCCAACCTGTATAGTAGCAGTCCCAGCTCCTACCATCACAAAGCCTTGCTAAACCTAGAAGCCTTTAGAGAAATGAAGCACCCCGCAACAAGTCACCGAAACCCAGCCTGACCAAGCTATCAACCAATACAGCCTGACAAAGTTGGAAAGCTAGAGGACAATGCACAAGAGCAAAGAGGTGTAAATCTGTGTCTGGAGGAACGTCACAAAAGCTGACAGTATACCAGAGCCTGCAGAGAGAGTACAAACTGGCCCCATATCTGGAGAAACTCCCCAACCTCAGAGACCGACAGATCTTGAGCCGGTACAGACTGAGCACCCACAGCCTGTTCATCGAATCCGGGTCGCACAGACAGAAGAATAGGCCCAGAAACAGCAGACTGTGCCAGCAGTGTGACCAGGAGGTCATGGAGGATGAGGCTCACTTTCTGCTGCAGTGCCCAACACTGAGGGAAGCAGTGAGGGACGCTCACTTCAGGAGACTGTCTGATCTCTGTCCAGACTTCACCTCCGTGGAAGAGTAAGAGAGACTCTCCATACTTCTGGGGGAAGAGGAGAACACAGCGGCCATAGCAGCACAATATAGTACTGCCTGCTATACACTGAGAGGAGCCTGATATGTCATGGACTCTTATAAACCCCACCCTGGATATGTCCCCAACCCCCAAAGCTACCCTATACCCCCACCTTGGAAGTGTCCCCATCACCCAACCATACCCAATTATTTCTTGCTTTGGCAATGCTAAAATGTATTTAGTCCTGCCAATAAAGCTGACTTGAATAAAATAGATAAATAGATAGATAGATAGATACTGTAGATAGATAGATAGATACTGTAGATAGATAGATACTGTATATAAATTAGAGATAGATAGATAGATAGATAGATAGATAGATAGATAGATAGACTGTAGGTAGATAGAGAGATACAGATACTTTAAATACATAGATATGTGATAGATAGATAGATAGATAGATAGATAGATAGATAGATAGATAGAGATAATGAGATAATAATGAGTTACAACGTTACACTGAGGTGACAGAAGTCAGTACTGCGGCAGCAGAACAGCCTGTGCTCCACAATTAGACTGAGGGCCTGGGGTGAGCCGGAAGGTCTCTGATTGTCTCGCTGGAGCCAGCTGGACTTCCTGTCACAATTGGGAATGATTAGGAATGCCTTCCAATCTGCTGTGATTAATATTTCTAGCACATACTTCCTGCAGAACTGCTCTTCTGAATTTTAAAATTGCAAAACATGTGTCATCCCAACGAGCAACGAAATCTAAAGGATGAATATAGAAGTCTGAATAGTCAGTGGAACTGAAAACCTAACCATATTAAAGGGAATCTGTTACTAGCGACTCCCCTATCAAACTGTTTGCACAGACACATAGCTCTGGGTCACCTGATTAACCCCTTCAGCACCCTTCGATTTCTTTCCATTTTTATTTTTCACTCCGTGCCTTACTGGAGCAATAACTTGTTTTGCTGTCCGTTCACCTAGCCGTTATGAGTGCTTGTTTTTGTTTTTTTGCGGGAAAAGTTGTAGTCTCTAACGGCACCATTTTCTGTTGCATATAATGTTGTGGGAAGCTGGAAAAAAAATCCAAATGGTGTGGAAATGGAAAAAAAATGCAATTCCACCACAGTTGTATGGGTTTTGTTTTTACACAGTTCCCTATGCGATAAAACTGACCCATGCTCTTCACTCTCTGGATCAGTACGATTACAAAGACACCACATTTCCACATACCACATAGTTTTCTTGTGTTTCAATAATTTAACAAAAAAACCTTGGAAAAAATAATTATTTGCATTTTTTGAGTTTTATCTGGGCCCATTTTTGTGGGGCTATGAGTAGCTTTTACATTATCATATTGTGGTGTATATGACTTTTTGATTGTTTGGGCCTGTGCTTCCAAGAAAAAACCTTTCAGATGCCGAGGGGCTAAAAGTTTATCATCGGTGTTATTGACGATTAAAGCTATGTACACCTTTGGGGGCCATTTATTTTATTATAGCATTGTACTCATTTTGAGCTAAAATAATTTTTTCAATTGGTCTTTATTAAAAATATGGTTTTCTTTTTTCTGTACAGAGCTGAGATGCTCTTTGGATTTTCTGTCTTTTCCGTCAGCCCAGGAGCGGATGGACTCCTTTTATCTCTGAACTTATAAACACTCATTATAGCTCAGTTCTTATCTTACTGATCAGAATGTGACTTAACCTCTTAAGGACGCAGGGCGTACATGTACGCCCTAGCGTCCTGGTACTTAAGGACTCAGGGCGTACATGTACGCCCTGAGAAGTTCCGATCACCGCAGCGCTACGGGTGGTGATCGGAACAGGATGCCTGCTGAAATCATTCAGCAGGCATCCTGTGACAATGCCGAGGAGGGTCCTGTGACCCCCCGTGTCGGCGATCGCAACAAACCGCAGGTCAATTCAGACCTGCGGTTTGCTGCGCTATCTGTAGTCTCTGATCCCCGCGGTCTGTGACCGCGGGGATCAGAGACTAAAATCTGCCCCAAAGTGTAATTTTTAACCCCCTCCCCTGCACCCCGCCATCATAGTGTCCCCCCGGGCGGTGCAGGGGGGGGATTGCGGGCGGTGCTGCGGGTGGGCGGTGCGGGAGGCCTCCTTTCAATCGATTTCCCTGGTGTCTAGTGGGTATAGCAGGGGGTCAGCACATTGCTGACCCCCTGCTATAAACTGCTGACATCTGTGCTGCAGATGTCAGCAGTTTAACCCCTTCTATAGAAAGTGTTAACATGGAGGGAGCTCCCTCCCTCTCCCATCGGGGGGATGCCGATTTTTTGGAGATTCTACTCTAGGGGTGCATTTGGGGGCTTCAAATGGGACATGGTGTCAAAAATCCAGTCCAGCAAAATCCGCCTTCCAAAAACCATATGGCGTTCCCTTAATTCTGTGCCCTGCCGTTTGGCCATACAGCAGTTTACGCCCACATATGGGGTGTTTCTGAAAACTACAGAATCGGGGCAATAAAAATTGAGTTTTGTTTGGCTGTTAACTCTTGCTTTGTTACTGTAAAAAATGGATTCAAACGGAAAATTTTCCAAAAAACTGAAATTCTGAAATTTTATCTCCATTTGCCATTAACTCTTGCTGAAAACCTAAAGGGTTAATGACGTTTGTAAAATCAGTTTTGAATATCTTGAGGGGTGTAGTTTCTAGAATGGTGTCATTTTTGGATGGTTTCTATTATGTAAGCCTCACAAAGTGACTTCAGACCTGAACTGGTCCCTAAAAAGTGGGTTTTTGAAAATTTCTGAAAAATTTCAAGATTTGCTTCTAAACTTCTAAGCCTTGTAACGTCCCCAAAAAATAAAATGGCGTTCCCAAAATGATCGATACATAAAGTAGACATATGGGGAATGTAAATCAATAACTTTTTTGGGCGGTATTACTATGTATTATAGAAGTAGAGAAATTGAAACTTGGAAAATTGCTAATTTTTCCAAATTTTTGGTAAATTTGATATTTTTTTTTATAAATAAAAATGAAATTTTTCGACTTAATTTTACCAGTGTCATGAAGTACAATATGTGACGAAAAAACAATCTCAGAATGGCCTGGATAAGAAAAAGTGTTTTAAAGTTATCACCACATAAAGTGACAGTGGTCAGATTTGCAAAAAATGGCCAAGTCCTTTAGGTGAAATAGGGCTGAGTCCTTAAGGGGTTAAATAACTGCTTATGACCTCTCAGTTTTAGAGTTAAATAAGTGTTTGTGACGTCACAAAGTGAAAGCGAAAGTATCAAACAGCTAGGAAAGCAGTTAACCGTTTGTGACAGAACGGCTCAATATTCTTAATAAAGGCCAATTGAAAAAAAGATTTTTAGCTAAAAGTGAGTAAAATACAATCATAAAAAAAAATTCCTTTGAAGGTGTACATAGCCTTTAAGGATTTTGCCCTCCTGGTGTCTGCTGTGTAAAATAGCAAAAACCCAGCAGCTACAAATAATTTTTTCAATTGGTCTTTATTAAAAAAAACATCCTAGAATCCAACTTTCACTTTGTGTTGGTCATCTAATAACCCTTATTTCTAAATTACTAAAAGAGGTCATAAACGCAAAAAAATAGAACATATCCTATTATTGTCCGCATTACGGACAAGGATAGTACTGTTCTATTAGGGCAGCTGTTCCGTTCTGCGAAATATGGAATGCACACGGATGTCATCCGTATTTTTTGTGGCCCTATGCCATATTCGTGTAACCAGCACAAGCAAAAAAATCTCTCAAAAGTGTCCATAAAGGTAACATAGTTTATAAGGCCGAAAAAAGACATCTGTCCATCCAGTTGAGCCTGTTATCCTGCAAGTTGATCCAGAGGGAGGAAAAAAAAAGAACTGTGAGGTAGAAGCCAATTTTACCAACTTAAGGGGAAAAAAATTCCTTCCCGACTCCAATCAGGCATCAGAATAACTCCCTGGATCAACGACCCATCTCTAGTAGCTATAACCTGTAATATTATTACGCTCCAGAAATACATCCAGTCCCTTCTTGAATTCCTTTATTGTACTCACCATCACCACCTCCTCAGGCAGAGAGTTCCATAGTCTCACTGCTATTACCGTGAAGAATCCTTTTGCTATGTCTGCCTTGTTCACAGGAGCCCAGAACTGTACACAGTACTCCATATGTGGTCTGACTAGCGATTTGTAAAGTGGTAGGACTATGTTCTCATCACGGGCATCTATGCCCCTTTTGATGCAACCCATTATCTTATTGGCCTTGGCAGCAGCTGCCTGAGGGTGGGTTAACACTAGCATTAGGAATTCCGTTATTGCTTTCCGTTATAACATGGTTATAACGGAAAATAACGGAATGCCCAGACAGAATGCAAAACGGAAGCCTTTAAAAGGCATTGCGTTTTCTTTCTGTCATAATACAAGTCTATGGGAAAGCATAACGGAATCGTCTGGGTCCCGTTATGCAAGACGGAAAACAAAGTCCTGTCCGCTGTACTTCTTCCGGGGTAAGACAGGGCATTTTTAATGGGGAATTTACTTTTACATTCTGCATTTTATCTGACAGTTTATTTGCCTTAGTGAATATAGTGGAGAAAAAAATATTTATTAGCTATGCTTTCTCCTCATTGCTCTCTGCAACTCCCCCCTCATTACTCTGTAAAGGGCAGACACCCTCAGATTTATACTTTTTACTATTTATATAATTGAAGAACGTTTTAGGGTAAGTTTTGCTCTCTTTGGCAATTAATCTCTCGGTCTCTAGTTTGGCTGCTTTTATTAGTTTTTTACATACGGTATTTTATTTTTTCTTTATAGTTTTTCAGTGCTTCCTTGCTACCCTACTGTTTTAGTGATTTAAATGTTTTCTTATTGTTATTTATTGCTTCCTTTACAGTACTATTTATCCACATTGTTTTTTTTTTTGTTCCTTAACCTTTTATTCCCATAAGGTATGTACCTCTCACAATTAGATTTTAGGATGTTTTTAAAAATATCCTATTTCTGTATTTTTTATTTTTGAGGACTTTGTCCCAGTTAGTTAGGCCTATGGCCTCGCTTAGTTGGCTAAATTTTGAAGTTTGTTATTTTTGTTCCTCCCTGAAGAAACACTCTTTTGAATGACAATTGGAAGGTTATTACTTTATGGTCCCAGGTGTCCCCCAACCTGCACATCTGTTGTTCTGTCAGTTCTATTGGTTAATACTAAGTCCAGTATGGCCGTCCCTCTAGTCCGGTCCTGAACCAGTTGGGAAATGTAATTGTCTTTGGTTATTGCCAAGTCTATATCTGGGAAAGGTGTCAATATAATCCATTCATAACATCACAATGATACAAATCACAATCTAAGCATTATCTGTCCCTCATATTTCCCGTAGGTCAGCTTGCAGGAATACTTTGAGCATATTTCTCATTCCTCACCTGTTTTCAGTGCCGACCCGCCGTCACCTTAGCAATGCGTCACATTCACGCCATTCCTAGCTGCCGTACCTGATATAATTCATAAGTTACAAGCATCTCAATTTCTCCTGACAGTTCTATGAGCGGACTCTTGGCTTAGGTCATCTGTAGGCTAAAGGGTCGGGTGCACCTGCCAGGGTAGCCTGCAAGAGCATCACTTCAAGCAAAACAATAGTGACAGCTCTCATATTACCTGTTATATGTATTCTAAGCAGCCTGTCCCTTCTCCACACATCATCTTCTCACATTCAGGTAATACACCAATGGCTCAGCGCCAGCGGATGATCACATAAGGAACACAGTGCTACAAAATTAAGGTCTTGGAAATCATTCACTATTTTATTTTATTTTTTAAACTATCCATTTGATAAAGTGATACGCTGTTATTGCTAGGACAAGCTGCAGTGGCCACCTGCGAGAGTGCCACAGGAAAACGAAACACTTTGCCCGTGTCTGTTCCGGAAATGACTCTGTGTGCATTCGTTATCCATTTCTCCGCAAGTCCGCTCCGCAAAATAATAGAACATGTCCTATTCAGACAGGCATTGTTACAATGGATCAGCAAAAAAAAACAGACTTTTTTTTTGCAGATCCGTGCTTTGTAGACCGCAAAATACATACATTTGTGTTCATGAGCCCTAAGGGGTTGATTTATTATCTCTCTTGTGCATGAAAAGTGTCATTAAAAAGTTGCAAACTATATGTTTGCAACTTTTTTTTTAAAAATGTTGCATCTCTGATTGTATACCACCCTCGCAACTTTTCCTAGAGGGGTGTGTGGCAAAGGCTGGAAGGGAGTGTTGCCAGTCTCCTCGACAAATGTATCTTCATTTACAGCAGTTTTTTTGGCACAAATGAAGCGTGAAATCTACCGCAGCCCTGAACTGTCTTAGATTTCTGTTTAGGTGCACGGACTGCAGGAGGATGCACCAAATTTATGACGAGATGTGCACCACTACATAAATTAGGTGCATCCTCCGGCAACACAGGGGATATCAAGATCAGTGAAGAAAGTACTGGTCTTGATAAATCTCCCCCCTACTGCTAAGTTTTCCTACTGGTAACCATTGATTGCTCACGGATCAGTGGTTATTGTCAAGGGACCCTCCTAACAAGTAGAGATTGTGTAAAGTGGATGACATGTCCTTTCTTGGTGCAGTTGCGGAAAATACATTTTGGTCGGATATAAGCCAATGGCCAGCCTGCAGTTTTTAGCAAAACAGAGAATCTACACCAAATTCTTTGAAAATGAGACTCAGTGTGAACTAGCTTTTACATATCTGCCCCTACATGGCAGAGCACAAGCTCTTAAATGGTCAACACCAATAAAAAGCATAAAAAGCTATAAATAAATGCAATGCTTTTCCATCAGCTACATCAGTGATTTCATAACAGAACCACCAAATAACAAAAAGTATTTAAAAAAATTCCAGTCTGAAGCATGCATGGTGCAGGAAATACAGCCAGTCATTCCATTTGTATCATCTGGATACAATAGGATCCAGATGAAAGCACAGAGCACAGCAATGTCACTGCTCTCTCTCTCTCAAAACTGCAAAAAAGAAGCAGAAAATGGCTGCTGGGGAATTTCTTATATAGTAAAGGGGTAGGCAACTTTCCTATTGGTTTTGTAGGGATGTTGCTAAGCTCTGAGAAAGATGTTGCAGCCTTCTCATTGGCCCACAAGCACAGGGCCGGGCCGACACAGAGGCTGGGGAGGCTCCAGCCTCAGGGCGCAGGAGCCTCTGGGCGGCAGCCGGCAGCCAGGCCACTGACCACATCCATGGGCGTAGGAAGCGGGGACAGCCTATGTTAAAATCCCCCCCAGGCCCCAGACTGCGGTCTGCGGCAGAATATGGAGCGGCTGGTGTTCTGTGAAAATCTGCTACACCGGCGGCGGCGACACAGGATCCGAGGAGCAGGGGAGAGGAGGTGTGTCACTTTCCTGATACCTGATAGGCCGGCGTAGGCGGCGCGATGACGTCATCGCGCTGCCTCCGCTGGAGGCTGCCGGCCTATCAGGAAAGGGACACACCTCTTCCCTGCTCCAGCCCGAGACACAGACATGGAAGCTGGCGGTGGCGGGAGCTGAAAGGAGAAGGAGAAGGGGCTGGCTCCACCATGTATGAAGCGAGCAGGATGGGCAGCCGGCGTGGAGCTGAAGAGGAGAAGAGGAATGGAGTCCTGGTGTCCAGTGCAGGGAGCCCAGACATCCAGTGCGTGTGACAAGGTGAAAGTGCACCAATCATGTATCCATATGTGTAATGTATGTAGTGCAGTGTGTGATCTACACACTGCAGTACATACATCACACACTGCAGTACATATATCACACATCTCACACTGATGTATGTGCACTCTGTGGTAAATGCACAGGTGGCTATTATAGCCAAGAGATAATGTGGAGGGAAGATCCGCCATATTGGACTGTGCATTTACTACACACTGCACCACATACATCACACACCCTGCTTTACATACATCAAACACAGATATATGTAGTACACTGTGTGTGATGTATATGGTGCAGTGTGTAGTATATGCACAGGTGGCTATTATAGCCAAGAGATAATGTCCAGGGAAGATCCTGCATATTGGACTGGACTTTATCTCTTGGCTATAATCTTCACCTGTGCATTACTACACTCTGCACCATATACATCACACACAGTGTACTACATATATCAGTGTAAGATGTGTGTGATGTATATGGTGCAGAGTGTAGTAAATGCACAGCAGGCTATTATAGCCAAGAGATAAAGTCCAGTCCAATATGGAGGATCTTCCCTGGACATTATCTCTTGGCTATAATAACCACCTGTGCATATACTACACACTGGATTCATACGTCTGTGGAACACGGTCTGTGTTATACCGGCCTTACATTAGTGGATGCTGTGTGTTTCCTGCTGCCGCCGCAGTACAGTAATACTCTCGTACAGATCAAACCAGTGCAATACTGTACTGTGACGGCAGCAGGAAATGCACGGCGTCATAGCAACCACTTGCGCAGTGCACTCCTGCACTCAGAAGAAATCCAGGCCGGTATCACACAGACCGTGTTCTATGGACGTTTGAATCCAGCCTAAGGGTGGGCTCACACTGGCGCTATGGATTCCGTTACACAGCTTTCCATTATAACATAGTTATAACAAAAAATAACGGAATCTATAAGATAGAGGTCAAAACGGAAGCCTTTAAGAGGCATTCCGTTTTGCTTACATCATAGTAGAAGTCTATAGGAATCATAACAGATCCATCTGGTTTCCTGTCGACAGGTTATTAATAAACATACATATCTAAATGGCGGGGGGGGGGGGGTCGCACTTGGGCAGCTCAGCCTCTGTTGGTGCTGGACCTTGTCCCAACCCTGCACAAGCAAGAAGGGAGGTTACTGATGAAAAGAAATCTAGAGTATTCACGATTACAAATATATAGCACTATATTCTACATCTTCGCGAATTCTCGAAGTGCCGATAATTGCGATAAAAATTTGCGATTAGAATATTCGCGATCAACACTAATGATTGTTTATAAGGTCAGAGAGCAGAGATAAGGAGTCCATTTGCTCCTGGTCTCACTGAAAAGACAGAAGACCCACAGGCTGCTACTAGAGCATCTCAGCTCTGTACAGAAAAAAGGGCTCCATATTTTTTTAATAAAGACCAATTAAAAAAAAATTTTTTAGCTCAAAATAAGTCAATGTAATAGCAAAAAAATAAATTGCCCCCAAAGGGGTATATGGCCATTAAATGACAAATTTAGCTCTGCTAAGAGTAGAAAAAATGCTTGAAGATAATAATACAAGAGGGAGCTATGCAGACAGTAAAACTAATGGACACATCATTGGTATCGTAGATTTGAACAAATCGTGAATGTTTGCAGAAATTCAGCTATGTAGCGGGCAATTTAATAAATTTATTTTTATTAAACAGTCGATTTCAGTTGTACTTTATGTTGGTGCGGTGAATTTTCTGATGGTACCGGTTGGATTAACAAGCTGTCAACATTTACTGTTCTGAATCGCTACGCTAAGAAGCAAGTTTTATAAATGCATGCTCACAAAAGGAAAAAAGTGCAGAGCAAGCAGAAGCAGTGAAAATGGGCATTTGAAATTAGCTTACCTAGTTTTCTCTAGAAATAGGCTGCACACCTTCCGACTCGTTTGTTTTGTTGCAAAACTTGGTCCCGTTATTTTGCACCTGTATTGTTTTTGTCTGATCAGAGGATGGGGATATTCTAAAAATACTTGTTAAATGTAAATATACGCTTGTGTTGCGCTGTGGCACTGTTGTATTCGAAAGGCTATGGGTGCTTTCACACTTGCATTCTGAGGATCCGGCAGGCACTTCCGGCCCGCCCAATCCGTCAGAGCGCAAGTCGCCTGAAAGCATTTGAAGACTGATCAGGATCTTGTACAGTCTTCGAAAGCTTTCAGGTTACCATGGCATCCAGGACGCTACTGAAGTCCTGGCTGCCATGGTACTCCGCAGCAGTGTACTTACCTGCGCTGCAGCCGCTCCTTCATGATGTCACAGCTCCCCGCGGCGCATACATCAATGCGCCGCCCGGACCTGTGACGTCATGAAGGAGCGCCTGGGGGCCGCAGCGCAGGTAAGTACACTGCTGCAGAGTACTTACCATGGCAGCCACGATTTCAGTAGCGTCCTGGCTTCCATGGTAACCGATCGGAGCCCCAGCTTACACTGGGGCCCCGATCGGAACTGCTGCTGCGCATGCGCAGAGCTAAACGTCGGATCCGGCAATGCGCCGAAACTACGTTTAGCTTAATTTCGGATCCGGATTAATGCACTTCAATGGGCATTAATTCCGCATCCGGCGTTACGGCAAGTCTTCCGGATTTTTGGATAGAGACAAATCCGCAGCATGCTGCAGTTTTGTCAAGGTCCAAAAAACGTTACAATACTGAACGGAAGACATCCTGATGCATCCTGAACGGATTCCTCTCCATTAAAAATGCATGGGGATTATCCTGATCAGTTTCTTTCCGGTGTAGAGACCCGACGATGGATCTCTACGCCGGAAAGTAAAAACACAAGTGTGAAAGCACCTTTAGGCGGTAATCATTGCATTTTTTTCACATGGACTTTACTAAGGATATTCAATAAAGCCTGAAAAACTTCTACACATCGGATACTGGACTTCTTCCATTGTTTTACTTGCTGAAAAGCACACTTACTGAAAAATGAGGAATAGCTCCCCTAAACTAGCATTATTCCAGGGTGGCATATATGACAAAGACTTTCACATTTGCGTTTTTTGCGGATCGGTCATGCAATAAATAGTATAAAGTTAACCATATGCATATGCATCCATCTAACCTGTTCTTCTCCTAACGGGACCAGAGGATCTCCATAGGAATACTTCTTTAAAGGGAACCTGTCATCTGAAACAGCGGTCCTAAACCGCCGGCAGGACCTTCAAGAGTACAGCAGTGGGATTCTGAGCACATATATCTTACTAAATTCCGATGCGGCAATAGAAAGAAAATCGATCTTTAGTCCCCGGTTGGCGCGACTCTCTGCCCAGGCTTAAAGTCAAGGGGGCAGCGGCCTCCTTGCTTCAAGTCGCGGTGACCACGCTCCCTTCCCGGCCCCTTCGCTTTGATTGACAGCGCTTATGCGGCTGGCTTCTCAGAACAACCAGCTGTCAGTCACAGCGAGGTGGCCGGGAAGGGAGCGTGGTCACCGCGACTTGAAGCAAGAAGGCCGCTGCCCCCTTGACTTCAAGCCTGGGAAGAGAGTTGCACCAGCCGGGGATTAAAGAGCGATTCTCTTACTACTGCCGCATCGGAATTTAGTAAGATATATGTGCTCAGAATCCCACTGCTATACTCTTGAAGGTCCGGCCGGCGGTTTAGGACCGCTGTTTCAGGTGACAGGTTCCCTTTAAAGGGGTTATCCAGGAAATCATAATGATGACCTATCTTCAGCTGTTCCAGGTAGCCGCCTCGCTCACCGTAAGGCCTCATTCACACGACCGTATGAATGAGTCCTCATCCGTTCTGCAATTTTGCAAAACAGGTGCGAAACCATTTTTTTTAATGGGGCCGCAAAAGATGCGGACAGCACACCGTGTGCTGTTCGCGTCCGTAGTTCCATTCCACAGCTCTGCAAAAAAGATAGAGCATGTCCTATTCTTGTCCGGACAAGAATAGACATTTTCTATGATAGTGGCGGCCATGTGCAGTCCGCATGGAGTATTTGTGTGTTGTGGACCGCAAAACACTACGATCGTGTGAATGTGCCGTTACTCTGGTGAGTGAGGCAGGCTCCTGGCAGTTTTCCAAGGACAGCACCACCCATAGTATAGCAGCTGTGCTTGGTATTGCAGCTCAGGTCTATTCACTTCAATCGGGCTGAACTGCAGCTAGGCCATGTGGCCAATGTACGATGACATCACACAGAGCGCCCAGCCTCTCCTTACAGCTGATTGGCGGGGGTTCTAGGTATAGTATCCCTGTTCATCTGATATATATGACCTATCCTGAGGATTGGTCATCAATATTATTACCAGGATAACCTCTTTATGTTTTGTTGCAGCCATGTGGTGTGGTACAATATGTCCATGTGACTTGTGCACCCCTGGCCTAGTGGGCCCTGTCATTTTGCCCCTGTGCTAGAATACCATGGTGATGTATCACAAATACATTCAACAATTGTTATTGCGCTTAAGGTCAATGGTAGTTGTGTGAAAAGACATCTAATGGTTTCTGCTCAGTGTCAGCGTGACTCCGCAGAAAGCTCTTTACACGTAAGTACACTTTTAAAACAACTCAAATGAATGGTTTTTTGCTTCTAGAAATGATTTTTATAACAATCACTCCTTTCTCTGAGAAAGCATTGACAACAACTCGGAAGAGCATTCTCTGCTTCTTTCTTAGTAGCGGAATTTCTATCTGACAGTTGATCTTTTTTCTACAATTAGTCATCATCTTCCTTGATGTCTTCTCTGTAACATGGGTCTGAAGCCTCATGGATGAATGCACTGAATACGTTATGTTTAGGCAGCATTTAAATTCAGATTTTAATTTCAAATGGCGAAGTTCTGTCAAGCTGCAAATCCCTAACAAAATTAAATCAGTTCATCAAAGATCCTCTTTTAATTGTATTTAGTTACATAAATGGAATTGCACAGTAAAACCATTTTTATAGTTAAAATTTAAAGGGAAAATATACCCAACACTGACTGAGATTTCATCTGCACTTAGTGAAGCTCCTTTCCAGCTAGGGACGTAGCTAAAGGCTCATGGGCCCTGGGGCCCTGGTGCAAGAGTTCAGCTAGGTTCCCCCTTCCCTCAGGGCTTTCTGGCATGGGGCAGGCCATAGCCTTTCTGCTGTCTAAGGTAAAAATTGAAATGGCACCCGTCAATGCCAAATTCTCAACCTAAACCCTTCCCTCCAGCCCTACTGTTAAAGACATATATGGAAAACATCATATAACTGTACAGTGCTACAAAACATGCAGGGTAATACAGCGCAACACACCTCTTACATCCAGTGACTACTCCTCTGATGTAGATGTTCTCTTTCCTCTTCTTCTTCATTGGGACCAGACCTCCATGATGATTTCTTTCAGCCATCTCTTGTCTCTGCAGAGTTTCATTTTAGTTTCCTACTTTTCAATTATCCTCCCACCTGCCACCCCGAATATTGTGGCCATTGTGCTCCCCAATACTATGCTGCAGTAACAGATAATCCCAATAAAAATACTATTGCCTCACAGATAGTGCGTCCTTCAATAATTATTGGCACACAGTGCCCTAAAAAATAACTGCATCCAGCAAATAGTGTCTCTGGAAGTAATGGTGCAAACATAGGGGGAGATTTATCAAACTGGTGTAAAGCAGAATTGGCTTATTTGCCCATAGCAACCGATCAGATTCCCCTTTCATTTTTCCCAGCTCCTTTAGAAAATGATAGGTGGAATCTGATTGGTTGCTATGGGCAACTAAGCCAGCTTTACTTCACATCAGTTTGATAAATCTCCCCCATAATGTCCACCAAAAATAATGCGCAAAGCTGATACTGTGCCAGGGTGCCCCCCACAGTAATAGTGCTACCCAAAGTTCCACCAAAAGAAATCATTATCTCCCATAGTGTATAGTGTGAGAAGTGCCCCAAATAGTAAAAATTCCTCCATTGTGCCCATACTAGTAATCATGTTCCCCATAGCCCCCCCAGTACTAATACTTCTCCTTATAATGTGTGCCAGTAGAAAAATGCCCCCTAATATGTGCCAGTACAAAACATACCCCCTTATAATGTGTGCCAATACAAAAAATACCCCTTTATAATGTGTGACAGTGCAAAAGATACCCCCTTATAATGTGCACCAGTACAAAAAATACCCCCTTACCTTTCGGATCAGACCCCCATACCAGATCCTCAGATCAGACCCCATATCAGATCCTCAGATCAGACCTCCATATCAAACCTCAGATGAGACCCCCTTTAGACCTCCATGTGAGACCTCATATCAGACCTCAGATCAGACCCCAATTACACCTCCATGTCAGATCTCCCATCAATATCAGACCTTGATCAGATCCCCATTATCCATGTCAGACCCCAATATCAGACCTCAGATCAGATCCCCATTGGACCTCCATGTCAGACCTCCCCATATAAGACCTCAGATAAGACTCCCTTTAAACCTCCATATGAGATCCCCCATATCAGACCTCAGATCAGAACCCCATATCAGACCTCAGATCAGATTTTATTTACACCTCCATGTCAGACCCCGCATCAGACCTCGGAACAGGACTCTATGTCACTTCTCCACCATATCAGATCTTAATCAGACCCCTATTAGACCTCCATGTCAGACCCCCCCAGTATCAGACCTTAAAATAAATAAATTAACTTACCTCTCCTGCTCCTCTCCAGGTTCAGCAGTCTTCCTTGAATTCTTTGCTTCCTGATCTTCTCTGGGTTCGCACTGCGCTGTCACTTGACTGCCTGCAGCATCAGGTCATAGTGCGCACACTACGTCCTGGCACTGTACGCAGTCAGGACAGTGCAGCCAAGCCTGGAGAAGACCAGAGAGGAAGGGTGAGATCAGCGCTCACAGCGCTTCACTCCCCCACCTCCTGCAGACTAGTGAGCGCTTCCATAAAATAGCAATATGTTGCTTAATGTTCTTAAATTGTGCTCCTATGTTCACTTTAATCTACTCAAATTCTGGTGATAACACCCATCTTCTAGGGTTAAGAACCTCCTTGTCGGTTCTTTCGTGGACAATTTGTCCAAAAATAAGAGACATTTTTTCCTGAACTTTTTTAAGCCCAGCTCCCTCAGTTAGACATACATATTTTCTTTTATTACAAAAAACAGCCAGAGCACCCATATTTGTTAATGAAATTACAAATGGTTGGCTCACGTGCCAACAAGTAGTCTACCATTAATGGAGACAGACCACACAGCTGCTATGGGGCCCAGTTAGGACACGTTAAGGAGTCCCTGCTCTTCTCTACAGTCATGGATTGGCCCCTCTCTTTCCTCCAGGCTGCTCTAACCCCTTCATGCCCAGCGCCGTACATGTACGCCGCTGGGCGGGTGTTTAAAGATGGCGCCCGCTCCTGCCCACTGCGGGCACCATAGCCACGGGTGGCCGCCTGCTTCTTTTAGCAGACACCCGCGGCTAATGTCTGCAACCGGCAGTGATGCTGATCGCAGACATTTAACCCCTCAGATGTCGTGGTCAGTCCTGACCACGACATCGGAGCATGCTGAAAACTCCCCCATGCGGCTCCCCCGTGCGGCAATCGGAGGAGCCAGAGCGTGTGTATTCAGCAGCCCTATGAATGACAGGAGGCTGCTGCATAGTATTTCCTATGGAGCCCTTGCCTGTAATAGGGCTCCATAGGAAAGTAGTGAAATCATCATAGATGCCAATGCAAGTGCACTGGAGTCTATGATAATAGCAATCAGATGACTGCATGTTATAGTTCCCTATAAAAAAAATAAAAAAATAAACCTCATGGGTGTTGCAATGTCGAAAACGCCCATAGTATAAAAATATATTCCCATACGGCAAACAGCAAAATGGAAAAAGCGTTCAAATGGCTGATTCGCCATTTTTGGTCGCTTCATTTTCTATAAAAAATTTAATAAAAAGTGATCAAAAAGTCATACACCCCCAGAATGGTATCAATGAAAAGTTCAGATTGCCCCGCAAAAAATGAGCCCCCATACAGCTCCGTACACATAAATACAAAAAAGTTATAGGGGTCAAAATATGGCGCCAAAAGAATAAAACTGATTTTGCAAAATGCAAGAAAAACTATACATATAAGGTATGGCCGGATTCATACTGACCTGTAGAATAAAAGTAACCAGTCAGTTTTATCATACATCAAACGTTGTAATTAAAAAACCCGTAAAACTGTGGTGGAATCGCTTTTTTTTTTTTTGCAATTTCACCCCATTTGGAATTAGTTTCCTGCTTCCCACTACATCATATGCAATATTAAATGGTGGCGTTGGAAAGTACAACTTGTCCTGCAAAAAACAAGCCCTCATTTGGCTATGTGAACAGACAAATAAAAAAGTTATGGCTCTGGGAAGGCAGGGAGCGCAAGACAAAAATGCTGTATATATCAGGGCTATATATTTTTTAAGGGATAACAGAAAAAGTATAGTTTATATAGTAATGACAAAAAATGTATAGCACGTCCCCTAACAGTGACAATCTGGAAAAAGCATTAATAAAAAGTTAACGGGACCCTTTTCCTTGTTCTTCCTAAACGTATGACCGCGGCTGAGAGTAGATTAAATTGCGCAGTGGTCGAGCATGTGCCTTGCCTTGCTGTTCCTTTTATAGTCTATGGCACTGATGGACAGCCATGCTCTCTCCTCTAGCAGTTGGTGGGGTACCCAGTGGCTGAACCCCCTCTGATCTAACATTTATCACTCATCCAATGGGTAGTTGAGAAATGCTTTTGGCTGGAATATCCATTTAATTATTGTGACAATTTAACCCCATGGACTTCATACTGCTTTCGAAAATGAGTTGAAAGACTGTCTATTTTCTGTCTTCTGCCCTTCTGGCTGCTCACTAATATCATTCTTCACCTCCAGATGAAGAGACCACCAGCTCAGTCTGTAATTATTGTTCTTCATAGCACTGCTCTATTAAAAACCCGTAATACAATTTGTCAAACTCATGGTCCACTGGGCTTGAAAATTGTCACAGTGAAATAAATGACAGAGCTAAGGAAGCGCATTGTTACACCGGAACCCTGTTATGTCTCAAGCTGAGTCACACAATGCATCTTCTTCTCTGAGTCACCGAGTCTCCAGCTACTGCAACCTTTCCTTTAATTGTTTCTCTATTTGTACTAATCAAGTTGTACTCCTGGAGAACACTTCTGCTGTATGTTGTGAATTTCCCAGTGCACTTCGGGCAAAGCAGAAAATCACTGGGTCACACATGCCCAGCACATTCAAATAATGTCACATAGGCTAAATACCATAGTTGTCAAGCTCCTGCCACATTTTCTGCCACATTGCTGGATGTATGTCCCCAAAAAGTGCTACTTTGCCATGCCTGGTGTAGTTCATTAGCCGACATATTCATTAAACAGCAAATGCCGCACTAAAATTATATACTAACATGCCGCTCCTAATAAACACTAGCATGAGCTCACATGCAAACAAGACGCTTGTGAAAGGGGCGGGGCTTAACACTGCGTTCACTTCAATAGACACTGTGAAAGAGCTGGAAGCTGTAAAACTTCAGTCTGCACTCTATTACAGTTTCACATGGTGGTAACCCAGCTTTCCCAGGAACCTGAAAGGCAAATCTGCCTAGCTGTGGCACTATTTAGGAGTGATGAGGTTTTTTTTTTTTTTGTAGATTTTGTATTCTGAAGACTCTATTACAGCTCCATATGGCAGTCCAGCTTTTCCAATAACCTGAAAGGCAAATCTGCCTAGCTGTGGCACTATTTAGGAGTGGGGAGAGGGATTTACCTTGGTAGGTTTAGTATTCTGCCATCTATTACAGTTCCATATGGTTGTAACCTAGCATTCCTGGGACCCTGAAACAAAAAATCTGCCTAGCTCTGGAACCTTTTTCCAAAACAAAAAAATTGTAAAAAATAGGGAAACAAAGAAAAGTAGTCATATTAGGTATCGCCGTGTCCGTTAGGTCATGTCCGTATCGATATCACATGACCTAACCCCTCAGGTGAACACCGTCAAAAAAATAAAATAAAAACTGTGCTAAAAAAAAAAACATTTTGTGCCACCTTACATCACTAAAAGTGCAACACCAAGCGATCAAAAAGGCATATGCCCCCAAAATAGTACCAATCTAACCATTATCTCATCCCGCAAAAAATGAGCCCCTACCTAAGACAATCACCCAAAAAAATAAAAAAAACTATAGCGCTCAGACTATGGAGACACTAAAACATAATTTCTTTGTTTCAAAAATGCTGTTGTTGTGTAAAACATGAATAAATAAAAACCTGCTGTATAAAAATATCACATGACCAAACCCCTCAGGTTGACACCGAAAAAAAAATAAAAAATAAAAACAGTGCCAAAAAAGCAATTTTTATATGGCACCCCTGAGGAAGCCAGCAGAGCCTGGCGATACGCGTTGGGTTTTTCCTTGCCTACCACGCACATTTCCACCATGCTATTTTTATGATAAGTATTACCTTCATACTATTCAATGTCGATGGATCTTATGCACTTTACTTATTATTTATCTATGTGGGACTGTGCTTATACATATGTGGTAGTGTCAGGGTGGCGTGCGGTACGTATTTAGTCCACACTGCCATGACTCATTGTATACAAGGGTTTTAACTTGTCCTTGTTGTGTCTGTTGTTCTCAATAAATTTGATATACTGTATATTTTTTAGATGTGCGGCTTTTTATCTCGGTATTCTTCTCTTTTCTTTGGTGCGATTGCATATTTAGTACCGTGTGCCGACACTCTTATATCGTATCATCTTGGTGTGCCCCCGTTTCTTAGGATAATTAGAATTTGGAGACAAATAATAATAATTTTTTTCAAAAATGCTTTATTATGTAAAACTGAAACAAACAACCCAAAAAAGTAGTCATATTTGGTATTGTCACATCTGTAAAAACCTGCTCTATGAAAATACCACATGATCTAACCTGTCAGATGAACATTGCAAATAACAAAAAATAAAAACGGTGCCAAAACAGCTATTTTTTGTTATCTTGCCTCACAAAAAGTGTAAGATAGAGCAACCAAAAATCATATGTACCCTAAAATAGTACCAACAAAACTGACACCTTATCCCGGAGTTTCCAATATGGTGTCTTTTTTTTTTAGTTTCTACGCTAGGGGTCTTCATTGGGGGTCTTCAAATGTGACATGGCAACTTAAAATTATCCCAGTAAAATCTGCCTCCCAAAAACCATATGGCGTTCCTTTCCTTCTGTGCCCTGCCGTGTGTCCGTACAGCAGTTTACGACGACATATGGGGTGTTTTTGTAAACTACAGAATCAGGGCAATAAATATTGAGTTTTGTTTGGTTTTTAACCCTTGCTTTGTAAGCAGAATTTTTTTTATTAAAATGGAAAATCTGCCAAAAAAGCGAAATTCTGAAAGTTCATCTCCATTTTCCATTAATTCTTGTGGAACACCTAAAGGGTTAACAAAGTTTGTACAATCAGTTTTGAATACCTTGAGGGGCGTAGTTTCTAAAATGGGGTCATTTGTGGGTGGCTTCTATTATATAAGCCTCACAAAGTGACTTCAGACCTGAACTGGTCCTTAAAAAGTGAGTTTTGGAAATTTTCGGAAAAATTTCAAGATTTGCTTCTAAACTTCTAAGCCTTCTAACGTCCCCAAAAAATAAAATGGCATTCACAAAATGATCCAAACATGAAGTAGACATATGAAAAATGTAAAGTAATAACTATTTTTGGAGTTATTACTATCTATTATAAAAGTAGACAAATAGAAATTCTGAAATTTGCTAATTTTTCCAAATTTTAGTAAATTTTGTATTTTTTTTTTTATAAATGAATGGGGTGTGTTTAAAAATAGCACCATGCACAAAAATTGCTCAAGAATTCTGGTAGTAAGCCAACTAACCTTTTAGCAGCATTTACAACATTAAGCTAATCTTCAGACTGCATTCAGTGCATACATTCAGCATTTGCACCACAAAATGCTCCACGTGCCTACAGTATGCCAAAAATACTTTTGGCTTTCTCAGGGCTAATATACCCCCATTGATCAGATACTGATAACCTATCCTGGCGATAGGTCATGAGTATTAAACATTAGGTCAAGACCCCGTTAAACGTTGGGACTTACAATATATGCCGCATTCTTGCCTCAATCAAGATGTGAACAGAGCCTAAGAGTGCAATATGATAATATGACAGACCACCTCACCTTAGAGAAGATGACCCTCCAGTACAAACTGAAGTCGTAACTGTTGGATGGACATTAAAGTGACCCTCTGGTTCAAGAAAAAAAATTGATATTACCTACAGAACAAACAGAACACTTACATGGTGACCTCCTTTTCATCTTTTTAGCTGCAGATCAGTTAATTCCTTGGTCTGCTCTTCCGCCATCCACTTCTCAGACTGCCTGATAATTACTGTGCATTTGGTTACCCAAGACATTTCCATTGGATTGGCCAGCATTTCTTACATAAACAGCGTTGGTCAAACCAAGTCCAGGGCTGGACAATTAGGAAGTGGTTTGGGCTATAATGCATTGGATAGTCTGAGGAACAGAGTGGCCACTAAGCTGGAAAGCTTAGTAGATCTGCAACTAAAAATAAGAAAAGGTTATAGTGAAACGCTAATGTAAAATTTTGTTTCTTGAACTGGAGGGTCCCTTTAAATTTATGTTTTCATAATGCAAAGTAACAAATGACGACACAGTAACAAAAAAGAAAATGCAGTCGTGTATTGTACTTGTACCTTCTTAACATTACATCTCAGAGGATGCACCTTGCAATTTCTTTCTATAAAATATCATCTGGCATGTTTTTAGAACTTGTTACAAGGTTATAATTCCATTTAAAAAAATCAATAGTACAAGAGTTGCGAACAGAAGCTATTGACTTTTTCCAGAGCAAATGTTCATGGAGCTAAAGTTAAAAATGAATACAGAAATACAATGACAATCTAATAGTTAGAGTAAAAAAAAAAGAAATAAAATAATAAAAATAACTTATTGTGCTGTTCCAGCAATTATTTCTTCCATTTAGATTAATTGCTGTATTAGTGTTATTATATCATTACCATACTATGTAATGCTGCCACCCTGTGGTCATTCTTGTTATAGGTTTCCTGAACGCATTATGTAACTCCCATTAGCCTTTCCTCTCTGTCTACTCCTCCCTTTCCGTGACATCATTTCCTGTAGGCCTGGTCCAGATGTGTTTTTCTTCTTCAGCAGACTCAGAGCTGTAGAGAGCATTCGTTTTGACTTCTAATGTCCTCTATATGTCTTTGCTCAAAGTAAACTCAATAAATTACCAAAGCATTTCCATTGTATCCTCCTCATTGGATCTTCATATGCAACTGGTACCACAACCTAAGGGATATTAGTGAGTTTAGCTGTCTACCAATGCTTGTATAGAGATTACCACTCACAACCAGTCAGAGACTGATTAAGCCAAAATCCTTTCTTAAAGCGACAGTACACTTAAACAGGAATAACGTCCACAAGAGGCTCCGTGGGTTTCTCGGTCACTAAACATACGGAAACTCACCCTGCTCCCAAAAACTCAGATATACAGGAAACAGAGTCCATGTTCACTGAAGACAAACTGTACGATCTAAACGTGTTATCAAACCAACACAAAAGATTAGAGAGAACTTTGAGGCAACCAAAGAAGAGTTCAGTGACAATTTAAATGATTTATGGCAAAGAACTGAACACTATATAGCAGCTCTTTCATGATATAACAATGATACACCAAAGTTGACCACAGCGTTGAATCGTTTAACTAAAGCCTCTGTCTGCTATCAGCCACTGTCTGCAAGGTACATCACTTTAAGTAGCGACTCCGATTTTGATGATGCCTCAGAAGAGTTGAGAGAGAGAGAAAAGATCTCCTTCAAGAGAAGGATGCCTTAGTACAAGACACTAAGAGTAAGGCAGAACTCTGCATCGCACACTTGCAAGAAGTGAGATCCCATCGATCAACTTCAACCAAATATACGCTTTTATCTTCCAAAACCTCTCGTTCCGGAAGGCCCGGCGTTACATGAGAAGCTTATAGAGATCCGGGCAGAAGCAAAGCTAGCTAGTGTTTGAAGTTCCTTTGCTAAGAAGGAGGCAGAAATGGCAAAGAAGAAAGCAGAAATGGAGGCAGAGGCAGAAGCCCAACTAAAAATTCTCCAAACAGAAAGGGAAGAAGCAGCTACCTTAGCTAAATTGAAGGTCCTCTAGCAAGCATTAGGCCAAGGCCCAGATACAGTATGTGTTAAGGCAATCATCTCCTGTTCCTTCTGCTAAATCACATCTACCAACCCCACTTCTAAATCACCAACTGGGTGAACCCACAAAGCATCAGATGTCGTCATCCACCAATAACAAGCTAATTTCTAGCGTCGAGCTAGCTGATCCTCCAGAGACTAAACCACAGTTTAATCCTTATGCCACATCATTCTGTCCTGATCAATCTCAGCCTTATATGCCAGAGGCTCTACATGCCCCAGAGACACAACAATGCAACCCAGCAACAAGGAATGGGAGATCAGACATGTCGGACTTTGCCAGATACATGATGCGCAGGGAGCAGATTAACATTAGTCTCTCGAAGTATGATGACTGTGCTGAAAACTACAGAGCCTAGAAATCGACCTTTGAAGCAGTAATCAGCGATGTTAACCTCACTGCCAAGGAAGAACTTGACTTGCTTGTTAACTGGTTAGGCCCAGAATCTGCAGAACTTGTAAAGACATTAAGAGCAGTTCATGCAGGCCACTCAGAGGAAGGTCTCGCTGCAGCATGCTTCCCGATAAGGGAAGCAATATTGTTGTCATGAATACCGAAGACTATGTCACAATGTGCCGAACTATTCTTGACGACACACATTGCTACCGTCGTCTTATTACTAGTCCCCTTGAAGAGTATCAGTCTGAACTACATACCCTTCTTTCTGATGCTGCTGACCAGGGTTTGATTAGTAAGCAAGAATTCGCCTATTTGTGTTCTAAACACCCCCGGGTTGCCTGCTTCTATGGTCTGCCCAAGATCCATAAAGGCACTACTCCCCTTAAGGGCAGACCAATAGTTCCTGGCACTGACAGCCTGACCCATCATTTGGGTACATATGTCGACACTATACTACGCCCTTTTGTGACCACATTACCATCATATGTACGGGACTCTATGGACATTCTCAAAAAACTTGAGGGTATTTATGTTGAACCAGGCACCTATCTCGCCAGTCTAGATGTGGAGGCACTGTATAGTAGCATTCCCCACTCTACTGGCTGTGAAAAAAATTTGTTTTTTTTAAGTGAACGAGGAACCCATTTACAGGCAATGACTTTGTACTGACCTTACTTCACTTCATTTTGGAACATGTGTTCCTTTTCGATCATCGTCTCTTCCACCAGCTTAGGGGTGTGGCCATGGGGAACCCGTGTGTCCCCACCTTCGCCAATCTGTACCTGGGCTGGTGGGAGAGGGAGATCGTCTTCGGTGACAACATGCATACCTGGTCCGCCCACACAGATCTGTGGGCGAGGTATATCGATGATATACTTATTCTATGGAAAGGCAGGAAGGAACAATTCCATGAGTTTGTACAGGCCCTTAATTTCAATCCCCTGGGACTGTTTTTCAGTTCTGAGATCCAGACTACTACCATCACGTTTCTGGATCTACGCATCACTAAGGAAATGGATGGCCGGTTGGTGACTGATTTATTTCGGAAACCAACAGCCACCAATAACCTCCTGCGGTGGGATAGCTGGCATCCGGTGCCACTGAAACGTGGCATCCCTAAAAGGCAGTTTCTACGGATCAGGCGCAATTGCTCACATTTCTCTGATTTCCGACAGGCTGCTAATGATCTTTCCTGTCGTTTTGAAAACCGAGGGTATCCTCGCCAGGTTCTGAAAACCACTTACCAACATGCGGTATTCAGTGATCGGGATGCCCTTCTATATTCTAAAACTAAAAATGACATTGACGGCCCCATGAGGATCATTGCCACCTTTTATTCTGCTTATGTCGAGGTACGTCAAATTTTACACCAATACTGGGGCATCCTACAGGCTGACCCCGATATTGGGCATTTAGTGGGTGATACCCCATCGATCACCTATAAACGAGGACGCAATCTAAAGGATCGCCTTGTCCACAGCCTGTTCGAGTCTAATATTTCTAAGACTTGGCTGTCACATGGACTGATGGGCACCTTTAGATGTGGGAACTGCGCCGCCTGTCCCGCCATTGGCACAGGTACCACCTTCACGGGTATAGGTAACCCTAAAACTTATTTTATACGGTCATTTGTGAACTGCCGTACCTCCGAGGTAATTTACCTTGTTTCTTGCCCTTGTGGCAAGAAGTATGTAGGTAAGACACAGCGCGAATTACGCCGGCGTATTCTGGAACACCTGGGCGATGTCTGCAACCGTAGAGATACTTCGGTCGCATGACACATCGAAAGATACCACAATAACGATGCATCCGTCCTCAGGTTCCAAGGCATTGAAGCACTGCGCCCATCTCCCCGGGGGGTGATTTTGATCGTCTCCTTCTGCAAAAAGAGGCCCGGTGGATTTTTTTGTTACAAACCATTCAACCATCCGGCCTTAATGATCATATCAGCTATGCTTGTTTCCTCTAGTTGCTAGCTTTGAGGTTAAATGCATGCTGTAATCTGTGTCAGTTTTCTCTCTTTCCATGTTGCTCTATGAGGTCCCCTCCCACTTCTTGCTATCCTGGATATGTGACCTTCCTCTACTATTTATTTTACATTGCCGCTTAATGTTTCCCCCATGTTGCTAATGGCAACTACGTTGCCTTTTGATCCTACCAGGCACTCCGAGATGTTTCCAATCCTGGGCGGGCTTCTGCATGACGGTCTGCCACACTCCGTCCCTTAAGCGATTGGATCGGATGCTATGGTGCCGGCCCAGTGGGCGGTGCTTTACACGTTTATACTGCGCCGTCGCAACGCGCGTGTCACGGCTGCTATCCATGCCGGAGCGCACTACCATGTGCTCAATACCTATGCTCCTGAAGATTTAAGAAATGCGTAGAGCTTGAGTGGGCTTGTGAATTACTTTGTTGGCACCCTTTTCTCTATGGTACCTCGTCATTTAGGGTGAGTGTCAGTCTGGTCTTGTCCTGTACCAGGGCTGCGTGCTTTTGTCACGCTATACTACTGACCCTGGGGGAGCGACCAGACTGAGACCACTATCACTACAGACTGAGACCGTTGCCACTACAGTCGGAGGTTTGCCATTAGATAGGTTGCATGTTAGTCAGCCCTATGTGACCCACTTGTTCCTGGTTCACTCTCAGGGTACACATATACAACCGTCATAGTGGACATACTATATGTTTCATTGTATTGCCCAGGTGGGCCCATTCGATTTTAGTGTATATCATTAAAGTTTTTGACATATTTTAAGCGTTTATATTGTTCCGTGATTTCCTATCATATTTAGACGCAAACCAGTGTTATTGCCCTTCCGTGATTTGTTCGATGTATGTATAGATAAGAGCCACAAACCATGTCAAGTAAACTCCTTCAACTCCCTTTAAGCCATGTATTCATCATTACGAGGTAAAGGAAAAGCTTTCTAACCTCCTTACGGCACCAGACATCATTCCTACCCTTTATGACAGCTTAGGAAGATCAGTGTTTTGTACAATACCAGAGGACAACAGATTAGCCTTGTCCATAGATGACAAAGAGTTTATTAAAATAATGGACAATGATTGCACCTTTACCTTTCCGTGCTGTAAGAGACAGACTTCCTGACAACCGGGAACAGGCACTATCCAGATTCATCTCCTTGCAACGTAAGGTAAAAAACAAGCCTAAAATGACAAATCTTATTGTGGCCTTCATGGAAAGGATATTTCAGAAAGACCATGTAGAGCCGGCTCCACCTTTGCAAGAGCATGAAGAATGCTGGTACCTTCCCTCCTTTGGAGTATATCACCCACGGAAACCAAATTAGATGAGAGTGGTATTCGACTCAAGTGCCAAACATTATGGCGTATCTCTAAACGACGTTCTTCTCACCATTCCAAACCTGACCAATAATCTGGTAGGAGTACTTATGAGATTCAGAAAGGAGCCAGTTGCTGTTACTGCGGACATTGAACAAATGTTGCATTGTTTATAGTACGGCCATACCACAGAAATTACCTCAGGTTTCTTTGGCACAGAGACAATGATACCAGCAAGGGAATGGTTGAATACCACATGAGGGTGCATGTGTTCGGTAACAGTCCTTCACCTGCTGTTGCTACATATTGGCTACGTAGGGCTGCCTCTGATGGTGAGTCAGAGTTTGGGAAAGATGCCCGAAACTTTGTTGAAAGAGACTTCTACATGGACGACGCACTCAAATCCTTGCCCACAGCGGAGGAGGCCATAGATCTGCTCAAAAGAACACAAGAGTCCTTTTGCTGAACCAGTTTTTGCTGAACCAGAGCAAAAAAAACTCCTATTTAAGACTTCTTCAGTCTCCAAGATCCGCATGAAGATCCACAGATTCACCCGGAAGTTAGTACCCTTGTCACCAAGTCTTAAAGGAGGTCTGGCTTGGACTATCACCACTTCGAACGCTTCTCTAGATGGTCAAAGCTTGTTCACACCATGCAAGGTTAATCCACATTGTACAGTGTTTTCGTGCTGAGAAACATAACGCTGAATGTTGCAGTTGGCACGTGTGCCATAAATCTCTCTTGTGATATGTAACGTACAGCAGAGTGCCTTACACAAAAAAACTGAAATGTATTCATGACAAGCAAGACATTCCAAAAGGCAGCCCCATTGTCAACTTGAAACCAGTAATTGACGATCATGGCATGCTGAGGGTTGGTGGTCGCCTAAACGAGACTAAGTTAGAGATTTCAGAAAGGAATCCCCTCATTATTCCTGCCAATCACCATGTTACTACACTGCTGATATGGCATTATTATGAAAGAATCAAGCACCAAGGCAGACATTTCACTGAAGGTGCTTTAAGAGCTACAAGTCTTTGGATAGTGGGAGCAATAAGACAGGTTGCTCATATAGTTCACCATTGCATTAAATGTTGCAAGGCAAGGGGAAAACTACAACATCAACAAATGTCTGATTTGCCAGTTGATAGGACAAGCACTGAACCACGTTTACTTATGTTGGTCTGGATGTCCCCGGGCCATTGACAGTCACTGCACGTAGGACCAGCGGTGGTCATGCAGACCGCAAACGATGGGCAGTGTTGTTTACATGCTTAAGTGTACTTGCTATACACATTGAAGTAATAGAATCGATGAACGCTTCTAGTTTCATCAATGCTTTAAGACGATTTCTAGCCATCAGAGGACCAGTAAAGCAAATGAGATCTGATTGTGGAACCAACTTCATAGGCGCCTGCCGAGAATGGCAAATCAACTCTAAGCCAGTTCAAGACTACTTGGCCAACAATGGTTGTACATGGATTTTTAAGTCCCCTCTTGCTTCTAATATGGGCGATTCATGAGAATGATAGGCATCACCCACAAAATATTGGACTGTATGCTTATGGACTCAAACTTCTCAAGGCTCACCCATGAGACTTTGACCACCTTCCTAACTGAGATATCTGCTATCATCAATGCAAGGCCTATTGTACCTGTATCTATGGACCCAGATTCCCCTGCCATTCTCACTCTAGCAACTCTTCTCACTCAGAAGTTTGGATCTGTTCCTAATCCACCTGAAGAGTCTTCTTCTGGTAACCTATATGAGAAATGGTGGAAACACATCTGGCCAACTGTTTCTGGAGCAGGTGGAAAAAAGAGTACTTAACCCTTCTTCAAGGACGTAGTAAGTGGCAGCAGGTCACACCAAACTTACAAACAGGAGATATTGTTCTCATGAAGAACCACAAGGTGGAAAGAAATTCCTGGCCCATGGGTCTCATCTCAAAAATCCTCGCCAGTGAAGATGGAAAGGTCCGTAAGGTGGGAGTGACCATCGTAAAACAAGGTGATCCCAAGTCCTTCAGCAGGCCTACATCAGAGATTGTTCATCTCTTACCTATTGAGAAATTATTTCTTCTGCCTTGAGGAACTTTAAGAACTTTTTGTCTATTTAGTTGTCGATCACTGGACTATTCCTAGAAAATTGCAGACATTGCGAACCAGGCATACCAGCCATTTGGACTGTTCCTGTCTACCCATTCCAGTTTAAAGTGTTTTCTTTGTTGCCTTTTGTCTTTCAGGTTCCAGTATTTTCATTGAACATCATATGGACATTCATGTTAGTATATAGTGTGAAATCCTAGCATTTCAGACGGGGAGTGTGCTGTTCCAGCATTTATTTCTTCCATTTAAGATTAATTGCTATATTCGTGTTATTATATCATTACCATACTATGTAATGCTGCCACCCTGTGGTCATTCTTGTTATAGGTTTCCTGAATGCATTATGTAACTCCCATTAGCCTTTGCTCTCTGTCTACTCCTCACTTTCCATGACATCATTTCCTGTTGGCCTGGTCCTGATGTGTTTTTCTTCTTCAGCAGACTCAGAGCTGGAGAGAGCATTCGTTTTGACCTCTAATGTCCTCTATATGTCTTTGCTCAAGGTAAACTCAATAAATTACCAAATCATTTCCATTGTATCCTCCTCACTGGATCTTCACATGCAACTGGTACCACGACCTAAGGGATATTAGTGAGTTTAGCTGTCTACCATTACTTGTACAGAGATTATCACTCACAACAAGTCAGAGACTTCTCTAATGTACATCTGTGGCAGAATACTTCTGCAACAATAAGAAACATGTTATTTTGATGGCCGTCTTTCACTGAACAGTTACAGTATTTTACAATGTTTCATCATTTTGAAAAATAAATTTCCTTTTTAAATTTTTTGACCTTTCCTTAACTTTTTAGCATTTTCTCCAAGTCACAGATAATAAAATGTCTGTGTGAAGTATCTACAACTGCTGTATCTTCTACACTGCTCCTAATAACAGGGGCAATTACAGTAGAAGTGGACCGGTTAGGAACCAGTTAGCACTAGCTAAACTGCCATTCCAGAGGGCGGTCCAGACTAAGCAGCCAGACGGCTGTTATACGAAGTGAAAAAACATACAATTCCTCCAAAGTACCCCGACCAATGACGATCACAAGAAGAGGCTGCACATGGAAGGGTGATAAGGAACCTCTGTCCACTCCTATACCCAATTTCCCTGCTATCGTAACTAGGGTTATGTTATTTTGAACCTGCCTCTTATTAAATTTGACGCATTTTCTATGAGTCCATGTGCCAGAAATTCAATGACCTGGTGTAGATCTGAACTATAGTTTACTCCAGTTTCTGGTATACAGTACATTATAGTGAATATGTCAGGCCATGAAAGACCATGCCCCATTTCACTAAGCCCCACGAACATACCACCACTTTTTTACACCATAACACTGACATAAAATCATTGATGGCTCTATCCCTAAGTGTGCAACCACACTATATGTATTGTATGCTTGTATAGATGATTACAGATTTATTCGCATTAATACATGCCTAAAGGGGTCAGAGCTGAACCCGGACATATCCCCTTCTTTCCCCACTCAGTCCCTCTGACATGAGCATCGGAGCTCTCTCCTTTGAATCGTGCAGGGCAAGGGCTTTTTCTGGAGATCCGGTGCCAATCCGGGCTCTCCATGAGTAAAGCTAGGCCAAGGCTTCCGCCTAGCAGTGAGCCCGGTGACGTCACCGCACTAATGGGTGGGCTTTAGAGCTACCCATGCCTGTAAAATGCCTAGGGCATCGCTAAAGCCCGCCCATCACTGCTGGTGACATCACCGGGCTCACTGCTAGGTTGAATCCTCCACCTAGTAGTGTAAAAATATATACAAAAAAAAGCCCTTGTCTCGCGTGATACAGCGCAGGGCAAGGAAGAGCATCGGAGCATCAGAGGGGCTGAGTATGGGAAGAAGGGGATATTTTGTAATGTGTTTATGTACTGTATATCTCAAATAATGAGATACAGATGTAGTAGAGTCAACACACATGCTTAACTACATGTGTTAACTAAACTAGCTTCAAACTAGCTGACAGATTCAATTGCTTTTAAGTGGCTTCTGTTTTGGGATATCACTATAAGTTAAGAAATTTGAGTTAAGAGTCTGTGTGTTAACTCTGCTTCTTCATAAAAACTTTTGGGCGTGCAGTCTCTTTTTGTGTTCTTCATAGTGCATTCACACGACCATATTTTTGGTCCGCATCCGATCTGCATTTTTTGCGGATAGGATGTGGACCTATTCATTTCAATGTGTCAGCAAAAAATGCGGATATCACACCATGTGCTGTCCACATCCATATGTATGTTCCATAGCCCCACAGAAAGAAAAAAAAAATAGAACATGTTCTATTCTTGTCTGTTTTGTGGATATGGATAGGCATTGTTACAATGGTTCCGCAAAAAAAAAAAAAAAAAAACGCATGCAACACGGATATCACATGGACGTCATGTGCATTTTTTGTGGATCTGCATTTTGGGGACCACAAAATACATGCGGTCGTGTGAAAGAGGCCGTGTTAGTAGTGGTTCAGACTACATAGCTAAACTTCTGTAATACTGACAGTTCAGACTACAAAGCTATAATACTGTTAGAGGGTTTTCCAGATTATACAGATGAACTTTTGTTATATAAAAGGTGATCCAGGCTATCAGACTATAAGACCAGACTGCTGTTATAGAAGGTGTTCTGGATAATACAACCAGCCTGCTGTTATAGAGGGTGGTCTGGATAATACAACCAAGCTCCTGGTACGGAGGGTGTTCTGGATAATACAACGAGACTGCTGTTACAGAGGGTGTTCTGGATAATACAACCAGACTACTGTTATAGAGGGTGTTGTGGAAAATACAACCAGACTGCTGTTATAGAGGATATTCTGGATAATACAACCAGACTGCTGTTATAGAAGGTGTTCTGGATAATACAACCAGCCTGCTGTTATAGAGGGTGGTCTGGATAATACAACCAAGCTCCTGTTACATAGGGTGTTCTGGATAATACAACCAGACTGCTGTTACAGAGGGTGTTCTGGATACCACAACCAGACTTCTATTACAGAGGGTGTTCTCGATAATACAACCAGACTGCTGTTATATAAGGTGTTCTGGATGATACAACCAGACTGCTGTTATAGAGGGTGGTCTGGATAATACAACCAGACCGCTGTTATTGAAGGTGTTCTGGATAATACAACCAGCCTGCTGTTATAGAGGGTGGTCTGGATAATATAACCAAGCTCTTGTTACATAGGGTGTTCTGGATAATACAACCAGACTGCTGTTACAGAGGGTGTTCTGGATAATACAACCAGACTGCTGTTACAGAGGGTGTTCTGGATAATACAACCAGACTGCTGTTACAGAGGGTGTTCTTGATAATACAACCAGACTGCTGTTATATAAGGTGTTCTGGATGATACAACCAGACTGCTGTTATAGAGGGTGTTCTGGATGATACAACCAGACTGCTGTTATAGAGGGTGTTCTGGATGATACAACCAGACTGCTGTTACAGAGGGTGTTCTGGATAATACAACCAGACTGCTGTTACAGAGGGTGTTCTGGATAATACAACCAGACTGCTGTTACAGAGGGTGTTCTCGATAATACAACCAGACTGCTGTTATATAAGGTGTTCTGGATGATACAACCAGACTGCTGTTATAGAGGGTGTTCTGGATAATACAACCAGACTGCTGTTATAGAGAGTGGTCTGGAAAATACATTCAGACTGCTGTTATAGAGGGCAGTCTGGATAATACAATCAGACTGCTGTTATAGAAGGTGGTCTGGATAATACAAGCAGTAAAGTTACAAGCTGCAGAGATCCACCACAGACGATTATACCTGGATGTCCCGTCACTAATAACAGTCGTATTGAGATGCTTGATGCTCTGGAGGCACAAGCTGGAACGTACTGCAGTACAGCTGGGCTGGGGCGGACTCAAGCCTCACATTGTATTTATAACTTGAGATAATGTTTGAAAGTTCTCAATAGCAGCTTAGCTGTGAAGGAGTTTGATCATATTTTAACACTCAAGGGTAAAACTAGGACATTTCATTTACCAAAGAAAATAGATATTATTGTTCTTCATGGGAGATTTTTTTTTGTTGCTGACTTTCTCTTGTTTTGCCTCAAAGTTTACAACCCGGACATTTTTGACTAATGGATCCAGCACACTGGAAAGTTTTATAAACTGTGAATCTCAGTATTAGCATTTTTACTTGCAAAAAAAATCAATAACTTTAAGGGAACTGGCTGGAGGCGAATTAAAGCTTCCGTACAAACTTTCCAGGATACATTATATGGCAAGTGTGGAATGTATTCAGTGGCATCACTAGAAATGACTGGGCCCCATAGCAAATTTTTGAAGAGGAACCCCCCACCCCAGCAAATTCTTCGCAATCCCCTCCTATTGTACTACCCCCACTTCTGTGGCTAGTCAAGATTGCTCTCTCAGACGAGGCCTGGCAGCTATTTCCTAAAGTGGCTCTGTATACAATCTCATTTTACAATACTGTTGAGGGGACCATGACTATAAAAATCCCTTTCCCCATGCTTTCCCTATAGTTATGCCCCTGAATGTATTGTATACAGTCACTCCATCATATGTCAATTTATTCTATATGGTCTCATTCTATACTATGTGTATTTATATCTACAAGCTATAAAATAAGTAGAAAAAAATAAAATAAATAGGCTTTCCTTGGCTGAACTGATGATCTACGCTTTGGAAACATGATCGGTGACAATCCAGTTCATCAGATCATCATGGACAACGAAGGTCTGTGTTGCACCAGTGAACAAGCTGAGCTACAGTAAAGTCCCTGGGGTCATGTACTAACTTTAATTCTACTACATTTTTTTGCCGTAGAAAACCTTCACTTTTTTTGCATTTTGTGACAAAATTTCAGATTTTTTAGCTTTTTTCAACACCCTTGCCACTTTTCCAAAAAGTGGGTGAGGTTCGAACGGGAGTTCAGACGCAGAAATGTATGCATCAAATCTACTGCTTATAAAACCACCCTAAGCCCACCTGCACACGAGTGCGGGTGAACGCATATATGAGATCTGCATGAATTTCTATGCAAGTTTTTGTGCGTTCCTGAACCATATCCGTACTAAGATCCACAGCGATTTTTGGTGTGGATTTAATGCGGTTTTGCCGTAGATCTCACCCTTCATTGGAAAAGCTAAATCCGCAGCTAAAACCCCAAACATAATTGACATACTACGAATTTGGAAATCTGCACTGCAATTTCCGCACAGAAAAGAATCTGGAAAGTGTACATGAGATTTGTGTCATCTCATACACTTTGCTAGTACTGTACCACGCTGCGGTTTTTCTGCTTGGAAAAACTGCATGTATTCCACAGCGTGTGCAGGAGGCCTAAGGGTGTCTGTTCACGGGGCAGATTTATGTGCAGAAAATCTGCATGAAATCCGCACCAAACCTCACAAAAAATGCACATAAATCCACACTGTTTATTGTTTTTGGTGTATTGGTGTTCATTTGTGAAGATTTGATGAGAATTTACCGCAGATCTCACCCTTCAATTGAAAAGTGTGAAATCCGCACAAGAAAAACGCCACAAGTGACACGCTGCATAATTCAGAATCCACACAGCAACCTCACACACTTTGCTGGTACTGTATTACTGGTACTCTGGTTTTTACACACAAAATCTGAGCAGAAAAAAAAACGTGGGTAATCCACACCGTTGGTGTACTGGCACACATTGTGTATCATGCACGGTTTTTCCATGTGGATTTTTGTGTCAAAAAAATAAAGCATAATACAGTGCCAGCAAAATGTAGACAAATCTCATCTTCTATTTGCCTTTTCTATATGTGTGGAAACTGACGTGCCGTTTGGATTCTGAAATGCACAGCAGGTCAATTGTGTGTGCGATTAATTATTATTATTATTTTTTTGTATGGATTTCACCCTTTTAAATAAAGGGGTCAGATCTGTTGCAAATCTGCATCAAATCCTCACCAAAAACTGCAAGTAACATACGGATATTGTTGTGGGTTTAGTGGGGAAATGCACAGAAATCCACATGGAAATTAGTCCGGAATTTCTGTTTGTAAACCTGCATCCCTGTTCAGATACACTAATAAATCCAATATGTAAGACGACAGGTCTATGGAGGCTTGAAAACAATCAGACTACAGGGCCAGAAAACAGTTGGCATCAGTCCCTGGAGAGTCTAGCAGTTCTGCAATGCTTGCAGTCCATGTGCTAATGGCCCAATTTAGGATTTGTCCCTTATACCTAAAAGGACATAATAGACCTTTATCCACAGCCATGTGACATTGAGCCAATCAAAACGAAATATGTTTGTAAAAAACTTTTGCTGTCCATTATTCATATCTGTAACACTAGCCAATAATAGAAAAGTAGCACTTCCCAGGTTGCACAAGTCCAGAGACAGGAGAATACTCAGGTTGGCAATACCATGCTTCCACCAGTCGCCTTAAGTGCTTTTGCTTGTACACAGCACTTTCTGCTAGTGAAACCATCTGGTCTTAAATACTCTGAGGGGAAACTCCAGTTCTGGCTTGTGGTCGATCTTTCTGTCTGCAATTTATGCTCATAGACAGATCAGTACAAGTTGGCAGATGCCTCAAAACTTGCAGAGATGTTTCCAAGGCGCTTCATTGAATTATGCACATTTCATATGTTATTGCAAAGTACTGTGCTGTGCGGATCGCTGCACCACCATGAGCAGAAGAAAAAAAAATGATACGGTCATTCATTAGCTTTGGGCAGGCGGCTCATGAAAAAAGCACTGCATAACAAAGAGCTGGTTTTGAATCGTCCGGCGGAAATATAAGTCTTGATGCATTTATGCTTGATGGGTTACTGAGAACTGTGCATGAGGAATATTAATAATTCAAGTGAGAAGTAATGTAAAGTAATAAAAAAAGATTTAATTTCCTTTGTTTGCATTTTCCTTTATTCGAAGCATAGAAAAATTACACAAATAAGCTGTGAATCTTGAGCCACGGTAAAAAGAGCTGCTTAATTCCAAAGTGTTATGCAGCCAATTCCAGTTGATGGTTCTCTGCTGATAAGATGAAGCTTTTATTCATGAAGCTGAGTCCCTGGAACTTGCTAACAATATTGTGCACTTTCTGCTGATTTTTTTTATTTCTGAGCTCATTCGGTTCCATGGAGCAGCTGCGTTACATTGGGATGCTTATTGCTGACCTATTGTGCAGTCTCAAACTGAGATGGCAAAATACTTTTGTGTTCGCCAATCATAAACCAACCTCTCCCGGTATCAATCAGATTGTTTAAATAGAAAGAGTATCACTAACCGCAAAAGAATCCAATTATTTTCAGGAACCAGGGTTGTTCCCAGGAGAAATTAAGTATACAAGCTCGGATGCGTTTTTCAGTGATCCCAATTTGGTGCTTTTGCATCTTTCTTGAATACAATTATATTCGGTTACAAAAACTGCCAACTTCACTTTAACACTACAAAAGTTACATTGCTCTGTCGGAGAGCGAACAGGACTTGAGTTTTGTATTGGCAATTAACAGCTGAAAGGTCAAAACTATGGTCAGATCCGTCAAGAATTATAGAAATGTAAAAATCTAAATACATGAGTGATAAAAAAAAGCCCATGCCAAACGCCATTAAAAAATGTAACCTACACTGGCATGTGCGTTTTTAAGCAGCGAAAATAAAAACAATGGATATCTATGGGACAAAAACGCCATGCTGTGATTTCAAAAAAATATCACTGACCCAAAAACCACCTGGAGCAGTCAGTTTTTTGCCTAAACATTGTTGCAAAAGAAGCCATTAAAAATGCATGAAAATGTTCAAAAAGTCCACCAGATGTGAAAAACAAAAAGACTGTGTGACTCCACTCTAAGGCCTCTTTCACATATCCATGTCCATGATGACATCTGTGACAAGATGGTCAGTGGTTCATCCACGAAGATGCCTGTGAAGGATCCATATTTGGTCCATGTGTGTTTTTTTACTACTGCCTGTGTGTCATCAATATTCGAGACACTGATAGCCTGAAAATGAATTTCAAAAGTATATCCTCGTAATGATCTGTGAAAACCATGGACCAAACATGGATGGCATCCAGGTTTTTTCCATGGTTTATATGAACCCATACACTATAATGTACATGAGGGATCTATAATCACAGACAAAATATGGCTTGATTCTGTGGTGTAACCAACAACCCACAAACCGTGGAAAACAATGGAGACCATAGACAGCACACATCCACAATTTATTGACGTGTGAAAGAGACCTAAAGGTGGAGAGGATCCAGCAGGAGGTTGAAAAAGAATTTCTTCCTTACATTTACTATTCCTTTTACACCAACTTCTGACTTTGGCTCAAAAGACTGCATGAAAAACTGGCACAAAAACTTTCTTTCTAAACAACATCATGGGTGAAACCACCTTTAGTTGGCATAAATAAGCCAAAGGTTGTTCCTTAGATCCTTTTCGTCTTACTTCTCTCCCAAATACAAGCCAAACAAGAAACGAAGAGGGACATACTTTAATTGTTTGTGGGAACATTTTGCCATAATCACCATCCAATAATTGCCTTACACATTTTTGACAACGCTGTAACATTTACAGATTCCTGCTCCACCATTCACCCGGTGACTGGCAGTATGGTGTCAGGGAAAATGAAATGAAATCATTGTGCCTGATGCACCTAGCTGCCATTCAGGCATTAGGGAGCACCATCTTCTGTCATAAAGGGGCACCATATTGTGAGAGGGGTTATTATTCTGTGTTAGGTGGTACATAAGTGGTGTTATACGGTATCGGGGATACATAAGAGGGCATTATACTATGTTGGGATAAATAAGGGGGCATTATAGTGTGTTGGGGTACAGAAGGGGGCATTGTACTATGTAAGGGTTAGATAAGGGAATTTCATACTGTGTGTAGGACACTAAAGAAGACATTACACTGTGTGGGGAGGCACATATGGGGTCACTATATTAGTGGTGTAATGGGGTGGCTCTGGGGTGCTACATAGCGGACCTTAATGAAGGAACATAACTTTGCTTAGTGCCCAAGAAATGCCAAATCTGCCCCTGGATGTGATCATCTAATGATAAAGCACCAATAAGTGTGTACATGACAATTTTCTGTAGACTATATCTGTATACAGTGGTTTTGCTTCATCTTTACAAAAAGCTTTAAACCTACAGGCAGTCGGGACCTACAGGTTAAAATGCGGGGCCTTCAATCCAAGGTAGCTACATAAATAATGCATTATAAATGATTCTTGCTTATACTAATCTCTGAACATGACATGGAATAAAACAGCGTCAGCACACGCATTTCAAGATGTAAAATATACATATGAATGCATGAAGGTTTCTCATTATGTGCCCTCTGAAACTCATACATGTGAATATAAGCAGTAGTCCCATACTTTAGCAGCTCTGTATTACTGCTAATCTACTTTATCATAAAAAACGATTCTGCTCATTCTTTATGTTTCTTTACCCTGAGCATCAAGATTTGCAGCTCACTGATATATGTAAAGCTCTGAATGTTCCCATACTGGGCCATACCATGAATCCAAGATAACTACAGGGTATAACAAATACATACGGTGACCACAGAGCCAACGGGTCGCTAATAAATACAGTGGGCCCTAAAGTTACAATATTAATTGGTTCCAGGACAACCATTGTATGTTGAAACCATTGTAACTTGAGTAATCGGTTCCATAAATGCCCCAAAATGTCATTCGAGATAAGAGAAAATGAAGATTTAAGAAAAATAAGCAGATAACTAAGACAAGATAAGATAAGACAAGTCCTTACATATAACAGTCAGGAACAGCTGCTAACTAGCAACTAATCCAGCTATTTTACCAGAGAAGTGGTCTTCTTGAGTGGTTGGATCTCAGTCTGGGGCATTGTATGTTGAGTCTGGTTTCAATTTACGATGGGTCAGAAAAGACCATTGTATGCTGAAAATATTGTATCCTGAGGCCATTGTATCTTGAGGGATCACTGTACATGAGTATTATGAATCCTATCTCCTGGTAACATTTCAACATGACATAGAGATGTAGCAGGCGGCGTGCACATCATAATTTATTGTAATTAAAAGCGAAGAAGATTAGAAACTCACAGTTTGTCAGATTAAAGAATAAAGATGCAGGATTTCTCTGGGAGACCGGGAAAAATTGGCAATATTCAGCAGGAAACTGTATATTAATCCGAGACTTAACTGGTAGGAACAACATCCAGATGAGGGCTAGAAGAAGACTTTTGTCTTTAGGGTATGTCTACTTGGAGTAGAACTTCTGTGAAATCTAAACTGCCGGTCAATTTATGCTGCAATTTTTTATTTTTTTTGCAGTGTAAGTATGAGATTACCTAAAATCTCATTCACTTTTCTGGTACTGTAACATGCTGTGGAATTGCCGCATCACTTCAGCTGGTCATACACATTAAGGCCCCTTTCATATGGGCGAGTTTTCCGCGCGGGTGCAATGCGTGATGTGAACGCATTGCACCCGCACTGAATCCTGACCCATTCATTTCAATGGGTCTGTGTACATAAGCGTTTTTTTTCACGCATCACTTGTGCGTTGCGTGAAAATCGCAGCATGTTCTATATTTTGCGTTTTCACGCAGCCCTAGCCCCATAGAAGTGAATAGGGCTGCGTGAAAAACGCATTTCATCCACAAGCAAGTGCGGGTGCGTTGCGTTTTTCACTGATGGTTTCTAGGAGATGTTGTTTGTAAACCTTCAGTTTTTTATCACGCGCGTGAAAAACGCATCAAAACGCATTGCACCTGCGCGGAAAAAACTGAACAACTGAACGCAATGGCTTTGCCTGTGAAATCGCACAGTTTTCACTGAACGCATCCGCAACGCATCCGGACCTAATACGGACACGCTCGTGTGAAAGAGGCCTAAGAGAACCACTGTAACTGGTTGGAAATCTCCTGAATTTGTCGGAGGATGCTGGCTAGTGAAAACTGAGTCTGTCTAGATATTACTGTTAACTTCTTATTTGTGGTCATGGCTATGGCCAACGATGCTTGATGAACATCAAGAACAACCTAACCCGGCTAGCCGTGTGCTAGCTAACCTAACTTAATGGCTTGAAGTGTGCCCTTAGCCATAGCCGTCGGTAGGCCTAGAAAAGGGGGAAAAAGCCAAACCAAGTAGGTTATAGAAGAAACACAATGGAAAGTGCAAACAAATCCCTGACCAACTGCAAGGCATCGGCAATCTTGACCGCACGTTCAGGATGTATAAGGCAAAACCATAAGGAGACGTACATCACAGCTTGCAAATGACGAAACCGGAGACATGATGCTCGATGTTGCAGATAGTGCCCCGAAGCGGAATGAAGGACTGGGAATACGCTGTGGAATGGAGCATGAAATATTAACTGAACCTAGGGAACTGTGGTTCTATTACTGACAATTGCCCTGGCCTCAGGAGTTTGTGGAACCGAAAGAGAAACCTGACTGCCTAGACTATGCAAGAAGTGAGGGGCAAAAGAAACCATGGAAGTAGGAAGGAAATCCTTGAATAGTTCCCCAGACATCTAGATGCTTGCCATGGTCCCTGCGTTCTTCTGTGACCCCTGAGAATTGTTTAATGCTGAAACGGGAAAACCAACCTGGTATCTGAATCTAACATAAGGAATTGGTTGATTCGATGTGTTGTAGAGTCTGGTATTAGTATGGCAAGAAGCTAGAAAGCCATAGTATAGATCCTGTCTATGCCCTCCCGTGAGTGAGGGAATACAAAATTTGCGACAAAGCTACGGGCGAAAATGAATTCCTAGATGTAGTAAAAGACTAAAAGACTTTGTACGGGAACTTGGTTGACGAGGTATGCTCGACTACGAACAGGGACTGAAATGCTAGAGGGAATTACCCTACTTGTTCTTCCTCTGGCATGACCTGCACAAATTCTGCCATTGTGATAGCTGCCCTCGGAGGGAGCGGGACGGCCACACAGAGTGAACAGCAGAGGAAGCAGCGCAGCAATGAGGAGCGACCTGCAAAGGAAGCCGTATGGAAAACACTGTCCAACAGAGGGAGCTGTTTGGTAAATAAGACTGACCAGTAGAGGGAGCAGTGCAGTAATGACCAAGTCCTGTGGAAAAGTTATGCGACAATGAGGAGAGACCAGCTAAGGAAATGAGGACTGTGCAGCAGAATGAAGCAGTGCGATAATAAATCATGTCTAGCCGAGGGGACTAGCAGTGAGGAAGAGTGAAATGAAGAGGATTGTCCAGCGGTACGGTGATACGGACAGGGGAGCCTGAATTGAGCAGAAGAGAATATGACTGCATATGAACATACTGTACATGAATTAGCAGACAACAGGAAATTATGACTATAACATGTGGCCTCAATAACGTGCTGGCAATTGAACAGTTGGCCTGGCTAACGTGGCAGGCGGAACCTGAACTAAACCTACATGGCCCAAATACCGTGGCAGGCGAATATCGTTGCAAAAATGTGACCTGACCAACATAGCAGGGGACTCTAAAGACTTGAGCTCCAGTAATTGAAGTGTGATCCTGGAGCATGGCGGACAATGGACATGAATACAGTGTAACACCTAAAGAACGTAAGGAGCAGGAAACTTAGTTGAGTAACAAGTGAACCTGAATGAACACCATAGGCGACAGACTTTAGTTTAAAAACATGGGCCGTATGCAGGTGATCAGGGAAGCAGATATGAATGTGAGACATTTGGGTCCAATCAGCCTGGAATCATGGATGGTCAACCAACCAGGCAGGACTGAAAACAAGTCATCGGTCCCCCGAAGCCATGGGGCCAAATCGGTCGTCGGACCCCCAAAGCCATAGGGCCAAAGCAGTCGTCGGACCCCCAGAGCCATAGGGCCGAAGCAGTCATCGGACCCCCAAAGCCATAGGGAATAAGCAGTCGTCGAACCCCCGAAGCAGTCGTCGGACCGCCGAAGCCATAGGGCCGAAGCAGTCGTCGGACCCCTGAAGCCATAGGGCCGAAGCAGTCATCGGACCCCTGAAGCCATAGAGCTGAAGCAGTCATCGGACCCCCGAAGCCATAGGGCCGAAGCAGTCGTTGGACCCCCGAAGCCATAGGGCCGAAGCAGTCGTTGGACCCCCGAAGCCATAGGGCCAAAGCAGTCGTCGGACCCCCGAGGCCATAGGGCCAAAACAGTCGTCGGATCCCCGAAGCCATGGGGCCGAAGCAGTCGTCGGACCCCCGAAGCCATGGGGCCGAAGCAGTCGTCGGACCCCCGAAGCCATGGAGCCAAAGCAGTCGTCGGACCCACGAATCCATGGAGCCGAAGCAGTCGTTGGACCCCCGAAGCCATGGAGCCGAAGCAGTCGTCGGACCCCCGAAGCCATGGGGCCGGAGCAGGCATAGAGCCCCCCGGAACCAAGGGGCCGAAGCAGTCATAGGGCCCCCCGGAGCCATGGGGCCGAAGCAGTCATAGGGCCCCCCGGAGCCAGGTGGTCTTTGGGTCCTCGGAGCCGAAGCAGTCATAGAGCCCCCGGAGCCATGAGGCTGGGGCAGTCAAGTGGCCCCTAAGCCATGCGGCCGAAGTAGTCATCGGGCCCGTGGAGCCAAGAGACTGATCTAAATGACATGACAGTGACGAGAAGTGATAAAAACTTGAGCCAGACCTGATGGGATAGGCGGCAACTTGGATAACTGGATTGGCTAAAAGTGGCCTAAAAGAAACATAACTGCCAAAATATAGACATTGGTAATCCGAAACAACATGCATAAATAATGCGCTTAACAGAGATGGGATAAAAAACAAGCACCTGAGGCATTGCAAGTTTGCTCAGCGAAGTACCTTATCGCAACAAACAAATAAACAACTTGTGAAAACATGGTAAGAAACTCGCTCCTATTGGCCCACTGGCCTCCGCTGAGAAGCTGTTTTATTGAACTAGGCAGGAGACCAATCTGAGTGAATGCGAACCAGGAGTAAAAGGAGACCAATCTGAGTGAATACGAACCAGGATTTAAAAGGAATTTTTTTTTTTTTTTTACACCACAGAGCAAAAAACGTAAGCCTGAAAAGAAAGCAGCCATATTTACCGTGAGCGATACCAATCAGTGGGTGCGGAGTGCCCCGTTGAGATTACTGAAAGTAGCAAGTAACAGGAGAATGCAGCTTTGAGTGGGAGCAGAGTGTAACACATGGTGTAACAGCAGATGGGTGAATGCCGCTCTGGATGTGAGTAACAATGTATGAGCTCGGCTCTGAGTATGGCTAGAGCATGAAAAACATGGTATAAAGCAGACGTAAGAATGCAAAACTGAATGTGAGCAGAGTATTAACGTGATGCATCAGCGGACACATGAACAGTGGAAGTGTGAACGCAGCTCTGGGTGTGATTAGAGCAAACATGATATACCAATAGACGTATGAACGCAGCTCTGGTCGCGAGTTTGACCGCGTAAGTGTGAATGCTCCTCTGGGAGTGAGCCGAGAATGAAAATAGGTATAACAGCAGCACTAAATGTGAGTGGAGCATGAACATGATGTGACAGCGAACGTGAATGCATCTCCGAAACAAGCCTAGTATGAACCTGTTGTAACAGCAGACATGTGAACACAGCTCTTACTGTGAGCAGAGCGAACAGGGTATACTAGCCGACGCATGAATGCAGCTCTAACCACACACACAACAACATTATGCAACAGCCAAGTGTGAACACCGGTCTGGTGCGGCCAGAAAAAAATGGAGTAACAGTAGCAGCTCTGGCCGTGGGCAGAGTATGAAACATGTAAGAGCAGGCGTGTAATACAGTTCCGGATGTCGGCTTGGGTACGGAATGGCTGTAACAGCCAACGGGTGAGTGCAACTCGAATGAGATTGACGTATGAAGCATGATGAAAATAGCAGACATGTGGACACAGCTCCAGTGAGCAGAGAGTGAAACATGTGTAACAGCAAAATGTAAAGACCGTCTTGGAACGAGCAGCGTGAAAGTGATGGACAATAAAAGACGTACAGATGCATCTGAGGGTGTGAGGCACATAAAGCAAGGTGCAAGCAGGCATAAGACAGAAGTAAAGCCGAACGTGGAAATGCTGCTCAGAATAAGAGCAGAGCATAAAGGGTATCAGGGTTTTTAGAACATAAAGCAAGGAAAATACCTGAAGTCTAAAGAAGGTGGTGGCTGGGGGAGGGGGAGTCACATGGCAAGGAACAGCGACAGCAATAGGCCTGGGAACAAACAACAGCTGCGTCCGATCTCCAATCATGACGTCACATGCAGCCCGGGTAACTGTTCCTTTACTGCGTACAAACTGAAGTAACTTTCCATGCGACAAACAAGCAAAGTAAAATTTGCAAGATATATAGGAACTAACTCCTATTATCAAACAAACGAAGTTGAAAAGTCGGGTTCCGACCGGCCAGGAGGGATGGCCATGGCCCAACTTACTTATGTATTGCAGCACGTGCATTGCTACGATAGCAGCAAGCGAAATAAAGCTCCATGCTGCAAAGAAAGAGATCCTGCCACCAGAGAAGCTAGTTCACCGATGACACCCAGCAGCACCTGAAGAACACACGCCCAGGAGTGAGGCAGTGGCTTGTTTAAGAAGACCCTCCGCCCCTCCCACAAATGCAGGCTGACTAGTCAGCCTTACTACTATGGCGCCCCCTGGTGTTCTTTGGATTCCTTCCCCCAATAAATACTATCCAGAAACATGATTGTTTAAATATGTGTGTGTGTTTTCCCATCTGAGAAACAAACATATCCATATTAAAATATCTTTTTGTTTTGTTTTTTTCCACTCCTTCTAAAAAATTTATTATCTTTTAAGATTTCTTGACTATGAGTATTCACTTGTATTCTTATTGAATCCAGTGGTGAGGTTAGGTACTCTTGACCTATAAAAATCCAAATTATGTAGAATTTTTTATAAATGGGTGATCATAGAACATGAATCACCGCATTTTGTAGTGCATTAGCAAGAGCGTTGTGTTGCTAGGTGACTGGGAACGCGTCCTGCTATGTGTCACACTTAGCCCAGCCCCCCTCCAGTCATATGGCTCCGGCCTCCTCTGTGTGCTTTCCGGAAACACGCGCCTTGGCGTGCTTTCCACCTGTGTTCCATAGTGGGAGGCACAGGAGGCGGGGAAGCCATAAAGGACGGGCGTCAGGCTTTAAATGGGGAAGCGCTGTTCGGCTCAGCGCCATCTCAGAGAAAACATTGGTGAGACGCTTAGGGGACATTTCCCCCTCTTTAAACTGATCTACACACATTTTTTTAATATTAGGGAGGACCAAGCATGGTTTGCCTTCCTGGGCCCTGACTGTAGGGTTTCTTTTTGGAGCATTTATCTATCATTATTATAGGCCCTCTTTTTCCAATTAAATCCTTTAGTTCTCCTCTATAATTTATTGGGGAATTTTGGAATTTTGGTCTTTTTACTCTGTCCTGTCAATATTTTATGATTATTATTTTTCACTCTAAAAGTCCCCTGATGAGCCCCACCATTGGGATGAAACACGCCATGTTGGGATTTGAGTGAGGGTCATTTTTAGGGATACGGCCGTGCCAGGGAAAGGTTCCAGCCGGAGTCGCCCCTGTCTGGGCGGGTGCTCTGTGTTTGGTAGGTAGAGATTAATAGCCCCCTCTCCTATCTAACTTATAGGGTGAGCATTTTGAGTAAAAGTTATGTTTTAATATATTCCACATCCTCTTTTGGTATATGCTTCTCAGGATGTCCACCTAATGTAGATTCAGTATGGATACTGTTGTGGAAAATTATTGTTCGCCATATGACCGTCATCTATCCTATGCATCTGCGCAGAAGCTTTTGCATGATGGTCTGGTCGTCCCGACCTGTAGCTGATTTGTGCCCGGCCTGGTATTGCTGCAGGATACCAGTGTCATGGCGCCGGCTGAGGCGGGAGGGATGGGGACCGCCGAGCAGAGTTTCTTCTTTCACGAGGATAAGCGCGGCAACGGACAGGGCGCGAATAAGTGTGCATAGTTCATATCTTCGCCAGCCAATCACTTCATACCATAACCTGTCTCCCCATTGGTCATGGATGTAAGACCACCTTCCAGCCAATCACTTCATCCCCATTGGTCATGATTGTAAGACCGCCTTCCAGCCAATCACTTCATCCCCATTGGTCATGATTGCAAGACCGTCTTCCAGCCAATCACTTCATCCCCATTGGTCATGATTGTAAGACCGCCTTCTGGTATAAATAAACCTTGCCTAGCTGTTGGAGGCAGGCACATTATTTTGGAGGAATTGCGCACACATCGACGCACACTACACCAGGATTTCCCGATTGTACTTCTGGCAGTCGTTTTCGGTTGTGAGAACGAGACAAAGGAGCAAACGGCGATATCAATACCTGAGCAAAGGAAGCATAACCCTGAGTGCCTAGTGGATAAAATGAACTTAGCTAATAAATTAAAGTGGTATTTTGATAAATTATCTCCTATCCTCTGGATAGCTGATAACTAAGTAGTCATGGGGGTATGACCACTGGGATCCCCATCAGTCCTAAGAATGGGGGTCCATTCTTTTTCTATGGGTCTTCTGGAGGTGGCCAACAATGCTGTTTCACTGAATAGGGTATAATTAACTATCATGGGGGTCCAACTACTGGGACCCCCACCATTCTCGAGAATAGGGGTCATGTCACCACTTCCTTATGGAGCGGCAGTTCAAGCATGTGCCCTGCAACTTCACTCTTTCTTTGAAACTGCTGGAGATAGCCAAGTGCAGTGATCCACTGAATAGGGGTTAACTAACTGATCAGTGGTTCTGACCAGTCTCAAGAATGGGGTCCTAGACTTCTATACAAATGGAGCGCCAGGTCAAGCATGCTCCTCTGCTGCTTTCTTCATTCTTTATGGGACTGCTGGTGATAGCTGACTAAAAAGCTCAGGAAAGGACACTTTGAATGCCAATGTCCTCCTCAGTTGTCAGAGGGCTCAAAGGCCATGTGTAAAAAATGTCTATGACATAAACATCATGACATTAAACTTAGGTCTGCTCTACATAATAACATACAGTTAGGCCCATATATATTTGGACACAGAAACAAATTTCGTTTTTATTACCTGTTTACTAAAACATATTCAAGTTATAGTTATATAATGGACATGGACATAAAGTCCAGACCTTTAGCTTTCATTTGATGAAGGGTTTAGGAGTTTCAGCTCCTTTACATGTGGCACCATGTTTTTAAAGGGACCAAAAGTAATTGGACAATTGACTCAAAGGCTGTTTCATGGGCAGGTGTGGACAATTCCTTCATTATTTCATTCTCAATTAAGCACATAAAAGTCCTGGAGTTGATTTGAGGTGTGGTGCTTGCAATCTAAGGATTTTGCTGAGAAGTAAACATGCGGTCAAAGGAGCTCTCCATGCAGGTGAAACAAGCCATCCTTCATCTGCGAAAACAGAAAAAACCCAACTGACAAATTGCTACACTATTAGGAGTGGCAAAATCTACAGTTTGGTACATCCTGGGAAAGAAGGGTTTATTGATGATGTGACACAGGACAGAAGCAGCCGGATTATGGGGTTTTCAGAGACATACCAGCTCAAATCCAGCCAAATGCAGACAAACTGATTGGTCGGCGTTTCATAATAAAGATGGACAATGACCCAAAACATAAAGCCAAAGCAACCTTGGAGTTTATTAAAGCAAAGAAGTGGCATATTCTTGAATGGCCAAGTCAGTCACCTGATCTTAACCCAATAGAGCATTTCACTTGTTAAAGACTAAACTTCAGACAGAAAGGCCCACAAACAAACAGCAACTGAAAACCGCGGCAGTAAAGGCCTGGCAGAGCATTAAAAAGGAGGAAACACAGCGCCAACAAAGGGTTTTCAACCAAGTATTAGATATTAACATTTTATTTACAATTATTTAATTTGTCCAATTACTTTAGAGCCCCTGGAATGAAGGAATTGAGTTTAAAAAATGCTTTACTTCCTCGCATTTTTATCATCATCATTTTGTTCAACCCACTGAATTAAAGCAGAAAGTCTGAACTTCAACTGCATCTAAATTGTTTTGTTCAAAATCAATTGTGGTAATGTGCAGAACAAAAATTAGAAAGATGTTGTCTCTGTCCAAATATATATATATATATGGACCTAACTGTACATGTATTTCTGGTGCATATTAAAAGAACAGACTGGTTTTGAACATGCTGGACCTCAGGAAGTAAAGGCCCTTTTACATGGCCAATGACTGGCCAAACAAACTTGTGTAAAAAATGTTTGTTCTCAAATATTGCTCCATGTAAATATGTCCAACAATCACCTGAGAAATGATGAAATGGTCGTTTGTTGGAGACTGCATATTTCATGTGGGCATAAAAATCATCATCAGTCATCAGCACATCCCCCAATATAAACAATGTGGTCCCATGAGAAGGAGACTGAACATTCACAAGAATGATCATTCATTCAAACCCTCTCCAATAATTGTCCTGTGCAAATGAAAGTAAACATGAACACCAATAGACTTCTTATAACTTCGGTCACTGCTCAAAATTCTCAAAATTATTCAATGTTTTGGTGAAAAAAGAGGGTCAAATAACCAGTATCTCTATATGGTATGGTGTACAGACTGGAACGGTTTGCATTATGTATCAATCAAAGGTAAGCTTTGATTTACACTAAAGACAAAAGTTTGCATTAATTTATCTAGTACTGTTTTAGCACATAAATGTATATAGAGAGGTGATATGGAATGCCATATAGATTATATGTGTATTATAAGTGATCCTAAAATGCTCTCCTAGCAGAGTTAGCAATCCATAAATTATAACCAAATGGCTTTTCTAAGTAACAGCACTTGCAAATGATAGCCATGGGTCCTATACTAATAAATTATAGTTATGCCTTTAAGTCCTAACGGCGTAAATAGAAGTTATATGTACTGTCTCTGTAAGACCTTGATCAACCCTTTGACTGAGCTTTCATTACACACATGACCTACTGTGCCTGTACTATGGAGGTCACAACCATGCAATATCTCATCGGGGACATAATTAACCTAGTTTATTCAGTCTATGACTTCCACATGTTCTCTGTAATTTGCTCAATCCTTAAGCAAAAACATACTTATACAATACTGAGAAAATTATCAAAAATACAGAATAATGAACCAACAAAAACACATATACACAGTATTTTACAGCAATTTCACATTATTTCTAAAAGCGCAGATCTAGGAAATGTTCTGTTTGTATTCGTGAGGTTATGACCTACAAGTATGTATGCATGTTTTCCATAAATAAGTAATTGGGAAAAACATGGTTTCAGGACTTTCCATGTGCTAGTTTTGGTTCATTTTGGCTGCCCTGGTAATCCATCAAGTTTTATTTTTCACAAATGGTGAAAAAAATGTATTTATAAGGCATTGCAATGTAGCTCTCTTTTTAAAAGGAGAAGAGAGCACTAGCTTGGGAGAGAGGCCTATGTTGGGATCCGCGGGGTACTATTTGTAGGGAGCACCTAGTAGGTGTAAGATCTTTTAGGCTAAATCTTATGTCTCAAGGTTTTTTAAAAGGTCGAGCACTGACTTATAGGATAGCTACCTTACATCTGGTGGCAGTAGAGGCACAACTTTATTTTCTACTAGGTGTTCTCCACAAGGATAGGGGATAACTAATTGATCAGTGGGGGTCCGACCGCTTGCACCCCCATGATTCTGGGAATGGGAGTCCCATTTCCCCATTCTGATGGTCAAGCATTCACTCTGCTGTTCTATTCATTCTCTATGGGACACCTGTTCTCAGTATCGGTGGGGGTCTTAGTGGTTGGAACCCCACCAATCAGTTAGTTATCCCCTATCCGGTGCACAGGGGATAAATTCAAAACTTGGAACAACCCCTTTAGGTTGTGAGGTGGAGGCTCCATGCTCTGCAACAGGTCTAGGTCTGCACCAATGCTTAGGTGGATTTCAATGATTGGACTGTATTTAGTGCATGGTTGAATTAAGATCTGGGGAATTTGGAGACTAACCAACAACTTGAAGCCTTTATCATGGCACTCAAGCCATTCCTGAACAATTTTTGCAGTGTGGCAAGGTGCATTATCCTGCAGAAAGACACCACTACTACTAAAGAATACATTGCCAAGAGGTGTACGCAGTCTGCAAAATTGTTGGTGATATGCATCAAAATAACTTCCACATTAGTGCCAGAAGGCTCTAATATTTCTCAACTGAGCACTCGCAAAGACATCATACTGCCTCTGACAACCTACCTTCCCATTATGTTCAATGTAAGCAGGTAGACAGGGAGTCTTAATAGTCTGCAGCTACAGAGCCACATATGCAGCAAGGTGTGAAGCACTGTGGGTTCTGACACCGTCCTATCATACTGTAGGTGGCATTAACATTTTGGCAATTAGTGTTACAGCTCTTCTGGAACATTGGACCAGACGGGTGAGTTATCTGTGCGTATCAATTAGCCTTGGGATCTCATGACCTTGCTCACTAGTTGTCCTTCTCCGGAGGTTTTAATCACTGAATACCGGGACCACAACACAAGAACTGCCAAGTTCTTATTTAGTTGTTTAACCATCATAATGTGTACTTTGTATACAGTAAGTAACTCAGATCTTTAGGGTACGGCCATACGGTCAGGTTCTTGTGAATTAAAAAAAGAGAAGTTGTATCTGTCCTTTATTCTTTCTCTCATTTTATGATAAACTCCTGATTTTGGCTTCCAAAACTGTATGCAGAAACCTGACCGCGTGGCTGTACCCTTACAGTTGTGCATTTTTCCTGCTTGCAACACATCAACTGCAAGAACTGACTGTTTACTAAGGGTGGGGGTTTACATCACGTTTTATGCCTCCGTTTGCGGAATGGATGCGGACCCATTTTGCAGACGTGTGAATGGACCCTAAACTCAATTACTTGATTTCTTGATCTTGAAAATCATTTCTATGTAAGATGTGCCACATAATACAAGTAGGTTTAATACAATGTTGTGGATGGGAAGCTTAGATATATCTTGAGCATTTTATATACAGGGATAAAACAGTTATTACTCCTGAACGATTAAACCCATTTCACTTTGCTTTATGTTCTAAAAAATGGCCAACAAGTAATTAAAAAAGCAATTAGCAAAGAGCACACAGCTTACCTAACAATCACAATCTTAGATGGATTTAAACTCTTGTATTTTGCAGAAGTAGATGTCGACATGCGCATTTTGGGGCATTTAATCTTAACAAGGGATTTTAATTAGCACCTACAAAGATGATGACTCTCCTATGATACATAAAACTTTAAACATACAGGTTGGGAGGACAGCTATAGACATAGCCCGAGAAAAAGATCCCATCCTTAGGGTATATTCACAGGAGGCAAATGAGGTCAAAAAAGGTTGAAAATGATTCCCATTTATCTCAATAAAGATGATTTGCAGCAAGCACATGGGCTTCTGCAAATTGTATTAACATGAATGGGACAGTCATAGAAATTTCTGAAACATCTGCTGCTTGTGAATATACCCCTGAGGCTGATTCACACAACCGTGTTTGGTCCAGGAAACATGGCCTGTGTGTCGTCTACATCTTCTGGACTTACTGCAGCTCCCCCGATCCTAACTGACTACATCATCGTGTTTTAGTCACAAAGAAGCATCACAATAGTCCTGGATTATGGTCACTGCTCCATGTATCTATAATGGTCTTGGTATAGGGCAGGACTGAAAGGAAAGGAAAATTCTAACAGCTGATAATATTTCATGAATTATCATTAACTTTACACCATGGAGTGTTAGTATCATGATGCATTATGGGAGCACTATATACACAATACAGTGCTATTCACTAATTATGAATGTGCATTATCAATTATATTCTTAAAGAGTCACTGTACTTTCACACAACTTTACATAAATCAATAGTACATTACAAGTGACCACAAGAACTGTTGTAATATGTCTTATCAATGACAAATGTCCAGATGTTACTTATTAGCTTTTTACCTCTCCCCCTCCTCCTTGCTAATTGCTTTTCACTTGCATTGAATTCTGTCTCGAGACAGACTAACTACACATTAGGATCATATTACACATGTCAATGCAAGTCTATGGAGAGGAGAGGGACGTGAGCAGCAGAATGTGCTGGAGGAGACTAGCAGTGGGCTGATTCCTCAGCTGCTCTATTACTGTGTGATGTGTTCTGACTAATGGAGAATTGAGTTATGACTTATCAGGTTCTGATCATTGGACTTATTGCTTTATTTAAACACCTTCCTAGCCAGATACCAGTGCCAGTGATACGTTTTCACTCTCTAGCTGTGCTCCCAGTTCTGTTCTATGTGCATTAGGATTGCCTATTGGATTGACCTCAGCTTGCCTTTAACCAATCTCTGTCTTGAGATTTGGTACTGTGTTTCTCGTCTGGTTCTGACTTCAGCTTGGCTATTCTGAACTACCGTCTGTCGCCTGATTTGGTACTGCACTATCCCCCTGGCACCGACCCCTTCCTGTACGACTTCATCTTTGTGTAGTAGGGAATGTCGACCAGTTGCAGACTTGCCTCTTAGAGCCTGCGCTGCAAGTAGGCAGGGAAAACAGTCTGGGTTCCAGTTTGGGTTCAATTTCGGTGTGTTCCTGCCTACTGTGCTGACAGTACCTCTCTGTAAGGTCATGATCCTGGAGCATACTTCTGAGTGAGTAAAATAATCTTAGGAAGCAGCTTCTTCTTTACTTTCTGTGTGCAGAGGCTGGCAGCTAGTCTCCACTCACCATGTCTGAGAGATCTGAAAACTAGATGTTCGGCATGTACAGAGGAAAACTGCTAAAAACGCCAGATACAAATGATACAGTGGCCAGAAATATCATTATTCCTCAGGTACACACATTGTACTATTGATTAATGTAGAGCTTGTTAAAAGGTTAGGTATGCTTTTAGGCAATGAATGTGCTACTCAAAGGCTATGGACACCTTCGGGGACATTATTTATTGCATCATACTCATTTTGATCTAAACATCATTTTTTTCTATTGGTCTTTGTTAAAGAAAAATGTAGCTCCTTTCTCTGTACAGCCTTGAGATTGTCCAGTAGCAAGTTGCTGCCTTGCCATAGAAAGCAGCGGTAAGCAGGAAGAGAGAAGGAAGAAGGCACGGGCGCACTGCGTGCAGGTCTCCTCATGCAGCTGATCTGATATTGATGACCTATCTTGAGCATAGATCATGAATATTAAAAGCCCAGACAACCCCTTTAAGTGGGACTATTTGCTGTGCTAACAAGTTCAAACAAAATGGAAGTTAAAGAGACAGCACAGGAAGTAGAATATATTGAGTGACAATAAAATATGCAGAAAACAATCCACCTGTTTTTTATTTTAGGTAGAATGGTCACAGGTTGTTAATATGTGATACCATTTTTTGATGAGAGTCTCTTTAAGGTATTTCGTAAAATCACTCCTCTGTCTGTTAGGTGATCTTATAGGTGTTTTTGAGATAATTATTATAAATCAAACCTACCATAGGGGAAATCTCTTCCAGAGCCACACTTCAATGCTGGAGATTTGCTGATTACAAAAAGGATGCTGGAAGATAATGGTGCCCTATATCCTTAATGGCTGTTGGCTAACAATTTGTTCGGTTCACAGCTATTCTTACTGATACACATGCATGCTCAGCTCTGCCAAACATGCTGCTGCCCAACACCTTTGGCTTTGACTTATCTGGATCGGGCATTAAAATGTATGCTTCCATACCATACACATAAGATAATCGTGTAGTTCTGCCCACAGTGGCGGTTTTGGCCAATCTTACTCTTACCTTAGAGCCCTTTCACATGGAGGCTTTTGAGTTTCACGCAGACCCCATTTAGAAAAGCCATGACCTTCCACACAGAATCTTCCTCCCATTGTTTTCAATGGCAGGCCACACTAATGTTCATGCAGCTACAGTTGAAAGCAATGGAAGGCTTTTCGGAGTGGAATCCAAGCCAAATTGCACTGTTAAAAGTTGCAGTGTGAACAAGGCCTTACAATTAAGTATTGCTTTTTCACAAAATGGTACTTTTCAATGTTTGCCTGATAAAATACATACTTTTATTAGTTACTGCTCTTTAGTATTCTGCTAACAACCCATAGCATGATACTTGTTTGCTTTGAAAACACATGCAAGCATCTGGTTGTGAAGTATGACAACCTGCCTGACAAGTTTATGACTTAATTACACATGATATGAGTTAAAAATATACAACTGTATTGGAATACCGATAATGGTTGCAGGTTGCAATCAACATTTGGTTTATCTGAAAGCTCAACTGCATAGAATGATCCCTGTCATTGCAAACAACTTTGCATGAATCAATAATACAGGAGAACATAAGAAATTTTGCAAAAAATGTGTTGTTCTCCTCTTATAGACTGTCCCCCTTCCTTTACTAAACTAACTTTCTCTCTGAATTCTGTGATAAATCTATCTTGTGAGAACAAGACTAGCTGCCTGCTTACTGAAGGGTCAGATTACATAATGGCAGAAGTCTATGGAGAAGGGATGGGTAAGGAGCAGTGGGCAGCCAAGAGAAGCATGTGTATGTGTGCTGTGTATGTGAGGCATCATAACAGCCTCCACCTACCAGCTTAGGTAGAATTGAAAATTATAGATAGATCCTGCAGAGGAGAAAACTGCTAGAAAATGCAAGATACACAGTGGCGTAGCGTTGGGGGTCATTGCAGGGGGCGCCAGCAGGGCTGCAAGTGGCAGGTGGCGGCAGGGAACAGGGAGATGAGTGCTTCCATTGTGGATGCGCTCATCTCCATAGTCATGTGTATCGCCGTTCTCAGGACAGTGATACAGATGGATGCTGTGGGGCAGGGGAGAGGCATCTCCCTTCCCCAGTCCTCTGATAGGCTGCAGGCACTAGGCCTGCAGCCTATCAGAGGCCAGTGCAGGCGGTGCAATGATGTCACAGCACCGCCTGAGCTGTACAGCGTGGAAGACAGGTTGGAAGAGGCCTGCATCTTATATATATCATTTTATATGGGGGGCTCTGTATAGGGGCATTTTATACTGGGACACATTATGGTGAGCACTATGGGGAAGGGGGGAGAGGAGTACTATGGAATCATCTACAGGGGGGCACTAAGAAGCGGTATTTTATACTTGAACATTATGGGGGACACTGATGGCATCTCCTGGGGAACTATATATGGGGCATTTTATACTGGTACATTATGGGGGACACTATGAGGAAAGCAGGGGAGGAGCAGTATGGGGGCACTATATAGGGGTATTTTATACTGGCACATTATGGGGGCACTATGGGGGCATTAAGCTTTGTGAGGGGCCATTAAAAGGGGGTATTTTTTGCACTGGCACACATTATAAGGGGGCATTTTTGTACTGTCACATTATAAGAAAAATTATTACTACTGGGGGTGGGGCATTATGGTGGGCTTTATTACTACTGGGGGTCTATGGGGAACATGATTACTAGTATGGGCACTATGGGAGCATTATTACTTCTGGGGCATAGTGGGGACATGTTGGGGGCACTGTAGGAGCACTGTTACTACCATGTGTGCTCTAGCAGAGAACTATTCCTATTGGTGGGACTTTTGAGAGCACAATTACTGTGGGGGCACCTTGGCGCAGTATCAGCTTACCACAATTATTTTTGGGGGACGTTATTTTTACACTATTAGTGTCAGGGGCACTATTGCTGGACGCAGTCATTTTAGGGCACGGGGTGCCAATAATTATTGAAGGAGGCATTATCTGTGTGGTACTAGTATTATCAGGGGGTTTATCTGTTTCTGCAATATACTATTGGTGAGCACAGCAGCACAGTATTGGGGGTAGTAGGATGATTTGTCCAGAAGATGGAAAGATAATGGAAAAGTAGTAAACTAAGATTTTGGCTGAAAGTAGTAAACTAAGATTTTAAACTAAGAAATGGCTGAAAAATGGTGGTCTGGTCTGAAGATCTGAAAGGAGAAGATGGGGAAAGAGAACATTTACATCAAAGGAGACATCACTGGATGTAAGAGGTAAGTGCGCTGTATTACCCTGTATGTTCTGTAGTGATGGGAGGGTGGATATAGAATTTGGCCTACCCTGCCACAGCTCAGACCAAGCCTTCAGGTCACACTGTGCGTGTTCTGAATTCTGGGGCCTCCCACCCATCTACTACATTATCTGTACTCAGAGAGTTGTTACTGTGTTATCTGTGGTGTTACGTATGACTGCAAGTGATATCTACTACAATATCTGTAAAAAGGGGTGTGGCCACAGGTTGGGGGGGAAGCAATACTTGGCTTTCCCCGGGTGCTGGCAACCCACGCTACGCCACTGCAGATACAAGTCATATAATGGTAAAATATATCACACATATCACAGCTTATTCTGTAAAGTTATTTAAAAAGACATACATATGCTTTATACAGGAGTACCAAAAATATGGCCATATATCAATAACTCAAAATGTTGTGGCAGCTATTTTTGCAACCATGTTGCTTGTTTTGAAAAAAATTCTGCTTCCATTTTGAATACTTCTTATTCCCAGTTTAGCAAAAATAGCCACTTTTCCTATAGACTAGGTCATCACAATGTATGGTGATCTGATATCATAGATTTTTTCAGGGGGATCCAAAACATCATGTTATATATATATATATGACTTTTATTAATGTCTAGTGTATAATCCTATAAAGTGGATTATCACAATGTATGGTGGCATATGATATTGGTAGCTTGCTGGTGGGTCCGATCATAGCTTTGTGAGGGAGAGATCTAAATATTTCATGTTACACCTTTATATGACTTTTATAAGTGTCCAGTGTATATTCCCATAGAGTGGGTCATCACATTGTATGGTGACATGATAACATTTTTGGTTATTTGCTGGGTCTAACCATGACTTTGTGAGGAAGACCAAAAAACTTCGGGTTACACCGATCTATGACCTTTATTAGTGGCCAGTGTATATTCCTATAGAGTAGGTCATCACAATGTATGGTGACAAGTTATATTGGTGGTTAGGTGGTGGGCCCAACCACAGCTTTTGCGAGGAGAACCTCAAAGCTTCATGTTACATCCATATATGATATTTATCAATCTCCAGTGTGTACTCCAATAGAGTAGGTCATTACAGTGTACAGTATGGTGCCATGTTAACATTGGTGGTTAGGTGGTGGGTCCAATCATAGTCTTTTCAGGGGGACCCAGGAGCTTCACTAAACATCAATATATGTCTATGCACCAACAATTCAATGTAATTACTTTCCCATTAAAATAAATTGGAAACACAGTTGCAAGGGAAATGCTGTATAACCTATTGATAAGAACCTCAAGTAATATATTTTCATGAGTAACCTCCAAGTATATTGTACAACTCCAAAGCTGAAAGGAAATTATTCATTTTCTCAAACGAGTTAACATCCCATTAGCAGTGACGCTGAATAATGAACAAAGGAGAAAGTCTGAGGCAGAAAAACTTTAGTAGTAAAGGTTAATGTAGGGAAGGAGGTTGTGATGACATGCAGACAGGAGATGAGGTTGCTAAGAGCCTAGAAGAAGAAAGTGCTGATATAGGTTGCTTTAAGTATCTGGGTCACATAAAAGCCAGGGGCTTTCATAACAAGCCAAGTGTATACAAACAAATAGGGAGGACCACAGGAGGCAGAAGAAAGAAGCAATGTGTTCACTCAAAACACCTGGAGATCCCCCATATCAGGTTCAGATCTTCGAGATGTCAAGATTTATTCTTTCAGGAAAGGTGACTCACCAGGCCTGTGGCTTCCGCTTCACGATACTTTGACGTTTCCACTGTGAGTGAGGGCTGAGGTGATAAGTCAGTTGTCTGCAAACTTTTTCCATAGCCCCAAGTGAATCTCCCTCCTGCAATAGGAACGAGAGGCAGGTTCAGGACATATAGCATCTGTATATACTAACCTCACGGGTGCATGAGGATTACCAAACATATACATTTTCACACAACTGGGGTTAGTCTGAGAAGGAATTCACTAGAAATTGTTGAAAAAACTATACAGATGCAAGCTTCACATAACTTACTGTACCATCACAAGGGCTATGTACATCAAAATGCCCACAACATATTTTTTTTATCATGCTATCACATACCAGGTCAATTAAATGAAGATGGGCAGATTTACTAATCCTGTAGATGGTGTAGGCTTTGATAGGTTGTCTAGACCTGCAGCAGATTTATCACAGGGGATCAGGCTGGATAATAAATGTGGCGCAGGGATAGACACTTTTCTCTGACTTTATACCAACTATTGGTTGGCTTATTTTCAAACAGAATGTTACACCAGAATTGTGGTACAATTTTGGTGCTAAGGGTTGAATGGTAACCAATGTCCCTTTCCTAGTAATTAAACTGATAACAATACTATACAGCAACCTTTTTTCCTCTGATTAATCGTCTTCCAGCTATTTGATGCTTATCTTATACAATTCCTGTAAAAAAAAAAATGACTAAGCCATAATAATGCTGATTATGTACATAAACTAATCTCCTCCTTTTTACTGCAATCATTAGTGTGTGGCCACATACTGTGGCTGTTCGTGGTCGAGGGCAAAAGCCTCATGCAGTTTTTGACTGATACTCAGCCATAATGTGTGGCTTCAAGCCTTCAACCATTGTTTTTAGCCAGTTTTACATTTTACTGCGAGTGTAGGGCAATGGTTTTCTGTTATCAGAAATGGCACAAAATTTACCGCGGACATATGAATTTTGTTTAAGTACTAAATGTTGAAGCAGGCTCACTGACGTGTAATAATTAGTGATGAGCGAAGTAGTCAAAAATTCTATTTGCGATTGCGCCGCCACCCCGTCATTGTACCTCTCAGATGCTAACTCTGTTAAAGCCTGTAATGTAAATATACAAACATCACTAAAGCTAAATCAATATAATTAGTGATGTATGAGTGCTTAGAAAATGTTGACACAATTATCAATACTACGTCAATTTTCTTTATTGCTAATTTTGACACCATCTTGTGTTATTACAAAAACAGTCAATATATAGATTATTGTGTCAAGGCACCACATTAACAAGGATCATTCCTAAAATGAGACAAGGTGACACCTGATCATCCAGCAGGCATTGAATTCAATGAGCAATGGAAGAAGGTAGTCTGGTCTTAAGAAATACATTTTTACATTATGTGAATAAATGGGTGCATGTGCAGTGAGAAAGAGAGGACACCAAAGGCGATCTGACGAAGGTTGTGTGATGCTGTGGGCAATATTCTGCAAGAAAACCTTGCATCCTGGCATCCTACATATTCCACCAACCTAAACATTTTTGCAGACCTACTACACCCCGTCATGGCAACTGTATTCCTTCTTTCAACAGGATAATGCACTCTGCCACATTGCAATGATTGTTCAAGAATGGTTTGGAGAACATGACGAGCATCTGAAATGCCCTGGAAAAATACGTCCCACCTTTCAATTTATCAGACTTTAAAGAGCATCTATTAGCATGATCAACCCTATTAAACCCTAATATGTATTCAAATTAAAAGTTTTCAGCACCAAGGTGCTGGCTGGAGCTCTTGGAGCACTGCTGAGGCAGCTCACCTATGCCCTGTGTACTCCCTCCTCCTCTTTGATTGACAGGGATGGACATCTTCTCTAGCCCTGTGTTCTTGTACCTGTGCCCAATTGGCTCAGTACATTGATGCTTTTGGTGCTTGTGTAGTGGATCTGATGATGCTTCCTGAGGTCACAAGACCCACTATGCAAGTGCCGAGTCACTTGGCTCTTGCGCAATGGATCCGCTGCTGCTTGCCAAGCTTGGAAAGCAGCATCTGATCCACTGCAAAAGTGACGAGTCACCGAACCGGCTCAGAGCAGGCATGAGAACATAGGGCTAGAGGTGAAAAATCAAAACATGTTCTTTGTCCTACAGTACAATTCATTTAAATTAGGGATAAGCAAATCAGTTCTAACTAATCGACATATTTCATTAACAAGAGCTCTTCAACTGTGAAGGGATGTCACCACAGGTGAAGAAGCACCCACCTTCCTGTTGATTGACACTAGCCCAGCATTGACAATCTTGGTCCTGGGCCACTGCTCCAAGTAGTGATGCAGGAGCCGAAGCTCAAAATAGGCTTCAGGAGAAACGACTGCTCATGCACCACTGCTCCCAAAACTGAATGTGAGCTTTGTTGTCTGCATCGCTACTCGGAGCAGATTGTCAATCAACAGGCAGGTGGGAGCTTCTTCTCCTGTGGAGACAACCCCTCACAGGTGAAGAGTGCTTTCTAATGACATGAATCAATTAGTTAAAATTTATTTGCTCATCCTTAATTCAAATGAATGGGTTTGCAAGAAAAATGGACCTGTCATAGACTCCATCTGTGTACGGTCCATTTTAAAATTTTCTGTGGTGCAGAACACGGACGAGTTTCCTATCATCTGTCTGCATGGGGCCTAGAAAAAAGCTGCAAAATTATCAATAATAATTATCTAATAACTGACAACCAGCATGGTTTCATATAAAACATTTGTTGTAGGCCCAATTCTTTTTAAAACCTTTAATAATGACTGGAACTGAAAGTAAAGTGTCAGTTTTTGCTGATGATGCAAAGCTTGGCACTATGGGCAAGTACATGGCATATGAATCTTAATGTTGATGAAGGTTATGTCATGAACCTACTGTAGGCCGCTGTAAATGCTGTCTGTTAAAAGGAATAAAAATGGGGACAACAATAAAAAGGGAGATGGGTGTTCTGGTCACATGTAAGCTAAGTAGCAACAATCAATGTCAAGCAGCAGCTGCAAAAGCCATTAAGATTTTAGAGGCACATTTATTAGGACTGGCGTTTTGGACGCGGATCTTACTAAAGCCCCAAGCTGGCTGTGGAACCGCCGACGGTATGAAGGGGTAGCGTAAAACAAAAAATAAAAAATAAAGTTAGTCCAACCACTTAGGGATCTGGAGAAATCCCAAAAGGATGTGAAGGAATGGGCGCCGACAGTGGTGGTTTAAGGTGGTAAATGAGTATGTGGGATGCGAGGAAGGCAGCTTCAAAAGTGTCCGAGGAGACACTCAAAACAATAGTCCGATATAAGGAAAGGGTCATGGTGAGCAGACGATTATTCAGCTAACCAAAGGGAAAGGGGGTTGTGACAGAACGGGATAGAGGGGAAGAGCGCCAATCCAAGCATAGAGGTTAGCAAGGCAGAACAATCACAGTGATTACTTGAAGGAGAATATATAGTAACTAGTCTCCTATAATGATAGTTCAGAAGAGTAGGGAAAATGCATCGGGTTCACCCCAAATGGCAGTAAGGGTTAACAAAATTACAACTTGATCTGAAGGGTATGCTAAATACAGCTGGAAAGCTGAATGATACGTATACAAATTGTGGTGAATCACCACAAGGATATAAAACGGTAGAAAGTATAATAAAATGGACTTGAATCATAGGATAATATCATCCACAAAGGCACTTACTTCACAAGGGGGCCGTCAGCAGGATAAGCACATGACACCTGTGACAAACACCCCCCCCCCCCCCAGCCAGGATCGCCTGTAGAATCTCAGTGAATGATGGCAGCAGACCTCAAGTGCTTCTAAACAAACACCTTTTTATTCATATGTGGCTCAACGCGTTTCGGGGATAAAAGTCTCCCCTTCTTCAGGAGAAAGTACATGCTCCTGAAGAAGGGGAGGCTTTTATCCCCGAAACGCAATAAGCCACATATGAATAAAAAGGTGTTTGATCAGAAGCACTTGAGGGGGGGGGGGGGGTGTTTGTCACAGGTGTCATGTGCTTATCCTGCTGACGGCCCCCTTGTGAAGTAAGTGCTTTTGTGGATGATTTTAATCCTATGATTCTAATTCATTTTATCATACTTTTTACCGTTTTATATCCTTGTGGTGATTCACCACAATTTGTATACGTATTATTCAGCTTTCCAGCTGTATTTAGCATACCCTTCAGATCAAGTTGTAATTTTGTTAACCCTTACTGCCATTTGGGGTGAACCTGATGCATTCTCCCTACTCTTCTGAACTATCATTATAGGAGACTAGTTAATATATATGCTCCTTCAAGTAATCACTGTGATTGTTCTGCCTTGCTAAACTCCCTGCTTGAATTGGCGTTCTTCCCCTCTATACTGTTCTGTCACAACCCCCTTTCCCTTTGGTTAGCTGAATAATCTTCAGCTCAACACCACTCTTTCCTTATATCAGACTATTGTTATGAAGGGGTGCAGGCCTCTTCATAGCTTGAGCGCATCCGGCATCAGTTCTAAACGTAAGACAACTTCTGAGCTGTGTTACATTTAGACCTTTTTCTACTCATGAAAGTCGCAGGTAGTGGCGCAACTAACCTTTTCACCATCTGTGCCTGAAATACGCCTAATTTAGGTGTATTTCAGAATAGTAAATTACCCCCTTAATGCGTATATAAAACATGTGACGGCAATAAAATATTAGTCCTCTATTAATCCCTTGGAAGGCCACATCTTGAATATGGGATTGAGTCTTGGGCTCCACTGTAAATATGATATAGAAGGGCTAGAAAGAAACATAGTAGGAAGCTTAGGAAAGGACGTCACAGCAGTACAGTGCTGGCACAAGGGAGACACCCCCAGCTTCTGAGTGATATGCATCTAGCTAAAACAGGGAATAATAGTTTATGAAAACTCAGGTACGTTTTAAGATAAATATCACAGTTTCAGGTGACTGTTTCTGGATGAATTAAATTTTTTAATTCTTTGGAGCGCCCTATAAAATGGTACTGAGGTGTGAAATGTTCTGCTTGAATGACCGGTAATATTTCTTCACTTTGCAAACTGCAAGGGGAGGTGGAAGTCATGGAGACTGTGATTCACTCCTTAATATTCTACTCAATATCTGTTATGGTTGCATGGATTGCAAAAGCCTACTTACTTCCGTTGAGCCAAAAAAACAAAACAAAACACTTTTCTGTGTCCCCATCACCTGCAGAATTGTCTGACACAAGAAACAGCACTATCGCAGACCGAGGTTAAAATTAAACCGAGAAATCAGAGGCTCTGAGTCACCGCAGACAGGAACAAGGAGAAAGTGAATTAATGCTTCCTATTCAGGCTCTAATCTCAGGTCTCTGTCTATTATTAACCCATGTATTACTGTGGCAGCACCTGGAAAGCAAATATTGGTGAGCAGCAAAAATTTTTATGTTCTCAGCAAAAAAGTACGTTACAGATAATATCCCTTTCTGTAAAATATATTATTCAGACTACTGTAAAAATGACAATGTTACAAATAAAGAATAACATGGGAATATTTTTATAGATGCAGGGGACATAATAGAATGAAAACACATGTGCAACTTATCTTCTCAGATTATAAATATTCATCTGTGACTAAAGAATAACATTATACTGAGACATAAATGTAGAAGATAGTTAAAGGGAACCTGCCACTTTGTAAATGCATAATGTTATAGATCAGGAGGAGCTGAGCAGATTGATATACAGTTTTGTGAAAAAAAGATTCTGTGCAACTTGCCATTTATACATTAAAATCCCTATTCTGTCTACTTAGGAGTCCAGTGGGTGGTCCTATCAATGACTGACAGCCCACTGGACTCCTAAGGTCAGAGATTTCAATCAATAAGTTACAAGTCGAATCTCTGAATATGAATCTCCTCCCATACACTATATACGGTATTAATCCTGCTCTATAACATGCTGCCCTCAGATCAGACATCATGGTCAATGTGACAAGTTCTCTTTAACCCCTTAGTAACCAGCCTGTTTTGGGCTTTACTGACCCTTTTTTTTTTCCTTTTTTCATTGTCGCCTTCCAAGAGCTATAACTTTTTTATTTTTCCATCTATGTAGCTGTATAAGAGCTTGTTTTTTTGTGGGACAAGTTGTAGTTTTAACGGTACTATTCTGGAGTACAAATAACTTTCTGATCAACTTTTATTAACTGTTTCTGGGAGGGAGATGGGAAAAAACAGCCATACTGCCACTGAGTTTTTACGTTACAAATGTTGTGGCGTTCAGTTTTCGACATAAATAACATAATATCTTTATTCTCTGGGTTAGTACGATTAGAGCTATAGCAAATACAATAGTTTTTTTTACTTTACTACTTTTATGCAATAAAACCCCTTTTTTAAAAAGAAGAAAATCTTTTTGCATCGCTGAATCCCAAGAACACTATAAAAAAAAATTTTTTATTTCTATGGCGTTGTGTGGGGGCTTGATTTTTGTGGGATGACTTGTAGTTTTCATTGGTATTATTTTGGAGTAAATAACACTTTTTGATCGCTTGTTATTAAGTTCTTTCGGTGGCGACTAAGAATAAATTAGCTGGTTAAAAGATGGCCGCATAATACATCTCAAACTAACAGAAAAACAAAAAAGGGGCTCATTCCAGAAATAGGAATGAAGGAAGCTCTTTGCGCACATTTTTGATCAAAAGTATGTCGGGCCCAAGTGCCACTTCACGGCGACTTCCGCACATGGGTCCCTAACACTACAGATACTGCCTCTTATAGACTTACCAGTCTCCGTATTTTCAGGGCACTGTAGGAAGGGTACTGTGTTTTAGTGCCCTGAAAATAAGGAGACTGGTAAGTCTATAAGAGGCAGTATCTGTAGTGTTAGGACCCATGTGCGAAGTCGCGTGAAGTGGCACTATTCACTAGATATACATTTGATCAAATACTGTGCATGCAAGCAAGAGCTTCCTTCATTCCTATTTCTGGAATGAGCCCCTTTTGTTTTTCTGTTAGTTTGAGATGTATTGTGCGGCCATCTTTTAACCAACTTTATTTGCCTTATGGTCATGCACTTCTGAGTGTAGAAATATATTTGCTTAGTCTGAACTCTGTCTTATAGTATATATTGAGGGTGGCGCCTCTTTTGGACTGAGACACGCCCAAGTTCCTGGGACTTCTCAGCACAAAAGCAATTTAGCTGGTTCCTACAGTGCCCTGAAAATAAGGAGACTGGTGAGTCTATAAGAGGCAGTATCTGTAGCGTTAGGGACCCTTGTGCGGAAGTCGCCGTGAAGTGGCACTTGGGCCCGACATACTTTTGATCAAAAATGTGCGCAAAGAGCTTCCTTCATTCCTATTTCTGGAATGAGCCCCTTTTTTGTTTTTCTGTTAGTTTGAGATGTATTGTGCGGCCATCTTTTAACCAACTTTATTTGCCTTATGGTCATGCACTTCTGAGTATAGAAATATATTTGCTTAGTCTGAACTCTGTCTTATAGTATATATTGAGGGTGGCGCCTCTTTTGGACTGAGACACGCCCAAGTTCCTGGGACTTCTCAGCACAAAAGCAATTTAGCTGGTTCCTACAGTGCCCTGAAAATAAAGAGACTGGTGAGTCTATAAGAGGCAGTATCTGTAGCGTTAGGGACCCTTGTGCGGAAGTCGCCGTGAAGTGGCACTTGGGCCCGACATACTTTTGATCAAAAATGCGCGCAAAGAGCTTCCTTCATTCCTATTTCTGGAATGAGCCCCTTTTTTGTTTTTCTGTTAGTTTGAGATGTATTGTGCGGCCATCTTTTAACCAACTTTATTTGCCTTATGGTCATGCACTTCTGAGTGTAGAAATATATTTGCTTAGTCTGAACTCTGTCTTATAAGAATAAATTAGCAATTTTTTACCGTTGGGGATACGTCACATTTGTGTAGTGTGGGTCGTTACGATGAAGCGATACCAAACATGTGGGGGAGATTTTATTTTTGCAATTTTTCATTGAAAAGCATATTTTCAATGGAAAAAAAGCATATTTTTTATTGTAATTTTTTTATTTAATAAATGTTTTATTTTAACTTTTTTTTTTTTACCACTTAATAGTACCACAAGGGGCCTATAACAGGTAATCTTTTGATTGCTTCTAAAATACAATGCACTATCCCTATAGTGCATTGCATTTAAATGTCAGTACTATACTGACAGTGATTAGCAGGCCAGAGAGGCGCAGCCTGCTGGGGAGTACTGAAGGCATGCTTGGGTACACCAGGTCCCAGCCAGCCTATACACACATCGGAACCCCGCGATCGCATTTGCGGGATGTCGATAGGAGACACAGGGAGTCCGCCTGCCCTTCACAGGTAAGGGGTTAAAAAGCCAGGATCAGCACTCCTGCTGGTCCGGGCTGTTAAAACAGGAGTGCGGCATGTGTTCATGTGTTCGGTATTGCAGCTCAGCCTCATTCACTTGAATCAAGTCCATAAAGTAGTGTTGTTCCTGAAATAATAAATCAGACATTTGTTTTAAATCTCAGAAAATCACTTTAGGTGACCTTTTCTTTATCTTATCTCTTATATTCTCAAATCAGCAATCAGACACTTAATTATTCTTAATAGACCCATTTTAGTGTAATAGTCTAGAATTTAGGACCAAAAAAAGAACATTTCCTTTAAAATAGGGCTTTTGTCATCAGAGCAGGCTTGTTCAGATAGAGTTTCACAAGAGTTTAAAGGAGTCTTTCAGTAAAACGCCCTATTATTTCATGTGCCATTTACTAAAACATAACGTTTAATAAAGCCATTATTAAAAGTAACAAAAATAAAAAATATTTAAAACTATCAGCTGTGTCACATGTTTTTTATATATTTCTTCATCTCTTATGCATGTTGCTTTCCCACTACTCAGTACCGCCAGCTATTTGAGTAGAGGGCCGGTACCTGCGCGCTGATTGACGGCTCAATGCTAGCTATTCCTGCACTGCAGCGCTTCTTATCTCATTCTACATACTCAATGAATACCTATGTGCACACACTGTGTTAAAACTCTCAAACACTGCCCCCCGACATGTTAGACTGGCGTTTTCAGGGGAATTGGGCAGAGTATGTTTGAAAGGGGCAGGGATGACTCTATGAACCCTCTGCTGGTGACATCATTGGTATCGCTATTGAATCACTAGTCTCAGTATTGCCATGTGGGCTTTAAACTTCAGCTAGACGGGCTCTAATTTGACCTAGCCCAGCCTATCCCCTCCACTTTTTACCTGGCTGTGATGCTACGCCGCCTCCTATTGCTTCTATGCACTGTTGCGCATAAGCACGGACTTAGTTTCCATATCGCCAGCATATTTTCTCTGGGCATGTCCCTCATCCCCATGGTTCGCATGACACAGCACTTAGTCTCTTTTCTCTACAGTCCATTTTCTCTCATCACATATTGTGGGTTTTAGTCTCTTTTCTTTCTCTCAACTGTGTTTTTTGCGCATGCCTTAGTGCTTCATTTCCTACTAATCTCTTTTAAGGAGAAGAGAGATTACTTGGATCTATTTTCCTCTCTATTTATTTTATTTAAGGTTCATTAATTATTTTAACTAGATATCCCCTTATTTAATCATGGCATATTAAATCACTGAATAAATAAATATAACTATTATACAGCATCATGGTTTCTTAATTTATTATATAACATTATTTCATCATTTGGCAGCATTTGGCCGCATTTCTTCTTCATAGTATTCATTACATAGTAACATAGTACATAAGGCCGAAAAAAGACATTTGTCCATTCAGTTTGGCCTGTTATCCTGCAAGTTGGTCCAGAGGAACTCAAAAAACCCCTGTGAGGTAGAAGCCAATTTTCTCCACTTGGGGGGAATAAAAAATTCCTTCCCGACTCCAATCAGGCAATCAGAATAACTCCCTGGATCAACGACCCATCTCCAGTAGCTATAACCTGTAATATTAATATACTCCAGAATTCATTAGATACGTTGCATCACGTTCATAAATTATTTAAGTTATTAAGATGATCATATTTTCTTTCACCACTTGATTATTAGATGTAAATTAATCTCATTGTTAATACTGTTCTTCTTTAATAATCTTCTCAAATTAATTATTTGGGTCTTCTCACGGGGATTCTTGCAGCCTATCTTTCTTATATTATCTCTATTTTACATGATTCATATAATTTTTGTAATTTTGTTATTATTATTATTATTACTCTTGATTAGAATTGTTTGTAATTATGATCCTGTCGGAGAATTACTGTAGCATGCTTATTACCTTTATCTCTTATTTTATTATTTTAGATTTTTTGATTCTGGATCCTAATTATTTACTCTTTTCTGTACAGATCATAAGGAAAAAACCTGACATTCTAGGGCACTACATGGGAGAGACAATTTTAGGGAGAGGGGGATGAATAATTGTTATTTAAGGTCATACCCCTACCATCAGTTATGCTTATTCTTTCTCTTTAACCTATAGTATTATTTCCATCTGTATTCCTCTTTTTGAGCCACTAGAGTCAGAGGAATGACACATATGTGAATCCTTCTCCTTAAAGGGGTTGTCCCACTTCACATTTTCATACTTACCTGCTGCCAGCGCGCCGTTCACTTCCTGGATTATGGCTGGGGGCGGCTTCATCTTGATTGAAGTCTTCTCTCGGCCGGGCTGCGCGCTGGACTGAACGCGCACGCCGCCGTGCATGCGCCATGGTGATATAGTACAGTGACCGTTCGCATCTCTGTACTATACTGCACAGGAAAAAGTCACCATGGCGCAGGCGTGGCGTTCAGGACAGCGCGCTGACCGGCTGGGAGAAAAGGAGTCGTCTTCTGCGCAAGCGCGGTCACCGTGATTCGAGTGAAGACCATTTTTTGTCACTTCAACTACCCAATAATTTTTTTTAGAAAAAGTGATCAAAAAGTCACACACACTTCAAATTTGCATCAAAAGGGGCATGGTTGCATCAAAAGGGGCATAGATGCCCGTGATGAGAACATAGTCCTACCACTTTACAAATCAGTAGTCAGACCACACATGGAGTACTGTGTACAGTTCTGGGCTCCTGTGAACAAGACAGACATAGCAGAGCTGAAGAGGGTTCAGAGGAGGGCAACTAAAGTAATAACTGGAGTGAGGAAACTACAGTACCCTGAAAGGTTATCAAAATTAGGGTTATTCACTTTTGAAAAAAGACGACTGAGGGGAGATCTGATAAATATGTATAAATATATCAGGGGTCAGTACAGAGATCTCTCCCATCATCCATTTATCCCCAGGACTGTGACTGTGACAAGGGGACATCCTCTGCGTCTGGAGGAAAGAAGGTTTGTACACAAACATAGAAAAGGATTCTTCACGGTAAGAGCAGTGAGACTATGGAACTCTCTGCCTGAGGAGGTGGTGATGGTGAGTACAATAAAGGAATTCAAGACGGGACTGGATGTATTTCTGGAGTGTAATAATATTACAGGCTACAGCTACTAGAGAGGGGTCGTTGATCCAGGGAGTTATTCTGATTGCCTGATTGGAGTCGGGAAGGATTTTTTTCCCCTTAAGTGGGGAAAATTGACTTCTGCCTCACAGGGTTTTTTTGCCTTGCTCTGGATCAACTTGTAGGAAACAGGCCGAACTGGATGGACAAATTTCTTTTTTCGGTCTTATATACTATGTTACTATGTTACTAAATTGGTATCACAGAAAAAAACAGATCGCCCCGCAAAAAGTAGCCCTCACACAGCCCTGTACAACTACTACTTATGGTTATAAATTTATTTATTTTTTCAGCAAGAATAATTATACAAGAGTGGTATTGTTGTAACCATACTGACCTGGAGAATGAAGATAACAGGTCAATTTTACCGCATAGTGTACAGTGTAAAAAAATAAAAACCTTTATCAGAATTGCATTTTTTCCCAATTCTACCACATTTAGAATTTTTTTTCCGCTTCCTACTACATGGTATGCAGCCGTAAATGGCGCCATTAGAAAGGACATCTTGTCCCCCCAAAAAATAAGCCCTCATAAGCCCTTTTCCTTTGTGAATGGAAAAAAAAAAAGTTAGCACTATGGGAAGGCGGGGAGTGAAAAACGAAAATGCAAAAATGGAAAATCTCAGGGTCCTGAAGGCGTTAATTATCTGCATCTCCATACCCTGTTGATCAGCAGCTATGTTCTCTGCTGATATCCCCACTTGTCTCTGTCCCGCAATTGAATTCCGGGCACTAAAAAGGTGCCATTGTTACTTTAGTGGCATTGGCTTGTAGTAACTAAGCTGTGAAAATGAGATGATGGAAAGGAGGGCGGTGACTGTGACAGTAGTTGTCTGCCCTCTTCCTGCTCTACTCTCAATTCTCCTTGTTTTTGCAATTGATCTGGCTGACATTTTTAATTACTATTTTGATTGTTATTTGGATTATAAGTGTTTTCTTAGGGCTTTATTAGGGCTTTCCCCTTACTTTTTGTTTTCTAATACCAACTTCTATGCTGGCCTTTGGCACATATGCAGGCTTCTTTTTAACTTTATATATTTACAAATGGTCCATAAGACCAATAAATGCCCTATTATTTCATGTGCCAATTACTAAAACATAATGTTTAATAAATCCATTATTAAAAGTATCTAAAAGAAAAATATTTAAAACTATCAGCTGTGTCACATGGTTTTTATATATTTCTTTATCTTTTATGCATGTTGCTTTTCCACTACTCAGTACCGCCATCTATTTGGCACATGCAATAATAGGGCGTTTACTGGTCTTATGGGCCATTTGCAAATATATAAAGTTAAAAAGAAGCCTGCACATGTGCCAAGGGCCAGCATAGAAGTTGATATTAGAAAACTTTCAGTAGTTTAGACCCTTTAAAACTGCTTACAGATCTAGATAGATGACAGGAAATGGAATTAAACCTTACCTGGAGTGCTGCTTATATTTGCTCCATAGGTCACAAACAGAAGTTTTAACATGTCATGCATCGCTCCCGCAAGTGCCCCCTCGGTCCTCCCTCAAGCTGAATTGTACTTCTAGACGTCCAATCTGGAGACCACAGCCATCCATCAGAACAGAGGAGAGAGGGGTTTTGGAGCAGGGGAATGCTGAAGGTGGAGGGCATTTCAGCGTCAGGCTCCACCTAGAGGGCACCTGCAGGGGCAGTGCGTTATTTCTGTTCAAAATTTGTGCCCTATTAAGCAAGTATAAGCGGCACCTCAGGTACGGTTTTACTGCTTTCTCCAACTCCCGTCTAGTGCCGTCAGCAGCTTTGAGGAATCAATGGGCTGATCATGTGTCCTGATAACTTCCTTATTAAATATCCATAGATAAATGCCATATTTGTCCCCTTCCAAAGTCCTTCTATTATTTGATATTTGCCACTCCAAAGTATTTCAGATTTCAAAAAAAGACAATTTTAATAACCCTTAGAGGGCACAGCAATTTTTCATTTTTTCATTTTTGTTTTTTCTCCCTGCCTTCCCAGAGCCATCACTTTTTTTTGTTTCCGTTCACATAGCCATGGGCTTGTTTTTTTGTGGAACAAGTTGTACTTTCTAATGGCACAACTGAATTTTGCAAAATTCCAAATCGGGTGGAATGAATAAAAAAAACAAAAAAAAAAAACGTGTTTTATGGGTTTTGTTTTTACAGCATTCCCTATGTGGTAAAACTGACCTGTCGCCTCCATTCTCCAGGTCAGTACGATTACAATGATAACACATTTGTATAGTTTTTTTCTTGTACTTTAAAACTGAAAAAAAAATGGCCGATCGCAGACATTAGCCCCGGGGGTAAGGGGGTAAGCACGACACAGTTTTTAATTTGGGATTTAAAGAGGACCCGTCACCTCTCCTGATATGTCTGAACTACTATACTCGGATTCCCTATGTATTAACATTTCTGGAGCATCTATTCTTGTGACTTTGTGATGTACCATTCCTTTATTATTCCTAATAGAAGTTATGAATGAATTACTAGTAGAGATGAGCGAATTGATTCTAACAAATCAAATTTGTTCCAAATCAGCCTCCTGGAGCACTGAGGAGCTGGTCCTGCTGCTCAAAAGACTCCCTACTCCCCATTAATTGACAGACATCCCGCCTGGCCCTGTCGATCTCACGCCTGTTCCAGTGCTCCAAGTATTGGCGCAAGTGGAGAGCATCAGCTGCTTCTACCTGATCAGCTCAGATACCGATTGCCCATGTGCGGCTAACATGAGTGGAGGCAGCAGTCCTCCATCCAAAGTCGCTGCCTCCACTTCCAAGTGTTCAGAGCATGCGGAGTTAATATCTGCAATGCTCAGGTAGCAGCAGCAGATCCTCTGCTCTTCTGACGATGCTCAGAGTGATGGCACAGGCCCTGTTAATCAAGGAGGACAGGAGATTGTCTTGAGCAGCGAGGCCAGCCCCGTCTGCCCTCCAGAAGGCTGATTGTGAATTAATTAGATTTGTCAGACTTAAATCGCTCATCTCTAATTATTAGCAGTTTACAATGAAGGTCCAGCTGGGTGTTACTACCAGTTAGAGGAGTGTCTCTGTACAGTCTGACACTGGCAGCACTGGATAGTGTCAGACTGTGCAGGGACTCCCCCCCCCCCCCCAACTGTTAGCATCCATCAGGACCTTCATTACAAACTGCTAGGAATTCATTCACAACTTCTAGCAGGAATAATAAATAAATGGCACATCACAGAGTCATAAGAATAGATGCTCTAGAATTTACATTACATGGGGTATTCAAGTAGTAACTAAATGAGACATGTAAGCGGCACCTCAGGTACGTCTTTAACTTACAGAACAAGCAATGTGATTATGGTAAAAATGCTTTTTCTTGTAAAGGGAGTGATTTTGATAAAAAGTATATATTAGGGATGAGCTGTTTATGGAGTTCCATAATAAATCACAGTGGTGGAAAAACGTAGTAATACTGCGTATCGACTTTCTAAAAGGTGTCGCATCTGGAAGGGAGTGAGACATCAATGAAAAATGTTTAACCACAACATCCTATTTTGCAGAGAGAAGGTTAATTACTTTTATCATTGTATCGGCGGGGGATAATTTAGAGTTTTGCAGAAAATCCACATTCTCTTCCTCTGATACAAATCTCCCCAGCCGTTACGAGTTGATGAAAGCACAGCTTGCCTATAAGTAGCGTGACATGCTTTCTCTTCTGGGAATAGACAGGTATGCCATATGCAAATGAACCAAAATCCCCACAACCGATCAATTATTCATTGTGCAAGATAACATTTTAGGATCTCCCATCTGGATATTTCAATTCGATGTTGCCGGCTTCTGCAGTAAGGGGCCCATTGCTAAATCTGCGATTAGTTCCAAGTTAGCAGGAAATCTAACTCCTGGATGTGGCCCGTCACACTCCAGATCCGAGCGTGAAATCTTATTTCAGAAAGGCTAAATGAAATCTGTAGAAATGTTTGCTGAACAGTTCCTTCCATTCAATTTAAAAATGAAAAAAAAAAAAAAACCATGAAAAGTAAAGATATAAAAAAACAGGGGATACGCTATGGAAAAAGCTAATTGTAAATCACCTAATTAACCAAATATAATGAAATATAAATATAGGATTTTTTCTCCAACCCATCCATGTAAGTAGGATGGAAAAATCAATATACGCTGCCATTTACCAAGCTCCCAGGGCTGAGCAGAGGTAGTGTTTCATCCCTCCATGCAGTTCGGATATTAGTTTGGCGGCTAGGAGATCACATAGGCTCCCTTTTACGAAGCAGTTTGTGATGCAGAGCATATAATGAAGGCTGTAATGGTCTGAATAAGTGGCCGGAGAGACCACTCCAAAAAGCTGGGTCACGTGGCAAGGAACAAATTATACTCAGACGGCGGTGACTCATATATCATGTCTTCCAATTTTCGAAGAGGACAGGACTTTGCCCATGCATACACATACCGTCAGATTGCCCTATTCACTTCTATGGGGGTCACTGCATGGCCATCCCTCCAGGTGGGATGTGGGTCAGGCGACCCGAATCTATCATACGTATATGGTATATCCTGAGGGAGGTATTATGCGTATATAATTCCACATATATGTGATATACTGTGTAATAGGCTATGAAATAACATTATGATGGACATTATTAGACAAGGGAACCTGTCAGGTTGTAAATGCAGCTTATAGAGCAGGAGGAGCTGAGCAGATTGCTACACGTTATAGTATTGTGGGAAAAGTTTCAATGTAAGTTATCATTCATTCACTGATATCCCTACTCTTTCTATCCCTACTCTTTCGCTTAGGAGTCCAGTGGGCGGTTCTATCAGTGATTGACAGCCTTTCCTCTATGACTGTGCATTTAAAGATAGCTGTCAATCACACAGTAAGTCCTCCCACTGGACTCCTAAGCTCAGAATCAGCAGAAACTTCAATCTGTAAGTTACAGATAAGTGGGGGTTTCAAAATGGAAATAAATCCCAAGAAAATTTGTCATTGATGACTGACTGCGATATGTACACACCATTAATTAAAGTGGTTGTCTGAGATTTGAAAAAGGACTGATTTTAACCCAGAAACAGGGCCACTTTGGTCTTTGAGCAGTGTCTGTAATTGCAGCTCAGCCACATTTACTTCTATTGGAGTCACAGCATGGTCACCTGAATCTATCAAACATTTATGGCATTTCCTGTGGGAGGTACTGAATGTTATTCCATATACACGGTCGAGTCACATTATTAGGACCACTTCCTACTTTCGACATCGGCAGCGTGTAGCTCATGAAGCAAGTCACGGTGGGTGATCTGGCTTGGTGGGCATATAAGGTGTGTAATAGGCTGTCTGCACACATATCCATAGTTGCTGTCACGGGTAAAAGTGGGGTTTATCACAATTGCAAAAAGGGATGATTATTAGATTTCAGGCCTTAGGTGGCAGCATTTCTGAAACTGTGCAGTTTGTGAACGGTTCACGTGCTGCTGTGGTGAAAGTGTATTGTGAGCTCCATTGTGAATAAGCAACATGGAAACTGCGGCGCACCACATGCCATTGATATGAAAGGTGAAGATTGGATACAAAGTTGCACGAGGGTTGACTGACACGCTATAGTGGAGCAATCAGTGCCAAAATGAACCAGGGGTCTACCAGACATGTGTCTAAAACAACAATTCGGTAAACTCTACAACATATGAGGTTCTGAAGGAGCACCACTGCTATCGAAGTTTCATTGTCAGAACAGGCTTCAATTTTGGTGGCAGTATCGGAATTGGACCTCCGCTGACTGGTTGTCTTTTCCAGTGAGTCACGTTAATCAAATAACAGTTGGCGTGTCAGGCGAGAAACATCGGAGAACAAACACCCTGCAACCGTTGCTGGAAGAACACAAGCTGGTGGTGGTAGCATTATGGTCTAGGGAATGCTTTAATGGTATTCTCTGGGCCCACTCATCCGATTTGCTGATTTGGGTATGAATCCATCCTTGCAGATCATGTACATCCATACTTGCTGATTGTCTTCCCTGGGGAGGATGAGATCTTGCAGCAAGACAATGCAACATGTCATACAGTTAGAAATGTCTGACATTGGTGGAAGAGCATCACAAAGCCGTCCAAGTACTACCCTGGCCCCCTTATACCTTAGACGTGAACCCAATTGAGCATCTGAGAGACCACTTTAAGTGTTTGGTTCGCTCTATAAATTATCCTCCACATTCCCTCCAGCAGCTGTGGATGCACTGCAGTCAGCATTGCTCCAGATATTACAACCTACCGGGACCTTAACCGCCTCCCGACGGCTCACAGGATCGCGTCGGGGAGAACTTTAACTACAGCCTGCCAGCGCTGATCATGCACTGGCAGGCTGTAGAAGTTAAAAAAAATCGCATCTCAGACACTGTTTTGTTAACAGCGTCTGATATGCTTGCTGCTCGTTCCTCTGGCGGTCCCTTTTGCTTGGGACCACCAAAGGAAACTTATGTAAGTGCACCAATCACCACACAGACCCCCCCCCCCAACCAAACCCCCCCCCCCCACAGTCACTGATTAACCCCTGATTAACCCCCAATTAACCCCTGATCACCCCATGTCACCCCCCTGATCACCCCCTGTCACCCCCCCTGTCACTAATCACCCCCCTGTAAGGCTCATTCAGACGTCCGTATGTGTTTTGAGGATCCATGGATCCGCAAAACACAGACACTGGCAATGTGCTTTCCGCATTTTGCGGATCCGCACATTGCCAGAACTATATAGAAAATGCCTTTTCTTGTCCGCAATTGCGGGCATGCGGACAAGAATAGGACATGCTCTATCTTTTGCGGAGCTGCGGCCGGATGTTTGGGGGCCGAAACCTGGAAGTTTGCGGCCGCAGCTCCGCAAATGCTGATGCGGCGAGCACATAGTGTGCTTTCCGCATCACCGCTGGCCCTATTCACAGTGAATGGGTCCGCATCTATTCCGCAGTATTGCGGAATAGATGCGGACATTTTTGCGGACGTGTGAATGGGGTGTGAATGGGGCTTTACTTCTTTTTTTTTTTTTTGCACATTGATTGATGTGAATGAGGAAATCTGTGCCGTTCATTCTTTTTTCAGCCCAGAGGCTGAAAGGAAAAAAAAAATCTCATTATAAAAAATCTCAATATAAGGAGAATCGCAGAAACTCCTAATGCTGGCCATACGTGTAATGATTGCGGAGACCCTCAAATGCCAGGTCAGTACAAACACCTCACATGTGACCCCATTTTAGAAGGTAGACACCCCAAGGTATTCCGTGAGGGGTATGGTGAGTTCATGTAAAATTTTATTTTTTGTCACAAGTTAGTCGAATATGAGACTTTGTAAAAAAAAAAATATATATAAATTTACGCTAACTTGTGCCAAAAAAAAAAAAAAATTCTGTGAACTCGCCGTGCCCCTTACGGAATACCTTGGGGTGTCTTCTTTCCAAAATGGGGTCACATGTGGGGTATTTATACTGCCCTGGCATTTTAGGGGCCCGCATTTGGATTCTCACGCTTTAGGTTCCCTAAAATGCCAGGGCAGTATAAAAACCCCACAAGTGACCCCATTTTAGAAAGAAGACACCCCAAGGTATTCCATGAGGGGCATGTCGAGTTCACAGAAATTGTTTTTTTTGGCACAAGTTAGCAGAAATTGATATTTTTTTATTTTTTATTTTTTGTTTTCTACAAAGTCTCATAACTTGTGACAAAAAATAAAATTTTACATGAACTCACCATACCCCTCACTGAATACCTTGGGGTGTCTTCTTCCTAAAATGGGGTCACTTGTGGGGTATTTATACTGACCTGGCATTTTAGGGGCCCCTAAAGCGTGAGAAGAAGTCTGGAATCTAAATGCGTAAAAATACCCTGTGAAATCCTAAAGGTACTCATTGGAATTTGGGCCCCTTTGCGCAACCAGGCTGCAAAAAAGTGTCACACATGTGGTATTGCCGTACTCAGGAGAAGTAGGGCAATGTGTTTTGGGGTGTATTTTTACATATACCCATGCTGGGTGGGAGAAATATCTCTGTAAATGACAACTTTTTAATTTTTTTTATACAAAGTTGTCAGTTTACAGAGATATTTCTCTCACCCAACATGGGTATATGTAAAAATACACCCCAAAACACATTGCCCTACTTCTCCTGAGTACGGCGATACCACATGAGTAACACTTTTTTGCAGCCTGGGTGCGCAAAGGGGCCCAAATTCCAACGAGTACCTTTAGGTTTTACATGGCTGCTCACAATTTAGCCCTGCCCAAAATGCCACAACAGTAAACACACCTCACAAATGACCCCATTTCGGAAAGTAGACACCCCAAGGTATTTACTGAGGGGCATAGTGAGTCTGTGGGAGATTTTTTTTTTTTTTGCCAGAGATTAGCAGAAATGGAAACTTTATTATTATTATTTTTTTCTCAGAAAGTGTCATTTTCCGCTAAATTGTGAAAAAAATGAAATGATACATGAACTCACCATGCCCCTCCGCGAATACTTTGGAGTGTCTTCTTTCTAAAATGGTGTCATTTGGGGGGTATTTATACTATCCTGGCATTCTAGCACCTGAAGAAACTGACAGGTGCTCAGAAAGTCAGAGCTTCTTCAAAATGCGGAAATTCACTGTTTTGCACCATAGTTTGTAAACGCTATAACTTTTACCCAAACCAATAAATATACACTTATTGGACTTTTTTTTATCAAAGACATGTAGAACAATAAATTTAGCAAAAAAATTTATATAGAAATGTAGTTTAAAAAAAAATAAAAATTACAACAGAAAGTGAAAAATGTCATTTTTTTGCAAAAATGTCGGTCATTTTTGATTAATAGCAAAAAAAGTTAAAATGTCAGCAGCAATGAAATACCACCAAATTAAAGCTCTATTAGTGAGAAGAAAAGGAGGTAAAATTAATTTGGGTGGTAAGTTGTATGACGGTGCAATAAACGGTGAAAGTAGTGTAGTGCAGAATTGTAAAAAGTGGCCTGGTCATTAAGGGTGTTTAAGCTAGGGGGGCTGAAGTGGTTAATGAGTGACTCCCAGCCCGTCTAGCTGCTGTAGCCAGGTCAGGACAGCTAACAAATCACAAGCAGTACATGCATGTAAAGACAGCATCACCAGTGGTCCAGTTGTTGGGATCCCACCTATTGGTAGAACAGAGGGACCTGTTCTGAGCACCATGACCTTCTTTCTCAAAGCTTAGAGATTTCAATATCTCTGAAATATGCAGATAGGTTGTTCATTAACTTGAACGGCCTATTCAGGTTTAACAGCTTCAACGTTTTAGTTTGTGAGACCTTTGTGGGACATGGCGTCTTATTATAGAGACAGAATGGGCTTTATATCCATACAACTCTTATTCAAATATTCCCTTATTACTTTTTATTTTAAATAGTAAACAAAATAAAACGGGCACAATAGTAGCTAAATGACATTTTCCACTCATTTTAATCTTTTAATCCTGTAAAACAGGGATCAGCAACATCTGGAACACCAGCTGTCGCGAAACTACAACTTCCAGCATGCTCTATTCAATTCTCTGGGAGTTCCCAGAAGAACCGAGCAAGTGTGCATTTTGGGAATTGTAGTTTCACCACAGCTGGAGTGCCAGACATTGCTGATTTATGATGAAAAGTAGAATTATAAGAGTATGGCCTCATGCACACGACCGTATGTTCGGTCCGCGTCCGAGCCGCATATTTTCATGACAGAGGCAAAAGATGCGGACAGCACTCCGTGTGCTGTCCACATCCGTTGCTCTGATCCGTGGCCCCGCAAAAAAAATAGACCATGTCCTATTCTTGTCCATTTTGCGGACAATAATAGACATTTCTACAATGGGCCACGGAATGCGGAACAGCTTCCGTGTTTTGCGGATCCGCGGTTTGCGGACCGCAAAACACATACGGTCGTGTGCATGAGGCCTATGTTATATGTTATATATTTACCAGTGTTACAGCTTTATTTTAATATGAAATCCTCATGTGGATATAAGAGCAGGGCCATGGCTACAGAGAAGGTCAACGAGGGTGATTTTATTCTTTACTTATTCTTACATAATATAAAACCTCCTATATATGAAGTGTCCCACTAGACAATGCTAATGGCTGATAAGTGCATATTTTATGAGAATTTATATGCTTTGACATATTTCTGATGTTTTATGTTTTGCACTGTTTTTCCATTGTTTGCATAGAAATATATTGTTAGCTGAATTGTGTATTTTAACCAGGATTCTCTGAGATGTGTTTCTAGAAAGGCAAAGCAAAAACTAGCCCCGGCCTTCCTTGTTTTCTAAAGTTAGGGCAATTGAGTCTAGACCAGGGATGGGCAAACTCGGCCCTCCAGCTGCTGCAAAACTACAACTCCCATCATGCAAAGACTGCTTACAGCTATCAGCCTACAGCAGTGCATGGTGGTAATTGTAGTTTTACAACAGCTGGAGGGCCGAGTTTGCCCATCCCTGTTCTAGACTGTTGATGTATTAAGGCCTTGTTCACATTTCCATGTACGTTTGGCGTCCATGAAAAAAAAAAAGATCTTTCAACAGTGAAGATATCTCCGTGTTTGGTCTGTGTGTGTTTTTTTGCCTCTGTATCTTATATGTAATCCATGGACAATACTCAGTTAAAAGTAAATTTTTTTTTTTCACTGACCCATAGACTCTATGGACCAAAGTATAATATGTCTCTGTGATATTTTTCACTGACCCACTTTCAGTGAACAAAAGGCTGATATGTGAACAGACACATTAAAATCAATGGGTATATGTTCTGTCTGTGAAAAATGCAGATAGAACATTTCAGCCAAATCATTGTTGGAGCTATTTTATGAAGGCTGTGTGCCTTCACCGTGTGTGGAAGTGTTTTGCATCTTTCTTCTCAGTAAATAATGTAAGTTAAAGGCTATGGACAACTTCGGGGGCAATTTCTTCATGATTGCATTTGACTCATTTTGAGCTAAAAAAAAATCTATTTTTTTAATTAGTCTTTATTTAAAATGTTGTGCCACTTTCTCTGCACAGCCTTGAGATTCTCTAGTAGCAAGCTCTATGTTTTTACTGTGTTCTGTCAGTCAGCTTAGCATTATAGCTCAATTCTTATGTTAGTAATACGAATAATGTGGCTTAAATAAAGTGTTTTTAAACTATTAGTAATTTAGAGATAAGGGTTATTAGATGACCGTCACTAAGGGAAAGTACGAATCTCACAGCTAGGCAGAAGTTAACCCTTTATGATGAATATTTCTTAATAAAGACAAATTAAAAAATGAATTTTAAGCCCAAAATAAGTAAAATGCAATCTTAAAAAAATTGTCCCCGAAGGTGTCCATAGCTTTTAACTGTTCTAATTTACTTTGGTATCCTGCCTATCATTCACATCTTAACATCAAAGACACCCTACTTTCCCTCAGCCAAGGGACTTCAAACGGGGTGTGCCCTTGAGGAAACTACTACTCTCATCATCTTCAGTGCAACCCCCACTTCAGTGTGCCAACCCTGTGAGTAAGGAAGAAGGACCCCAACACTTTGAGTACTGTGACAACCACTACCACTCTCCCTGGGTTGCTGCAGGTACATGATTTGTAAAGAAGCAATCACAAAGACATAAGCCGCACATATCCACTTCTGCTGCCTCTCTGGGGCCCCTAGTTGTCACTAACAGGCAGAGCTCCTAAGTTCTAGCTGTACCATGCTTTGTGTAGACACTGCTGGAGTAAAGCTATGTGCACACTGGGGGAGATTTATCAAACTGGTGTAAAGTAGAACAGGCTTAGTTGCCCATAGCAACCAATCAGATTCCAACTTTTATTTTTCAGAGATCCTCTCGAAAATTAAAGGTGAGTTTTGATTGGTTGCAATTGGCAATTAAGCCAGTTTTCCTTTACACCAGTTTGATAAATCTCCCTCACTGTGCTTGCAGTGCACAATCGGTATATACACTGGGAAAGCTCCCCACACATACCTCATATGTATCCTTAGACCCCTATTTATCTCAAGGAGTCCAAAAAAAGTTACTTTGTGGTCTCTATTGACCTTTTATACATATATATTTGTTTTTACCTGTATAGAAAAGCATAGTGGCCTTTTTTCATACAGAGGGCTAAAAATATACATCACACAATATATATATTTTTGCCTACAAGCAACATATGCCAGTATGAAAACATTACCAAAGGTCATACAAGTGACTGCTGTACTTCAAATTCTGTATTGCTTGTATCATTTCACTTTCACAGAAACGAGCAGTGGCTGCAGATTTCATTGGTCATGTTAGTTTTCTGAGTATTAAAGGGATTGTATCATCTCTTTCTATATGCCGTGTTAGGGTATAGGAACGTCATAGAAGCTCTCCACCTATCTATGAGCCATTCCTTCAACCTGCTACTAATCTCTCTAATAGGCTAACCAATAACATCTGTATATCTGATTTCAGGTCCTTTGATATTGTTTCTTAATAATACTACTATGTAACTGTTATTTATTATATTTCATGCACTGTGCCTGGTTTACCAGCAGGTGGCAGTGTGTCTGGCAGTTAGCTATAGGTAGAATGGAACTAACCATTTAATTATCTCCCCCTCTTTGGAAGAGAAGGCTCGAGAGGGGAGAGGAGACATGGGGTAATGAGGGAAACTCCCCACTCTTGCAGTAGGAGTCTTCCAGGGAAGCAGCTCAAAGAGCACCACAACTCCTTGCAGTTCATAGACTGAGTATTATGAGGGGGTCAACAGCCAAAGGTACCCCACTGAAAGGTACCAGAACTGCTAAAAAGTCCAGATACTAGATCGAAGCCAGAGATTAGTACAACAGAGAAAAGCAAAGTGTCCGAGCTGACCTGCCAGTGCACCCCAAAACTTGCTGAAGCCAGAGAAAGATCAAATGTTATCTGGAAGCAAGCTTATTCAAGTAAAACTGTTGAATTGTATCAAGTCTGGACATGTTATATTCCCCCTACTACAGCTCCTTTGAATGCTGTGGAGCCTAGCCCTGGGGAGCGATGGTACCCAGGTAGGAGCACCGTAACACACAGAACTAGTAAGGCCGCATCAAAACTTGGCATTTCCTACACACTTGGACTCCGATCATGCCCTGGGGGACGGCACATTGCACATCCAGTCCTTCTATATATTACACAGATGGGCATTCATTTGAATAGCTCTATGTAATACAAATTTTTTTCTGTAGTGGTCACTGCAGGGAAAATGAGCAACTTGTCCTGGCAAAATTAACTGTTTCACTCTCATATCCGATCAGACAACCCCTTTAATTATCTGTTTCACAAATGGCAGCTCTCAAGAAGTAAAACGCTATGCCATGGGCAAATATTGAAATATTAATGTCATCTGCACAGGGTTAATTCCTCTAGGTCCCAATCCAGTGTAATACAAGACAATTGTTTTCCTTCAGTAAGCAGCCTGTGTATCTGGAGGTAATATCTAGCATTGGTGACATTGCTGAAGGTTATCAATGTAAGCCTAATGATGACAGCGGCATCAATATCCTGCTTCCTGCTCACTTTCCTGCTTTCCTGTCTTCATTACAAGGTCATAAACTACGCAATCGTGTTTCTAGAAAAGATCTACTGGAGTAAAATCACAATAATGTCGCACTATGGCTTACATATTGGGCAGCTGTGGTTGCAGCTACAGTACTTCCTAATATATACTTAGTTACTCCTATTGCTGGTGGGAGAGATTAGATAATTGAAGGGAACCTGTCACATTGCACTTGGTGTCTGAACTGCAGGCAGCATGTTATAGAGCAGGAGGAGCTGAGCAGACTGATATTAGCTTTGTGGGAAAACACTTAGTAAAACTTATAATTTATACCTTTTAATACATGTTCATTCTGGGCTTTGAAGTCCAGGAGGCGGTCCTATCAGTGATTGACAGCTCTCTCTGTATACACAGTCATAGAGGGAAGGCTGTCAGTCACTGATAGGACCGCCTCCTGGACTTCAAAGCTCAGAATGAGCAGGAATTTAAATGAATAAATAACAAGTTTTACTGAATCTTTTCCCATAAAACTCTATATCAATCTGCTCAGCTCCTCCTGCTCTATAACATGCTGCCTGCAGATTACACTGCATTTTCATGGTGACATGTTCTTGTAATGGATTGTGGGAGCACAAAAAACAAATTCCAGTGCTTTCACTTCCCCCGTCATGCATGCAGGGTTCTTGAGAGGGACCATCTCTATGGATAATGTTAAACGTGGCAGTATTCTGTTAAAAAAAAGAGCACTGGCTGCAGAGTTCATTGGGCAATTTACTTTTATTAGTAGTATTTAGTATTAAAGGGATTGTCTTAGATTGTGTAAGATTTCCTTTTTTTTCTGCTTGGTGGGAGTGGTTAAGGGTGATTGTGTTGGAGAAGCAGCGGTTTACAATGTGAGCCGTGATGGATTACCGTACATGGAAGTGCAGAATAGTGTCACCTGCCGAGGAACATATTTTGGTGTTTTATTCTGATGCGTCGTCCACAAGAATGCTGGTTCATTTGGGAAGGAGCTGCGCAAATCTTGTACCCTGTAACTTTCTGGCTGCATAACCAGAGTGTTTTGGTCCAAAATAACCAGAGACATTTTAGTGATTTTGCGCATGTGGTCACTTAATGGACCTAATTTTTTTTTATTTCTTTGACTACTAGAAACATTTTTTTGTGATACATAGACTGTTTTTGATATCTTCATACAGATTTTTTTCTTTTTAGTCTTTTTCTATAGTCTTTTTTGGTTTAATTGGTGGTATTGTGTACATATTGGAAAGAATTTTTTTTTTACGTTTAGAATTCCTTTAGCCTTCGGTGTATGTCATCTTTTTTCCCCCCTCTCTATACTTAAAGGGGTTGTCCCATCTCAGACAATGGGGGCATATCGCTAGGATATACCCCCATTGTCTGATACGTGCGGTTCCCACCGCTGGGACCCGCACCTATATCGAGAACGGAGCCCCGAAAGTGAAGGAGAGCGCACTGCACATCCGCAGCCGTCCTCCATTCATTTTCTATGGGACCGGCGAATATAGCCGAGAGCTGGCTCGGCAATTTCCGTCGGCCCCATAGAAATAAATGGGAGCATGGGCCACGCATGCGCGGTACGCTCCCATTCACTTCTATGGGAGCAAAGCTTGGTGGTGGACAGACCCCGGGAAATCTGGGGTAATCCAGCCACAGCTTTCCCTGCTCCGTTCTCAATATATGTGCGGGTCCCAGCAGTGGGACCCGCACCTATCAGACAATGGGGGCATACCCTATTCTTTCGGACCAGCAAATAAGTGGAATCAGAGATGTCTGACAACTACTTATCTCTTTTTCACCATGAAAATCAACATGCATGCTTGACCTCTGCATTTCATTTAGTTAGCAGTGCAGGCGTATTGAAATAATAACAATTAGAAGCTTTTTATTGCTGGAGGCTCACTTTAGCTCTTATGGCTGCTGAAAGTGGCTGGGAAGCGCTGTAGGGAAATGGAGGGTGAAAGCTCCTGAGCAATAGCCCTTTTTGCCCTCCCTATAACCCAGCTGTGCACCCAAAACCCATTCTGGTTGTCATACCCTCAATATGAGGGTGAAGTAGATCAGGATGGATATATGAGGTCAGATAAAGATTGGAGAAGAGTCTTTTAGTTGACATATAGTATTGTTGACCCACCAATAGGGATGAGTGAACCTGATGTTTTTAGCTTCGGGTTCGGCGTTTGGGTGGTGGAGTAATGCCGGTATGGATTCCGTTAGCACTGAATATAACATTTATGATGTTATAATAGAAGTTAATCAGCAGCATAACGGATCTATCTGTTTTCTGTTATGCAGGACAGGACTGCATAACGGAAACCAGACAGATACAAACTTCACCTACATTTTGGTAAGTACAAAAACTGGAATAAAGAAATACACTAATAATTCAAAAAGGCATATAGTATTATTGAGCAGCTTCATACCTACAAATCTGACTACCCATACTACCGGATGTTAAATAAGTACCATAGGTTACAGTAAATAAGACTGGTATCACTGACCGCAAGATGATCTGCATTCCCTCACATTAAGTGTAACAGGATCTTGGCTCCACTGTTGAGAAGCAAACCTCTGGAGTAAGGTTATCAATAATGGTATATTAACCATAAATTAGCAAATCACTCAGTAAAGCAGTAAGGCCTAGCTTTAGAGACTCCACTCAATCCACATTGGCTTTAAAAGATTTATAGGTGGGTTTAATAAGCTTAAACATGAAATAAACTCAGCTTCTAACAGCAGCAAAGACAGAGCTAAAAAGAATGCAAAAAGGAGTTGTATAAGACATGAAGGACAAGGATATACTTTCTAAATATATACAGTACTAGCTGAAAGACCCAGCTTTGCACGGGTATATTTCATCTATTTCATTTCTTTGTGTGTGTCGTTAAAAGATATTGACAGTATCCACTATAACTAGAGATGAGTGAATCGAAGTTGAAAAATTTGATTTTGCACCAAATCTGAATTTTCTCACGCTTTATAGTAACGAACTGCATCCTAAAATTGCTGCTGGACGTGTGAGGACATGGAGCAAGGAACTCTAGGAAAGCGGGATCACCCATACTGCCATGCATGCAGCCAATCAGCAGCCAGCCCTGTGATGTCACAGCCATATAAATAGCCTCAGCCATCTTGGATTCTCCAAGTATACTTAGTGCAGGGAGAGACATCAGCAGGCGCTAAGGACAGTGCTAGGAAAGACTTCATTATGCTAAAAAAACTATTTACAAGTTCAGGGAAAGAATATTCAAGGTGTAGGGAAAGGATAGGGAGGAATAATTCCACAGCATTTATGTAGAACAGGGTTCAGTAGGGGAAGTTACAGCCTGGGTAATAGGAACAATCCTATTACACCTTGCTGCACTGACTGGGGATCCAAATTGCCATTATACAGCTCTGTAATTCCAGCGAACCGTTCTTGTTATTGGGTGCAAGTGATGTTTGATACTGCCATTAACAAGGTTTATTACAAGGAAATGTTTCTACGTCTCATTTGCCCTTGTGTGGTGCAGTTATATGTTCTAAAGCATTTTTGGCTTGTATTAGTGGAAAAAAAGGGCTTATTAGCCGTTGTGTGGTGAAGTGCGAAAATTACAGCCCTTTTTGGTGTGTATTAGTGGCACAAAAAATATTTTTATTTGCCTTTCAGCGGTGCAATTATATGTTCTAAAGTCCTTTTTGTTGTGTATCAGTGGCAAAAGAAAAATATAATATATTTGCCGTTCAGCGGTGCAGTTATATGTTCTAAATCCTTTTGTGTCATGTATAAGTGGAAAAAAATTAAGTGCCTATTTGCCGTTCAGCGGTGCAGTGATATGTTCTAAAGCTCTTTTGTGGAGTGTATAAGTGAAAAAAAAAAGAAAAATATATTTGCAGTTGAGCGGTGCAGTTATATGTTCTAAAGCCCTTTTGTGGAGTGTATAAGTGGAAAAAAGAAAAATATATTTGCTGCTCAGCAGTGCATGTTGGCACCAGGGCCCTGCGTCAATATATGCAGCATCACCATAAAGTGGCCTAGGAGAACCGTGGCTCCGATATGATGGTCCAGCCTGTCGCAGCAACCGCTGCACCACCCAGCGGTTTCAGGCAGTCAAGGCTCCACCACCTCAGCCGAAGGGAGCTGTCTGTCCTTCCCATCATCTGCTGGTCCTGATGCTCCTGCTCCTTGTCAGTCATTCCGTCAGTAATCGATCACCTAAGCGATTGCCAAGAAACAACAATATGCGTGCCCTCATCAAACGGCGCAGAAGCTGAATATGCTCCTGTCCAAGTTGCTGGTGCTGCAGTCCCTCCCTTTCCAAGTGGTGGACTCTGCATCTTTCAGAGAACTGATGGCTTGTGCCAAGCCGAGGTGGAGAGTCCCAAGCCATCATTTTTTTGCCAAAAAGAAGGGCCATAAACGATTTCTTGATGATCCAAGGGGACAGGAGTACTCTTCTGTGTAACTTCGATCTCAGCCAGTGGCAGCTCATGCGTGACACCTGTCGTTTGCTCAGGCCCTTTGAGGAGGTCATGTTATTTGTCAGTCGCCAGGACTACAGGATGAACAACGTCATTCCACTGCTTCATGTCCTGGAACAGATGCTGGTAAATCTGGCTGGTCAGGGGACTGGAGATGTGATGCCTAGATCTCACGGCCACATGAGCCCTGTGGGGGCTTAACTGGAGGAGGAGGAGGATATTGGAGCACAAGCAATATGTAGCAAAATGGGTGGTTGTTACACACAGGTGACAGGAGAGGAGGAGCAGGAGCAGCCAGAGGAGCTACAGGGCGATGAGGAAGACGAGGCAGAGGACCCAGACACACCATGGCAGTATGCAGTGGAGATAGAGGCAGGGAGTCCCTCCGAGTCACATACACAAATGGCCCGATGCATGCTCACTTGCTTGCGTAGTGACAGCCGAATTGTCACCATTCGGCAGAGGCATGACTTCTGGCTCTCCACATTGTTGGACCCTCACTACTGGTCCAAAATGGGGGCCTTTTTTACACTCACTGAGAGGGAGGACAAATTGAACTACTATAGAGACATCCTATGTAGTGAGTTGGCTGCTGCCTAACTGCACCATTGTCCATCCTCTAGCAGGACTGACCGTGGGGCCCTCTGCGCTCACGTTCCTCTGCCATGGCTGCTGTGGCAGGGTGGGGTGTAGGCGCAGTTCCAGCTCCATCAGTAGCAATTTGAGTCTAGAGTCTCTGAAGAGCAGCTTTTTGCACCCGCCTACTGAAGAAACTATTCACCAGCAGCAGCTAGACCTGGAGCAGCACATGGTGGCATACTTGGACAGTACCCTGGCACCCCGCATTGAAGAACCGATGGACTACTGGGCAGCCAAACTGGATTTGTGGCCGCAACTAGCAGAGTTTGTCCTGGAAAAGCTGACCTGCCCGGCCAGTAGTGTGGCATCAGAGCGGGTGTTTAGTGCGGCAGGGGCCATAGTTACCTGAAGAAGAACTCACCTGTCCACCCAAAATGTGGAGAGACTGACCTTTGTCAAGATGAATAAGGCGTGGATCAGCCAGGATTTCCACCCACCCATGCCGGATGCATGAAACTAGATCATCCATGGTGCCACACCAACACTTTGGCAAAAGAGACCGGTTTCTTCTGGTTACCTGCCTCAGCTACTATACTGATGCTGCCACCCGCCTGATGCCACACATTTGATGCCAAGTGCTTCTTCTTTCACCCACCATCTTTAGCTGGTACTCGTATTGATACTCACCTCCCCACTCTATCACCGGGTCACTCTGTGGTCTCCTGATGCTTCTGCCACCTCCTCACTATGTCACCTTGCCACTCTGTGGTCTCCTGATGTTGCTGCCACCTTCACACTATGTCACCTTGCCACTCTGTGGTATACTGATTCTGCTGTCACCTCCACAATATGTCACCTTGCCACTCTGTGGTCTTCTGATGCTGCTGCCACCTCCACACTATGTCACCTTGCCACTCTGTGGTCTCCTGATGCTGCTGCCACCTCCCCACTCTGTCACCGGGTCACTCTGTGGTCTCCTGATGTTGCTGCCACCTTCACACTATGTCACCTTGCCACTCTGTGGTATCCTGATTCTGCTGTCACCTCCACACTATGTCACCTTGCCACTCTAAGGCCTCCTGATGCTGCCACCACCTCCACACTGTTATTGTGCCACTCTGTGGCCTCCTGATGCTGCCGCCTCCTCCACACTCAGTCATTGTGCCACTCTGTGGCCTCCAGATGCTGCCACCACCTCCTCACTATGTCATTGTGCCACTCTGTGGCCTTCTGTTGCTGCCGCCACCTCCACACTATCCTTGTGCCACTCTGTGAGAGGGAGGACAAACTGAACTACTATAGAGAAATCATATGTAGTGAGTTGGCCGCTGCCTATCTGCGCCATCGTCCATCCTCTCGCAGGTCTAACTGGGGGGCCCTCTGCGCTCACGTTCCTCTGCCATGATTGCTGTTGCAGGGTGGGGGGATAGGCTCCTCCTGATGTTGCCGCCACCTCCAGACTGTCATTGGGCCACTCTGAAGTCTCCTCATTCTGCTTCCACCTCACCCCTATGTCATCGGGCCACTCTGTGGACTTCTTAAGCCGCTCCCGCCCTCCCCACTTCATGACTGGGCCACTATTTTGCATTTCGGCCTGGCTGACATCAAAATTTATTTGACCCTTCTTCTGATCTGTCATAAGGAAGGAAAAATGAGATGCACAACGGATCCTGTCTGTGTAGCAGCTGTAAAGCCTGTATGGGCCCATCAGAATTGGCTTTTGATTTTGTAGCCAAAAGCAGGAGTGGGTACAAAACAGAGAAGACATGCAAATATTCCATTCACGTGTCATCTCCGTTTTGGATCCACTCCTGTTTTTTTGGCATTAGCAATGATGGTTTACTGACCAAATGCTGATCGAGTGAAGGTGGATGCTCAACAGACAGGATCCATTTTTTGGGGGTCATTGTTCTGACGGATCAGAGGAAGGGCAAAATAATCAGTGACGTCAACACAAACTTACTGCTAACACCCTCTCCATTAGTTTTTTTTCGCTATTGAGCCCCGAGGACGGAACTTAATGATGGAAAACTTTGACGCTAGTGTGAAAGTACCGTTACTCCAAGGCACAATGGTCTACACCACTTTAAAGGCTCTCTGCAGCCAGAAAATATCAGTTTTTTAACGCAATTCGCCGCCAATAAATTCAGATCGAACCAAATTTTTTTGAAAAATTCGGGGAACCAGCCAAATCGAATTTTTTAAAAATCCGCTCATCTTTAATTATAATAGTGACATCTATAGTAACCCGCTCCTTCAACAGTGATCTCCACAGCAGCCTACCCCCTTAACAGTAACATCCACAGCGCTCTCCCCTTTAACAGTGACCTCCACAGCAGCCGCCTCTTTATCAGTGAGTACTGCAGTGCATACCACAGCTGCCGGAGGGTGCCCTGTCTTGTTAACAGTGATTTCAACAATAACTCGCCCCCTTAACCACCTCAGCCCCCCTAGCTTAAACACCCTTAATGACCAGGCCACTTTTTACAATTCTGCACTACACTACTTTCACCGTTTATTGCTATGTCATGCAACTTACCACTGTGGGGAGTCGCTCTGGTAGACAGCGGTGCGGGTGCAGTTTAGAGGCAAAACAAGGAGTCCAGATTGTGCATCAAACAGTGTTTTATTCACACTTGCACACCAGAAATGAAAACAGTCTCTTGGTGACAGTTCATACACAACAGAAATCATGTGGCAAAACCAAAAACAGGCCAACACAGGGTCCAGTCACCTTGGGTGGTTTAGGTGCGGGTTCACACCTAGCAGTCGGCTCAGCCGCAGGCGATTCCACCTTCAGGTCGCAGGGCAACACCACCTTGCTGAGCTCCTTCCTCCAGGACAGAGAATTCCTCAGCCCTGTTTGCAGGCTCCAGGATAATCACACACACAGACACAGCTGCTGGCTGCGTTTTATACCCAGCCCCAAAACATGGACTGGACCGTGGGGAGCAGCCACCCACCCTACTCTTTAGCTGCTCCCAGTAAGAGCCGACCCGGATCGGCTTTGCAGCCATGCTATTTAACAGAGCAGCACTAGCTGCTGCAGACCAAAAACCCCGGCTCTTACCTCACCGAGGCCAGCAACCTCGGTGACACGTACCTGCTATCAAAAACAACACCTTGCACCCTCTTACACCACCCAAATGAATTTTACCTCCTTTTCTTCTCACTAATAGAGCTTTCATTTGGTGGTATTTCATTGTTGATGACATTTTTCCTTTTTTTGCTATTAATAAAAATGTAACGACATTTTTGCAAAAAAATTACATTTTTCACTTTCTGTTGAAAATTTTTCTAAAAAAAACTACATTTCTATATAAATTTTTCTCTAAATTTATTGTTCTACATGTCTTTAAAAAAAAATCCAATAAGTGTATATTTATTGGTTTGGGTAAAAGTTATAGCGTTTACAAACTATGGTGCAAAAAAGTGAATTTCCGCATTTTGAAGCTGCTCTGACTTTATGAGCACCTGTCATGTTTCTTCAGGTGCTAGAATGCCAGGATAGTATAAATACCCCCCAAATGACATAATTTTAGAAATAAGACACCCCAAAGTATTCACGGAGGGGCATGGTGAGTTCATGTATAATTTCATTTTTTTTCACAAGTTAGCGGAAAATGACACTTTCTGAGGAAAAAAATAAAATAAATAAAGTTTCCATTTCTGCTAACTTCTGGCAAAAAAAATAAAAAATCTCAGACGGACTCATTATGCCCCTCAGTGAATACCTTGGGGTGTCTACTTTCTGAAATGGGGTCATTTGTGGGGTGTGTTTACTGTTCTGGCATTTTGGGCGGGGCTAAATTGTGAGCAGCCATGTAAAACCTAAAGGTACTCGTTGGAATTTGGGCCCCTTTGCGCACCCAGGCTGCAAAAAAGTGTTACTCATGTGGTATCGCCGTACTCAGGGGGGGTGTATTTTTACATATACCCATGTTGGGTGAGAGAAATATCTCTGTAAATTGTCAACTTTGTATAAAAAAATTTAAAAAGTTGTCGTTTACAGAGATATTTCTCACACAAAGTATGGGTATATATAAAAATACACCCCAAAACACATTGCCCTACTTCTCCTGAGTACGGCGATACCACATGAGTGACACTTTTTTGCAGCCTGGGTGCGCAAATGGGCCCTAATTCCAATGAGTACCGTTAGGATTTTACAGGGCATTTTTACGCATTTGGATTCCAGACTTCTTCTCACGCTTTAGGGGCCCCTAAAATGCCAGGACAGTATAAATACCCCACATGTGACCCCATTTTAGAAAGAAGACACCCCAAGGTATTCCGTGAGGGGTATGGTGAGTTCATGTAAAATTTTATTTTTTGTCACAAGTTAGTGGAATATGAGACTTTGTAAAAAACAAACAAAAAAAAAAATATATCAATTTCCGCTAACTTGTGCCAAAAAAAAAAAAATTCTGTGAACTCGACATGCCCCTCACGGAATACCTTGTAGTGTCTTCTTTCAAAATGGGGTCACATGTGGGGTATTTATACTGCCCTGGCATTTTAGGGACCCTAAAGTGTGAGAATCCAAATGCGTAAAAATGCCCTGTAAAACCTAAAGGTACTCGTTGGAATTTGGGCCCCTTTGCGCACCCAGGCTGCAAAAAAGTGTCACACATGTGGTATCGCCGTACTCAGGAGAAGTAGGGCAATGTGTTTTGGGGTGCATTTTTACATATACCCATGCTGGGTGAGAGAAATATCTCTGTAAATTGACAACTTTGAATAAAAAAATTTAAAAAGTTGTCGTTTACAGCGATATTTCTCACACAAAGTAGTGGCAGTGGTGGTGGTAGCTAGAGAATGTTTTTGTGGCATTCTCTGGGCCCACTCATCCATGTTAAAGGCACTGTCAACCAATTTGGGTATGAATCCCTCCTTGTGGACCATATACACCCATACATGCTGATCATCTTCCCTGGAGCAGATGTGATCTTCCAGCAAGAAATGTCTGACATTGGTTGGAAGTGCATGACCAAGACTTCCAAGCATTGCCCTGGCCCCCTAATTCCCCAGACTCGAAGCCAGCTGAGCATTTGTGGGACCACCTTGATTGTCTTTCTTTACTCTATGGATCCTTCTCCACACACCCTCCGGCACCTGTGGGATGCACTGCAGTCATGGGAGTGATACTGTATGTGTGCATCTGAGAGCCCAACGGCACCAGACCAACAGTCTCCCCACCTGCAGTCTCATGAATAAATGTAGTAGATCATTGATGATTTTCTGATCTACAGGGAAGTATCAGAAGATTTCAGCAGTAAACCCAGAAGTATATGTGGTTTTATTTGCTGTGTATTTTTTTGTGTATTGTATAAAAAATTACATATTATTGCAGTTTAAAACTTCTAATTATTCAGTTTTACAAACCAGATTCCGCACACTGAGCTTTCAGAATGAGCATATGTGGAACAGAGAAGAATTTAGTTTTCAGAGATGTACTGTACTTCACCAAAAGTTGTGAAATGATTTGCATACCAATTACCGCAACATTCACACCAGTCCTGACAGACACGCTCTAGTACGGGGACGGGACGTTTTCCTTAGCTGCCAATATGTTTCGTTTCTGTGTTTTATGGATTAAGTGACGTTCCAGTTAGGGATCGCATTAATATTCATAGTGGAGTAAAACGGCTCGGACTGTCAGGACTCGAACCCGTGACCAGCCATGTCCCAGGCGGTAGCTCTAGCCACTAGACTACCAGTCCTCCTGGACTTTTCCTTCCACTGAATTCTGTGATCTACCTTGTTCCAGCCTTGCCTTGCTAATCTCTTGATTCCGTGCACCTGTTACTTCCCTTTATAAGCCCAGCCTCTAGCACCAGACCTTTGCTGGTTATTGTGCCTCCAAGCCTGTAGCAAGCTTCCTCTCTGCTCCTCCACGACTACTGCTGTTTATCTTTGTTGCCGACCCGGACCGTTTGACCTCGCTGAACTGCCGCCTGCATTGACCTTTTGCCTTCCACCGACCACGGCTCTGTCTAATCCTGCTGTTACCTCGCTGCCATCTCTACTGCCGACCCGGACTGATCGACCACGCTACCTGCTTCCTGCTTCTGTGGGCCTTTGCCACTGGACTCCAACCACCAGCCGGCTGTCCTCTGACTCAGGTGAGCAAAGGACCGTTACAGAATAACCAGCCATACCATGGAGTCCGCAATGGCCACTCTGCGCAAGCAGGTTACCGAACTGCAGGAATTCGGTACTACGTACCAGGAGGAATTTGCCCAGCTCCAAGGCGTTGTCCGAAGCCAACAGGCGGAGATTATTGAACTTCAGAGGCAACTCCTGGACGTCCGCAGCACGGCCGCAGATACTCGCATGCCACTTCCATCAAAATTCGGCGGCGACAGACGCCAGTATCGGGGTTTCTAAACCAATGCCGCATCTATTTTCAGATGTACCCGGGCCCCTTCATTACCGAGAGAAAGAAGGTGCTATTCATGGTTAATCTCCTGACGGATGAAGCACTAGCATGGGCATCACCATACGTGGAGACTAACAGTCAGCTCCTGGACAACTTAAACAACTTTATTGCCGCCATGAGCCAAGTCTTCGATGACCCCAACCGCTGTGCAACAGCTGAGGCGCGACTACATAGTTTACGGCAAGGGAGACGCTCCGTTGCTGAATACACCGCCGAATTTCGCCGCTGGGTCACGGACACCACCTGGAACCTAGCTGCACAGAGGAGCCAGTTCCGGCGAGGCCTGTCAGAATTAATAAAAGATGAACTCGCCAGAGTTGAGGCCCCGGACAGTCTGGATGACTTCATTCAGTTATGCATCCGGATAGACCAAAGGCTGTCTGAGAGAAAGAAAGAACGACTCTGGTCCTTGGACTACAGGCCCACTTACTCCTTCTCCTCTACCGCCCAACGCGACCTCCAGCCAGCAACTGAACCTATGCAGGTCGACGCACTACGCAGGTCTCTATCCACAGCTGAGAAGGAGAGACGGCTGGCCGAAAACCTCTGCCTCTACTGTGGGGAGCCGGGTCATTTTGCCATTAGATGTCCCAATAAGATCCGAAAGACTATTGCCGTCACGGAGCTAAAGGAGCAACCACTGACTCCAGCCCCACCAGCAGCCCTTGAAAATAACAACACGGCAGCTCATGGATCCCATTTCATCATCCCCATCCTCATCGACATTGAGGGGCAACAACTCTCCTGTTCAGCGATGTTAGACTCCGGGGCAGGAGGCAACTTCATGGATCTAACCTTCGCTCGTGAACAGAATATTCCATTGACAGTCAAGGCAGCTCCCATTGACCTGGAAACCGTCGACGGATCCCCGCTCTCCTCAGGGCCGGCTACTCACGAGACCATTGAACTACAGCTCCTCATAGAACCCAATCACTGTGAAAAGATCCACTTCTCTCTGATCACTTCTCCAAAGTTCCCGGTGATCCTGGGCATTCCATGGTTGGCCACCCACAACCCCTCGGTGGATTGGGAAACCCGCTGCTTACGGTTTCCGTCCGAGTTCTGTTCGCTCAATTGCTCCCACAAAGCCGTCCTTCCATCCGAAGACACGACTATCTCTGAAGTATCCGTCAGGAATCTACTACCCCCTCAATATCGTGAGTTCCAAGATGTCTGCGACAAGAAAAACGCAGACAAGCTGCCGCCACACCGACCCTACGACTGCCCAATAGAACTGTTGCCCGGGCCGAAATACCCTTTGGCAGTATCTATTCCCTCTCAGAGCCAGAACTCAAGGCTCTGAAAGAATACCTGGACGAGGACCTAAAGAAAGGGTTCATCCGGCCCTCTACCTCCCCAGCAGGAGCCCCTTTTTCTTTGTGGAGAAAAAGACTCATCCTTGCGTCCCTGCATTGACTACAGGAAGCTAAACGATATAACCGTTAAGAACCGGTACCCGCTCCCGCTGATTTCTGAACTCCTCGAGAGACTCCGGGTAGCGAAAATCTTCACCAAACTTGACCTTCGAGGGGCCTACAACCTTGTCCGAATCCGCCCTGGGGACGAATGGAAGACCGCCTTCCGGACACGTTATGGTCACTTCGAGTACCTGGTCATGCCTTTCGGACTTTGTAATGCTCCCGCCACCTTCCAGCACTTCATTAATGATGTCCTCAGGGACATGCTGGATTTGTTTGTAGTCGTTTACCTGGACGACATCTTGATCTTCTCAGAAGACCTCGAACAGCACCGCGAACATGTCCGCAGGGTATTGCAGAGACTCCGCCAGAACTCTCTCTATATCAAACTCGAGAAATGTGAGTTTGAGCGAACCACCACTCAGTTCCTCGGGTACATCATCTCCCCAGAGGGCCTAAGTATGGACCCAGGGAAGGTCCAAGCCGTGTTGGACTGGCCCATTCCAAGAAACGTGAAGGAGGTACAAAGATTTATTGGCTTCGCCAACTTCTATCGGAAGTTTATCCGGGACTTCTCCAAGGTCATTGCACCGATCACCCAACTCACCAAAAGGCAGTCCCCTTCTCCTGGACACCCGAGGCCCAGGAGGCCTTCACGAGTTGAAACTCCTCTTCACTTCTGCTCCAATCCTAGTCCACCCGAACCCCGACTTGCCTTTTACTATCGAAGTGGATGCATCTGACTCCGCGGTAGGGGCAGTTCTGTCACAACGGACAGGGGAGAAGATGCTACTACACCCGTGTGCATATTTCTCTCGCCAGATGTCCCCTCCGAGAAGAACTACGACATCGGGAACAAAGAACTACTGGCGATCAAGGAAGCCTTCTCCGAGTGGAGACACCTGCTGGAGGGAGCTGCCAACCCCATAATCGTACTAACCGATCACAAAACCTCGAGTTCATCCGCAGCGCTAAGAGACTCACAGCCAGACAAGCCAGATGGAGCCTATTCTTTCCCGCTTCAACTTTCTCATCACCTATCGCCCGGATCAAAACGGCAAGGCTGACGCCCTCTCCAGAATGTTTTCAGAGCCCTCACAGAGTAATAAGGGCCAAGACAACATCCTATCCGAGAAAAGTGTTGTGGGGGCCACCTACTCTAAAGAACTTCTGGTCACAATCAAAGAAGGATACGAAAATGACCCCTTCCTCACCCACCCCACAAGGAATGTCAGCCTCACGTTTAAAAATGGTCATTGGTTTCATCAGGACCTACAACTTTATGTACCAGAAATCGCACGACTCGAAGTACTCAAACTTAACCATGACTCCAAGCTGGCCGGCCATCTGGGCACAAGAAAGACCCAGGAGCTTCTCTCCCGCTCCTTCTGGTGGCCAACATACAAGGAGGACACCAAGAAGTACATCTCCTCGTGCACGGTCTGTGCCCGCAATAAGACTCCTCGTTCCTCTCCCGTGGGTCTGTTACAACCCCTCCCAATTCCCTCCCGCCCCTGGGGCTCGATCTCCATGGACTTTGTGGTAGACCTTCCTCCTTCAAAAGGGATGAACACCATCCTGGTCGTGGTCGACCGCCTCACCAAAATGGCCCATTTCATCCCCTACAAGGGCCTACCCACGGCCAAACAGACGGCTGATCTTGTCCTCAAAGAGGTCTTCAGGCTGCATGGGATTCCGGACGACGTGGTCTCAGACCGAGGTGTACAATTTACCTCAAAGTTCTGGAAGGACTTCTGCCTGGCGCTCGGGGTTAAAGTGAACCTTTCCTCCGCTTTCCACCCTCAGTCAAACGGGCAGACGGAGAGAACTAACCAGACCTTAGAGCAGTACCTACGCTGTTTCAGCTCCCACCTGCAGGATGACTGGCTTGACCATCTCCCCACAGCCGAGTTCGCCTACAACAATGCTGAGCACAGCTCAACCAAGCATAGCCCTTTCTTTGCTAACACAGGCTCGCACCCGTGTTCATTCCCCATCTGCCCGTCGCCTCCACCCTCCCAGCAGTGGCCGAGCGCCTAACAACCCTACAGGAGGCACAAAAGGACATAATAGACAACCTCCAGCTCGCCCAGAGGTGCTTTAAACAGGGAGCAGACAGACGCCGCAAACCCACCCCGGGCTTCCATGTAGGAGACAAGGTATGGCTGTCCACCAGGAACCTCAGACTGAAGGTCCCCTCCAAAAAGTTAGCCCCAAAATACATGGGTCCGTTCCAGGTCACCGCACAAATCAATGAGGTCACGTTCCGGCTTGACCTTCCGGATTCCATCAGGGTGCACCCAGTCTTCCATTGCTCCCTTCTCAAGCCGTTTGTAGAGAACACCTTCCCTGGCCGCCATCCTCCCCCCACCACCAGTAAGGGTACAAGGCGAAGAGGAGTACATTGTCTCTAAGATCCTCGACTCCAGACTCCACCGGGCAAAATACAATACTTGATTTCCTGGAAAGGCTATTCTCCAGAAGACAACTCCTGGGAACCGGAGGAGAACATTCATGCCCCCAGACTTGTCAGGGAGTTCCATCTGAGTCACCCAGATAAGCCTTCCTCTGCGGTGCCCAGAGGTCACCTTGGAAGGGGGAGTACTGTCAGGACTCGAACCCGTGACCAGCCATGTCCCAGGCGGTAGCTCTAGCCACTAGACTACCAGTCCTCCTGGACTTTTCCTTCCACTGAATTCTGTGATCTACCTTGTTCCAGCCTTGCCTTGCTAATCTCTTGATTCCGTGCACCTGTTACTTCCCTTTATAAGCCCAGCCTCTAGCACCAGACCTTTGCTGGTTATTGTGCCTCCAAGCCTGTAGCAAGCTTCCTCTCTGCTCCTCCACGACTACTGCTGTTTATCTTTGTTGCCGACCCGGACCGTTTGACCTCGCTGAACTGCCGCCTGCATTGACCTTTTGCCTTCCACCGACCACGGCTCTGTCTAATCCTGCTGTTACCTCGCTGCCATCTCTACTGCCGACCCGGACTGATCGACCACGCTACCTGCTTCCTGCTTCTGTGGGCCTTTGCCACTGGACTCCAACCACCAGCCGGCTGTCCTCTGACTCAGGTGAGCAAAGGACCGTTACACGGACCCCCACTGCAATGTGTGAGAATAGTGACTCTAAAGCGCTATAGGAAACTGGACTGTGGGAGTCAATTTCTTTATTAAAAAGCAACATTCATTTATGAAGTATATTAAACACATGATTATAGGGCATTTAGGACATTTTTAAATAAAATTGCAAAAAAAGTTTAGGCTACCGACATCTCTGCTAGTGTTGAGAGTAACAAGCTGCTGGCTTACCATCATATAAGGCTAGTTTCACACTAGGCTGCTCCAGCAGAGCAACAGCCTGCCGGTTCAGCGTACCTACAGCCGGAAACCGCCGTTCTGGCCAGGATCCGGCTGGACAAAAAAGTGCAAGCATCCTACGTCGGGCAGAAGAACCCTCAACACTAGAGAGTGCAATGAAGGGATTAAAAGGTGCCTTCCTCATCACTGTGCGGCCTAGTGAGCCTAGTGTGCGGCCTAGTGAGCCTCAGAACCATGAGTACTACTACTCCCATCGATCCATCCACACACTCATCAACCACAGACTAATAATGCCCACCACTGTGCTCCTTACAAAGTAATAATGCTGCTCTTGTGACCCCTAAACAGTAACAACGTGGCTTAGATCTGGGGTGCACCACGAATGAGGCCAGGTTAGGCGATCGCCTCAGGCAGCACCAGGTAGGCGCAAGAGAGGAGCAGCCGAAGGGCCATGGGCTGAAGGGAAGGGGCACCATTTCAGTTTTCGCATCTTTTGTGCCTAAGACAGCCCAGGGCCCATCCGTATATACCTATATATAATACTTATATGTAATACATACTAGCAGTAAGTCATGGGCATAGCTATAGGGGGTGCAGAGGTAGCAGTCGCTACCGGGCCCAGGAGCCTGAAGGGGCCCAAAGACCCTTGTGCCGCATAAGAAGACACACAAAGCACTGAGGGAAGGGGGGCCCAAGCTGAACTCTTGCACCAGGGCCCATGAGCTGTTAGCTACGCTCCTGCAGTAAGTATATGGTATGTATAGTATTGTGTTTAGGGATATGGTATGTGTGGACTGGTAGGAAGTGTAAATTAGATGTAATGCAAAAATACACTGACTAGGGGAGAAGCCAGATGCAACGCATGGACGAACAATCCTCCCCTTCCTTGCAGAAACAGTGGCAACCTCTGACCTCCGCATGGTTGTACCAGACAGGGTAACTCCTATCTGAGGAGATCTGCAGCCAGTTAACTGCATTTGCTTTAATGACAAATTGCCGGCCGGCCGCTGGGCTCGCTCTGCTGTATCATGTCATTAGTGGTTAGGAGAAGAGTGAATGATTACTACACAGCACAGCGATGGCTCCTTCCAGAACAGTTTGTCATTTATAAAGCATTACCTGGGGCCATGTTTCCTTTATTCACTGCATTCCTTCCCAGCCTGCACAGGAGCAGTCGCTGCGCAGTCCGGCCATGGCTAGTGTTGAACGAATCGAAGTGAAACGAATTGACTTTGATCCTAATTGCAGGAACAATTCGATTCGCCACAAAGCCGAATTTCCTGGGGCTTCGTGGTAACGAATCAATTTTGCTTGAAATGTGGAGAGGCCGTCGGGGCCATCTTGATTGAAGAAAATGCGCCAGAGAGATTTGGCACGTTTTCTTCAATCAAGATGGGCGCGATGGCATCTCTATGAGCAAATGGATTAGGTGAGTATGGATTTTTTTTTAAACCCCTGAGCAATAAAGGTAAAAGAAATAAATTACTAAATTACAAAAGATTATTTTAAAGGAATTCTGTCACCATGTTACAGCATATATAGATGCGGACATGCACGGCTAGATCGCCGCTAGCATGTCTGCACTATATGTGTGCCATAGCGCTGCGCTTCTTTATTGACTGTAAAAAATGATTTTATTAATATGTAAATTAGGGAGTCAAGGTGCCCAGGGGGGGGGGGGCGGTACGAACCTTTCCTGTGCCCAGCCACGCCCCCTGTGAAGGAGCCCAGCACCGCCTCCGTTGTATCTTTCTTATCCGTGCTGACAGTTAGAGCGCTGTAAGTTGATGAAGTTTCTGCCAGTTAAAACCAGATAGTAACACATATGCCTTTCTTGCACTCTCTTTTAATTTTCTGATTGCAGATTTTTTTATTCTATTTTCTGGACATGATTATGGGGGCGTCCATCTTGCCTGAGCTATTACATAACAGTGGAGACATGCTAACACAGACTGTTATGTAAGATAGAGGAGCGTCGCTAAGGCTATTTTTCTAATAGAATCGTGAGATTTCAGTAATTAACGTATATTACAAAAATAGTCAGCATCACTGCCCCTACACATTACAGAAATAAAAATAGAACAGCAGTTACACTTTAACAGCTTTAGAAAATATTAAGAAAATTGCTTTATGGCAGCCCCATGGGCCATAGACACAATGGTCTGAAGGGTAAACTATTGACTTCTATGGGAGAGCCTTCTAGGCGTGCCCTGTGACCTGTGCAGATGTCATTGTACAAGGGAAGAATAGATAAGATTTGGCAATCATCTATTGTGAATAGTAGATCCTGTCTTATCTGTCATTCTAATCCTGCCTGTAATGATATTACCTCTGTGTATAGATAAGCAGGTAACTGCAGTAAAGTGATCTATGCAGAACAAGAAGTGGCGCCAATTATTATTCTTAGTGGGAAAACGGAAGGATTTTATGGTTATTGTTTAAATATAGATAGTGACATAGGAAATTAAAAAGTTACATCACCAAAACATCTTTAAAAATCTGTTAAACATAAAAATGCAATTTAAACAATTTCCTTTAAGAAATGTTTGAGCTTTATTAGCACTCAGGTACCTTCACTTCAATGGATCATGGCTGTCTAAGTGCTCACTTAGTATGATAGTAACTTAGTATGATATAAAACACTGAATACTTTCTGTATGAGCAGAGTTATTGGCTTCAGAATATGCAGAATTCTTGCAGTGCATCCCTTGTATTAAAGCACTGCCTAAGCAGAGATTCTAGGAACTCTTCTGTATGGACTTGTCTGTTTACTGACATCTAAACACTCTTTCTAGTATGTCGTTTTGGCTTGAAATATTCTAGGATGTGTGGAATGAGATGACCAGCTTTAAAAAAATACTCTGCAATACTCTGTCAGGAAATGTCTATGCTATATGTGTCTATATGTGACCATCTGGTGGCTGTGATGTGCATTGCAGTCTTTTAAGGGGTTTGCTCGGATGTCACAATATTGGAGGGACCCCGGACATTAGGAAGGGTACACATGGCAATACTTGCATTGCCTGCTGACCTTTAGGTGACCATCTCTAAGCTGGAAAGGTTTTCTGCCCAGTGATGACAGTTTTTTTTTTAGCCTGTGAGTTTTGGAGGGAAAAGTTTTCCTGCTTCTGTCAGGATCAATGGGCAGAAGTTTGATTTTGCCTAGTGATCCACATTTAATTGGTCAGTTTGATTGACCTATTGTGACCCAGATTTTCGGGTAGGTTTACCCGGACCCTGGTATCAATGGTCTGATTGGTTGAAGGGGCCGGTCAATGGGCTATAAGTGTCCGTGCTCTGCGTGCCAGGTTGCCTTTCGTCTGCACCTGCCCGTGGAGCCGGATACTTTGTGCCCCCTACCAGCCCGCCTGTTAATTGTTGAATGTTGGCCATAGTTCTAAGGAGGGTGGTTTGGATAGTTATCCCATGATGGGATGGACTCTGATGTACGGTTATGATTTGATTGAGTCGGAGTTTATGACTAGGCTTAGAATTGTCGGTGTATTATTCAATTAATGTTAATTATTAATGGTTTGGGCGAATGGTGGTAAGTATGAGCATATATGCCATTTATGGAATCAGTAAGAAATTGGACTCTTAACAATATCCGTGTAACGATAAGGATATGCCTGACTGTGCAGATGTGCTACACAAAGACAATGACATACCCTCCATGAAAGACAAGATGGATGACAAGATCAGAAGTCTTGGGCATCGCTTCTAGTAGAAGAGTGCACAGGAAAAGTACATACCGGGGAATGATTCCTGGCCTATTCACTCTCCTACTCAGCCCAGCAGACACAATGATGTCACTGCATCATTCCTTCTGAGGAGAGCACAGGCTGGGGAATGATGGGCCCTAATGGTTGATAGACATCCATTACAGCCTGGGACTCGCCTACTAATACACACAAACAGTCATTATTATTGGGGGGTGTGCCTGTAGGTCAGGTCGGGGCCCCTGCTACTGTGAGCTCCGTAGTTCAGTTCAGACACTGGTGTGGTGCACACATCCATTTTTATTTTTATTTTTTTACAAACCACATAATAAGTAGGTCTACATAAAAAATGGTGCAAACCACAGCAGAAGATTGGCGCACTAATCCTAGTATATTAGGGCTATTGTCTTCTAAAGAAACAGCTCGACCGCTATACCATACTCTCTCACAAGTAGGATGCGCTCCTGCCTTCATTAATAGGTCTGACTTTGCTTGCAGTACTTTTGTACAGAGATAAACTGACTTTATTAGTATTGGAAAAAGAATCCACGGCACAGAACAGATCTCCGGGGAGAGACGGCAGCTGTTTCATTTAATCAAGGTAGAAGAATGATAGACATCTCAATCACCGAGTCTAAATGAATAATGTGAGTCTAAAATGTGGAGATGATATGCCACCAGACATCCAACCAGCCGTGTAACTAGGCAAAAGTGCCGTCCATATCATCAGGATGTTATGTGTGAATTTTCATTTTTAATTTGACGAGTGACGCCTACCAAATTTCCAGTTATAGGTTAAATGTTTCTCAATGTAAGGACCCCCAGGTCTCTGATCGGTTATGATTAGGGATGAGCAAACTTGTGTTTTACAAGTTCGAGTTTGGCTTTCGGGTTTTATTACAATTCCGATATGGATTCCGTTACCACGGGACATAATGGAATTCTATGATGGAATGCATAATAGAATGCCTTTAATAGAATTTTCTGGGGACGCATCACGGATACGTCTGGTTTCCGTTATGCAGTAGTAGCAGAATCCATTTCGGAATTGTAATAGAACCCAAGCCCGAACTCAAACTTGCAAAACACAAGTTCGCTCATCCCTAGTTATGATTTTTAGTGAAAAGATACAAAATGAGTATTCAAAAATTACCGTATTTTTCGCTTTATAAGACACACCTGATAATAAGATGCATCCCAGATTTTAGATGAGGAAAATAATAAAAAAATGTTTTTCATCAGACCTCATATCAGATCCTCAGATCAGCCCTCCATCTCAGAAACCCATCAGCCCTCCATGTCAGAACCCCAACAGACCTTAGAACAGCCTTTTCTTTCAGACCCCCATTAGCCCTTTTCTTTCAGACCCCCATCAGACCTCGGATCAGCCCTTTTCTTTCAGACCCCCATCAGACCCGAGATCAGCCCTTTTCTTTCAGACCCCCATCAGACCCGAGATCAGCCCTTTTCTTTCAGACCCCCATCAGCCCTTTTCTTTCAGACCCCCATCAGACTTCAGACCAGCCCTTTTCTTTCAGACCTCCATCAGACCCGAGATCAACCCTTTTCTTTCAGACCCCCATTAGCCCTTTTCTTTCAGACCCCCATCAGACCCGAGATCAGCCCTTTTCTTTCAGACCCCCATCAGACCTCGGATCAGCCCTTTTCATTCAGACCCCCATCAGACTTCAGACCAGCCCTTTTCTTTCAGACCTCCATCAGACCCGAGATCAACCCTTTTCTTTCAGACCCCCATCAGACCTCACATCAGCCCTTTTCTTTCAGATCCCTATCAGACTTTAGACCAGCCCTTTTCTTTCAGACCCCCATGAGACTAAAATAAAAACTTCTTTTACCTCACCTATGCCGCAGCTCCACGTCTGGTGTCGCGCTCCCCTGTCTTCTCCGGCCCACGCTGCACTGTCACCTGACTGCATGCAGCATCAGATCATAGTGTGTGCACTACGTCCTGACGCTGTACAGGGTCAGGACAGTGGAGCCCAGGCACTAGCAAGAAGAGCCAGGAAGGGTAAGTATCGGAAGCGCTTGCAGTCCTTCTTCCCCGCTCCCGGCACCTAATGCATACTGGGAGCGCTCACTAGTATACGCTTTATAAGACGCACAGCCATTTTCCCCCTCCTTTTTTGGGGGGGGGGTGCGTCTTATAAAGCGAAAAATACGGTACGTATATGAAGCTAAATGGCCATGTCACACATTGCCCCTTTTCTGTTATACTGCAAACCACAGTCCCCTCATTATAGTACCAGGCACAGTTTCCCAGTACACAGCCAGGCACTACCCTCCTTTGCCATACATTTACTGTGTGTCTGCATGCGTAAAGTGCACAACATATGCTATCTACCGTATATAGCTAAACAGTACATGCATTGCTAAAAATGTAACACAGTGCACAGATACCGCAACCCAATGTACAAATAAATGGTGATTTAATGGACGCAGATATAAAGTACATAGTATACTTTGTCATAATAATGCCATACCATGTCCAAAAAATGCAAGCCAAAAAAAAATTGCAGCCAAATTATTCCTCAAAAATAAATGTTACTTCTATTTCCTGGACAGCAGCACACACACATAAAAACTGCCATATGAGGTGCCATATGTATAAAGTACATGAATTGCCTAGATAAGGCTACATCACTGCCCATACAGTTCCACATTACACCTTGATATACAGTATCATACAGCACACAAATAAAAAAAATATTACCGAGATAATGCCGTACCAGTGAGCAAATAGTGCCACAGAGTGTCCAGACTCCTACTGTTATACAACGCCCTAACCATACATACCATTCTGTGCAACCTTAAGAAGGCATAGACTGCCAGCACACAGTGTTCTGATAAACAGTGCATAGAGTATTTTGATGTTTGAAGAACATGTGTCGGTAGAATCAACCCTATTAAACCAGATATACTGCCTGCTAGGGTTGATGCTGCTGAATAAAAGGATACCTGCCTTGTGAAAATCGGTTGTGGAGTTCCCGAGAAAAAAAGGCTTTTACTCTTTATGCAAATGAGGGCCTCAGTTCTAAGCCCCACCCCTCAGTGCACTAAAGGGCTCATCTGCATACAGAATAAAAAGTCTTTTTTCTTTGGAATGTCACAATTTTCACAAGACTGGTATCATTTTAATCAGCAGAATCCAACCTCTGCGGGCAGTCTACCCGATTTAATAAGGTTATATCTGCTGACAGTTGCTCTTTAAGACAGCCCTGGCTGTAATATAAATAGACTTTTTGGTACTTGGACCTAGTGGCGTACATAGAGAACTAAGGGACGCATAGCGAGAATCAGACCAGACATCCACACAGGACAGAAGGGTTTCCGCCTAAACCCTTTTCAATGACCCTTGGGCCATTCTTTCCACTGCCTTATTTGCTAAATGTTGTTGCTCTAGAGCAGGAATGCCCAACCTGCGGCCCTCCAGCTGTTGCAAAACTACAACTCCCAGCATGCCCAGACCACCTGCACCTATCAGCCTAAAGCAGGGCATGGTGGGAGTTGTAGTTTTAAAACAGCTAGAGGGACGCAGGTTGAGCATCCCTGCTCTAGAGGGTAGAGTCCTGACCAGGTTTTCACCCGGCGATGATCCCAACTGGGCCCCCTCTTGCCCTGGGCCCCATAGCAGTCGCATGGTCTGCCACTATGGTGATTACACCCCTGCTTGGACCACATTGTCAAAATTATGTTATTTTTCTGTCCATCATGTCCCTAGCATATTTTGTCTCTATTTGGATGACTGGACAGCTCACCCATATAGTCGACCATGGGTTTAACTTGCCCTTATAGCAATCGTACCTTCCTCTCCTGACCGCAGAATGGACCTGAACTGTCTGCAATGTATAAATTTGCCAAGAAGAGATGTAACCCATCAAAGATGTGCAGTGTTGCTGAGAAATAGGAAAGAAAAAAACACAATAAAAAATGCGGCATGCGTAGGTGCGTCATTTTAATTTGTGCCACAGTAGACTGAGCACACAGAGAGACTTGTACAAAGCTCGGCATGTAATAAACACAATGAGGAAGATCTATAGAGGAGCGTTCTGGCTGGAGTTGAGGAATTATTAATTCCCAGGCAGTTCGGTCTATACAGTGCCCCCTCCCTGTAAATTATCATTTTCTAGCTCATTTCATCTTACGAATTACATACAGTGTATAAAAAGGAGGGATTTGTATCAAGACAGCGACATGTTCTGCTTTTATAATTTATGGCTTTCGTTCCGTGCTGAGAACATTGAGAGCTGGATTCTATATGAGACTGCCACTTAAAGAGAAAAACAGTTTGTTCTGCCGTCATAGTCAACGCCCTAAAATCTTAGGCTCCTTTCGCGCTGGGTCTGCAATGTCCATCTGAGGTTTCTGACAGGAGGACGGAAACCTTGGGCATTTGGGTGCAACGGATGCCACTAAGTGGGGTCCATCATCCAAAGGTGCTCATGTTAAAAAAATGGATAGTCCTGAATGGAATAGCACAGTCTGGTGAGTACCAGAAAAGAGGCTAAGAAAACACTCTTTTTGTGGTCTCCATCATAATGGAAACCTATGGGTTCATTTAAAGGGGTTTTCCATTATAATGGCTTTTAAGCAAGTGGCCGCACCCTGCCTTCTGAAACAGAAGATTCATACTTACCTGCTCCTCGTCTCTTCAGTCCTCTGCATGCCTCCGCTATCTCCATCTTCAGGTCCCCGCACTATTTCCTACAGTGTGCAAGCACGTCAAGTCATTGCCATGCCCATGTATCACTGGAAGAAAACAGTGCTGAGACTGGAAGACGGAGACAGTCGAGGCAGCATGGAGGACTGAAGCGACGTTGGGCAGGTAAGTATGAATCTTCAATTTCAGGAGGAAGGCTATGGGCATCTTAATTACTGGAAAACCCCTTTAAAGTATGCACCAGGAGCTTTCCTGACACACACACCGTAGACACTGGATGAAACATCCCTTATTGAAATCAATGGGAAGCGCACCACGCAAGAGCGGCAACCGCTCTATTCACTTCTAAGGGGCTGACAGATTTAGCCAAGACATCCTCCACTTTGTAGGCTCTGTTCTGAAGATAGGTGCAGGTCCCAGAGGTGGGACCTGCACCTATCGGACATTGGGGGTATATCCTAGCGAGGTGAGAGAACCCCTTTAACTATAATATGTGGGGAAACCTACTGCAAAATCAAATGTTTAAAGGGGTTGCCCCATGAAAAATATTCTACAGTTTTGAAACCAGCACCTGGATCTGAATACTTTTATAATTGCATGTAATTAAAAATATAGCATAGCCACTTAGTTATTCAACAAAATCTGTATAGCGCCACCTGCTGTTTGCCCTTTTTCTAAATTCTCTGTCCAGCTCACTGAGCTTGACATACATGCTCAGTTCCATCCTTCAACTGCCACTAGCTACAGCAGAAAGGACACATCACTTGAGCTGGCATCTCGAAATAAATCTAGCAGAAATAGGAGATCTCTGTATCCATGTGAGATACAGGGCTGATTTTAAGCTTGTTAGAAAGAGACTCTTGTACTATAGGAAGTCTGATTTTTGTTTTTTACATTACCCATGGGATAACCCCTTTAATTCTACTGCAGCAACACCATCAGTAAAACGATCTATCTTTATATCTACCAGCACTGCAGGTAAGGACAAATATAGACAAGAATAGACAAAGGCAATTGTTATTTTAAGGCACAAGTGAAATGCATGGGCGTGTAGGCTAGTGGTGGGACAGTCTGCTCGGTGGTAGAAGCAGGGCGCTCTACAAAAGCTGCTGACAATGAGGATACAGCTTTGAATATGTTTGAAAAGCACTAATAGTAGAGTCAAAGCACACAGGCCGAAAACAAGAGATCACCTGCTTCCGCTCCGCCACCTGGCAAGCAGCGAGTCCATATTATTCACTTCAAGCAGGAGGCAGGCAGCGACTGGCAGATAAATATAGCTTATTTTATTTTCTTGCCTTTTGAGTATGGGGCTTATGGGGAAGTGAAGAAGGACACCACTAATCTATATTCCTCACTAATCAATATAAGACTGGAGGAATTATGGAGAGAATTCAGATCAGGCTTAAATAACGCCACCACCGATTTTCCCAAGACATTTCCCGATATTTTAATCAGCAGGATCAATTCTACCAGGTAGTATGCCTGGTTTAATGGGGTTAATCCTGCTTATGGGTTCTTTTTAAATATAACCACTAAAAAGCTGTATGACTAGTATTGCTACAATATTGACTTTAATGGGACGACCCCAAATCTGTCTATTGTTTATTTTTTTCTATTTTTAACAATGATGGCTTTTATTTTAAACTTTGTGCCCCCATAAGGTCATATAAGACTTTTAGGGGACATTTAATATGACATTTTTTTATTGCGGATTTCTCCTGTAAACAGGGCTGACATAGTAGCCCCAGTTACAGGAGGAATACAGCCCCCAGGGAGGTTGTACAGTGTTATGCCTTATTTACACTGTGGTCGGTCAGTGATTTCCATCAGTGATTCTGAACCAAAACCAGATGCAGCTCTAAACGCAGAACAGGTGCAGATCTTTCCCTTGGACCTTATCTCGGTGTGGGCTCCAATCCTGGTTTTGACTCACAATTGCTAATGCAAATCACTGACATGTTAAAAAAAAGGAATTATACAGCGCAGCCCTCGATTTCCAGTGCCTCGGCATCACTAATCGTGCTGCTGTGAGGAAGAAACCCAGAGCCCTCTTCTTCATTTGGGTTAAAGTCCCTTGTACTAGCGATAGAAGAGTCACTTTGGGTAGGCTGGGCACTTTTTCCCTTGAAAATTTGCCTTAAACCTGGAGAACTTGGTCCCAGAATTTGCTGATAGTAGGGCAAGACCACTATATATGTAACATGGTTCCCTCCTCCTGTCCACATCTCCAACGTAAGCTGGATACATTGGGGAACATTTGGTGAAGGGTCGTAATACCACCTGGAGAGAATCTTAAAATTCTTTTCTTATGCGTGGGCTGCTACGGACAATCCATCAGAGAATGTACACATCTTGAGAATGTCCTCCGGTGAAAAGGAAGTTGTAGGTCTACTTCCCATTTTCGAAAATAGGGAGCTACATCTGGGTTGCTCTGGTCCAGTAAAATCTTATACATCTGTGAAGTGAGTGTCGGGTTTTAGGAAAAGGTTGTTAAAGTCCGTCAAGTTATGACAAAGCTGAGAATACCTGAGCCATAGAGAGCCTTTAAGCCTGTCATCCAAGTCAAGGCATTCGTATGACACTACTTTTGCATTCTTCATGACATCACGGACCCTGGGGTACAAAGATCTATTCCACATTAGGAACCTATCTACCCTTAATCCAGGGGGGAAAGTGGGATTGCCCATGAGGGGCGTCATAGGACCTGGTCTCTGTGATATCTGAAACTTTAAGACCCAGCTGTCCCATTGAGTAAGAGCATGACGAACTAAGAAGGGCCATTCCTCTAATGGTGGTCTATCGTCCTGAGTCACCCATGGAGCAATCAACAACTCCAACAGGAAGAGTTCATGTTCCAGCTGGACCCAGAGTTTCAGAGATGACCTATTAGACCAATTTAAGATCCTCATGAGGATCGCTGAAGCATGGTACAGTTTTAGGTCTGGCAGTCCAGCTCCCCCTCTTCTTCTGGGTTTGGTCAATACCTTAATGTTTATTCTAGGTCTGTGGTCGTACCCCACACAAAACGCGATACAGTGGTGTATTTTAACATACCTGAGCCTCAATGCAAGATCCAATCATGGATGCTTCCACACACAGCTTTGTGTTATGCATTTTATTTTATTTTTTTGCCATAAAAATATGCTACCTAAAAACACCTGACTTTCCGTTTTTGAAATGTTTTTGAGGTGTTTTGGCTGATATAGTGTGTATAGTTATTTGTATGCCTTGCATTTTTTTTCTATAGGAAAGTATGTACTCCCCTTTAATGTTACTGTAGAGCAATATGATGGTGAAAATACATTGACACAAAATACCACATGCAAAAACACCCACTGTAACTTGCATTTTTTTCAAGCAGGGCAAAAAAAGGGCATCCATAGAATAAAATTAAGGGAAAAAGCACCAGACTCAGAGCATACTGCAATTTAAGTAAAAAATACCACTGACCCAAAATGCATCTTAAGGGTGGAAAAATGACCACAGACTCCTATGTAACATTTAGAACAGATATTTTTTAACTAAAAAGTCTGGTAAAAAAAATCCACCCAAAAATGACACACCAAAAAAACACTAAACACCTTAATTGGGTTGTTCCATGGGGTTGCTTTGGGACTTTTTTTTTACTTTAGGCAGCAGTGTAAGCATGGAAAAAAATCCTACTCATCTGCTTCCTGCCACTTCGTTCCAGCTCCCTTCACTGGTCTTCTAATACCTGTCCTGTAAACCTCTGGAGGGACGGGGTCTCGTGCACAGCTACAGCCAATAACTAGCCTCAAAGGAGAAGTGTGCCCAAGCAGCAAATAAACCAAGGGGGATATGCCACCAGCCAGAGAGCAAGGAGCTGGAACAGAGTGGCAGGGAGCAATGGCGTATGATATTTTTTTTTTCAACCGATGCAACAGGCTCCACAGTTAACAATGTCCCAAAGCTGGAAAACTCACCTTACATTACTTAGCAATTTAGCAAATTAAACAAGGTTTAGTAAAATGTGCATTAATAGGCAGCTTAATGTGTGATACCATAGGACTCAAAGAAAGTAGGTTACTCTGACAGGGAAAGGACGTATTCTGGCAACCCAAGCAGCAGTAACCTTTTCATTTAGCCTGATGAGCCATTACTTTATAAAGACCTCTTCAAAAACAGGCCAGAAGACATGCTGATATTTGTAATACATGAAATAGCAAAAAAAGAGGCATGACATTGTGAGGGCTTGTTACTAAAATCTGCCAAGACAAATTAAAATTAAACTAATTAGAAAAAAAAGCCAGATGACTGAATGTTTCTAGACCTGTCAGTTTAATTCACTGGTGTCACTATTAGACCTTAGTCTCATCCAATGCATTCCCTCAAAAGTCAGCATATTAGTGGACTTACATATACTGTCTATATTAAATCATTTGTACTGAAATTACACACCCACACACACATATATATATATATATCCACTAGGGGTCCGACCAATAGGACCTCCACGATCCTGAGAACAGGGTTCCTCAAGTCCGCTGTCTGAATGGAGCAGGATACGTTGGTCCACCACTCTATTTCCTATGGGCCTGACGTAGACAGTAGTCTTTCAGTCCCACAGAAATAAATGGTGCATGTACTCTTTTGTTCCACTCTAATGGAGGACTCAGGTCGCCCCATTCTTGAGATCACTAAGGGTCTCAGAAGTCGAATCCCTAGCTATCATACATTCATTGCCCATTTCACAGACAATATCGTTCATAGAATAATCTCTTTAAAGGGGTTGTCCAGCTTAGAAACACTTTTTGGCAGACTCTCTCCCAGCCAGACCTGTGGAGACAAGAATACTTACCAGTTCCCGCCACTCAGTTTTGGCTTCTTGATTTTGCCATGCTCTGTTTTCCTGCTTGTCAACTTCCATAGTAGATGGAGGACACGTTCCCCAAGTGGCATGTGACCCAAGTGTCCACTATGGAAATTGACCAGCAGGGAATTGGAGCGTCATGAAGCAAAGAATCTGGAAACCAAGTGGCAAGGAGCAGGAAAGTATGCTGTCCCCCAAAGGTCCATCAGGGAGGGGGCTGCCGAAAAGTGTTTCAAAGCTTGCCAACCCCACGTCATTACATTACAGATATTGTGAAATACATTTCTTTCTTTTTCTACTCAAAGCCTCCAAATAATCTGAATTATTAACTTAACACAACAGCAATTCCTTCCTTTTGAATATTGCATTGAATACGACCTTCTATTTTACAAACTGTCCTTCCGACATCCCTGCACATGATTAAACTTGCATGTCATTAATAAATATGTAATGTGCTCAACATTATATAAGATCAAATATTCAATAAGCTTTGCTAACTATATGGGAATTAGGATTTAGAGCAATTACTGGCTGCAGGCTGCCTTCCATATCCAGGCTGTTACATTCTATAGACCATGTTAAGTGTACAGATCTATTTCCAGTAGGATTTGTTATGTGAAAGCACAGGATTAGCACAAAGCAGCGATTTATCAACGACAACATTAATTATCAGATGTTGTGGAGGTGTTTACCAGAACTCTTTCATCTCTATCATATTCCATTAAGAAATATTGATCTGAGGCACCAGTGGCATCAACTGTAATAAACTGTGAAGGTAAAAAAGTTAAACGTGTTAGTGTTGGACTTGGGTCTACTGTGGATGCATTACCAGAAGAAGGCTGGAGGCAGTGTGAAGAACTGGGAGATGTTTTGCTAGGAAACCTTGAGTCCTGATACTACAGGCATTTCACACATACCACCAACCTAAATATTTTGACAGACCTTGTACACTTTGTCATGGCAATGGTATTCCCTGGTGGTTCTCAGAAGGTCAATGCGCTTTGTCAAACTGTAAAAACTGTTCAGGAAAGGTATGAGGAACATAACAATGACTTTGTTGAGTTTGCCTCCAAATTCATCAGATCTCAATCCAATCAAGCATCCGAGATGTGATGGAAAAACAAGTCCCAACTTGCAACTTACCATACTTTAAATTAGGCCTGCACAATATATCGCGAAAGCAATCGTAATCGCAATTAATCGCCATATCGCAATCGCAATTTGCTGACCCAAAAATGCTGCAATTATATTACCGTATTTTTCGCTTTATAAGACACACTTTCCCCCCCCCAAAAGTGTGGGGGGGAATGGCAGTGTGTCTTATAAAGCGATGGTTGACTTTCTACGTGACACTGTATCTCCGGCCGCTATGCTGCACAGCGCGGCCAGCGATACATCAGTTACAGTGCGGGGAGGGGGGAGGGGCTGGTGGAAAGTCGTTATTTTAAAGAGGACCTTTCACTGGTCCACAGTTTATTAGGCAAAGGTATGTACATGGAGAGCGGCACCCAGGGATGACCCTGCACTTACTTGTATCCCTGGTTGCCGCTCCGTTCGCCTGCTGTAGCCCCCGGTACCGGCGCTTTTGATTCTCCAATTTTGCCTGGGGCGGAGACTTCTTCTTCTGCCCTGGGCGTCTCCTTCTCCCAGGGCTGGAGCGCTGGCCAATCGCAGCGCTCAGCTCATATTCAGGATATGATACCGGGGGCTACAGAGGACGAACGGAGCGTCACCCAGGGATACAAGTAAGTGCAGGGACATCCCTGGGTGCCGCTCCGTTCGCCTGCTGTAGCCCCGGTACCAGCGCTCCTGCTTCTCCAATTTTGCCTGGGGCGGACACTTCTTCTTCTGCCCTGGGCGTCTCCTTCTCCCAGGGCTGGAGCACTGGCCAATCTCAGCGCTCAGCTCATATTCAGGATATGATACCGGGGGCTACAGAGGACGAACGGAGCGGCACCCAGGGATACAAGTAAGTGCAGGGACATCCCTGGGTGACGCTCTCCATGTACATAGCTTTGCCTAATGAACTGTGGACCAGTGAAAGGTCCTCTTTAATGAACACATGTTCTTTTATCTATTTTATCTGTTCTGTGCAGCGCTATCAAAGAAAATGGCAAGTTTTGTATTTTGTACTTTTGCAGTAATGCAAATATGTATTTTCTTTTTCAGTTCTTGAGTTCAGCAGAACTACATTTCACATCATCAGTCATCTGTGTGTGCTTTTACCTTGAAAATCCAAGCAGATAGACCTCTAGCACAATTCCCTTAAAATATCGCATCGCATATCGTTATCACAATTTTTAGGGCCCTAATCGCAATCGCACAAAATTCCCATATCGTGCAGCCCTACTTTAAATTATCACTAACTTTTCACACAACTTTTAAGGAAACAACAGTAGAAAGCTACCGTAAGAAACTTTGTAATACTGTATATATTATTTTTTCATTGAGAAAAATGTCTTGTTTTAGAGATATCAGCTGTTTCTTCACCCACCCCCTTCGAAAATAATTTTATCTTAAATGTATTAGAAATCCATCTTGTGAGACCAAGGTGGCTGTCTGCTTCCTTTCTATCAAGAGTAGAGGAGGGAGGAGGGAGCAGGAGCTGATTGAGATAATAAGACTCCAGGAGAGACACCCAAAAGACTAATTGATATATAGACAGTTCCCATATCTGTCCAAGTGCTTTATTCACATTCATACAGTTTAGTGCTTCTCATAATTTCCTCCTTTCAGTAAAGTGTACAGTGTATGGGGGCTAGTCTTCATCCAACATGTCTAGTCATGGGTGGGCCATGACCAAGAGCCGTGAATAGATGTTGCCCAGGGAAGAACTATGAGGTGAATTAAGGAGGGTGGCGATAAAATCTATCCATCCAACTAGACAGTACTCACTTTGCTCATGACTCTTACAGCTCCCAGCCAGCTATTGCTGTCCTGTGGGAAGGCTAGGCCACAGGAGATGCACCACAACTTCTGCACCCTAACCCATAGCCCCCAGAGTCAAAAGAACAAGGAGAGGGGAGCAATCAAGTTTTTGATAAGAGATAAGACGCTGAAAATCTGCATTATTCATCATGTAATATCATCAATGGAACATAGGAAGCTATAGTCTGTTAAAGGAAATGTGTCATTTGAAAATTGCATATTGTTTAAATCACTTTTTATGTTTAATATCATTTTAAATAATTTTTTATGATTTTTATTTTTATTTTCCATGTCAATATATTTAAACAAAAACCATAAAATTCTGCAGTTTTTGCACTTGCCACTAAGTATAATAAAAGCACCACTTCTTGGTCTTTCCAGATCACTTTATTGCAGATATCTACTTATCTGTCATTCCTATCCTAGCTGTAATCTGTGTATAGATAAGACAGGATCCACCATTCACAATAGGTAATTATCAAAGGTTATCTATTCTTTCCTTGTACAATGGCCTCTGCACAGGTCACAGAGAATGCCTAGAAAACTCTCCCATAGAAGTCAGTGAGGTCCCCTCTGGACCATTTTGTCTGTGGATCATGTGGCTGCAGTAAAGCAATTGTCTTAATGCTTTCTAAATGCTGTTTTAGGCAAAATGGCCGCCCCCACCCTCAGTTTCAGGAAATAGAATTAAAAAAATTCCATTCGGAAAATAAAAACAGTCCAAGAAAGGATATGTGTCACTATCTGGTTTTAACAGGCAGATAACATTTTTGGTTACATATCTTCTTTAAGAAACTGGGCAATTAGTGTTCAGTTTTCCTGCAGTGCCACCATAGGGACAATAAGGCATTACACACTGTCCATTCTAATCAATGGCTGGTCAGTGAAATGCAGGACAGGAGCGGTCCTCCCTAGCAAGCGATAGAGAAATACTGTATTTATGTGCTCCCTACAAAAACATGAGGAACTTGAAGAGTAAGGCTACTTTCCCATTAGCGTTTTTTGCGGATCCGTCATGGATCTGCAAAAATGCTTCCGTTACAATAATACAACCGCATGTATCCGGTTGTATTATGTCTTCTATAGGCATGACGGATCCGTCATGAACACCATTGTGTCAGAGAAAACTGATCCGTCCCCATTTACTTACATTGTGTGTCAGGACGGATGCGTCTTGCTCCGCACCACATGGCGGACAGAAAAAATGCTGCAAGCAGCGTTTTGGTGTCTGCCTCCAGAGCGGAATGGTGACTGAACGGAGGCAAACTGATGCATTCTGAGCGGATCCTTTTCCATTCAGAATGCATTAGAATGCAAACTGATCCGTTTTGGACCGCTTATGAGAGCCCTGAACGGATCTCACAAACGGAAAGCCAAAACACTAGTGTGAAAGTAGCCTTAACCGCTCTCTCAGAATACCTAATACTGGACAATACCTAATACTGAACAACTCATTTAAAAGAGTTGTCCCATCTGGACATTTATACCATAAATATCTTATAGGTGTGGGTTCCACCTTTGGGACCTGCTCCTATCACAAGAATGGGGCCCCACTGTGAATGAAGAGCATGCTGCACGTGAATGGTGTCCTCTCTATGCTGTAATGCGAATTAGGAAAATAGCCGAGCAAGCACATCAATTTTTGGAAGTCCCACAGCAGTAAATAGCGTGAACACGGCTCATGCACCAGCACACCTCTATTCAGTGCTATGGGACCTCTAAAAACAGCCAAGCCAGCTATTTTCGGAAGTTCCATAGCAATAATTGGAAAGGACACCAAGCATGTGCTGCCACCCCACCATTCCTTGCTAGAGCTCAGCTATATTTAGAAGTCCCAAAGTAGTAAATGGAGAAAACCACATGGGTTCTCCTTAAATTGTGGCCCTGTTCTTCAGATAGGAGCGTGTCCCAGAACTATTGGACATTTATGGCATAGACTGTCGCTATGCCATAAATAACCAGATGGGAATATCCCTTCAAGCTAAAAATCATCATGATTGCACTAGGCATAAATAAATTCTCTGCTGATGGACATCTAGAATGGTTTCTAAATTTGGGACTGTTTTAGGAAGGCAGCGGGAAATTAAGGCAACCGTGAATGACAGCAATGTATTACACATCAGGGAACAAAACAGATACCAAAGATCTATCTGACCGATTTTCTGTTATGTCTCCCTCATGTGAGGTATCAATCTCATTGATTGTTTTTAGATTACCAGTTTCCATCTCAGCTATTTAATATAATCTGAAGCTCTCTGGCAGTCAGTTTTAAAGTCACATCAGGAATTTTGAGATCAGCAGAAAGTCTGCAGAAGTAAGGCTGCAAATCTTAAAAATGACAGTGCTGAAAAGTCAATGTCTCAAACAATAAAATTGATTTCATTACATTCTAAAGTAAACGGTACATTACAAAAGCCCAATGACAATTGGCATTGCATATGTATGTGTTAGTAGGAATATGCACATTTGTTTTATTACATGGAAATATAATACAACTCTAATTACAGTATGTCAAGTACTACTGGTGAAAGGAGTTTTCTGTGACTTTGATATTGATGACATACCCGCTGGATAGGCAATCAATATCAGATAGGCGGGGGTCTGACTCGCGGTACCTTCGCTTACAACCTGTTTGAAGGAGGCACAGTGCTGGAGCACCATGGCCTCCTCACATTATACCAGGCACAGCACTGTACAGTGGCGTACATATAGGGGTCGCAGTTGCGACCGGACCAGGCACCCCAGGGAGCCCGGCTGCTTGCGGACCCCTGGCCCCTGCAGCTGCGCTAAGTATTCCGATGCGAATGAGTCTCTCTCGGTCAGCGCCAGGCAGGAGCGAGCACGGTGTCGGCGTCAATCCCGCGAGACCTCTGAACTCCCGCGGCAGGTCTCGTGGGAACATGCGCACGCCGGAACTCACGCAGCCTTCAGAATTCAGACGGGACCCGGAGTGAAAGACTGACTCACTCATCAATCATCCAGCTAAGCCAGCCTAGCCAGTGCTACTGCTAGCGACGCAGCCAGCAGGTATGGTAAGTGAACTTCACAACCGGTCTGGACCTCTTCTTGATTTCAACTTTATTCTTTTTCCTACCTCATGATAAGCGTACCCTGAGACCGGTGGTGGCGCAGGGGGGGTGGGCTTGTTTTTCAGCAGGCTGTGCATTGTCTGGAGTGACTGGTGAGGGCCCTGCGATGACCAGCCCATGTGGAGGGGAGTCTTTGGGGCCTGGGCTGATGCTGATCTGAGGGGTCTTTGTGCTGATGATTGATCTGATGGCTGATGGGGGGGGGTCTTTTGGCTGATGATTGATCTGGTGGCTGATGGGGGGGTCTTTGGGCTGATCTGAGGTCTGATGGGCATGGGGGATGACTGGGGGGTCTTTGGGCTGATGATTGATCTGGTGGCTGATGGGGTGGTCTTTGGGCTGATCTGAGGTCTGATGATTGATCTGGTGGCTGATGGGGGGGTCTTTGGGCTGATCTGAGGTCTGATGGGGGCTGACTGGGGGTCTTTGGGCTGATATGGGGGCGGATGGGGGTCTTTGGGCTGATCTGAGGTCTGATGGGGCTGAGTGGGGGTCTCATGGGGGTAGGAAACTAAGATGTCTGTCTGTCTGTCTGTCAAACTCTGCAGAGATGAGAGATGGCTGAAAGAAATCATCATGGTGGTCTGGTCTGAATAGAGAAGATGAAGAAAGAGAACATCTACATCAAAGGAGACGTCACTGGAAGAGGTATGGGTGCGATATATGGGTGAGGCTGTGTGTGGGTGTGGCTTGATGGTGGGCGGGGACATGGGGCCCATGTCCCTCCCAAGACCAGGCTCTGGATCCACCACTGGGGTGGTAGTGGGGAGAGGGGCGGCGACGGCGGTGGCGGGGGGGGGGGGGGTCATGGATTAGTTTCACACCGGGGCCCCATGGATTGTGTGTACGCCACTGGCACTGTACATTGTATAGTGGCTGTGCTTGGTATTGAAACTCAGGCCCATTATCTTGAATGGAATGGGACTGCGTTGTGCCTAGGCTATGTAACTGATGAATAATACATCACCTGGCAAGGTAGAGGCCAGGGTCCTCTTCAAATGGCTGATTGGCGGGGGTGCCAGGAGTCAGACCCCACTGATCTTGAGGATAGGTCATCAATATCAAACTCCTGGAAAACCCCTGGCTTATTAGCCAGCAGACATGACAAAGGCAAGGGCAAAAGACAGGAAGAGTAGAAGGCCTCCTAGGACACCAACTGTGAGCGGCTCAAGTTATAATATATGAATTTCTTAAAAAAGCTCAGTTTTGTTTGTACAACTAATTAAATACTGATTCCACGTGCCCAATAATGCTATAGATACTGGGGTCCAATGAACCTTTCACTTGGTAAGGGAGCTTTTCTTCTGGTTTTACTATAAACATAGCTAAGAGGGCAATTATTCTCCGACAGACCCCTCTGGTATTATCTTATATTCTTTTGGAACAAATGATCAGTCCTATAAAAATCCAACGCATCCAAATCAATCTTTTCCCCTGGCACCTGCTGTTGGAGGGCAGTCAAGAAAAGTTGGGTTCCATTTTCTTTTATCTAATGAATATTGCTAGTGGATAGAGTAGGGAAAGTTCTTCAGGAGCAGGAGGACCCTACTATTAGAATGTATTGGCTCTGATGAGCCAAATTTATTACTTCACGAAGTCTCTCGAGACTTCACATAATAACTTCAGAAATTGATTTATACTGTAAAAAAACATTTCCCGAACTCGGGTTCGGTTCCAAGTGGTACCTGGTATTGAAATGAAGTTTTATACGAATCGACTTTGGATGTTTCATCCGAAGTTGATTCGCTCATTCCTACTCACAATCTAAGTTCCCTATTAGTATGTATTTGTAGTGTGGGAGGAAACCGGAGTACCCGGAGGAAACCCATGCAAACACAAACTCCATGCAGATGTTTTCCTTGGTCAGATTCGAACCTAGGACCCCAGCGCTGCAAGGCAGCAGAGCTAACCATTGAGTTCAAATAGTGAGAATGTTACAAGAAGAGGAGAATGGCATCTATTTATATTTCCTGATGCTTACAATAGAACCAAAATATTCTGTAAGGAGATTATCATCTGTCATATCACCGATATATTCCCTATCACAAAGACTGGGATCGATTTCCTAGAATGCCAATTAACCTATTAGTATGTTTTAGAGTGTGAAAGAAAACCATGGAAATCCAAGCAATCATAGAGTAACATATAAACTCCATGTACTGTACATGTCTCAGTTATATTATTCCCTGATTCAACTCCACAGCTAGATGCATTTCTCTCACAAGCAGTGGGTGTCTCTCTTCTATAGAATCTGCTAACAATGTATGCAGTGGCCTCACTTCCCTCTATGTTTGTTTTCTTCTAAGGAGCTCAGAAAGGGATAAATCACACTTACAGAAAAGCACAAGGCTCCTCTGATCTTCAGATGCAATGTAGGAGCAGTTATTTTATCGGGATCACAATCTTAGCTAGCTCTGACATGAAAACAGGCAGTTGACTGCAAGTTAGGTGGAAGTGAAAACCTTAGTAGCTATTCCTTTACAGCTTCATTCAGGTGGATGAAGGGATATTTTTTGATGTGATTGAAGTGATTTAGAAATTTGCTAGTTAGACCATTCTCTATTAAATTAAATTAAATTGTGTGAAAGTACAGTGACTCTTTAAAGCTGTTACAGATCAGCGAGGGTGGACCCACTGTGCCAATTAACCAGGTTGGCTTTGGGCTGAACCCTAAGAGTGTTATTCCAGGGCTCCCCTGGTATTCAACCTTTAGTCCCTGTACAGAGATCTGGCCATCGCTGCAGGGAAGCAACTGGACCCCAACCTCCTTGGATAGTTCCAGTGTAGTTGGCAGCTTACCCACAGGGGTCAGGGACTTTGGTTGCAAGCACCAGAAGTGCAGGATACAGAAAACGCACCAAAAAGGCAGGAAAACAACAATTATAGTCTGAACAGTTATTAAGACTTGAATTCAGGTTTCTGAGATCCAGTCAGCACACTTGAAGTGTAGATGGTGCCAGACAGGATACTTGGCAGGAACACAGACAACGCAGACTCCCAGAATTGGTGGGTAGAAACTAGCTGCCACCCGCTGCACACAGAAATTAGAAGAGAATATGCTTCCTAATCTTCTCTTACTAACTCAGAAGCATCCCCAGAATAATGGTGGACATTACAGAGAAGCACTCAGGGCTCCAGACTAAAAAAAATGACAAGGAGCCATTGGCTCCTAATCTGAAAAAGTTAGGAGCCAAATGAATTTTTTAGTCGCCAAATGTAAAATACATATTATAATAAAAAAATAAGACTTGTCCCTACAGAGCGGGGGAAGTGGGCTGGGGTGACAGTACACAGTCCGGCATGCTGCCCAGGTGTGTGGCACGGCACAGTAGGGGGCATTCCTTGCGGATCTTCAGCATGTAGGGCCCCTGTGAACACTGAACAGAGTCGTTTCCACTCTGGGGTTCACCTGAACCCCTACTTCTTTGGTGTAAGAGCGATTCAGCCTCAGCTGGCTGAGCAAGGCCTTCAGCTGAGCCCACCGGTAGTTTATTATCCAGGCAGCCAAAGGGAAGGGCAGACTTCATGGGCCCCCTTGTAGGAGGCTAATCCTGTAGGGCCCCTGGGTTTGTAGAGGGCTGCTGCCAGTAAGTTGGCCCATCATAGTTCAGGAAGGGAGGGTACATGATTCCAGCCATGTCAGATCAGAGTGTCCTGCAAGGAGCAGGTGGGCTGCGCGGCTGCCCCTATATCAGCCTGTTAGGCCCCTTGCAGACGAGCGTTCCTCACGCAGTGAGTCCACAGCGGAGCTCCGGCCCGACCTTCCTGCACTCACGGGATTCACATAGCATTATACTGATTTATGATGCTATGTAACCCTTACAGCTCTGGAATGTATTGGATAACACTGGCAGCATTATGCCAGTGTTATCCAATACATTCCAGAGCTGTAAGAGCTACATAGCATCATAAATCAGTATAATGCTATGTGAATCCCGTGAGTGCAGGAAGGTCAGGCCAGGCGTTCATCTGCAAGGGGCCTTATAGCAGGCTCCTTACTTTAATGACCGGCAGCCCTGCAGCCTAACCCCTTCACTACCAGCCACACCAAAGCCTCCCCAGCATGGTGACATCTCGGCACTTACTGACAACTAGACTGATGGCACCCCCGGTCCCTCATACGCACGTGCACCAACAGATGGGACTGGTCCCAATGGACCCAATCGCACTTCGAGTTTACACCTGAGAAACCCCCCTCCCCCCACACCTCAGCATAAAATTGGAGGTAGGTGAGGGGATTAGCGGCAGCATAAAATTGTTGGCGTGCAGAGAGAGAGAGTTGGGGGGTGGGATACTGGGCAGCGGCAGCCAGCAAGTGAAGTCTTAGTGGCAAGCTAACCTGTTGGAGAGAGCAGTCGGCGTGGAGCGGTTTCATGAAGACAAGCCTCTGCAGGGTTCAGCGCGGTAGAATGGGGGTGGTGTGAGGGGAGCAGCAGCAGCCAATGGCAGGGCAGCCCGTGGATACCATGACCAATCAGCAGCCTCCTCACTAATAACAGAGCTCTGTACTGTGCGAAGCTCTGTTATTGGTGTCTGCTGCATGAAATCCCGGTTCTTCTTAAAGTGGCAGAGCAGCGGAGGGACTAGGCGCAAATGGCGACAAGACTACAAAGTCTTGTCGCCATTTTGCATTTTAAAGTCGCATTGGCGACCATTTTGGTCGCCATCTGGAGCCCTGGCACTGACCTGTATGGTTGTGAATAAAGCATTTAGGCTGAGACATAAACTTCCTGTATAGCTGCAGCAGCCTCTTAGGTGTCTCTACTGGAGTTCTGTCTTATTCAGCTCTTCCTCACTCCTCCCCTGTCCCCTCTCCATAGACTTGTGTTGCAAGGAGGGGAGAAGGTGTAAACAGATGATGACATGAGAACTAGATATTTCTCACTTATACGACATATTAAAACGTTTCTTACAGTCGATTGTCCTATTGATTCTGCAAAGCTCTGTGAAAAGTTAGTGACTATTTAAATATGGATGACCTATCCTCAGGATAAGTCACTGATATCAGATCAGTGGGGATCTTACGTCCAATAGCTCCACCAGCTGTTAGAAGGGTCTGTGGCACTTGGGTGATCACTATGGCCACTTCCTTTGGTTATGAAGTGAAGTCTATTGGTCATATGGCCTTTGTACGGCTCAATCCAACTAAAGTAAAGGAAACTGAGCTGCAAAATCAGGCACAGCTACTATACAATGAATGGTGCTATGCTTGGTATACCATGAAGAAGCGCCTTCAATCAGCTGATCGGCAGTGGTGTCGGGAGTTGTCTCATCACCAATAAGTTATTAATGACCTGTTCTGAGGATAGGTCTGCAATATGTAAGTCTTTAATCCATAAAAAAAGCCCTTTTACATGGGCAACTGTAAATGTGCAACAGATCACCCAACAAATCAGCATATGGTAGAACCCATTTACCCCCAGCAGTATCCTTGTGATCACATGCAGAGTTGCTGAGAGTTCTTACACATAGCATACAACAAATGATGAAGTGCCTATATAGTGTAAAAGGTCTGTAAGTACTGTCTGCGTCACATTTATTACCTACCCACAGTACTTTATGCTTCTATTAGATCATGCTAACAGCTAAACACCTGATTCACATGACATTTATGCCATACAGCTGGCATCTGCTTTTTGGTGCTAACTGCAAATAAAAGCACATAGCCCCAGAACAGTTCGATCCTAAAGCCATTGTATAGGTCTGGACGTTTTTTTAATGTTCTTTTTTGAGTTCATATCAAGTTTTTTTAGCACTTACTATAAAATAAATGTATCCGGCTAGAACAGGAGGCATGCCTATACGTTTGTATCCTGATATCGCTGCCTTCTATTGTTAAAATTGAGTATATTTCTGTTTTGTATCAGTGCAGGCTGCACTTTTCTGTCCTTAAAGGGAGTCTGTCACCACATTTGGGCATTATAGACCACTTACATAGCGTTCTGGCATAGTTTTTAAAGAATCAAATGGTACCTTTGTTGTGTTCTTCTGTGGTTCACCTGCGACAAAAACGTACTTTTATTGATATGTAAATGAGTGCTCACAAGAGCCCATGGGCGGCAGTAACTTCTTTGGAGCCCAGGCTGCTCATCCTCTTTTGTTAATATGCCCGCCCCAGCCTCTGCCCATCCTTCTCTTCCCTTGCGTCCTCCTCCTCTTCCCGTGAAATCCCGCGCCTGCGCTCTGCCCTGATTGGCCAGGGCATGCGCAGTAGCTACAGCGATGCCATGTCCACAGTGGGCATTGCAGTGCACATGCCCCGGCCAAGCAAGGCAGAGCAAAGGTGCGGGATTTTACGGGGAGAGGAGGAGGACGCAAGGTAAGAGAAGGGCAGGCAGAGGCTGGGGCGGGGGATATTAACAAAAGAGAATGAGCAGCCTGGGCTCCAAAGAAGTTAACGCCGCCCCAGGGCTCTTGAGAGCCCTCATTTACATATCAATAAAAGTACGTTTTTGTCGCAGGTGAACCACAGAAGAACGCAACAAAGGTACCATTTAATTCTTCTAAAGTTATGCCAGAATGCTATGTACAGTTGTGTTCAAAATTATTCAACCCCCACTGAAATTGAGTGTTTTGGCCAGTTTGACATTGATTTTGATCATTTCAGTCATCTTGTTTACAATTAAATAAAAAAGGCACTTGTAAGTCAGACAAATATAACATAACATTTATAATGAAATAACCACAAATGTCTTTTCTGTGCTCACATCATTATCAGTTTTATTCAACCCCCAAGTGACATTCAATCTTAGTACTTAGTACAACATCCTTTTCCAGTTATAACAGCTTTTAAACGTGAAGCATAGCTTGACACAAGTGTCTTGCAGCGATCTACGGGTATCTTCGCCCATTCTTCATGGGCAAAAGCCTCCAGTTCAGTCACATTCTTAGGCTTGCGCGCTGCAACTGCTTTCTTTAAGTCCCACCAGAGGTTCTCAATCGGATTTAAGTCTGGTGACTGCGATGGCCACTTCAAAATGTTCCAGCCTTTAATCTGCAACCATGCTCTAGTGGACTTGGAGGAATGCTTGGGATCATTGTCCTGTTGAAAGGTCCAACGTCTCCCAAGCCTCAGGTTTGTGACGGACTGCATCACATTTTCATCCAATATTTCCTGGTACTGAAGAGAATTCATGGTACCTTGCACACGCTGAAGCTTCCCTGTACCTGTAGAAGCAAAACAGCCCCAAAGCATGATTGACCCCCCCGCCATGCTTCACAGTAGGCAAGGTGTTCTTTTCTTCATAGGCCTTGTTCTTCCTCCTCCAAACATAGCGATGATCCATGGGCCCAGACAGTTCTAATTTTGTTTCATCAGTCCACAGAACACTATCCCAAAACTTTTGTGGTTTGTCCACATGACTTTTGGCATACTGCAGTCGACTCTTCTTATTCTTTGGAGACAGCAAGGGGGTGCGCCTGGGAGTTCTGGCATGGAGGCCTTCATTACGCAGTGTGCGCCTTATTGTCTGAGCTGAAACTTCAGTACCCGCATCTGACAAATCTTTTTTCAGTTCCTCAGCAGTCACACGGGGACTTTTCTCCACTTTGCGCTTCAGGTAGCACACAGCAGTCGAAGTCAGCATCTTCTTTCTGCCACGACCAGGTAGCGTTTCAACAGTGCCCCTTGCCTTTAATTTGCGATCGATGCTTCCTATGGTGTCTCTTGGTATGTTTAACATCTTTGCAATCTTCTTATAGCCATTGCCCTTCCTGTGAAGAGAAATCACCTCTTCTCTTGTCTTCCTGGACCATTCTCTTGACTTCACCATGTCTGTAAACACACCAGTAAATGTCTAGAAGGAGCTGAGTATCACAGTCATTTTACATCTGCCTAATTGGTGCTTATTATGCTTGATTGCTTCTCCTTGATATCCAATAGGTGTTTTCATTACCTGATCGAAAACATTTGAATGAACCTCTGTTCTTAAGAGTGGTCGTCTTGAAGGGGTTGAATAATTGTGTCAATGAAGAAATCACAAAAAAAATTTTTTAATACTGTATTACAAAAACAATTGATGTCATTTTAGTTGCATTTGGTTCTTTAAAAAGTCCTTGTAAGATTTCATTCTGAACACAATTACAAATGTACACTAAATTCCCTAAAACCCTTTACAGCATTGGGGGTTGAATAATTTTGAACACAACTGTAAGTGGTCTATAATGTCCAAATGTGGTGACAGACTCCTTTTAAGGACAGAAAAGTGCAGCCTGCACTGATACAAAACAGAAATATACTCATTTTTAACAATAGAAGGCAGTGACAACAGGATACAACCATATAGGCATGCCTCCTGTTCTAGCTGGATACTTTTATGTTATAGTAAGTGCTGAAAAACTTGATATAAACTTAGCCTAAAGGGGGTGACTCAAAAAAGAACATATTAGGGACTTGCTATTTATACATTAACCTTTAAATTGGTTCTAGAAGTGGAGCTTCACTTTAACATTATACTGACTCAACATAGAATAAAAAGTTAAAGGGTTTGTCCCGTTAAAAATACTCTTACATTTATCAAACCAGCACCCGGATCTGAATACTTTTGTAATTTAGCATACTCACAGCATTATTCAATAACATTTATCTGTTTAGCACCGCCTGCTGTTTGTTCTTCTCTTCATCTCTCTGTCTACTTTGCTGAGGTGGTCAGAAATGCTCAGTTCTATCCGTTAACTGCCACCAGCCACATATAATGGGGGCGTTACCATTACACCTAGAGGCAACTGCTGCACCCTGCTGCACCCTCTGCACTTTGATTGACATGATGACGTTTACGCTGCCTGGCCCTGTGAATCAAAGCGCAGAGGGTGCGGCAGTTGCAGAGAGAGCAGAGCCTCTAGGTGTAATGGTAATGCCCCCGTTGCTCATAGAGGCTCATTTGTATACATTAAAACATCATATTTCTCAGCAATGCGGGCACATACGAACATGGGACCAACACAGACACCTTCAGCTGCCAAGCGCACATGTAACAGGTCAGCCAGTGCCATAGGGACAGATCTGCTGACAGATGCCCTTTAATCATGGGATAACCCTTTAAACACTTCAGGAAAAGAATAAGATGGTTCATGGTCAAAATCCATATACATTGCTATTATAGACTAAATAATTAACGAGTGAAATGAAAAAAAAAACTTTATGGGGAGAATTATTAATATTAAAGGGGTGGTTTCACTTCAACAAATGACATTGATACACTGCTTGTATCCAGGGGTTATGACCACCCTGTAATCCAGAAGCCGTGGCTGTGCTTGCACACTATAGGAAGAAGTCTAAATGTTCTCCCGTAGTCTTGGCCACCAGAGAGGCCAGCACTTTTTCCTATAGTGTGCCAACATGACCACCGCTGATGGACTGCAGGGTGGTCTGTAACCATGGAAACGAGCAGTGTATAATGTGATGGAAAAATGAATCCAGCCAGCAAAGGAAGCAATATGGACAATCACAATACTTTAGGAAGTGCCTTGTAGTTACTTTCATGATAAATGCCATTTGCTGAAGTGAGACAACCCCTTTAATTGTAGGATCAGGGATAGGGTAAAAGGGTGCAGCTCTGAGGCCCAGGTCCCTCTGATACAAGTGGAAGAAGTTGGAAACATTGTTGCAGATGATTCCTAAATAAAACGGTCACATAGCTACTGATAAATCTGCCCCATTCCATTTAAAAACAGGATTGTTTCTACGAATGAGGATTGAATATTATTTAATTCGGCAAACGAGGTGTTAATGCACCCGAGGAGCTTGGAGACTCCAAGTCATTTGTGTAAACATCTGAGTCACATACCTGCAGTCTGTTCTCTATGCTAAAGCCTATGATATTTTCTTATCTACGCAGTGCAGAGAGCAGTCAGCCCAAACACACACCCACGCATCGGCAGATACTCAAACAGCCCAAACAGTCACCCCGCACACGTCTTTATGCAGAGTGGGAGACTGCATGATCCAAAGACCCTAATACACGAGCCTGGCAATGAGCCTCAGGGGTGTCCCAAGAGATAGCAGCCACTAAATCATCAGTACAGGTGACATCACTACCAGAGCCGCATTGCAAAACGCAACACGTTCACCGCACATTACACTAAAACACATTGCATTTCGCAATTTCTTCACACAGTGTACCAAATAAGGTGTTATTTTTAACAAATCCAAACGGAGTGATTTCTAACTCAGAACATTCAGAACATTATGTGGTGAAAACATTGGAACAATTCGAGATTTTTTTTTATTAAAGTGACAGTTGTAGTAGACCTAGCATTCAATACTCCCTATATAGGCATTATACGGAATAGGACATAGCAGACTGTATACAAAGTGCAGTAGTTGCATGCCTAGGTCTGTGCTGCAGAGCAAAAAAAATAAAAAAACACTTGGTCCAGGGTATATTAATGTAAGAAAGAAACAATAGCCAAAGGCTATACAAACCCTTTAATCTATTACCCTGAAACGTAACTTTTATTACATAGTAACATAGTTTATAAGGCTGAAAAAAAGACATTTGTTCATCCAGTTCGGCCTGTTATCCTGCAAGTTGATCCAGAGGAAGGCAGAAAAAAACTCTGCGAGGTAGAAGCCAATGGTCCTCAATTTACGGGAAAAAAAATTCCTTCCTGACTCCAATCAGGCAATCAGAATAACTCCCTGGATTAATGACCCATCTCTAGTAATTATAACCTGTAATATTATTATAGTCCAGAAATACATCCAGTCTCCCCTTGAACTCTTTTAGTAAATTCACCATCACAACCTTCTCAGGCAGAGAGTTCCATAGTCTCACTGCTCTTACTGTAAAGAATACTCCTCTATTACATATAACAATAATAATGTGCCCTGAATTATGTCAGCAGAGTTATAATATGGATGGCATATACAGCTCTATAAGTGGTTAGCCAGAACACTTACTCAGATACGTGGCCCACAAACTGGCCACCAGCCTAATAATACCTATACGATTACACTGAATATGGGGGTGATATATCTATTATTTGTCTGTCATCTGCTACACAGAACCTATTATCTGCATATATTCTTTTGACTATACCTACACACTTTACGTACAGTGCATATAACATCAATACATCAAATACCACTCGTCTGAAGAGCCTATTGTCACTAGAATATGACAGGCCCATTCTGGCTGAACACTTACTATAAAAAGTGTCGTCTGAATTAGGTCTGAATAAGTGTTCTGGTTAACCACTCCCAGAGCGTTAGATGCCATCCATATTATAACTCTGGTGACAACTAATTACTGTAATACATCAACTAAGAGGGATTTTACTTTGTAATTCAGGGCACATTATTTTATCTAATAAAAGTTACGTTTTAGGGCAACAGGTCAAAAACAGGGTTTATATAATCTTTGGCTATTGGTTCTTTTTGATTTTTTAACACCCACTCAACACAGCCTTTTTTTTTTAATTTTAGTGATGATCCCCACCTTTCTTTTCACAGTGCATATCATTTTAGATAATTTCATTATTTAATTTTTTTGTAGGAAAATGTGTCTAAAAACAGCAAATCTAGTTTTTATTGTCATATTTCAGACATTTTTGGAGCAGTAATGATTGTTTATTTTTTTATTGATTGCATCTTTTATATCATAAATACAAAGGTTTTGGGGTTTTAATTTTCAATATTTGCTTTTTTAATATCTATCTATCTACAAAGAAAAAAGAGGTCAGTCAGCACATCCCAATGCACAGGGGCACGTTGCTATGGCTGAAAACACAAAGAAAAAAATACAATGCAACAGCACTCTGCAAACCAAATAAAGTACAAAAAAAGTACTCTAATGATAATGCTATGATTATTAAGTAAATTTGAGATTCTTGGCAAATACATTTTGTACAAAATTATTTGGGCCCGTCTGCCACACGTCAAGGTGATCTCTGTAAGATGGCGCCAAACAAATTCATACCTCTCCTGGTGCCAAAAGGCTTCCAGTAAATGAGGGAGCCTTTTGGCACCAGAAGAGGTATAGGGTGGACTCTCATTGCATTTATTGGGGGCCATCTGGCACCAGGAGAAGTGTGGAGTGGGCTCGGCATGCATGTTGGTACCTGCATTTCCTGAATTTAATGGAGGCCATTTTGGCACCAAAAATGACCAAAATTAAGGTGCGCCCAGCATACATGTGAAACTTACACTCCCTGAATTCTATGGTAGCCGGACTCATGGCACATAACAGGCAGAATTTAGTGTTAGGTTCCCGTCTTACAGAGATCGCCTTGATGTGTGGCAGACAGTCCCAAATAATTTTGTACAAAATGTATTTGTGCAAAATTAGCATTAGCATTAGAATCCTTTATTTGGTTTGCAGAGTGCTGTTGCATTGTATTTTTTTCTTTGTATTTCTATCTATCTATCTATCTATCTATCTATCTATCTATCTATCCATCCATCCAATATCTACCACTGTTGGCTGATCCTTATAGGCTTGTGAGGAGGGAGACTTCTTCACACACTCTTGTTTCTTTACTGCAGGGTCTCTCAGCTGGGTAACCCATGTTCCTTTTGAGCACCAAGACCCCCTTACTGGCAGGACCATTCGTCTTGCCCACTCCAACATGTAGAATTATACACTTCTAAAACATGCTTGTGGGAGGAAAACTCCTTCTCCTCCTGCCGCCACAATTTCCTGAATTCCCTTCTCCAACAGGAGTAAAATTCCTTCATCTCCTGCATGTGCCATTCTGAAATCACCTGCTGCAGCAGTCCTTTTTCAGTACTCACCCCCAGCAGAGAGGTGAGCGTATTCCACATGGCATGTGCCTCACTACTCAAGATGGCAACAGAATCTGTGATGAATGCTCAGTCCACTTAGATGAAAAAGCACCTCCAAAATACAGATCTGAAGCATGACTAACTTACTAAGTGCAATGAACACGTTATCTGCTGTCTCAGGCTTTCTCTCCATTTAGGTCCAACTTTTGGTTATTTGCTCTCAGGCTGGATGACCACAACAGGCAGAACAATGTCACTGTCATGACAGACGTGCTCTGTTAGCATGTGTTGTGTTAAAGGTATTGCTTACACCAGGTACTGCACAACAGGAAAACCCCCACAGAGCACTGTGCCTGAGCATTACAGAATCTCAGCTGTTCTTCTAGGCAGCACAGTGTTAATGGATTTCAAATGGCAGTCAGTAAAATAATATATTGATTACATTTATACAATGACATATTAAAGAGGAGCTATGCTTAAAGCCATATAAAATGCAAAAAAAAGGGGAGTTGTTCTAAAGAGCCATGGGACTGGCCTTTCATGTAATACATACACATTTAATTCATTTTTTCCAGATATTCCCAAACCAAAATTTACAGGCAGGGCATGTGAAAAAAATCAAAGCCTTTTGAGATGAGTGTCCATCATTTTCAATGTTGGCCGTAAAACTTGCAGAGGCAAAATTAAATTGTAGTGAGCCTTTGGGCTGTGGTCAGTGATGTCCCCTGTGCCTACAGCATAAGGTGAGACCATCAGACAAGTGTCAAAGCTGTCAGCATAGAATAGCAATATAAAGTGACAGCTGCCCCTCTGAGTCCCACTGACAGAAGAAAACGGAAAGGAAGCCCGTGGGCCTAGTCAGCTACTAGACACTTGAGGGCCAACCACTCAGTAGTGTGATCAATAAGCAGCATTGTACAGAATTTGAAACTATGTCCTGGCCACAACTGGAAATGCTGATAACAAAGCAGATCTTAAATAGACCACTTGGACACATAAATCAATGACTACTGAAGTCAATGTAATGAAATAAAATGAAATAAAACACAATCTTAGCATGTCTTGTTCCGATGCTCCCCCTTGCCCTGCTGTGCATGGCGCAGGGCAAGACATGTTTTCTTTACTGCTGGTGAAGGACCGGGCTTCACATGAGTATGCTTAGTCGAGATTTCCACCTAGAAGTAATCCCGACGATGGGCGGCCTATAATGATGCTGTAGGCTGCTTTGTAGCATAGGGCAGCGCTATAGGCCGCCTATTTGTGCCGGTGATGTCACCGGGATCACTGCTAGGTGGAAGTCCCCGCCTGGAATAGAGAGGATTTACACAAAACTGACCTTGCCCTGCGCGATGCAGTGGCAGGTAAGGGGGAGCATTGGCGCATGAAATGAAGAAGTGAAGAAGAGATCAAGAACTACAGCATGTAGATTTTATTTCATGCTTGGCAATAATCATGTAACGTTTCGGCTCGCAGGCCTTTATCAGACACTAGCCATATTGAGCGAAAAAACGGGAATTATAAAAGGAAAACAAAAATGACCAAAGTTGAGATGCAATCATTAGTGATGGGCGGCAAGGGCAATATTCAAATTCGTGATATTTCGCGAATATTTTCTTGATTGCGGAAATCGGCAATTTAAAAATTCACATTACGAAAATTCGCATTTAACACTACTCCTAAGATCAAAGATATTGCAGCCTTCTAATTGGCCCACAAGCTAGAAGCAGGGAGGGATCATGTGTACTGTTTAAAGAAAAATCTTGAATATTCGAAATTCAGAATATATATTACTATATTCTAAATATTCGCGAATTCTCGAAGTGCCAATATTCGTGCTAAAAATTCGCAATTCGAATATTCGTGATCAACACTAGCAATCATTATGGTCAGTATACATAGTATTATTAAATAATAACGTAACATTAACAAAAGATCATAATGCTATGGAAGTGAAGACGAGATTATGTCCGGACAACCCCTTTAATGGACAGAGCACCACTGCTCTGATCCCCCTCTCCAGACTCTGTTTACATGACTGCAGCAGTGATACGTCCATATACTGTAATGAACAGGACCACTGCAGTCAATCACTAGCCTCAGTGGTCTTGACGGAAACCAGTAATTGGCTGCAGTGGTCACGTGCAGTATACATCTTCACTGCAACTAAGAAGATATCCACAAAAAATACAGAGAGTATGGAGACAGCGCGTCCTTTCTGTGAGGTTTATTCCAGATGTGACATACTTGAAAAAGGCTTGTTGGCCAAAATGTTGCATCTGGAATAAACCTTACAAAAAGGACGTGCCGTCGTCTCCATACTCTCTTTATTTTTGCGGATATCCGACTTGTTAGGGGAATCTAACCACTTCCCCTGGAAACGTGCACCTACCGTCAGATCTACCTGGGCGTGCTGGCCACCATCTTTGATTTTTTGCAGCTAAGAAGATAACATCATGGCTGCAGTCATCGGAGGATCAGAGCGGTGGCGCTGGAGCAGAGGGGGTTTGAACCAGTATGTATAACCTATTTTATTATTTTATTCCATTCCCTGCCATTTAACAATTTTTTATTTTAACTCAGACAACCCCCATAAGACTACAGTGTCATACCTTATTTTAATTCTGTACATGTATATCTCAGTCTTGCTTTTTCCCACCAGTGAATAGCGACTCTTATGTTATTGTTGTACATGTCAGCTCACACATTGCTATTCATATGGACAGTACCGACTATTCACAGCCTATAATTGTGTGTTCTTTTTAGACTGACAGTCCGCCTTTTAGAGGTAAATCGCTCTGCCCTACATTTCGCTCACATTGTGGACATGTATTACGTTTTTTAGGCTGGATCTCCCTGTGTGAGCACTGCAGTCCACAGCAGCACCCTCTTGATTTTTTATTCTCTTATTTTCTCCCATTCATTGCCTGTGCAGCAGGTTACAAACATTGGAAATGCACTGACATTAAATGACCCTTCTAACTATGTCCTAGTACAGTATGTCCACTTTTCTTGTCCCTTTTAGTTTTTTTTAGGCTATCTTACATCTTCACTATGATATTTCTCCGACAGCCAAGAGTTTTTTTACTAAGACGTCATCAAGTGCCACAATTTGTTGAGGGGACCATTGTCTGGTTTAAATAATATATGATATAAGATAATACATTACAATGTGCTTATATACTATATACGTCAAAACTAGCAGGGTAGCAGGTTTAGCAGTTGCTATGGGGCCCCACAACTACGGGGCCCATCTCTACTCAGGCATAAGGTCAGTGGCGTAACTAGAGTTCTATGGGCCCCAGGGCAAACTTTGAATTGGGCCCCCCCCCCCGAGCCCCCGCCCACTATGGGTTTGAATATATATACATTTTGCCCCCTCTGTATATTTTCCATTTTGCCCCCTCTGTATATATCCATTTTACCCCCCTGCATATATTCCACTTTGCCCCTCTGTATATATTCCATTTTACCCCCCTGCATATATTCCACTTTGCCCCTCTGTATATATTCCATTTTGCCCCCCTGTATATATTCCATTTTGCCCCTCTGTATATATTCCATTTTGCCCCTCTGTATATATTCCATTTTTCCCCCCTGTATTTATTCCATTTTGCCCCTATGTATATATTCCAATTTTTGCCCTATATATTTTGTGATTTTGCCCCCGGGGCCGGGCCCCTCAGTATGAAGGATTTGCTGCCACCTGCCAGTGCCGTGCCGCTCCCTCATATGGCCGGCAGGGGCCCCCCTTTCAGAATTCAGACTGTGGTGTCGATTGCCAGGTGCCCCCAGCATGAAGCCGGCGGTGTGCACACATACACATACAAAAAAAAATACTTACCTACTCTCTGCTCCGTTCCAGACTTCAGTTGACGCCGTCTTGTTCTCACCTCACGAGTGCGCTGTGTCATCCTGTCAACCAGCGTAATCCTGCGAGACCCGGCGCTGAGGTCACAGGTTTTGAAGGATCATCACAGCAGCTACTAGTTACCAGGCACAGAGGCTGTTAAAAGCACTTTTGGGGCTGCGGACCCCCCCCCCTTCCAGCCAGGCCCGGTCGCACCCTCAGCGACCGCGATCATTACGCCACTGCATAAGGTGCAGTTAGTGATAAAATGCATACAAGGTGCCATGAAAAGTTTAGCAAGAGCCCAATCTATAATTTACTATAGAGCCTCAAGGTTACTTCTTCTGTTTGCATTATCTTTTCTGTTCAGCATTACTTTTTGCACTTGTGCTGTGATTTCACTACATTATTCCTGTACTATGACGACATATGTGAATTATTCTTGCAAGTGATATCAAAGTTTGTATAATTCCAGTGTCACTGAGTACATTATCCTTCTGCTGTGACATCACTGTCTGTATTATGCCAATATTGTGACAGCAACAGGTGCACTATCGCGGTACTGTGACATCACTGAGTACATTATCCTTCTACTGTGACATCACTGTCTGTATTCCGACAATATTGTGACAGCAAAAGGTGCACTATCCCGATACTGTGATATCACTGTGTACATTAGCCTTGTACTGTGACATCATTTTCTGTATTATGCCAATATTGTTATTAGGGATGTCCCGATACCATTTTTTTAAGACCGAGTACGAGTACCGATACTTTTATTTAAGTACTCGCCGATACCAATTACCGATACCTCGTATAAACAGCCCCGCAGTTACTGATAGCAATGAAAAAAATTAAAGCTGGAATTTGGTTGCTGTGGACAACGGCTTTTCTTTTCCTTTGTACAAGTGTTAATAAATTAATAAATGGTAATATAATAGCGTTTTCAAACCAATGTGCCTCCAGGGGGATCTGTTTTTGGGGGATCTGTGGAGGACACACTGTTGTGGAGGATCTGTGGATGTCACCGTTATGGGGGGGATCTGTGGATGACGCACTGTTATGGGGGGATCTGTGGATGACGCACTGTTATGGGGGATCTGTGGATAACACAGTGTTATGGGGGATCTGTGGATGACGCACTGTTATGGGGATCTGTGGATGACGCACTGTTATGGGGGATCTGTGGATGGCACCGTTATGGGGGGACCTGTGGACGTCACCGTTATGGGGGGACCTGTGGACGTCACCGTTATGGGGGGACCTGTGGACGTCACCGTTATGGGGGGACCTGTGGGCGTCACCGTTATGGGGGGACCTGTGGGCGTCACCGTTATGGGGGGACCTGTGGACATCACCGTTATGGGGGAGGGGGACCTGTGGACATCACTGTTATGGGGGGAGCCTGTGGACATTACTGTTATGGGGGAACCTGTGGACATCACTGTTATGGGGGACAGGGGACCTGTGGACATCACTGTTATGGGGGGGACCTGTGGACATCACTGTTATGGGGGACGGGACCTGTGGACATCACTGTTATGGGGGGATCTGTGGATGAGGCTGTAATGGGGGGATCTGTGGATGAGGCTGTAATGGGGGGATCTGTGGATGACACTGTTAGGGGCTATGTGGATGACACATATATAGCATCTTATGCTATATACATGTCATCCACAGATCCCCATTAGTGTCGGGGCCGGTGCAGCTTGACTCATACACCGGCCCGCAGCTGCTATATTCTGTTTCATTAACCCTAACTTACTGTGCCCGTGATTACTAACTATTAATGCGCAGTCCCTCCATGCTCCTGCCCCGCGCCTTCTGTAATCATAAAGTGGGCGGAGCAGGCAGGCGGGACATGAGGCGCATGGAGGAACTGAGAGCTCAAGCTGCCCGATTCCTCCATGCGCTTCATGTCCTGCCTGCCAGCTCCGCCCACTTTATGATTACAGAAGGCGCTGGCAGGAGCATGGAGGACTGCGCATATAGTCGTAATCACGGGCACAGTAAGTTAGGGTTAATGAAACACAATATAGCCGCTGCCGAACCGGAACTTCCGGTATCGGCAGTGGTATCGGCGGCATTTTTACGAGTACAAGTACTCGTGAAAATGCCGGTATCGGTCCCGATACCGATACTAGTATCGGTATCGGGACATCCCTAATTGTTATATCAATGGGTGCATTTTCCCCATACCGTGACTTTACTGTGTACATTAACTCTGTACTGTAACATCACTGTCTGTATTATGCCAATAGTTTGATATCAATGGGAGCAGGATCCCTGTACCATGACATGACTGTGTGTATTATGCCAATATTGTAATATCAATGGGTACATTTTCCCCATACTGTGGCGACTGTGTACATTATCCTTGTACTGTGACACCACTGTATGTATTATGCCAATATTGTGACAGCAACAGGTGCACTATCGCGGTACTGTGACATCACTGTGTATATTATCCCTGTACTGTAACATCACTGTTTGTATTATGTCAATAGTTTGATATTAATGGGAGCAGGATCCCTATACTGTGATATCACTGTGTATATTATCCCTGTACCTTTGACATCACTCTGTGCATTATGCCAATATTGTGATATCAATAGGTGCACTATCCCTTGACTGTGACATCACTGTGTACATTATACTTGTACAGTGACATCACTGTGTGCACTATCTCTGCACTATTAATGTGTCTTAGCCTTGTGCATTAGGTAGACCAGTCATAAAGTTTGTGAACATGTTGTTAAAAGTGGTCATGGTGAAATTGGGCCACATTCCGAGTTTTGCATGGTTATATGTTACGCCCCTGTTACAGCACTGAATATTCCTTTCCAAAACAACCAATTTATCTTCTGTCTCATCCATGTACTCCCTCTCAGTGTGATCATATTAGATAAAATCCTAGCTGCAGATGAACTTGTCATTTTTGAGTATCTTGCACCAAGGGAATTAGACAGTTTAATTTACTTGGGAAATAATGCATGCATTTTAGACGACCAGTAACGTTCCAGTAATTTCCTGTTTTTCATTCCTTGAGGCAACAAGATTGCAGTATATTTGCATGAAAGCAGCCATTATGTTCTGATGCCTGCCTCAAAACTGTATATGCACAAGGTATTTCATACAGTATACTGTCTATTTCTGCTCTAGTACAAAAGAACACCATGTGTGATATTAATTGATGATCCAGCAAAACTGAAGCTGTGGATACAAAGAACAGGAAGATTCCTCCTATCTATCATATGCTAACATCTCAAAAACGTACGGGTTATATAGGCATGATCATCCTATGGACTGGTATCAAATGGGATATTACACAATGTCTTGTCAATTTTGGACCACATACACACAATGTGGTCTAAAGGTTGAACCTGAGGTCTAAAGGAAACGTATTACACGGCTTAATACATATGTAAATGAACGCAATGCTTCAAAATCCCAAAAGGAGTTTCTAGGATTTAAATAATAGTTATTGATTGTACATTTTCTGAACTTTCCAATTGTTCTGCCCAGCAGGGTTAGAAAATGATTATAGATCACTTCTGCCAGAGTCAGGGTATTTTAGAGTGTTTACTGTGGTTATAGCACCATCTAGCGGTGTTAAATTGTATTGCACTTTGTTTTCTTGTTACAAGACTACTGCATTGTGGGTTATTGCAAAGCATCCTGGGAAAGATAAGCCCCCAGGACACAGTACAGAGCTCTCCTATGCATGTTTCCTTCTAAAACTCTACTATCCTTGCAAAATCATATCTGGTAAGAGATATACCTCTGTTTCAGGGATATTGTGTATGCAGAGCTTTTTAGTCAGTTGTAATTGTTACTTAGGGAGTTGTTATTACTGTTAGCTAGCCATGTAATCCTATGTATAGGTAGCCATTTTACCATGTGCCTTCACTGTCATTGTAAATGTTATAGTACATGCTATTCTATGCTTTATACTTACATGTGTTATTTGTATTCTTGTAGTTTTACCAATCAATCGTATACAATCACATATATACAACCTTTTGACCAATAAACAAGTCAGACTACAACGAACAGTCCTCTTATTTGGAAGACAGGGATGGTTTATGCTGAATGTCAGACTGCACACTGTGTGAATGTGTAAGAAGGCAGAACACAAATGTACTTCCTGTTTCTATCCGTCAACATTTTCAAGATCACTGTTTGAAGTCATTGAGTGAAAACAATCTTGTTTATATTCAAACGCTATGAAATCATATGTCTGTCTCACAGTGAAGAGGTCGATACAATTGTATACCGTGTGAACAATATTCTTTGGCCTGAGTACTTCTGCCTAACAAATCTCTCACCTCTCTTTAAAGGGATTTTCTTTTAGGTATTGATGAACTACAGTATCCTTTGTATAGGTCCGACGCCCAGCATCTCCACTGACCAGCCATTTGACAAAGCCATGACAGTGGAAGGAGCCGGAAGAACTGTATTTAAGTTAAAGAGTGTCTTTCACCTCAAAAAAACATTTTTCAACACTCACATCTTTCTGTGCAAAATTTCCCCCACATTAAAAAGCCTCTTACCTTATTGCTGTACCTCCTATAGATCTTCAGAAAATCACCTTAATTGCAGATGTCAATCACAGTTAAAGGTGCCCAGGGGCGGCGTCATAACAGCCGTTGCCCAGGCCGCGCGCTCATCTTCTTAACTGTGCACTCCCCCTTTCACCCAGATGGCCCGCCCAGTGTCTTCAGCTTGTCCTCCTCCTCAAGTGGCTAAATCCCGCACCTGCGCCGAGGATACGGATGTCTGCGCTGGTTTCCCGATTACTGGCAGAAGCTTCGGAGTATCCAGTGCGCAGGCGCCAGCCCGAACGTCACATTACAGCAAGCTGCGCACAGTAAGGACAGCCCTTCAATGCAGCGTATGCAGGAGTGTTTCTGTACAGGCCTGTGCACAGGATACCCCAATGCTTTTTCCAGTAATCGGGAAACCAGTGCGCAGGCGCGGACATCCGGATCCTCGTCGCAGACGCGGGATTTGGCCACTGTAGGATGAGGACAAGCTGAAGACACTGGGCGGGCCGTCTGGGTGAAAGGGGGAGTGCACAGTAATAAAGATGAGTGCATGGCCTGGGCACCGGCCGTTATGACGCCGCCGCCGGGCACCTTCAACTGTGATTGACATCTGTAATAAAAGTGATTTTCTAAAGATCTGTAGGAGGTACAGCAATACGGTAAGAGGCTTTTTAATGTGGGGGCAATTTTGCACAGAAAGATGTGAGTGTTAAAAAATGTTTTTTTGAGGTGAAAGACTCCCTTTAGTGGGAGCTGATCTGCAGTACGCTGCCATGGCCATCACACAGTGGATGGAGACTTCTACTTCTGGCTCCATCCACTGTTACAGTGCATTTGGAAAGTCTTCAGAACCTTTCATTTTTTTTTCACATTTTCTTATATTGCAGTCTTGTGCTAAAATAAAATTAAAACATGCCCCCCCATCAATCTGAACTCTACCCCCCATAATGAGAAAGCAAAAACAGAATTTTTGGCAAATGTATTAAAAACTGAAAAACTAAAAATTTGCATGGACATAAATATTCAGAACCTTTGCTATGACACTTGGGATTTCGCTCTGGGGCATTTTCGTTTCTCTTGATCATTTTTGAGATGTTTCTACACTTTGACTGGAGTCCACTTGTGGTACCGTACATTCAGTTGATTGGACAAGATTTTAAAAGATACACCTCTGTCTACATAAGTTCTCACATCTGACAATGTGTATCAAAGCAAAAACCAAGCCATAAGGTGGAAAGAACTGCCGGTAGAGCCCAGAGACAGGAATGTGTGGTGACACAGATCTGTAGATAGGTACAAAAAATTTTTGTTGCACTGAAAGTTCCCAAGAGTTTAGTGGCCTCCATAATTTTTAAATGAAAGAATTTTGGAGCAAACAGGACTTTTAACAGAGCTGGCCACCCCACCCAACTAAGTAATTGAGGGAAAGGACTTTGGTAAGAAAGCTATGGATCTTTGGCTGAGCTCCAAAGATCCTGTGTGCAGATCGAAGAAACTTCCAGAAAGTCAACTATCACTGCAGCACTCTATCAATCTCTTCTTTATGGCAGAGTGGCCAAAAAGAAGCCTCTCCTCAGTAAAATATGCATGAAGGTTTGTAAAAAAACAAAAACACCCAAACGACTCTCAGACTGTGAGAAACAAGGTTCTATGGTCTGATGAAATCAAGATTGAACTTTTTGCTCTGTTTTGAACACAATCAAACATTGCTGGAGAGACCTGAAAATGGCTGTCCACCAATAGTCCCCATCAAATCTGACAGAGCTTAAGAGGATCTGCAGAGAAGAATGGTGTGAAAACCATGTGGCATCATACCAAAGAAGATTGGAGGCTGTAATCGCTGCCAAAGAAAGGTGCTTCAACTAAGTCTTGAATAAATGGTCTGAATATTCATGTCAAAACGTTTTCCTTTGTCATCAGGTATTGAGTGCAGATTGATGAAGGAAAATGTGAACAAAGTGAAAGGCTCTAAATACTTTCCGAATGCATTGTTTGTTTCTGGTGCAAACAGCTGATTGGTGGGGTTCCTGGTGTCAGACCCCCACTGATCTGTTTTTAATGACCTATCCGGAGGATAAGTCATCAATATCTAAAAGGTGGAAACCCCCTTAACCTCTTTAGGACACAGGGTGTACATGTACGCCCTTGTGTCCTGGTACTTAAGGACCAGGGGCGTACATGTACACCCTGTGAAGTTCCGATTCCGATCACCGCTGCGCAAGTGGAGGTAATCGGAACACGGTGCCTGCTAAAATCATTTAGCAGGCACCTTGGCACAATGCCCATGTCGGCGATCGCAGCAAACTGCAGGTCAATTCAGACCTGCGGTTTGCTGCACTTTCTGTAGTCTCTGATCCCCGCGGTCAGAGACTTAAAAATGCCCCAAACCTATAAATTTTAACCCCCCCTGCACCCCGCAATGTTAGTGTCCCCCGGGGGTGGGAATTGCGGGCGGTGCGGCAGGTGGGATCGCAATTGCGATCCCCCGCCCGCCTCCTTTCTAATGCTTTCCCTGGTGTCTACTGGGTATAGCAGGGGGTCAGCACATTGCTGAACCCCTGCTATAAACTGCTGACACCTGTGCCATACAGATGTCAGCAGTTTAACCCCTTCCATACTGCGGTCCGTACGGACCGCGGTATGGAAGGAGTTAACAGGGAGGGAGCTCCCTCCCTCTCCCATCGGGGAATTGCTGTGCCTTTGCAGCCTCCGGACAGGATGGGATCGCAAAGGGGGGGAGCTCCCCTCCCTCCCCATCACCCGCTGCTCAGGTCTGGCAGCAGGTGATGGTTACCATGGGAACAGGACGCTTTCAGAAGCGTCCTGCTCTCTCCATGGTGCTGAAAGTCTAAGCAGACTTGTGCTAAAGTAAAGTAAAAAAAAATACAGTACAGTATACTGTACTATATTATATAGACACCAGATCCACTGGATCTACAAGAACCAAGTGGGTCTGGGTCCAAAAAAATGTAAAAAAAGTGAAAAAAAAAAGTAAAAATCACTGAATAAAAATAAAAAAAATAAAATACACTACACATATTAGGTATCACCGCGTCCGTAAAAATCTGCTCTATAAAAATATCACATGACCTAATGCCTCACGCAAATACCGTAAAAAAACACAAAAAAATTGCTGTAAAAAAAGCTATTTTTTGTCACCTTGCAACACAAAAAGTGTAATACCAAGTGATCAAAAAGACATATGCCTCCCAAAATAGTACTAATAAAACCGCCATCTCATCCCGCAAAAAATGAGCCTTTACATAGGACAATCACCTAAAAAAATAAAAAAAAATATGGCTCTATGGAGACTATGGAGACACTAAAACATTTTTTTTCTTTCTTAAATGCTATTATTGTGTTAAAGTAAAATAAAGTAAAAAAAAGTATACATATTGGGTATCGCCGCGTCCATAAAAACGTGCTCTATAAAAATATCACATGATCTAACCCCTTAGGGAAATACCGTTAAAAAATATATATAAAAACAATGTAAAAAAAAACATTTTTGTCACCTCACATCTCAAAAACTGTAATAGCAGGCGATCAAAACGTTATATGCACCCAAAAATAGAGCCAATCAAACCGTCATCTCATCCCGCAAAAAATGATACCCCACATAGGACAATCTTCCAAAAAAATAAAAAAATATGGCTCTCAGACTATGGAGACATTAAAACATGATTTTTTTGTTTCAAAAATGATATTATTGTGTAAAACTTAAATAAATAAAAGGAAAGTATACATATTATGTATCTCCGCATCCGTAATAACCTGCTCTATAAAAATAACACATGACCTAACCCCTCAGGTGAACACAGAAAAAAAAATTATCTCAATACCGTGTCAGAAGCAATTTTTGTCACCTTACATCACAAAAAGTGCAATAGCAAGTGACCAAAATGTCATATGCACCCCAAGATAGTGCCAATCAAACCGTCATCTCATCCCGCAAAAAATGAGCCCCTACATAAGACAGTCGCCCAAAAAATTAAAAATTAAATATGGCTTTTAGAATGTGGAGACACTAAAAAATAATTATTTTCAAAAATGCTTTGTTATAAAAAATTGAAGCAAAAAAACACAAAAAGTAGTCATATTTTGTATTGTCGCGTCCGTAACAACCTGCTCTATAGAAATAGCACACAATCTAACCTGTCAGATCAACGATGTAAATAACAAAAAATAAAAACGGTCCCAAAACAGCTATTTTTTTGACAAATTTTTTATTTTAATTCATTTTTCCAGTAACAAAGCAAGGGTTAACATCCAAACAAAACTCAATATTTATTACCCTGATTCTGTAGTTTGCAGAAACACCCCATATGTGGTCATAAACTGCTGTATGGCCAAACGGCAGGGCGTAGAAGGAAGGGAACGCCATATGGTTTTTGGAATGCAGATTTTGCTGGACTGGTTTTTTGACACTATGTCCCATTTGAAGCCCCCCTGATGCACCCCTAGAGTAGAAACTCCCAAAAAGTGACCCCATTTTGGAAACTACGGGATAAGGTGGGAGTTTGTTTGTACTATTTTAGGGTAAATATGAATTTTTGTTGCTCTATATTACACTTTTTTTGAGGCAAGGTAACAAAAAATAGAAATTCTGAAATTTCATCTCCATTTGCCAATAACTCTTGTGGAACACCTAAAGGGTTAACAAAGTTTGTAAAATCGGTTTTGAATACCTTGAGGGGTGTAGTTTCTTAGATGGAGTCATTTTGATGGATTTTCTACTCTAGGGGTGCATCGGGGGGCTTCAAATGGGACATAGTGTCAAAAAACCAGTCCAGCAAAATCCGCCTTCCAAAAACCATATGGCGTTCCTTTCCTTCTGCGCCCTACCGTTTGGCCATACAGCAGTTTATGACCACATATGGGGTGTTTCTGCAAACTACAGATTCAGGCCAATAAATATTGAGTTTTGTTTGGCTGTTAACCCTTGCTTTGTTACTGGAAAAAAATAGATCAAAATGGAAAATTTTCCCAAAAATCGAAATTATGAGATTTTATCTCCATTTGCCATTAACTCTTGTGGAAAACCTAAAGGGTTATTAACATTTGTAAAATCAGTTTTGAATACCTTTAAGGGTGTAGTTTCTAGAATGGGGTCATTTTTGGGTGGTTTCTATTATGTAAGCCTCACAAAGTGACTTCAGACGTGAACTGGTCCCTAAAAAGTGGGTTTTTGAAAATTTCAGAAAAATTTCAAGATTTGCTTCTAAACTTCTAAGCCTTGTAACGTCCCCAAAAAATGAAATGGCATTCCCAAAATGATTAATACATGAAGTAGACATATGGGGAATGTAAATCGATAACTTTTTTGAGCGGTATTACTATTTGTTGTAGAAGTAGAGAAATTGAAACTAGGAAAATTGCAAATTTTTCCAAATTTTTTGTAAATTTGGTATTTTTTAATAGATAAAAATGAAATTTTTTACTCCATTTTACCACTGTCATGAAGTACAATATGTGACGAAAAAACAGTCTCAGAATGGCCTGAATAAGTAAAAGCGTTTTAAAGTTATCACCACATAAAGTAACACTGGTCAGATTAGCAAAACATGGCCTGGTCCTTAAGGTGAAATAGGGCCGTGTCCTTAAGGGGTTAAAGAGGTTGTCCAGGATCAGAGCTGAACCCGGATATATCCCCACCGTCACCCCTCTGTCACCCCTGAAATGAGCATCGCAGCATTTCATGCTCTAATGCTCTCCTTTGCTCTGCGCTGAATCGCGCAGGGAAAAGGCATTTCATGGAGTTCCGGTGATGTAACGGGCTCTCCATAGTGTAAGCTAGGCAGAGGCTTCCACCCAGCAGTAAGCCCGGTGACATCACCGGCACTGATGGGCAGGCTTTAGCACTGCCCTAGCCTGTAAAATAGCTAGGATAGCCCTAAAGCCCGCCCATCAGAAGCCTCCGCCTAGCAGTGTGCTGAGGTAAACAAAAAAGCCCTTGCCCTTGGTCATATCATAGAGGCCGGAGGGGTGACAATAGGGATATGAAGTGTCTGCCAAGGCACTAGCGGCACACTAGTGCCGCTCATAGGGATATGAGTCTGCCAAGGCACTAGCGGCACACACCAATGATTAGATACTAGCTACCCTGCACAGGGTACCATAGTTTCCATTAAAATTAACGTAATTCAAAGACATACCAACAGTAGAGATGCATTTTTAACCTCGCAAGGGTTTTCTAAAATCACTAAAAGTCTGCAATATAAAATGCTACTGAATACTGTACTAAAATACTAAATGCTAAAATACAATCTAGCAGCATATGTATTGTTACATTTGTTTTGCATAGCTTTGTAAATATGACTATATGGAAAGGCCATCCTCATCCTCCTGCGATCTGTAGTTCCCTTTCCACATCTGCAGAGACAAGAGAACACGGAAGAAAAAAACAGTTGCGTAAATGAACCCTAAAAGAGTAAAGACTGGAGAGGGGAATCTGGGGAATCTGCAGCAGTACCTCTCCTGCGTTCACAAGGCCTGAATATAGATGCTATTCAGATGTCCGGACCTCAAAATCGTGGGATTTGCACCCATATTACGGCAGACTTAAAGAGTTGCCTTATGTCACATTGGGGAAGGGGGGAGCAGGGTAAGACATCAGACTGGCTACGAGCAGATTAAGGAAGGATGTATTAAGAGGCAAAATGTGTACCTAACATCAAAGGCCTCTTTCACATGTCAGTGGATCACAGATGTGTGCTGTCCCTGGTCTCCATGTGCTCTTTGACTTTGTCTATATTCACACATCAGAGCTTTTCCACAGATTGAGGAACAGTGGTGTCACCACAGAAGAATGCCTTTTTTTTGCCCGTGATTACAGATCCACCACACACATTAGAGTCTATGGTTCCATGATAACCACGGACACATTACAGACATCATCCATATTTGGTCTGTAGCGTTCATGGACCATGGGTAGAAAATGCATTGGAAACTAATTTGGAGCATAACAGTGTCCTTGGAAAACAGATGAAACAGAGAGAACAAAAAATGGATACATGGACCAAACACAGATCCTTCATGGAAATCTTTACGATGAACCACTGACCAACTCTTCACGAATGTCATCACAGATGTGTGAATGAGTCCTAGGAAGTATGTATGGAGAAGCACAGTGTATACCTACAAAATAAGTGGGGCAAAGGAAAAACACCCAAAAAATACAAGACACGGATAACGTTTATGAGCACACTACATCTAATACACATCCAAGTGTTGACTGAATTTTTTGAAAAACAACAGGTATACATTAACAAGTGACCAACGCCTGGATCAGATCCTCAGTCGATTACATGTATCACAAGTTAAAAACAGCGTCTTCAGGCCCCGGGTGACATCTGAATCGGAAAATAATGCTCAGCTCTTACAATACTTTGTATCAAATCAGGTCCCATAAGATTAGGCTGCTGCACAGACCTACATCACTGGCCAATTACCGAAAGCAGAACAAGTACACATTCCAATTGTCTGTACAAAATGAGAAAACAATACAGCGGCACAAACACCATGTCTTCATTATGCAAATCTACTCAAGAAGGCGCACATTGCAATCAGCTACTCCTGTGTGAAAGAAAGGACCCGGCGGCAAAATCTGTTTTCTGAAACATTAAAACACACCCATTACCTGCCAAAGTGCCGGCAGCCATATTGCTGGGTGAAATAATGCGCATCATATCGATATTACTGAGCCATTATATTTATCATGGAGCACAGAGGTGCTCATTCATATTCATTTACAACTTGAAGCCGATGAACCCCAAATGAGATGGATGTATTCATAGAAGATGTAATGCAGGTGTAATTCTCAGCAGCACAATTTAGGGGTACACCAAACGTATTGATTTGGTGGGAAAACTAAAATTCCGCCACTGACTTTATGTCTTTAATTACTGTATCAAACGCGTAGTTTTTTTTTTTTTTTTTTTTTTTTTTTTACATTTTACTACTTTTCCACAATAATATTATGTCATATGACAAAAAAAAGCAATTTCACTGTTAGTTTTTGCACCGCTTTTTTATTGTTCATTGCGGCGTGTAAATAATGTGTCAACTTTATTATATGGTTCGAGATGATTGCGGTGATAGCATACATGTGAGCACATTTATGTTCACAACACGTATCCATAGGTCCCCATGCACCAGCATATAGCACATCCTTTTGGAGTGCAATGAGCCATAATGCATCAGAATGAGTCTATACTGGAGAGCATAGTCTACTACAACAAACAGATAAGTAAAAAACCCATATTGTGCAGTATACTTTTTTTTTTACAGTGGGGACAATGACCAGCATGTGATACTATGGGGGTCATTTATTAAGCTGAAATATTAGGTGTACTTCAAATGCAGATTGTGGCGCAATGCCTAGTTGCGCCGCAATCTGCGACTTCTCCCCGCTCACAACAGGTCTAAATAAATGGGTGATGTGTGGCGTGGTGGGAAGGGACAGGCCGGGAGGCCTGCCTCATTCATCATTTTCCACGCCTGCTTCAGGCATAGAAAAAGGTCTAAATGTAAGACAGCTCGGAAGCTGTCTTACATTTAGAACTGGCGGAGGATACACCGAAGTTATGAAGAGGCCGGCATCTCTTCAGAAATCCGGCAGATCCAATGGCTAGTCTTAATAAATGTGCCCCTATATGCCTATACAGTGGCAAATGTCACAGCCTTTCATCAGAGGTATACATCAGGGCTAAAAAAAAAATCACCGAAAACAGCAAATAATGCACTAACATAATAGACGCAAGCATTATATATGGACTAAGCCCTCAGTCTGATATGATAAAATTTGAGAATCTCAGCCAATATATTTTGATCAAAACACATCTGTGCCTGCCTACCTGCGCTAAGGTGGTCTCAGTCATAGATGCCCAACGGTATAGGTAGGTTTAGAGTAGGACCTGCCTGACTGAGACCACCTTGGCATGAGTAGGCGGGCCCAGATGTGTTTGAATCAAAATATATTGGCTGAGAATTGAGGAGTGGCACCTTCAAGTGTGAATGCGGTTCTATTTTATCCTGGGAGTAGCATTCTTGTGCACTTTCGCGCCACCTATCCCACAGGCGACTTTGATTAGGTGGTACATATAGTTGTGCGTGCTCCTCCTCTCATCGGTTGCTTGGTGCACATAGAGGTAACTAGGAGCAGCACACTCTATGTGCAGGGTCTGCTCTCCTGAACATAGATGCCCAACGGCATAGGTAGGTTTAGAGTAGGACCTTTCTGACTGAGACCACCGTGTGCGGGTAGGCGGGCATAGATGTGTTTTGAGCAAAATATATTGGCTGAGAGTCCCGGATTTTATCATTACAGAGTGTGAGGGCTTAGTCTATATATAATGCTTGCATCTATTGTGTTAGTGCAGTATTATCTGTTTTCAGTGATTTTTTTTTTTCAGAAACGTAGCCATGGGCATCCCCATATTTATTTATCATATCGTGCAAGATGTTTTTTCTCTGTGATTTTTGCTTAGTTTGTTGTTTACACTTGAGGGAGTGGCACTTTCAAGTGTGAATTCGCTCCTATTATCTGGGGAGTAGCATTGTGTGCACTTTTGCCCCATCTAGCCCACAGGCGAACTTGATTAGGTGGTACATATAGCTGTGCGTGCTCCTCCTCTCAATGGTTGTTTGGTGCACACACTGGTAACTGGGAGCAGCACTCTATAGGTGCAGGGTCTGCTCTTCTTAATATAGATGCCCAACGGCATAGGTAGGTTTAGCGTAGGACCTGCCTGACTGAGACTACCTTGGAGTTGGTAGGCGGGCACAGATGTGTTTTGATTTAAATATATTGGCCGAGAGTCTCGGATTTTATCATATCAGAGTGAGGGCTTAGTCCATGTCTGTGATTTGTTTCATAAATGTAGCCATGGATAACCATATATTTATTTATCATATTGTGCAGGATGTTTTTTATCTTTTCTCTGTGATTTATACATCAGGGATACTTTAGACATGTATACCTGTGACGGCAGGAAAAAGCAACTGTTTTATGGGGAACAAGACGTAACCTCCCACACAACATTGTAATACACTGCAGCACATTACAGGATTTCAGGTAAGCTGTAAGATCTGCCTTTCTGCATAGATCTTGGCTGATTTGAAGAAGCGATCGGCAAAATTTTAAATGCAGCTCTGAGTGGGGAAGCTTGTATGATGTGACTCATGATTTCTCAGGCCTCAGGCACACTGGCATACAACAGATTTGTTGCAGCGTTTGCAGCTTTTATGAACAGTGCTCAGGCATTGTGGGAGAACAAAGAACTGGTTTACTTTAATTGGAAACCATTAACTGTAACATCATCATCAAGATGGAGACTACCGGAGAAAACATCTAGATCATCACCAGACAGTACATACAGTACACTGAAATAACTGCATTTTATTAAACAGTGATGCTTAAAGGATAACTGTCACATTTAGACCCTAATTTCAGTTTTCATATATGTAGTTACTAATATGATAATATACCTGAATCAATAACTATTAGACTTACTTACCCCTTATTTAATAAGATTTAGCCCTTAGCAACCAGTCTGCATAAAACTGCAATTTCACTATTCTGTTAAGATGGCCGCCCTCAGCCCTGAGGCTAATCCATAGGACGCCTGCAGTGAAGTTAGTGAAGACCAGCTCTGTATAGGGAGGTCTTGCAGTGAAGTTCCCAGGTCTGGCTGAAGCCTGTAGTCCTTCTACAAGCTCTCCTCTTATCAGATAAGGCTGTCATTTATACACTGGGCTCTACATTGTCCTTCACTGCTAAGGGAGTGTCTGCCAAGCACAGGTATGTGGAGAAGTTCACACACACAGCCCAGCACTGTTATCTCCTGTCAGGAAGAACCTGGCTTTTTATACATTCCCTTACAATGCTGACTCACTATCAGTTCCCAGTGCACGCAGTGCTCCGTCCTCTCATCTGGTAGACGGAAGGAACATAGCAACCTGATTTTATCTCAGGCAACAATAGCCAATACTGGGGACTTTTAGGTGGCTTTTAGGGGTTATTTATTTAAGAATCAGAAATTAAAACAGGGCCAACAAGGTAATATTAATCACCAGAATCCAATAGTAAAAAAAATTTGACAGTTATACTTTAACATAGCGCAATCTACTGTCAGCTAACATGGTTCCTCCAGCATTAAGCTGCAGCTGTTGCTGTATTCCAACAAGATTTATAATGCACAGGGTTGTCATACCACAGTTATAGACTGCTATAGAGAGCCCTGTGGAAGTTTTTTATTTTCTTACAGATTTTAAAAACCATGTATGCAAATTAGCTTTCTTTCCAAAAAGAAAAGAAAGATGAACATCCAGTGCTATCTAATGTATGGTACAGTAGCTATCCTATAGGTCAGTGTTCAACCACAGACCTTGAGATATACTGTACCATAGGGTTATAGCTAAGCCAGAACCTCATCTGCAGACAGCTGTTTCAGGTGATTTCCCTCATCAGTTCAGAGCAGAGAGAAGTGGCTTAAAGAGTTTCTGTCACTAGAATTTTCACTATTTAACTGGCTGACATTAGCGATCTGCTAATGTCAGCTGCACCTAACTATGCTATTCTTGTGATTATTCATGCCCTGTTACTGCAGAATTCTTACTTTTATATTATGCAAATTAGCCTCTAGGTGAAGGGGGCGTTGACCCTGCTCCTAGAGGCTCCGTTCTCCCACCTCATTTCACACCCGCCAAGTCTTGATTGACAGGGCCAGGCAGCGTTCGTATCCTCCTGCAGGCCCTGTGCGCTGGGAAAATCTTGCACCCTTCAGTATTTGGTGCAGGCGCGGTGAGGAAGCTGGCAGCCGGCGAGCGTCCTTCCCTCACTGTGCCTGCGCTGAATGGTGCGAGATCTCCCCAGCGCACAGGGCCGACAGAAGGATGTGAACGTTGCCTGGCCCTGTCAATCAAGACTTGAAGGGCGTGTAATGAGGTGGGAGAATGAAGCCTCTAGTAGCAGGGTCAACACCCCCCCTGCACCTAGAGTCTGATTTGTATATTATAAAAGTAAGACTTCAGCAGTAACAGGGCATGAATAATCGCAAGAATAGCAGCTGATATTAGCACATCGCTAATGTCAGCCAGTTTAATAGTGAAAATTCTAGTGACAGAAACCCTTTAACTGGGTGAAAGGCCTCTCACCCAGTTAAAGCAGTTCTGTCCGCTCAACAATGATGAGCGGAAACAACAGTTTGCAGATGAGGTACTGGCTTAGCTTATAATACAATGTTATGTCTCAAGGCTGGTTTAAACGGTCAAACAAGGAAGGCTACCTTAAATCTGACATCACCTTTTTTTTTTTTGAAAGAGGGCTAATTGCATTGATCTATAGGACTCCCTAACCCTACTAGGTGCTATCCACTAGGAGTAATAGTACACCCTTCTCCTGAAAAAAACTATGTGGTGACCCTTAAGTGCTGTCACATAAAAAGATTGGAAATATTTCAACGTGCCAGAATGATTATGGGCGTTCAAAGGCCAAAGCGGCTGTAAATGTTTACACTCACAAATATGGCTTGTGCTTGGCATTTTCCCAGTTGGCTAATTACTTGCTATAGAGAAGCAGAGGCCAACAACAGCTTGTTCCTCAGACAAGTTTCCACTTCCAGGCGGCTGTCTAAATGCTCTTCCAATTGTTTTATTGCAGTAGAGCTGTGAGCATCGACATTAGCAGGTAAACCACATGCCGTCTCTACATCGGCAAAACAGATCATTCTACTTTCTGTAGACATAAGCGATTTCTATGGCCTTCGTCTGAACAGGTTTGATATTTACCTTTGTGAAGAGCACTGTCGGGGTGTCTAGCAGGGATATCTCTATAGAATTATTATACTGTAACCCATAATGCCAAGTCAGAGAAGATTACTTCTATGTAATGTACAAGCTCCTAGGTCCCAATCAAAATACTGTAACAGGCTCCCCCCCCCCCCCACCTGTGATGCGCCATTTATAATAGCCGTGTCTTCTCAAAGAACACCGTTTAGCAGAACCAACCCTGTCCTGCATAATGGAAACTAGACGGATCTGTTATGCTGCCCATGGACTTCTAAATGGAATGCCTCTTAAAGTTTTCTGCAGTGCATTCCATCATAACATTCCTTTATATTCCGCGATAACGGAATCCATAAAGGAATTGCAGAAATACCCGAACCCGAACTTAAAAAATGCAGGTTCACTCATTCCTAATATTAATGTCCTATTCTTAGGATAGCTCATCAATATCTGAGCAGTGGGTGTCTGACCATCAGCATTCCCACTGATCATTGAAGTAGCTGTGGAGCTCTGGTGAGCGCTGCGGCCTCTTCCTAGGCCAGTGTACTTACATTCATTGGTCACATGGCCTAAGCGCAGCTCAGTCCCATTCAAGTGAATGGGCCTGACTTGCAATACCAAGCACATCTGCTATACAATGTACTGCACTGTGCTTGGTAAGCTGTGAGGAGGCTGCAGCACTCACTGGAGCACCATGGCCTCTTCAAAAAGCTGATTTGCAGGGTTGTGGGAATAAGACCCCCACTGATCACATAGTGATGACCTATCCTGAGGATAGGTTATCAACATCAGAACAATCCCTTTAACATAAATGTAATACGTATAAGTCCCAACTTTTAAAAATCCCAAGGAGTATCCCATAGCAATTTTTTTTACATTAAGTTACGTCTCTAACTCCATCCAGTGCCTCTATCTATATATGTACAATTCTCCCTACGGTAGTTATGTCCCCTTAGTGCCCCTTTCACGGTTGTTTTGCCCTTTTTGTGCCCCACACACAATAGAATGCTCCTTTAGTGCCTCCACACACAGCAGAACGTCCCCTTAGTACCCACTTAAAATAGTGCTGCTCCGCTGCCCCCTCAGTGCCCTTCTTACAACCGTGAGACCTGTATTGTTAATAAAAATTAAAATCTCATCCTCTTCTCCCTATAAATGGGGCACATCCTGCTCTTTTCAGCAGCAGAAGTGATGTCATCGCACTTGTTGAGCTAAGCGGAAGAGTGCACAGGCCAGGAAATGATCAGCACTCCCCAGCCTGTGTGCTCTCTTACTCAGCCCAGCGGGCGCGATTAAGTCACTTCATCGCGCCTGTTGTGGGGGAAAGCACCATCTAAATGGTGGCTCCACCATTAGATTCAACTGTGTCTGTGTCTTTAGGAGACTGTTGGAAACAGGACATACCTCAGCCGCCCCGAGACCTCGGGACATCTGCTGAAATCTGTGACTATTCCACCAGATCTGAGAAGGTTGGGAGGTACGGTATTATGGCCTCATTTTAGCGTCCTCATTGTTCAGTTCTAATACTGAAATCTCAAAGTTCTCCTGAACCGAACTTTCAACATCTTAGGGTCTTATGCTGAACTGAGTTTGGTTCAGTAAAACCGAGGGGTCTCTGGGTGTATAACTATAATGCGGATGCAAAAAGGTTAGCTACAGTATATTACAAATATGTCAAAATTTTCCCTTCTGTGCTCTGCAATGCAACTAACTTACAGGGTGGATAACTTCAGGTATAATTTAAGCAATAAATAAATGTACTTGACTATAACCAGGATTGCTGTGAGGCACAGCTAGTTATTCATTCAAATCTCTCAATGAATATTCATAGGAATTCACAAGGGATTGAGATACGCATCGCCTGATATGTAGTAAAATGAACCCCTGCCGCTTGCTAGAATGCGTGGGCACTGCACTCCAGACAGAGGTGAGGCATGATTAGTATTGATGAGTAATGTCTGAGCCAATTAACAAGCGCCCTGTCTGATATTTCCTGAACCGCTGGTATATATATAAAAAAAAAACAATATTGGATAAAACATTGTGACTGGCCAATGCTTCTATTCTCACTTTGAGGGGTTAGAGACTAATATTTCCATCTGCAGAGCTCCAATACATGATTCATGGTCATCTTGTTATAGAATATAATGCAATGGACGATTTCCATTGGTGTATAAATGAATATTAACTCTATAACTGTTATGACTTCGAGCTTGTTTAAAATAATAGTGAACTGCCTGTGATGGTTCTCATTCAACCAGGGCATGATATATCAGTAGTAATTAATCACCAGTATACGACCCAGCACAGAAGAGCCAGTGCCTGTGGTCAGGACCATCTAAAGGACAAAGGACACTTGTTTGATGATAGCGATATTCACATTTTAGACTACTTTCACAGCGGAGAATAGGCCGGAGACAAAACACTTTATGCCGGAATGCGTATGGATCTCCGCCGGACCCAATTATATTTAGTGGGGAACGGTGGAATCAGCCTGCCGAAATTCACACTGGAGGTGAGAAAGTAGACTTAGACACAAGTCTATCCTGACTTCATCCCATACTCTCTGCATTAGGCTAGATGCACACGTCCGTTAAACCCGGACATGACCAGTCCATGGTAACCAGGACTGGATTTCTTCTTTACAGCCGGATCACACGGCGTCATTGGTTGCAGTGTATTACTGTACTGCAGCGGCGGCAGGGAGCACACGGCATCATAGTGCAGCATACTCAAGTTAGGGTTAAATAGTGTTCCCGGGTGTTGTAGTGCAATTATGACCACTAACCTGAGACAGGCTGACTCTCTGGTACTTCTGCAAGGACAGGTAGTTATAGGTAGAATTCGTGACGCCAGTGTCAAGTAACGGTGGCACGCCGTTTGCTGATAGTAGGAATAATTGAGGAACCACGTTGTAATAAAACAGAACTTGAACTTTACTGGATCTTTAGTAGTAGTCATACATGGACATAGATGGAAGCGCAGTTCCTTAGAAGACAGTTGGTTTCAGTACATTTAATGGCAGACGACATGTAGCAAGGTGATCACAGAGGGTTAACACACAGGACTCTCGCAGTACAGGCGGCTTGCACTCTCTACCTGTCTGATCCTGGAACATGGACACTATCCTCCAAGGCCCCAATGCCCTCTCTCAGCTTATATCCTTGGGATAATAATTACTGAGTACCTCCTCTGATATTTGTAGTACCTCTTGCTGTCTTGGTTACTGCTCTGCCTTCCCTCAGCTCACTAAGGCTGGTGACCAGTGATGCTCCTGCAGGGATCCTTGTCCTGTATGCAGCTTGACTAAGGAGGAAACACCTCTCCACTAGTCCTAGGGTCTGGACTGCTCCTCCTAGGGAATGAATCTTCCTAGGCTGGACCCTCCCAGGCTATAGGGCCTGGGCTGACTTCAACAGGCTCAAGGCCTGAGCTAGAACTTCACAGGCTCATGGCCTGCACTTAACTTCACAGGCTCATGGCCTGGGCTTAACTGACTCTCCCTTCCCTGACTGGGCCTATATATAAACTAGGGCTCCCTCGCTCCCTCTACTGACCTAGAGCTGGAATGACATCCCTAGCAGGCCTGCACATGTCAACCACACAGTAACAGGGTAGTATACAGCATTACATTACATGAAGATGTTTTATACCAACCTCCCCATAAATAAGGGGAAATGATAACACACACACATGACCCTTCTGTAGTGACGGGCATTACAGCTCCCGTACACTACAATAGCAACCAATGACGCTGTGCGCTCCTGCTGTAAAGAAGAAATCCAGTCCTGGTTACCACGGACTGGTCACGTCCGGGTTTAACGGACGTGTGCATCTAGCCTTAAGGTTTATAGCACAGCACTCAAATTGTCTTATTTAAGCAAGAATTTTATTATTGCACATAATTTCATAAAGTCCGGACAGAAGTGAAATAGTGTTCACCAGTAATGCTCATACTAATTGAACCTGTCGCTCTGGACAGACCCTCCTCAGCTATATAAGTTGTGGCAATGTAAATACTGATGTGTGCGGTGAAGTCCCGGGGAGGCATTCAAACAGGGGTATTTGCACCGGGAGCGTGTCACCAAGGTGCCCGGCCTTGGTGGAGTAAAGGCCCTAGATTAGGTGGCCACTAAGTTAGCTGGTGGACACAAATATAGTTAGAATAGCTGGTTCCAGCTAGTCCGGGGGCGGGCTGGGAACAGGCAATGTGCTGGGTGGGTACCTGTTCCCCATGCTCCAGTCCGGGACTTAGGGCATGCTCACATCCAGGGATTCTATTTAATTTGGTTGCTGGACTTGGGTGTGTCTCACGCTGGAGAGTGTGCAGATAGAGGCCTGGTGAGGCTCTGTCAGTGTGGTCTCAGCAAGGCAAGGCTGAGGGGCCACGAGGCTATGCAATAGCCTGGACTTTGGGGGATTTGGAAACACCCGGGAACAAGGGTCGAAAGGTCAGAGTCAGGAGGACTGCTAGACCACAACACCCTCCAATGGTACTGCACTCGTTACAGCCTGAGGGCTGGTGGACTCTATGGCTGGGGTAAGCCGCACTTGTTTCCATGTGTGAACGCTATCGTATAGTCGAGTTAGGGATACGATGTTTATTATGTTTAGGTAGAGCCCAGACGGGCAGGCTTTTGTTTTATGCCATGCGGTGTATGAAAGAGTGTCAAATAAATCGCACTGTTTGGACCTGAAACCCAGTGGTTATGAAGATAATTCTGTGAGAATGACCCCTGAATGAGAGACAATCCCTACAAAGCCTATATAGAAAAAAAATAAAATGAATAAAATCAAAATGTATCTCAGAAAAGAGGAAGAAAAACAGTTATAAAACTGTCATCAAATCCAGGTAAGTACATCATACATGACATAGAAAATAACTGTTATACATGTTGAAATGGAGGGTAAATATCACAGTAAGGTAAGTAAATCTACTATAATCAATACCGTGATATACAGTGCCTTGCAATAGTATTCACTCCCCTTGACTTTTTTCGTATTTTGGTGCCTTACAACCTGGAATTAACATGGATTGTTTGAGGATTTGCATCATTTAATTTACAGAACATGCCCACAACTTTGAAGATTTTAAATTTTTTTTTGATTGTGAAGCAAACAACAAATAGGACAAAATAACTGAAAAAGTCAATGTGCATAACTATTCACCCCCCTAAAGTCAATACTTTGTAGAGCCACGTTTTGCAGAAATCACAGCTCCAAGTCGCTTTGGATAAGTCTCTATGAGCTTGCCACATCTTACCACTGGGATTTTTGCCCATTCCTTCTTGCAAAACTGCTCCAGCTCCTTCACGTTGGATTGGTTAAGCTATTGGATTGAGATCTGGGCTTTGACTCGGCCATTTCAACACATTTACATGTCTCCCCTTAAACCACTCAAGTGTTGCTTTAGCAGTGTGTTTGGGGTAATTGTCCTGCTGGAAGGTGAACCTCCGTCCTAGCCTCAGATCACGCACAGAGTGGTACAGGTTTTGCTTAAGAATATCCCTGTATTTAGCACCATCTATCTTTAGCACTTATCCATCTCTGACCAGTTACCCTGCCCTGGCTGATGAAAAACATCCCCACAGCATGATGCTGCCGCCACCATGTTTCACTGTGGGGATGGTGTTCTCTTGGTGATGTGTTGGGTTTGCGCCAGACATAGCGTTTTCTTTGCTGTATCAAAAATGGACCGCGATGCACTTTCCTTCAGCAGGAAAAACTCCTTCCATACGCCTTTAGCGTATTTGAGGCACAGGTTAAAGCTTTGAGTAGATTAGGTATGGACACCTCTCATCCACCACAGTCCTACGGGATGTCAAGAGGGTGCACTGATAGTGAAGCACTGATGACCCAGAAGTATACAGCAAGATTTATTATACTCACAGACAACTTCTTGGTAAAGCATGTACAACATAGAACACAATGCGTCCTCGCATTGGCCGGTCAAATACCAAACAAGGGATGGAACGGAAGACATCCTGATGCATACTGAACGGATTGCTTTCCATTCAGAATGCATTAGGAAAAAACGGATGCGTTTTTTTTTTTCGGTATTGAGACCCTTTACCGGATTTCAATACTGGAAAGGAATAACGCTAGTGTGAAAGCACCCTAAGTTTGATTTCTCTGTTGCTTCTACCTGTCATGGAGGTACTTACCTGTTCTTTGCTATGGAATTGATTATAGTAGATTTACTTACCTTACTGTGAGACTTTTTGTATTCCAACATGGGTAACAAACATTATTAAAATCCCTAAATAAGGCTATTTTCAATACTTGTGTTGAAATTGTCAATGGGGACAAAACTGAGCTTAACAGAACAGAATGCCCAAAATACATTCTGCTCCGTTTGGTTGCGTTCCCCGATCGGACAGAAAACCACAGCAAGCTGTGATTTTCTGTGCAGCATGGGATACAAAGCAAAACGGCATGACACACAATGCAAGTCAATAGTGCCGCATCCTGTTTTCTCGGACACATTAAAAAACGGATCCATCCCCCATTGACATTCAATGGTGTTCATGCCGGATCCACTATTTTAAAGATATTTCAACCGGATCCATTCATAATGGATGCAGACGGTTGTATTATCAGAAACAGAAGCGTTTTTGCTGATCCCTGTCGGATCAGGCAAAAACACAAGTGTGAAATAAGCCTGAAAATGAAGGAAGCTTTTTCCCCAAATAAGAATAAGGGAACCTCTTCTTTCAATGAATTCCAATAAATATATTAAAGGGTCATGGAAAAAGTCATATATCCAAACAATAAGGAAAAATATACCTGATCTGAATCAACCCTAACCTCTAGTTCATGGAAGCAGTTTTTTTTATTTATTGATAACATTACACCACCCTTCTCAAATAAATCGAAAAGGGGGAATTATAAATGTGACCAACCAATTTTTCCTCCAGTATAACAAGGGAATCTTTCCTCAAATTTTTGGAAATATAACATGTCTGGATTATAGGGTTTACATAAATTAAAACCCATCCACTCCCCTCTCCAGGTGTGTCTCAGGAGAATAATCCACATAAATATTAATCCTGGAACCTGAATAAGAAATATGATGTGATCTATCTCCCACCAGCATTACTGCCATAGAAGCTTGAATAAGATCTGTATCACCATAATCCGTTTCCTCCTTGCACACAACACCCTGCAACATTTTTCTACCATCCCTTTCTTTGGGGTATCTTTACTTACTATTTTCTACTTACTATATGTGAGTGCATCATTAACCGCCTTATACCCCCTAGCTTAAACACCCTTAATGACCAGACCACTTTTTACAATTCTGCACTACTTTCACTAAATTTTACCTCCTTTTCTTCTCACTAATAGAGCTTTTATTTGGTGGTATTTCATTGTTGCTGACATTTTTACTTTTTTTGCTATTAATAAAAATTTTACGACATTTTAGCAAAAAAAATGAGATTTTTCGCTTTCTGTTGTAAATTTTTTTAAAAAAAAAACTACATTTCTATATAAATTTTTCTATAAATTTATTGTTCTACATGTCTTTGATAAAAAAAATGCAATAAGTGTATATTTATTGGTTTGGGTAAAAGTTATAGCGTTTACAAACTATGGTGCAAAAAAGTGAATTTCGGCATTTTGAAGCAGCTCTGACTTTCTGAGCACCTGTCATGTTTCTTCAGGTGCTAGAATGCCAGGAAAGTATAAATACCCCCCAAATGACACCATTTTAGAAAGAAGACACCCCAAAGTATTCGCGGAGGGGCATGGTGAGTTCATGTATCATTTCATTTTTTTTCACAAGTTAGCGGAAAATGACACTTTCTGAGGAAAAAAAATAATAATAAAGTTTCCATTTCTGCTAACTTCTGGCAAAAAAAATAAAAATCTCCCAGGGACTCACTATGCCCCTCAGTGAATACCTTGGGGTGTCTACTTTCCGAAATGGGGTCATTTGTGGGGTGTGTTTACTGTTCTGGAATTTTGGGCGGGACTAAATTGTGAGCAGCCCTGTAAAGCCTAAAGGTACTTATTGGACTTTACGCCCCTTTACGCACCTAGGCTGCAAAAAAGTGGCACACATGTGGTATCGCCGTACTCAGAAGAAGTAGGGCAATGTGTTTTGGGGTGTATTTTTACATATACTCATGCTGGGTGAGAGAAATATCTCTGTAAACTGAGAACTTTGTATAACATTTTTTTAAAAGTTGTCATTTACAGAGATATTTCTCACACCCAGCATGGGTATATGTAAAAATACACCCCAAAACACATTGCCCTACTTCTTCTGAGTACGGCGATACCACATGAGTGACACTTTTTTGCAGCCTGGGTGTGTAAAGGGGAGTAAAGTCCAACGAGTACCTTTAGGAGGGCATTTTTACGCATTTGGATTCCAGACTTCATCTCACGCTTTAGGGCCCCTAAAATGCCAGGGCAGTATAAATACCCCACATGTGACCCCATTTTGGAAATAAGACACCCCAAGGTATTCCGTGAGGGGTATGGTGAGTTCATGTAAAATTTTATTTTTTGTCACAAGTTAGTGGAATATGAGACTTTGTAAAAAAAAAAATATATATATATATCAATTTCCGCTAACTTGTGCCAAAAAAAAAATAAATTCTGTGAACTCGCCCTGCCCCTCACAGAATACCTTGGGGTGTCTTTCCAAAATGGGGTCACATGTGGGGTATTTATACTGCCCTGGCATTTTAGGGGCCCTAAAGCGTGTGAATCCACTTCCAGGTCTGCACTTCCTTTCCGCAAAAATATAGAACATGTCCTATTCTTGTCCGCAATTGCGGACAAGAATAGGCATTTTCTATATAGTTCTGGCAATGTGCAGATCTGCAAAATGCGGAAAGCACATTGCCGGTGTCCGTGGATCCGCAAAACACATATGGACGTCTGAATGGAGCCTTACAGGGGGGTGATTAATGACAGGGGGGTGATCAGGGAGTCTATATGGGGTGATCAGGAGTTAAAAAGGGGTTAATAAATGACAGGGGAGGGGGTAGTGTGGTGCTTGGTGCTACTTTACAGAGCTACCTGGTCCTCTGGTGGTTGATCCCAGCAAATGGGACCACCAGAGGACCAGGTAGCAGGTATATCAGACGCTGTTAACAAAACAGCGTCTGATATACCTGTTTGATTTCATTTATCTTACTTCTACAGCCTGCCAGCGATTGATCATCGTTGGCAGGCTGCAGTGTAACTGCAGAGCTGCGCGCCGCTGTGAGCGCGCGCCCGTTCACAGCAAATCTCGCGTCTCGCGAGATGGCGCACGGATGCGTCCACCCAGAACACCACGACCGCACGCCGGACGCATCTGCCGGACGTTAATCTGAAAAACTTTTTTACACACTTTTTAACACTTTTATGTGACTTTTCGCTTTTACAGCATATTTATTTGCCTTTTCCAGACATGAAGACTGGAGACTCCAATATAGCAGAAAAAATATATTTTTCATCTGACCTCAGATCAGACCGCCAATCTTCATCAGACCCCCAAATTAGACCCCTAGTTTTCATTAGGCCTCAGATCAGACCCCCATATCAAGCCTCAGATCAGACCGCCCCATATTAGACCTCAGATCAGACTCCCATCTCAGACTCCAATATCAGACCCTCCGACCAGACCTCAGATCAGACCCCAAATTAGACCTAAGATCAGACCCCCATATCAGACCTCAGATCAGATCCCAATATCAGACCTCAAATTAATCCCCCATATCGACCCCAATATCAGACTTCAGATCAGATAGCCATATCAGACCTCAGATCAGATTCCCATATCAGATCCCAATATAAGACCTCAGATCAGATCCCAAAATCGGATCTCAGATCAAACCCCCATATTAGGCCTGAGATCAGACTCCCATATCAGACCCCAATATCAGACCTCAGATCAGATAGCCATATCAGAACTGAGATCAGACCCCAATATAAGACCCCCATATAAAACCTCAGATCAGACCCCATATCAGACCTCAGATCAGACCCCATGTCAGACTTCAGATCAGACCACCATATCAGACCTCAGATCAGATGGCAATATCAGTCTCCCATATAAGACCCCAATATCAGACCTCAGATCAAACCCCAACATCAGAACAAAAACAACAACAAAAAACTTACCTTTAATGTTCCGGATGGCACTGCCACTCTGCACATCGAGTCGCTTTTCCCGCATTCAACACTCCCTGTTCATCTCTAGACCCACGCTGCATTGTGACCTGACATTGCACAGCATCAAGTCATGGTGCACGCACTACGTCCTGACGCTGTACTGCATAATGGAAGCACTCACTAGTATTCGCTTTATAAGACGCACTGCTGTAAGAGAGTCCTGAGCAGCTGTGGCGACACAACTAAATAGAAGCCGGTTTGAGATAAGACTGCAATTCATTTTTTATCAAAGTGCTAAAGGGGAAGAAAATATGTTGTAATTATGCTGTTTGCATCTGTAAATAAAGTTATTAAAACCAAACACTCCCTCATCTCTCGTCGATGAAACACCTGCAGGAAAGATCAGTTCATTGAAACATAATCTCTCTGCTGGCAGAGTCCTCAATGTTTAATTCATAGGCACAGGAATAAAATTACTTATTTAGCTGCGGACTTCATAAACCAATATTTCACAGCTACCCACACACACACTTCTCTATTCCTCGCAGCTTTTCTTATTTACCTAAATCTTTCCTGTCGGCATCATCAAAACATTCTTCTGACGGGTCAAACTAACTTCAGAGTCTCTGAAACGACCTGAGCGCTACAGAAACCTAAAAAACAAGTCTCTGAGGAGCTACAGGTCTCCGCATTTCCCTTGAGAGTACCCAAATTTAATTTTCTTTTTTGATAATGCCCACCACAGCTTTGATTTGCTGGCTAGCTCTTACGAGTACTGTCAGTTCTACATATCCATCAGATACAAACCAACTAGGGCCACACTGAAAGATTTGCGTCTACAATATAGTCATTACATCATATAACTTTTCAAAGCTGCAGGTCTCTGCTGACTTTATGGGTTAATTTTAGAAATGGCAATATATTAAGAAGATGGAAAACAGTAATTGTGTTACATACAAGGGAGTCTTAAAAAACATTTATATATCATATATATTGTGTTATACAAACACATCAGCAGGAATTCTGTGCAAGAAGATACCAACCTCAGCTGCAAACACTAGACCAAACCAGAAGACCCCATATCACAAAGATGTTGGATGGCTTTTTTTCACTTAAGACATTGATGGAGTATACATAATTGCACTACTGGAAAATGAAAATGAACACCTGGAAAACTTAATGTGATTGAGTTGAGATATACACTGCTAGTGGTGCTTGGTCAATTATCACACAACTAAGGTGATGCACCCTTTATTTTGGGTTCTGTAGATGGGTAAATGTTGAGGAATTGTCACATTAATACTGGGTGGAATCTCCCTTTACTACGACATAGGTAGCCACTATTGCATGGTAATGGTCATAAAGATGCTGGATATCCTCCTGTGGTCATTCCAAACTTTTTCAACTTGGATCTGCAGTTCAGCCAAGGCGATTCTTGGCTGCTGTGCATGGGAGACCCGTCACCCCATCTAGTCCCAGACATAGTCAATGGAGAGATCTAGTAATCAATCTGGCCCGGAGAGCTGGTGGATAGATACCCTGAAGAGCATGTTGTGTAGCATGGGAGGCGAGTGGGCTGGAGTTATCTTGTTGGAACACATCTCCTGAATCAAAAATGCAGTAAGACTGTTTCCACGATGTCCTAGACATATCGGAAGCTGGTCAATGTTCCCCCCCATGAATACTACATGAGAATGGTAGCTAATTTCGCCCCACATCATGCCACCTGGTGTTGTTCCTGTGTGTCTCCACATTATGTATGATAGCAGTAGGCGTTCTCCAGCCCTCCTGCGAACTCTGATGCAGCCATCACTCGCAAAACTTAGTGTTCGGTGATGAAAGCAGAGTATGACTGGTAATAATTATGGCTGCATCAGATTTTACAGTTAGCTTACATCTTTAGCTATTACATAGCCCAAAATGTGCCAGGATAAAAGATGATATTTCTCAACCGTTTATATACTTCACTAATTAGGAGTTCTTTACCACAGGCTGCCAACTGCATCATAAACCTGTCTAGACAGAATCACTATGAGGAATATATTAGAAAGTTGCTCTGTGGCCATACACATTGAACCACAAACACTTACAGATGTCAACATTTTCCACAAAACACGAATCCGCAAAAAAAATGATGACATCCGTGTGACATCTGTTTTTTTGCAAATCCATTGTAACAATGCCTGTCCTTGTCCACAAAACGGACAAGAATAGGACATGTTCTATTTTTTTGGGGAAATGGACATGCACACAGAGTCATTTGGGTTTTGTTTTTTTAGTGACCCCATTGAAATGAATGGTTCCACACACGGGCTACAAAAAAAATGGAACGGACACGGACAAAAATTATGTTCATGTGCATGAGCCCTTAGAATGAGAGATTTGAGTGCGAGTAAAGTCAATACAAATGCTCGGTTATAAAAAATTGCTGGTGTTGTTACACACTGTCTGTGCAGCAGGCTCGCCGGTGCAAAAATGATAAATGTTTTAATTAAGAGTCATTTTGGGGCACAGTGCCCAGACTGATAACGAATTCTGCCTAAGCTACCAGTGCAGGACCTGTGGTATTTAGCATGTCAGAAAACATGTTAACAACCCCGACCACGTGGAAGGATTGAGATATGTGTTTGAATCTAATTTCTAATACTTCTTAAGGACAACGCTTAGAAAATCACAGTATTACTATGTGAAGCACAGACACAGAAGTGAAGCACGGACACCTGCTGAGTGTTATCAGGACACAGCATTTGGTGGAAACTGTGATCTGTATGTAGGAACAAAAGCCGGCTTCTGTGGGGTGTCTAGCAATTCATAGCATCTGGTTTAAAAGTTAAAGGAGTTTTCCGAAATTTTGATACTAATGACCTATCCTCTATATCCATCAGTATCTGATCAGTGGGGGTCCAACACCTGGGACCCTGGCCGATTAGCTGTTTGAAAAGGCACTGGCAGTCCTGTGAGCGCCGCTGACTTCTCGCATATTTCCAAGCAAATCGCCTAGCACAGGTATCGCGCTCAGCCCCATTCACAGGAGCCCCGGTGCCCGCTCAAGCAGCTGATCAGCGTGGATCCCAGTGTCAGACTCCCACCGATCAGATACTGATGATGTATCCTGAGGACAGGTCATCAGTATCAAACTCTCGGAAAAACCCCTTTAAAAAGAGATTCTTTAGTAACATGGTATAAAGATCTTTAGATTTTATTTCCTTGGATCTGAAGAAATAATGAAGTATGTTTTCAGTCTTACAATAGCAACTATTCTTTACAATTGCATCCTTCAGAAAGTGAACCTGTCACATTGTACATGTGATACTATCTATGGGCAGCGTGCTATGAAACAGAAGAGACTAAACAGTCTGATGCCTTGTGAAAGTATTCACCCCTTGGTGTTTTTCTGCATTACAACCTGGAATTAAATGGATTTTATTTACACTTTATGCAACATAGAATAGTCCACAAAAGAATTAAAAAATACCTTATATTTAAAAACCATAATTAAACCTAAATTAATGAATACATAAATAAATACATAAGTACATAAATAAGTACATAAATACTAAATAGTTATTAGTGTGTATATATTCATCCCTTTTTGCTATTAAAGGGAATCTCAATTTTGGACTGTTACGTATAGTAATTCATGTGTAGTACTGAAGATAGTCCTGATCATAGTCCTGATCACTATTTTTTTCCTATTGCCCTCTGTTCCCCACTGTCAGCCCTCAAAACTGCACTGAAATACACAGTTTGGACTGTTGTGCTGTTCTGACATGGAGAGGACTCCTGCGCACATGCATGGCAGTCCTGACAATACATTTTAATGCAACTCTGAGCGCTAATAGCAGGGGAACGGGGGGCAGGAGGAAAGTAAAAAAATACTGATGTGGACTCCATATGTATTATTCATGTATTACTGCAGATAATAGCCCAAGGTCAGGGTGATGGATTCCCTTTAAAACCCTTAACTTCAGAAGTCAGATAATTAATGCAATAAGGCTTCCCCCCCCCCTCCGTGTGCAATCAAAGTGTCACATGATCACATGATCTGTCACATGATGTGAGTATAAATACACCTATTCTCAAAGGCCCTGAACCTATGGTACAACGCTACTAAGCAAGCAGCATGAAGACCAAGGCGCTCTCCAAACAGGTCAGAGACAACGTTGTGGAGAAGTATAGATCAGGGTTGGGTTATAAAAAAAATATCCCAAACTTTGAACATCCCACAGAGCACCATGATATCCATTATAACAAACTGGAAAGAATATGACACAAACTAAAAACCAGATGACAGAAGACCACCTACCAAAACTTGCAGACAAACATGGAGAATATTAGTCAGAGATTCAACAAAGAAACCAACAATATCACTGAAGGTGATCTTCATTATCTATGGGAGCACCAGAAATAGCAGAGTGCAGCCCGTGCAACTATCTCCAGCGCTCCCATAGAGAATGAATGGAGCAACAGTGGCCATGCACAACCTTCCCCTCCATCAGCTCAGGGAAATGAACCCCCCCATTTTCGTGATCGGTGGGGGTCCCAGTGGTCCGACGACCAGCGATCAGCTAGCTCTCCACTATTCTGTGAATTGGGGTTAACTAAAAATCTTGGCACACTACTTTAAGAAGAACTATAAAGACAAGTACAATAAACATGAACTATGTTGGTTACAAATCTGAATAAATTAATATAACATTTATATTATTGTTTATAAATATCCATTCAAATAGATCTTGACTATCTTCCACTGGGTCACAGATGAGGGTCCCCAACAGCATCCCCCCTCCCCTTTATAGTGGCCATATGCATTATAGGACAAAGAGAGGGTATGGCCAAATATGTATCAAACTTTCCATTAAAGGGATATGAGCTGTAGTTATATACAAGAATGCAGCTTTCAGAAATTTCTATGGAGCTCTTCGCGCTGAATGAACATGTTTACTTTCTAGACTTCAAACCTATCAGACATCACACTGAGATAAATATACTTCATGATCAGTGCTCTGCAAAACCCGTGAAGCCTTGTCATTCAGAATCTGATCATCTACGTTTGATAGGCTACTAAAGAAGAAATACCAACATCTTATATATTGCGTAGAGAAGTCATCATTCATTCAGGCTTTAGGCCTGCATCTCCACACTTCCTACTACTGTACGGTATGGCAGTTCAGTGGGACATTTTGTGGTTCTAAACCAACATCTACCTCAATATTTACTTCTTAAACGGGTTGTCCGGCCTAGGAACCGACAATTTAAATTAACAGAACTTATGGCAAGTTAAAAAAAGAAAAAAAGCACCACCTGTCCACAGCCCTGCCGTTCCCGAGTTGATGCCCCATTCCTGATCACTTCTGGTCCCTGAAAGACTGGGAGTCGCTTAGTTGCGAGACTGCTGCAGCCAATCACTGGCCTCACCCATCACATGTGCTTGAACGTCAAGTCCCTAGCAGTGACATGCCGTTCTAGCACATTTGACTACTGAGTCCAGTACTCACCACAGTGGTGACGCAATCTAGCCACTTCCATTCTGGTGGGGATCAGAAGCAGCTAGAAATGCAGAAGGGGCCGGGACAGGTGAGGTTTTTTTTAACTTTTTTTTTTTTTTTTGCAATCTTTTTGAAGGGATTTGGTGTTTTCCCCATTGCCAAGTGGATAGTTAATTATTTTGTTTGTTTTAAAAAGAACCAAGTCCTTAGAAATCCAGTGAGTTCACTGTAATGTGGCGCAAATGGGGTGATTATGCTGAAGAGTAGAACTGCTGTTCATTTCTGTATTCAATCATTTATCCTAATTTGCAGTCTCCTAATTTTGGAGATGTTGTCCTCCTATAAAGCTCCTCCATATGCTTCTCTTTATCTGAGCAGCCAGATAAGGTAAAAAGCAAATCATGCCTATTATTCTACCTGAAGCACAAATGACCGAGGCTTCATACTATTGTGGAAATATTCTTCCAGGTCACTGAAAGGATGTTTTACCTGAAGTTGAAGGGAATCAGATTGACTATAAATAAGAAGGGTGAACACAAGAGAAATCATGAACATACCATTGAAAAGCCTGATGGCCACAGCAAAGGATGTTCTACAGACATTAGGCATTCTGTGCCTGACAAAATAAAATTATGCACGAAGAAGGAGTTGTTAGAATCGAATGAAACTTTCTATATGTGAATGTAATGATGATATATGTGATTACAATATTAGAGCGAAAGGATACGTTTATTGGGGAAAACTGTAGAATTGAAAGGAGGCTCTAGTTCCTAGTTGGGCTGCCTCTAGACTGCATACAAGATGAGATATGGTGGGGCATGGAGCAATACAGGTTCCTTTTGGTATCCAGCAGCACACTTGCCCACAGATTTTGCATCTGGGCCTGTAGATCCTGCACACCCATAGGTTGCTGAAGCTGGTGTCTCAACTGGTCCCATAAATGCTTTATTAGAGATAAACTAGGAGACCAGGCAGGCCAAGGAACTCTTGCTGTGTGTGGGTGAGCATTATCCTGCTGAAAAATAACAGTTGGAAGCCCTCATATCATTTCTCGGGGTGACCGACTGTCATATGCAATAGCTCCCCAGATAATCACACCAGAAGTTAAGGCATTGGGTGTCATACCAATATATCAAATAGAAAGAAAATATCACCAGTCCTATGTGAGACGCTGGGTGTCATACCACAGTAAACGCAGGATTAAAGTGCCATGAAGCCTCCATACTTCAACCTGACCATCGCTGGATCAAAACAGAATTTTCCCCAATAAACGTATCCTTTCACTCTACTATTGCAATTACATATATCATCATTTTATTCACATATATAAAGTTTCATTCGATGCCAACAACTCTTTCTTGGTGCGTTATTTTATTTTGTCAATGTGTATTACAACTCTTGGCACGAAATGCATAGTGTCTGTAGGACATCCTTTGCTCTGACCATCAGGCTTTTCAATGGTATGCTCGTGATTTCTCTTGTTGTGTCCACCCTTCTTATTTATACTCAATCTGTTTCCCTTCAACTTTAGAAAAAGAAACCATCCTTTCCGCGACCTGGAACTTACAATATTTCCACAATGATATGAAGCCCTGGTCATTTGTGCTTCAGGTACAATAATAGGCATGATTTGGTTGCTCAGATAATGAGAAGCATATGGATGAGCTTCACAGGAGGACAACATCTCCAAAATTAGGAGACTGCAAATTAGGATAAATGAATACAGAAATGAACAGCAGTTCTACTCTTCAGCGTAATCATTATCCTCCACCCCACTTGTTTCACATTACCGTGATTTCACTGCACTTCTCAGGACTTGATTCCTTTTAAAACAAATAAAACATTAACTATCCGCTTGGCAATGGGAAAAACACCAAATCCCTTCAAAGCGATCGCAAAGAAATATTAACGTTATTATTCTTCGTGTTGTTTTCTTATCTTTTTGCTTCGGGGACAGCAGCGTGTAGTTTATTGCAGCTCAGCGGAAGATTCTGAGCACAAATTCCCCAAACTTCTCTTAGCACCGCACATTAATGGTGCTAAAACAAAATTATTTTTTGCTGTGGATGTTTGTAATGCTTTCCTATAAAATGTACATAGCTTGGAGGCAATGATTTAGTGATCCCATCACTGGATCGCTCTAATATGAATGTAAAGATATTCAATTCGTTTTTTTATTCTAGTTTACATTCTCATTTAAAGTGCCCCATTGTTGGATAGGTGCCACCATTATAAATATATTAACAGTGAGCAACTTTGGCATAAACAATACCAAGTAAGCAGCCCAATTCATCCCCTGTGTTGGGTGAATGTCTGTATCAGCAATAGAATAGGTAGATGTCCAAAAAGGAGTCATGGGGGGTGGAAAGGGGGTGTGACAGCAAAAAGGGGGCAAGGTCCAAGTATGCCCCCCTGCACCAAAAGTTTGGCGCATTTGCGGAGTAAAACTAGGGCAAATTATAGGTGAAGTAAACTTAGACTAGATGGTCCAAAGATGCAACAGATTTATGAGCTATTATCAGCCAATATGATAAATCTGGTGCAGTTTAAGACTTTCTAAGTTGGCACATAGAAGGGACTTTTTCTCCTATCTAAAATAATGAAACTCTGACGGAACTGACAAAACGGATGTAAAATGAGCACAGCAGATGCTGAAAATAAAGGATCCATTTTTAAAAAAATGTTTGTTCATCTGATTAGAAGAATGGAAAACAAAATGGTGACCCGGCCATACTTTCTGCCATAGATTTAAGTTTAGGCGCACGGACTGCCGGAGGATGGCCTGCGCCACACCATAACTTAAGCGCATCCCCCTGCAGTGCAGGGTATATCAAGCCAGTCTTGATAAATATCCCAAAATATTTCCCCGTACAGTGGAATATAGCTGGACCCTTGTGAGATGACTCACAGTATGCATAAATGGATTGGAAGGAGGGAGGAGGGCTCATGGATAGGCATCTGCATTGTGAAAAATATTTCATTTACATTTTTAACAATACATCTTACATGCTTTCTAGAAGGTAATTCTATTTCCAATTGCCAATTATTAAGAAAATAAAGACTCAAAAGTGAACCATTAAATGAAGCTCTACCTTGTGGAGCTGCTTCAATAAACACATTAGGTAGCACTTCCCAGTAAACAGCAATCACCCATAATATTAAAACTACTTTTAGGTCAAGAGTAGAACGTTTATTATCTTGTTACAATGGCATCTGTCGAGGGGTGGGATATATTCGTCAGCTGGAAGCACGAAAATGGAAGAGCCGTCGGCAGCCTAGCCTAAGGCCCGTTAGTGACCACCAAGAAAAGATGTATTGGTGGTCACTAATGGGTTAAAGTTTATCAAATGTATAAAACAACGTACAATAAATTAGGCACAAATTACAGAAATGCAAAAACTGATTTTGAAAAAGATTCTCTTCCTTCCCGATGTTTAGAGCTTAAACACTCAAGGATTTATATTAACAGCTCTTTTCATCATTGCTTTAATCCTTTTATTTTATATTAGGGGCCCATACATTGAAAAAGCTTAATAATTTTTAATTAATAAGCATGATTAATTTTGCACAATTTTCAAGTTATTGATTTAACCCAAGGATTCAGCCAGTTTTGGTCTTAAAGGGGTTCAGCTTTTTAGCAAATTTTGCCCCCCACTGTACCTGTGGAGGGAAGCATACTTATCTGCTCCCCACCACTTGGTTCCACCACTGCATTTATCATGCTCCGGGGGTCACATATGAGACTGCAGCCCATGACTGGCCACACCAGTGAAGCATCCCCCAAGTGGCACATAACCTAGTGAGCATGAACCAAGTGCCTGGAAGTTGGTAATTTTAAAAATGTGCCAATTTTTGCCAATTTAGCACAGGCGTAGACAATGAAAAATGAGACGAGCCGACCAGCCCGCGCCCTTATCTGCCCACACCATGCCCCCTTTTTTTTAGAACTGGCGTACCTGGCATGGATGGGGAAGAAGTTGCAGAATTCAGCCGCAAATCCACTTTGCGACCAAATCTGCAACAGCTATACGCAAATAATTGGCATATATCTATTTATAAATGTCTCCCTTAATGTTGGAATCATTTTGGATATCCCACATAAGTCACCCCATTTTAAAAACTGTATCCTCAAAATATTCAAAAGAGGCAGGATTAGAATGACAGATATCACCATATATGTAATACAGCATCCATCATTGACGATAGGTGATACCAGAGCTTATCTACTCCCTCCTGACCTCTGCACAGGTCACTTAGGGTACTTTCACACTAGCGTCAGTGTGATCCGGCAGACAGTTCCGTCGTCGCTGCTGCCTGCCGGATCCGCCCTTCAGTGTGACAACTGACAGCATTTGTAGACGGATCCGGGTGCGGATCCGTCTACAAATGCATTGCAAGAACGGATCCGTCCCTCAGCTTGTCATGCGGATGGACGGATCCGTCCTGCATTTTTTTTCACAGTTTTCCCGGTCTGCGCATGCGCAGAACGGAAGGATGGTTCCCTCCTTCAGTTGTTTTGCAATGCCGGATCCGGCACTAATGCAAGTCAATGTAAATTCCGGCGACTGATCAGGCATTTTGGACGGACATAATACCGCAGCATGCTGCGGTATTATGTCCGGCCAAAACGCCTGAAAGTGACTGAACGGAAGGCATACTGATGCAAACTGAACGGATTTCTATCCATTCAGATTGCATGGGGAGATGCCTGATCAGTTCTTTTCCGGCATAGAGCCCTTTTGACGGAACTCTATGCCGGAAAAGAATAACGCAAGTGTGAAAGTACCCTTAGAAAACTCTCCCAAGCTGTAATGATGTTATTTTTACATGCCAGATGTATATGATACTCTGTACATTGTAGTATTAAAATTAAACAGATCTGTAATAACTATGTGACTGGTACTTTCACTTTGTGCAGGTGTTCTGGAATTCTTTGCTACCTGGAATTTTTTGCTACTCACGTCACTTCCGGTAGTGACGTGGGAGGCGTGTCTCTCACCTCGGCTCCTGATTGGCTCTGCCGGGGGTTTGTCGGCGCAGGCGCGGAGGATTCACCTGTAACGTGCCGAAGGTAGCAGAAAAATCCATGCCCACTGCATGAAAAAAGACGGCTCGGTACAAGCGCAGTAGGAAAATGCGCTGAGTCCAGTCAACAATAAAGGGCTACGGCACATGCTTGCCCAGGGTAGGGTAGAAAATTTTTACAGGTCAGTGCGCAAGTGCGAGTATAACAGGGTCGCTTGCTGCACTGAAGGTAGGTTAAAATAACGGGCCACGGCGCATGCGCGCCTAGGGTAGCAAAAGATTACAGGCCTGTGCACAAACGCAAATACAACATTGCCATGTTGTATTCGCGCAGAAAGGTCATAAACACTTATTTAAGCCACATTATTATCAGTAAGTTAAGAATTGAGCTATAATGGGTGTTTATAATGTCAGAGAGCAGAGATAAGGAGCCCGTCAGCTTCCCAACTGACGGTAAAGACAAAAAATCCACAGGCAGCTAGTAGAGTATCTCAGCTCTGTACACAAAAAAGGATTCCATATTTTTTAATAAAGACCATTTGAAAAAAATGGGTTTAGCTCAAAATAAGTTAAATGCAATAATAATAATAAAAATAAAAAAATTGGCCCCAAAGGTGTACATGGCCTCTAAGTGATGGTCAATTGCCTCTTACAAAGGAGTTATAGCGGCCAATCGTACATATTCAGAAGATATGAAAGTAATAATGGGTCAGTACTGATTCTCTGAAAGCACAGCCCATACATACACAGTAGGGCCACAATACTTCAGAAGTTCAGAGCTTTGAGGGATTAAAAGAAACAGACCACAGCATGAGCCATTATTTTATCTCCCCATCAAAGACCGTTATTATATTTCAACCTTTCAGAATATGGAGACTGAAGACAACAGACATTGTCAGGCCTGGTTTGTCGTAGCTCCCAGTGCAATAGATGAATGGTCCACGCCAGCTAGATGAGAGATGGAGAGGGTGACAGAAGTCAATCTATGAGTTACCTCCCTGCCGCCAATGATGATGCCCTTTTGAGGTGTTGCAAAGTTCTAAATAAAGGGGCTTGATGTCTTCTAAGGCCCCTTTTACACAAGCGAGTTTTCCGCGCGGGTGCAAAGCATGACGTGAACGCATAGCATCCGCACTGAATCCTGACCCATTCATTTCAATGGGGCTGTGTACATGAGCGTTTTTTTTCACGCATCACTTGTGCGTTGCGTGAAAATCGCAGCATGTTCTATATTCCGCGTTTTTCACGCAGCCCTAGCCCCATAGAAGTGAATGGGGCTGCGTAGAAAACGCATTGCACCCGCGCGGAAAAAACTGAATGGCTTTGCCTGTGAAATCGCACAGTTTTCACTGAACGCATCTGCAACGCATCCGGACCTAATCTGGACACGCTCGTGTGAAAGAGGCCTAAGGCTTTCACACATTACAAAGAACAGAATTTTGCAAATCAATTGTTTTCTTACTTGATCTACTTGTTTCATAACAGCTAGACGTCTAAAAATGTGGATCATCTGCATTCATAAAGTCAATAGTTTTCAGCTGCAGGCCAAGTCCATATATTTGTCTAGCTGCCTTGTAAATCATCCATTGTAGCACAAATCAAATACAAGTCTGTGGCTGGAGCTTGTGAGTGGTGGCTGCTGATATTTACAGAGTTCATCTACATGCACTCTTGAATTTTTGTATTTCACAGAGTTCAGCCTGTTGTTATGGGAATGCTGCTGTGATTTAAAGGGCTTGTCTGGGTTGTAGATACTGATGAATCGTTCTTAGGATCTGATCAGTGGTGGGCATTAAATGGGAGAACCTGCTCCTGCCGTTAGTCACCATGATAGTCAGCAATGCTCGGCTTGCAGGCATTGTTCCCTCTAAGCCTTTGTAGCGTATGAGCAGGCCTGTTAGGGACCTGGGTGCCAGGTACTACAGAACCGTATCTAATCAATGTCATCATACAATGCCCTTATAATCAGCTATCCAGCATCCAGATAGAAAGGGCTACATGTTTCTATCGCTCTGGGGTTACGGTAGTGAAAAAGTTAATGTCATTGCTTCTGGTAGTTAATGGCAGTGAAGAGATCACCATCGAAATCCCCGATAGTCTAGGTCAGCATACCTGGCTGTCTAGGAAAGTGAAAAAATTTATGCCAGCATACCTGGTGGTCTAGGATGAGAGGTGGGAGGGTTAATTCCAGTAGGAATTAAGTAAGTAGGGCATTGAAGGGCTTATTGTCAAAATCTGTGGTGGTCTACGGCATTGAAGTGGTTGATACCGTTATATCTGTGGTGGTCTAGGATAGTGAGATTAATTCCAGTATCGATTCTGGTCCTCCCTGAGGGTCTTTGTTTACAGGGATGCAGCACTAACATTACATCAACACGTGGTCGCTGCAGCCTATCACCAAAGTAGGGCTAGTTTTAACCATGTAACCGCCCACTTGCATATGCCCCTGGATCCAACCATGGGATCTCCACCTATCAATAGAACTAAAGGGCTCTGATGCTCTTTAAAACACGACGGCTCCTTCTGAACTTTTTCTTACAAAGTGTCATGGCTATCCAGATGCTCTCAGCCTCTGTCTTCTTTCTCATGATTCATGAGGTCCCTGCGGTCAGACCCCCATCAATCAGCAAGTGATGGCACATCCTAGCCATATGATGTAACTTTCTACTGTTAGAAAAGGGGCAATAGAAATAGTTTATTAGATAAATGCTAAATATAGTCTTCAATGTGTCTACAAGGCATTCGCACCAAAAATGTGTTGTCTACAACATGCCAATAATATGACCATGTAACGCCCCAGAGTGACATTACCACTTCTGCACCCAGCTACTGTCTCCTATGGTTAACCTAATGTCATCCTGTGTATTTATTTCCAAGTGAGGGCTTACATGCCATGAGGGCTTGTTTTTTGAAGGACAAGTTGTACTTTCCAACGCCACCATTTAATATTGCATATGATGTAGTGGGAAGCGGGAAAAAAATTTCAAATAGGGTGAAACTGCAAAAAAAAAAGCAATTCCACCACAGTTTTACGTTTTTTTTATTTACGACGTTCGATGTGCGATAAAACTGACCAGTTACTTTTATTCTACAGGTCAGTACAAATCTGGCGATACCTTACGTTTATAGTTTTCTTGCATTTTGACAATGAAAAAATCAGTTTTAATTTTTTGTCGCCATATTTTGACCCCTATAACTTTTTGTAATTATGTGTACGGAGCTGTATGGGGGCTCATTTTTTGCGGAGCCATCTGAACTTTTGATTGATACCATTCTGGGGTGTGTATGACTTTTTTATCACTTTTTTTATTACATTTTTTGTAGAAAATTAAGCAACCAAAAACGGCGAATCGGCCATTTGGACACTTTTTTCAGTTTTGCTGTTTGCCGTATAGGGAATATATTTTTATATTCTTATACTATGGGCGTTTTCGCACATTGCGACAGCCATGATGTTTTTTTTTACTATACTTTTTTATAGTTCCCATAAGGAACTATAACAATCAAACATCTGATTGCTATTATCATAGACTCCAATGCACCTGTATTGGAATCTATGATGATTTCACTACTTTCCTATGGAGCCCTATTACAGGCAAGGGCTCCAAAGGAAATACTATGCAGCAGCCTCGTGTCATTTACAAAAACAGGGGCTACTGCATACACGCTCCGGCTCCGCCGATCCCCACACGGGGGAGCCAGAGCACAACCGAAAGCGAAAGCTTTTCTGTTTTCAGGGCGCTCAGATGCCGTGGTCAGCATTGACCACGGCATCTGAGGAGTTAAACGTCCACGATCGGCATTACTGCCGATTGCGGACATTAGCCGGTGGTGTCTGCTATAGGAAGCAGGCAGCCACCCACGGCTTTGGCGTCTGCAGCGGGCAGGAGCGGGCGCCATGTTTAAACACATGTTCGATGATGTACATGTACATCATTGGGCGTGAAAGGGTTAAGCCTCAGAAGCTAGGAGGAGAAAGTTTTCCCTGGACAAAGTTAGAGTCAGACTACAGAGAGAACATGCAGCATACAGCTAAAGCTAAGTTATTTATCTACCCTGTCAGCACAACAGAGCCAGAGCGTGACAGATGTAGCAGAGAGGAGTTTGCCTGCAACAGTTAATGCTAACGCTTGCTGGGGACCAAGACGAAGTTTGAAGACTGTTCCTGATGTTCAGCTATATACAACGTCTGGACTCAATTTATTCTTCATCCCAAAGTTAACTACCCCCTTTGTCTGCTTCAGAGCCAACGCCTGGGGTTCCAGCGTATCCAGGTAGGAGCACCGTGACACGTACACCAACATTAAGGGACATTATAGGCTACCCTACACCACTCTGGCATTCCTACAACTGGGTACCAACACCATTTCTTAAAGGGACTCCGTCCCGTTGTTGCTTCATTGCAACTGGAGTTACGAAACACTTATCTCATCTTAAAGGGACCCCTTGCAGACCGTGCCTCTGTTGCAACCATGTTTTTAAACTGAAACATAAAAATTATAGAAACATTTCAGAACTCTCTACTGTATGTATTTAAAGGGAAACTAAGGGTCCGTTCACATCTCCACTAAAGGTAATCTGGTGGTCTGTTTCAGCAGAGGGACAGCCTATTGGACTTACCATATCTGGTACTGCTGGGCACCCCCAGATCCCCATTGACTATAATGGAATCTGATGGGGATCCAGTGGCAAATTCATGCTGAAAAGCTGCTGGATCCGAATTGGATCCCATTACAGTCAATGGGGATCTGGCGGTGTGCAGCGGTTTGTAGCAATGCTGGATCCGCTAACTCCATTATTCTGTTCCTCTGCCCGAACAGACTACCAGATTACCTTTAGCAGAGATGTGAACCTACCCTACGGTGTATCGACAGAAAAGTGCACTGGTATTTGTCATTTAAAAGCAGCCGGTGAACCACAGGTTGCTCATTTCTATATAACAGTATAAAACACAATTTAGAGCACAATGCGTGAATGATATTTTAAACATCATCTAAACCGTACATTTACAAGAAAATATGTGAGCAAAATGACAAGGGTGTGAAACATCTGCTACAGCTCAGTAATGAATGTACACAGCTCTAGGTATCACACATATTTTCTCATTTTGAGGTATGCACAATATATTTATTATTTGACAAACTCTTTGAATGTCAGAATATTTTTTTTTTTAACTACAGGATGTCAGCGTAGTTTCTGCGCACAGAACTTCCATTCAAATTCACAATGTTTTAATCATCTCTTCTCCCACCACTTTCCTTCTAGCAAGATTGAGATCACACCTATCTCTGGCTGTAAGGCAACTAGCTACAGCAGGAGTCCTCCCCCGCTGTTCTGTCTTCATTAGGAGATTAGACAAGCTGTGCCCAACCCCTTAGATAAACCTCCTCACTAGTTCTGTGTATGCCAAAAATAGGGAGGAAACTGCAGCCCGTGTTGTCCGCAAACTTTCTACAAGACTTTGTTTCAAGAGAAACCTGTACACTGATAAACATTGTGCACACCAAATTAGCATCGGGTATCCATTTTTATCAAAGGGTTGGCTATAATTGACTTCTGAGTAACACCGAACTATTGAACGCACAACATCATGAAGTACAAAGAATATAACTTTATTTAATTAGAAAATAGACAAAAATAAAATATACCATAAGACTAGCAAAAGCACTAATGTACATTAGTGCTTTTGCTAGTCTTATGGTATATTTTATTTTTGTCTATTTTCTAATTAAATAAAGTTATATTCTTTGTACTTCATGATGATAAACATTGTGGGCAACTTTGTCTTCTGCTTACTTTTATCATTCAATTCTAGTTTTTGTGTTCCTTTACTGCCACCACAGTAGATGAACTTTACGGTTCGGCTACATGGCGATCTTGGGCGCTCAGCAGCTTTTGCTTCCAAGGATCACAGTGGGATCACGGTGTGGTGGTACAGCATAGAAATGAATGAAGCCATGACGCGACTCATTCTTGTGCCGCCATTGGAACTCCAGAATAGCAAAAAATCCAACACTACTGGATTTTTTGCAATTCTGCGGTTGCAGTTACGGAAAATGTGTGACCCCATTCACTTAAATGCTACCACAGCTACTCTGCAACCCACTGAGATCCTTGGGTGCTACAGCTGTAGTAACAACCAAGATCACCATTTAGCCAAACCCTTAATTGCAAGATACCTCTGCTTAGAGGGAAGGCATATACACTGCCGACGGGTAAAGGAAAGTTGATGGACGATGACCATCAGTGTGGAGATATGCTAAAAGCTGTTGCCTGAGGTTACCAAAAAAAATCCCAGAGCTAATTTTGATCCTGGATGGTATCTGCTATTGCAACTGAACAGATTTTATTGCAAAACATGTCTGCAACTGAAATTGGGATATCTATGTGGTTCCCACAAAAACAACCCCATTCAGATGAACGGAACTGATTTCCAGTCGCAGAAATTTTCTGCAACAAAATATGCTGAGTGTGAAGGCGCCCTTAGGCTGCATATACACAACCGAGTCACGGCCTTATCCGTTTAGCGGACCAAAAACTGCAAACCTGAAAACACGGTACCAGATGTGAGCATCTAACATCCACGAGATGCGGCCAAAGATAGGATATGTCCTATCTTTTGCATCATGGAGGCACAGATCTGGAAGAACACGGAAGCCTTCCAGGTCTTATCTTTCACTGCATTTTGTGGCTCGCAGACCCATTGAAGTCAAAGGGTCTGCACCGTGATGTTGGGGTGCACACAGCCAGTGCCCGTGTTTTGCAGATCTGCTGTTTGCAGTCTGCAAAATGGATACGGTCATGTGAATGCAACCTTATAGCGCATTATTATAATAAAGACATTATGTGCTTATTTTCAGAAAAGCGTCAAATGAGAAGATCACTAAAAGCTACACAGATGACTCTATTCATTTCAAGGACAAAAGGCAGGGCTGAAGATGGCTTGTTGAAGTAATTACCTGCATCTTCTCCCTAAAACAACCCAGGACGTCACACAAGTAAATTAGGGCAGAATATGCAGCTTGCAGGTATTGATACTAGTTATTTGCCAAGTAATAAAGTTACAAATACTGGAAAAGCGTTGAGTACATACCGGTTTAGGGCAGTGCACATATCTCGCCAAGCTGATTATCAGGTCATGGGTGATGGGATCTACCAAGTTTCGGAAACTTGCATATCGGTATAGCACATCATCTAATGATGTTGACTCCATGCCCAAATCCTACATGAAAATGAGAAATAGTGATTACATATAGATACAAATGACTGTATGTAAGAAGGATTCAATCACCTGAATTTAAACCCCAAAAAAGTAATAAAGTTCATCCATGTAGAGCTTTCATTTAGTCTCTGAGGGTATGATGAAATGCGCCGCGCAGAAATCTGTGTTGGAGTCTGTACAAATTGCAGCGAGCTGTATTGCATAACATATTACAAGATTTCTTCCCTAGAGTTAGGGTGGCCACTTAAACCCAAGAAGAAGGACACCCGAGACCACACCCCAACTCTGCTAAGCCATGCCCCAACTCCGATAAGCCATGCCCCAACTCCGCTAAGTCATACTCCAACCCCTCCACTGAGGAGACCTTAAGGTCAGCTGCATGCAGGCCCGAGTGCTTCTTTCACCCTCAGTCAGTCACAGAGTGACATGTCGTCCAGCTCTAGTGACTGACTGGGGTGAGAGAAAACCTCACTCAGTCAATTTGTAGCTGAAGCGCACCCTCTGATGTCTGTCTGAGTGTGGAGGCACAGAAAAGGAGGACAACCAAGCGTCCATCCAGGCCTTGAGCTGGACGGAGGACAAGATGCCAGGAAAACGGGCTGTCTGGCCTAAAACCAAACTTCTGGCCCCCTACCTAGAGTCCATGCAGCTCTATACTACTGTATGGCACTGTACCGCCTCCTGTCACCTTGCTGTGGTGAATGGGCACAAACTGTTTTGATTAAAATGTATTTACTAAGAACTTCACATTCATTTATATAGTGAGTATAGCATTAGATTATATATTGTCTGATCATGTATTTTGTGCCAGCAGAGTGCTATGATTGTATTTGATACCGTACAGCCTCTTGCACATGGCTCACGTGCATGGCCCAAGATTCATTACAATGTAGATTCCTTAGGTTTCCAATACCTATATACTTCACTTTCTTTTGTGTCCCAATAGTGTACAACGCATTTTGACGCTTGTTATACAAAACTATTGATTTGGACTTAGGTGAAATTTATAAAGTTCTGTACACCAATTTTCAGTCACAAATTTGGGCATTGTGGGGGAGATTTAGCAAACTGGTGTAAAGTACCGTATTTTTACCCTATAAGACGCACTTTTTTCTCCCCAAAAGTGGGGGGGAAATGGCAGTGCGTCTTACGGGGCGAATGCTGCCATTTAACACTGATACATCGCCGGCCGAGATGCTGCACAGCACGGCCGGCGATGTATCAGCGGGGAGGGAGGAGGAGCTGGAGGCCGGCAACTGTTATTGGAATGGAATCCGCCTGCTTCATTCATAAAATGGGAGGAGCAGGCGCGTGACGTAGTGAGTGATGTTATGCTGCTGCCCAGCCTGCCTGCTACAGGAATTTTTAAATGAGTACTATGTGGATTTCGCTACTGCTGCAGAGGATTTCTATAGTTTAACAAAGCTCCCATGCCTACACGTTACATATGAATATTACAGTGAGCGGGGCCCAGTGTAATAGAATACAGTGACTGCACCAGGCCCCGCTGCCATTCCAATATCAGTTGCCGGTCCCCACCCCCTGTATTGCGGGTCATTCACTATTTACACAGGGACACTGTTATGGAGAAATCTGTGGATGACACATATATAGCATAAGGTACAACCTTTAAGGGGGTTGTCGGGGCTTTTACTATTGATGACCTATCCTCAGGATAGGTCATCAATATCAGATCAGTAGGGGTCCGACATCCTGGATCCCCGACGATCAGCTGTACGAGGAGATGGCGCTCGCGCACGCACGTGCGGTCTCCCTTCTCTCTTCCTGTTTGCTACTGCTGTATATGGTCTTTGATCTGATATTGATGATCAACAGTAAAAGTCCAGACAACCGCTTTAAAGAAGGGTCAAATTTATCAAACAACCTGCAATAAATTTGGCACAAATTACAGCAATACATTGAGGCAAAACTGACTAAACCCTGGTTTAGTTGTTCTTGTGGCCAGCAGGGGGCCCCCTGTTGTCTGGGGCCCCATGCATTTGTATGATTTGCATGGTGGTAATGCCAGCCACTACATTACAATTTAATATACTGTCAGCGGGGCAACTCAGTTGAAGATGTTAAGTAATCATAGTCTGAGTAAATCTTGAAAAATGGGACAGAACTGAACATAGTAAATGGTTAAACATGAAAGTACATTGGAAGCAGCTGTCTCCGAGCTCCATATGCATACACTGTAATAATGACCGAATCATTATCATTTACTTTGCCATTTAAATTCCCTCTTTTCCCCTGACATAAACCGACCACAGCTGTAATGAAGAAACAAGACCTTGGAAGGATCTGGTGCACCAACATGAACCATAATAAATAACCACAAACCTTCTCAATAATCAGGTTTCTGACAGATTTGTGCATGGCAGATAACAGCAACCTAACCTTTGAAAATGTCACGTTATTAAGACTGCCAGGCATGACACAAAGTTAAGGCAGCACTGAAAATAAAAGCCCAAGTTCCCCAGTCCTAAGCAATTTCATGTAGAAATGTATGGAGTCCTGAAGAAATCCCATGCTACATACTTTCATAGTTGCATGACAAATGTCCATCAAGTTCACACTTTTCAAACTTAGCTGCTTCATCCAGGTGAAGGCAAAACAAATATCCTGAATGACCCTTAATAAATCCACACGGACGGCTACAAAATTTGTCTGGATTATGTCCGCTCCATACATTCAAAGAGTAATTATAGGGGCTTCTGTGTTTACCCATGGCATCACCCATGCTATGTTTGACACATTTCATTTATTTGTAAGACACTGTCCGTTTAAGGGAAATATACCAGTAAAGACTGTCAATACTGTGATTTGCGCATTTCTCCTGTTTTCCCTGTATTATATTAAAATATGCTGTGTTATGCTATGCCCCACTCAGCTCACATGTAATTAATGCATAATGTAAAGTTCACTCAAGACATTAGGTGTCATTGTTGCATATCATATTAGGGCTTGCAGCAGGGAACAGGCCGTAGTGTGTGTGGCTGAAGCCACCTGGTAAGCTGTGGAATCCGCTCATCGTCGTAATTCAATTAGGCTGCTGCCACACAGTGCAGTTCTGACATGCATTCAGGATGCAGTTTTTATTGTAGCTAGCTGAAATTAATTAAATCATTTCCACTATGCAGAACACAAGGGTTTAACGAGGCTACTCAACTGGCAAAATTAAAAACTGCACCCTGAATGCGTCAGAACTGCACTGTGTGCCAGCACCCTTAGCTGGGTAGGGTGCAAGCTGCCAAAGAGGATTCTTGTGTGATGAACGAGGACTGCAAGGAAGGGCCTACTGGTGTGCAGGAATTTTGGACCAACTTGGCTCAAGTAAGTCCTGCAACTATATTCTGAGACCTGAGTCGTTATGGCTGAATAAACCTGACCATGGGGCAAATGAACATTCTCTTTGAGCAGGCATTGAAGACCTTCTAAAGTGGATGATAAAATAACTCTAGTACTTTATAAACACTTGCTTTACTGTGAAGCCCTTCTTGAATATCTGATTCGGGCAAGTTGAAATAGGGGTCCTCCTGTATTACCCAAGATCAAAGTTTATAAAAGCTTTCCAGATGGAGGACCATAGATTTCACATTTGCCATGTAATGCACTTTTACAGCAGTTTACTAGGAGATAACAACTAACAAAGTGGTCCACATTTACTAAAGTGAGAGCGCCTAGCGTTTGGTGTAAAGGGCGCCAAAATGTGGCACAATTTTGCCAATCTAAGTTTAGAGAAATTATAGGTAGAAAAGGATTGTGGCTTAAAAGGAATTTTCCAGGATTTTGACATTGATGGCCTATCCTCAGGATAGGTTATCAATATCTGATTGGTGGGACATCCGGGACCCCTGCTGACCAGCTTTTTTATGAGGCCAGGGTGTTCCCCAGTGAGTGCCGCGGCCTCTTCCTAGGCGAGTGATATCACATTCATTGGTCATGTGTCCTAGGCTTAGCTCAGTCCCATTCAAGTAAATGTGTCTGAGCTGCAATACCAAGCCTGGTAAGCTGAAAAGAGGCTATGGTGCTCACCGGAGCACAGGGTGTCTCCTCAAACAGCTGATCAGGGGGAGTCCTGGGTGTCTGACCCCCACCAATCTGATATGGATGACCTATCCTGAGAATAGGCCATCAGTATCAAATCATGGAAAACCCCTTAAACGGTAAATGGTGTGGCCTCGCTAGAAGGTACACCAAGATGCACCATTTTTCTACCAACAATGCACCGCAGCTCTGCTGTAAACAAAGTCATCCTAAGTTTGTATAAAGTTAGACAAAAGTGTCTATCCCTGCACCACATGCCAGTCTGAGCTTACACCATCTATACAATTAGTAAATCTGCCCCATTATTCTTAATAGAAAGGAAGGTCTAAGACAATTTATCGTTACAAGAAACTGTCACAATATATGAAGAATTTAGGGAAGCAAGAAGAGAAAGGCTAGTGTTAGTTAGATCCAGCAGGCTGTTCTGGCAGGAAAAAGACTGCCCGGTCTTTCTGGATCAAGAATTGCCGGAAAATACATGACTGCTGACCAGCCCCATTAACTATAATGGGGATTGGCGGATATTCGGCCACAAGTCTGCAAATATGCCGAGACTAAAATCACGGCATCAGGAAACCTAATCATGTGGCCGTACCCTTAGTATAAAGGGCACTATCTACTGGATTAGTCCAATAGACAATGGACAATTTTTATTTCCTATGCCTCCATGAGGAAGTGATAAACAAATATCACAGGGTGACCAGGGGAGGAAGAGCAAAAATAGGGATCCCAAAAAAACCGAGTGAGTTGACATATATGTAAAAGGTAAATTACTACACAGGAAAAACAACAATAAACTAACAATAAAGAAAGGTGAATGCACCTTAGAAGTACCAGCATATAGAAGCACAATTCTGTAATACAGTCATGTGAAAAAATTAGGACACCCTTTGAAAGCATGTGGTTTTTTGTAACATTTTTAATAAATGGTTATTTCATCTCCGTTTCAACAATACAGAGAGATTAAAGTAATCCGACTAAACAAAGAAAACTGAAGAAAAGTCTTTTCAAGATCTTCTGTAAATGTCATTCTACAAAAATGCCTATTCTAACTGAGGAAAAAGATAGGACACCCTTGCCCCTAATAGCGAGTGTTACCTCCTTTGGCTGAAATAACTGCAGTGAGACGGTTCTTGTAGCCATCTACCAGTCTTCGACATCGGTCTGAGGAAATTTTACCCCACTCCTCAATGCAGAACTTTTTCAGCTGTGAGATGTTTGAGGGGTTTCTTGCACGTACAGCCCTTTTCAAGTCACCCCACAGCATCTCAATGGGATTCAAATCTGGACTTTGACTTGGCCATTCCAGGACTCTCCATTTCTTCTTTTTCAGCCAATCTTTGGTTGATTTACTAGTATGTTTTGGGTCATTGTCATGTTGCATGGTCCAGTTCCGCTTCAGCTTTAATTTTCTAACTGATGGTCTCACATGTTCTTCAAGCACCTTCTGATACACAGTAGAATTCATCGTGGATTCTATGATGGTGAGCTGACCAGGTCCTGCTGCAGCAAAGCAGCCCCAAACCATGACACTTCCACCTCCATGCTTCACAGTTGGTATGAGGTTCTTTTCTTGGAATGCTGTGTTTGGTTTACGCCAAACATGTCCTCTGCTGTTGTGTCCAAATAATTCAATTTTGGACTCATCTGTCCAAAGAACATTATTCCAGAAGTCCTGGTCTTTGTCAACTTTATCTCTGGCAAATGTCAGTCTGGCCTCGATGTTTCTCTTGGAAAGCAAAGGTTTCCTCCTTGCACACCTCCCATGCAAGTTAAACTTGTACAGTCTCTTTCTGATTGTAGAGGCATGTACTTCTACATCAACAGTAGCCAGAGCCTGCTGTAGTTCTCGAGATGACACTTTAGGGTTTTTGGAGACCTCTTTTTAGCATCTTGCGGTCTGCTCTTGGGGTGAACTTGCTGGGGCGACCAGTCCTGGGCATGTTGGCAGTTGTTTTGAAAGCCCTCCACTTGTAGACTATCTTCCGGACAGTGGAATGGCTGATTTCAAAATCTTTGGAGATCTTTTTAAATCCCTTCCCAGACTCATAGGCTGCTACAATCTTTTTCTGAAGTCCTCTGACAGCTCTTTTGCTCTCACCATGGTGCTCACTCTCACTTCAACAGTCAGGAGCACACCAAACTAAATGTCTGAGGTTTAAATAGGGCAAGCCTCATTCAACATGCAGAGTAACGATCTACTAATTATGTGCACCTGGTGTGATATACCTGTGTGAGATCTGAGCCAATTTAAGAGGGAATACATGTGAGGGTGTCCTATCTTTTTCCTCAGTTAGAATAGGCATTTTTGTAGAATGACATTTACAGAAGATCTTGAAAAGACTTTTCTTCAGTTTTCTTTGTTTAGTTGGATTACTTTAATCTCTCTGTATTGTTGAAACGGAGATGAAATAACCATTTATTAAAAATGTTACAAAAAACCACATGCTTTCAAAGGGTGTCCTAATTTTTTCACATGACTGTATATTAAACTCAGGAAATCTTCTCCTCCCCGGGTAACATAAGTAATTCAGTATGTATTGGACTGATGTAGTGACATTGCAATAGGGAATAGGAAAGCCTCATGTTTCGGAGTCTGCTTTTCTTGAGCGCTCTTTGGAATGAGTGGGTGCAGTAACCCCACTGTCCCCAGCAGATTGTTCAAACCAAAAGCAATGGTCCCTTGTGTAATACTAAAAACAGCAGGACAAGTCTGTACTATTCTTTCTTTCTAACTTAATTCTTTCTCACAGACACCTGTGAAGTGTCTGGAATAGCTAAGTCATCCGCTTGGATCGAAGTCCCAGATGCTCAATGTTGTATTTTAGCTTTATATATATTTTTTTGCTCACTGCTGTGACTGGTGAAGCCAGGAGAGGTGCTCCAGAGGAGAAATCCAGTCTTCCTATTATGTGATACAAAATATATATTTTTTTTAATTGATTCTATTTTGTCAAAAGAAAAAAAAAAATCTATAAGTACACAAAGCTGAGACGGGAATACAGTATTTGGCTTTTAAGATGTAAGGAATCTCACCAAGACTTTTAGGGTGGGGATTTGTAATGTAGAATTCGGAAAAAGTCATGAAATATGATTGCAACATTTTGAGCTGCTTTGTGCAAATTTGTGACTTTTTACATTTTTACACCACTCAATCCAGTTTTGAAAAATGGCTGGGAAAGCGGACATTGTTTGTTAGGTATGTTAATCAGATTCACTCCAGATCACTACGCCATTTTTAAAAAAAGTCACAAAAAAAGTTGCAAACCCAGTCCAGTAATGAAAAATGGGAGCATTTCTAGGTTCTGGTTCTTCTGGTCCTCTGGTTCCATGCAGGACCCCATTATGGTGAATGAGGATCTGCTGAGCCCAGCTATGCTGGATATGGTAACTCCGGTAGTCTGCACCTCCGCTGCAGGAGACTACCGGATTTGCTGAGATGTAAACCTAGCCAAGGTATGTTTAGACATTGTAGATGTTGCAGATTTTGGTGTGAATTTTTGTTATCGAGCGTTATCTCCCTTGTGTACACCCCCATTTAGAACAACATGTGTGATTTTGCTTGATTTCGTGGGCATTTAGATTGTGGGACTCACTGGGTTGGGTACCAATGTTAGTTAACATTCTTTGTACAGCGCTCTGCAGCATGTTGGCATTACGTAAATATGACATACTATATACATAAATGACTACAAAAACAACAGCCATGCTTGCAGGTCTCCATCACTAAGTTCATAGAACATGAATTTCATGTTCTTGTATTCCCAGCATTTCTGCCAGCTGTTGGCTAAACATTAGATGTAATTGTTAGATATTATTACATAATTAATCGGCTTTAATACCGTATCAAAAACAGGAGACGGAAATCTACATTTTGCAGCAATAGGACTAGATAATAATTCCTATTGACTGATATGTTGTTGTTTTTCCAGGCAGAATAAATGCAAAATAGAATGCAAAGTGACAACAGCGTGGAGACAGCGACTGTCAGATCTCGGGTACAGACTGTCCTCTGCAATTCACAGGCATCAGTCTTTTCTGCTTGTAGTTCTTGAGAGCTGTGGGGCAGCCCGGGGGTTTGATTAAATGAACTCTGGAGAGTTGTCAGACGCTCTGTGACGAGTGCAGCATTCAGCTTCTGCTATATTTTGCTCATTGGCATAGTAAGTAGCATGGTCACGTTGGTTTAATTTCTGGACTGTATTTTCTTTTATTTTGCCAGTGGATGGAAGATATAAAACAAGAACAGAGGGAAGATTGCAGTAAGATCCGTACATACCATCCTAAATCTAAAATGTTCTCTCAAACAAGTAAACATTTCCAATCAATGCATCAATATTCACACAAAAGGCGTACTGTACATTGTAACCTATCACAAATTCTGGATTTTTTATTATGATTGTAAAAATGTAGTTTCAGCCCTGGCAACGCATACCTGCGTACTCACGTCATTATATAGGCGGTGCTGACTAACGTTGTCTTTGTTATTATTATGGGCGACTGATGCTGCTGACGTCCTGAAATCTGCTCATGTGTGCTGACCCTCATTTAAGAACCCCAAAACATTGCTGTCAGAATGGTGATTATAAATGAGAGATTATACACTAGAAAAATCAGGACTGAAGGCGAAACTCGAGTTCAGAAAGGACCTGATTTGATTGTTGCATGCATCCATCATACTGCCATTTAGGAGCTTGAATGGACATCTTTATTAAAGCCTTTTAACCAGTTAAACCTTGATCTATGTCCGATGCTTCTCTTTCTCCTAAAAAGAATAAGATTTTATCACAGAGGTGTGGTGCTTAATACTAGAACTGTCTGGCAGGAACTGTCAACTTTGCTCAAGGATCAGGTTGTTCTTGGTTGATTGGTATCTGGACCCCGTAGTGCAACATCTGTCTATTTATATGGGTTGTCCCGTTACAAAGACTTATCGTCTATCCACAGGATAGGAGTGAAAGGGGTTGTTCGGGTTCAGTTCTGAACCCAGAAAAACCCTTTAACCCCTATCCTGTGGATAGACGATATCCCCATTTTCACCCAGGCAGCCCCCCTGATATAAGCATTGGAGCATTTCATACTCCGATGCTCTCCCTTGCCCTGCGTTGGATCGCGCAGGGCAAGGGCTGTTTATATTTTCACACTGCTAGGCAGAGGCTTCCTACTAGCAGTGTTGCCGGTGATGTCACCGACACTGATGGGCAGGCTTTAGCGCTGCCCTAGCCGTTTTACATGCTAGGGCAGCACTAAAGCCCGCCCATAAGTGCCGGTGACGTTACCGGGCTGACTGCTGGGCAGAAGCCTTCATCTGGCTTTACCCATGGAGAGCTCAGAACGTCATGGGATCTCCAAAAAGTACTTTGCCCTGCACGATTCAGCACAGCTCATGTCATAGGGGTTGCCTGGGTGAAAATAGTAATATGACCAGGTTCAGCTCTGAATCCGGACAACCACTTTATGTGTTTGATTGTAGGGCTCTGACAGCTGGGGCCACCACTGATCAGAAGAATGGGGGCTCTGGGTTTCCCCAGAGTTAAAAGGAACAGCGACATACAAATGACTGCCACTCCTTTCAACTCCTTTCAACAATGTGTCTGACAGAGACAGCTGATTACAAGCTCTTGCATAAAGTTAAATTGAGCAACAGCGTGCATGCGTGACCACCGCTTTATTCAGAAGGGGGACCCAGTACCCCAGTATCATGATTGGTGGGGAGCCTCAGAGGTTAGATCCTTGCCAATCAGACACTTATCCTCTTTCCTGTGTAATGGGACAAACCCTTTAATATACTGAGTTTTGAATGTCTGGACCCTTCTTAACAATGTGGACTGCTCCCAGGTGTTTAACATCAATGCACAAGCATTACTCACTTTTAAATGCATTCCAAATATGCATAAAAGCAAAGTTGGTTGAATTCCCCAATTCTTGCAAGACCGGTTAACAAAATGTATGTCTTCCGACAGATGATGTTCGGGATAGGTAATTCAGCATACAAAATAATTTGTTCTCACAGGAGACAAGTTGTCCCCAGAATTGTCTGGTAGTGGCATCTTCAACCAAACTAAGCATGCATGTTTAAGGAGGGTGCGGGAGGAAAAGCTTACTGCTGAATGCTTCTTTAGTCCCTGTTGGGGGCAAGCTGCCCCCAGCACCACCTAAGTCCATATTAGTTTACATCTGAACTGTAACAAAATAGTAATATTGCCTGTAAAATAAGATGTAAAAGAAACACCACCGTGTTCACCACTATCATCCTGATATGTCTATTCTGCCTAGGGGTCTCCACCAATGTTGATCTAGGTCATCCTGAAAATCTACCTTTGCTTTGTATACATGGCAAATCCCAGATATTTATGAATAGCATCTCATTTCTACTTCAGCACTGTTACTTGTACTTCAAACTACAAGCACAACCTATAATTGAGGAAATCATAAACTCTTGGTTGGCCTTCTCAATTTGAGGGTAGCTCTAGCTACCAGTATGCGATTACATTGACAAAACATTGCTAAAAATTGAAATCTGCTCATTACTATTCTGTGTAATGTTCTTCAAAAGCAAAGGAGCTCTTTAACTTTTACAGTAGCAAAACTGAACAGCTAAGTCAAGTGTATAGAAAGCTGAGCTTGTCTAAGCGTGGGAATCTGAAGGTCTCCCCAAGTTCATAGTCCGTGGCTTACAGCCAATAAAATAAGGTCAGTGACCCCCAGCTTTCTTTCTACATAAGCCATCTAAGCGCTCGGAATTTACAGCTTTTTAAACTCAATTCAGTGACTTTTTTGTATTAATAACCATGCAGGACCACGCTGAACCTCAATAAACCATGGCTTACCACACAATATTGTACAAGTCATCATCAGTAACATACTTTGTAGTCCTAGAAGAATTTATGGAAAGCTTTGCTAAGGCATGTGCTGTAGTATGTAAAAGACAAAATCTAAATTAAGTTGTCATTTCTTTACTGTTTTGAAAATAAAAAATTTATATCCAGATACCCCCATTTTAATTTATTTCAAGCATATAAATTTGGAAATAGTTACTTTCACATGTTTTACAAACAATAATTTGGCAATGGTTTTATAGCCCTAATGTATTCAATATAAAAAATAAGACTTTTTTTTAATTACAAATACCCTAAATGTTTGAAGCTACAGCTACTGGGTTAAGCTACATGTCTCTGAGGTACAAACAAGCAAATCCTGGGTTCTGCCATTATCTATTACTTTTTTCTATCTGATCCAAGATTTTTGTAGCCTACAGACATTAGAAGAGTGGCAGACAGATGGAGAGAGAAATGTATTATCTATCAATTTTTAAAGGGAACCTGTCTTCAGATTTGGACTATATAACTAATGACATGCTGCTGCCAGTCACATAACCCTACAATTGTTACCCAGAGGGTGCGAAACCACTGTGTCATCAACTAATATGGCTTGCGGTACTCCCAAGGGCATTATTTAAGTGCACTCCCCCATAGTTTTCACCCTTTAACCCCTATACGAGGATCTGTACTTCACCGCAGGGGAAACACCAGGCTGCTATCGCTCAGAGTAGTCACTGTTCAAGTGACTGCTGACCCACAGGGGTCAAGAGTCAACAGGAAGAGGCCAAGGTCAGGGCAGGCAGGAAATTATTGCTCAGACACCCTCCCACAGGGAAAGGTACTGTACCTTAAGTACTCAGGTGGCCAGCCATAGGCTCGGTGAAAGCACATGCACGCCCTATGAGCAGTGAGAGGCAGTGCCAGCAAGGAGCAGGCCGTGGGCTATTCTCACAGTCGGGATGGCCAGAAAAGAGAAGTAGAAGGCCCAAGGGTCTGAGCTGCTGGATTATGGGAGCAGGGAAGCAGTGAAGTGCCCATTTCTGCACAAACCATCCTCATAGCAGTAATCAATGTTTTTTTTTGTAAAAAATCTCCTCAACACCGTTGGCAAGAAATCACACTTTAGACATGAGCTAAATGCGAGGACTGGAGTAAGCTGGGCATCTCCCCGCAATGGCTGCATCATGGAGTCACTGCTGCAAGCCCCTTCATCTTATATTTATTGACATGCCCCTAGATGTACCTGACTCCAGGCTCCACATTTAGCTCATGTTCAAGTTTATAGATATTGGTCAGCTTCATCTAAGTTTGAGTTTTTATGATTCTGAAGTTATTATTTACATTAGAAATCATACACGCCTCTACAAAAAAATAAAAATAAAATCAATAACAGAATAAAAGTGTTTTTGGGACACGTACTATTGAACAGCTGTACTTACTAACATTGAAATTCAGTAAATGCATCCAATGCCTTTATGGGGTGAGGGTCAAGGTTTTTACCAAAATGGAGGACAAACTTTTTAAAACAAGTTTTATTTAGCTTTTTTTCTGGACCAATAAAATAATCCCGAAAAAAGTGTGGAAATTAAAATGGGTAATTTTAAAATGGATACACATCTCTGGATTTTTAGGGTTTTCTTACTGCAAATACCTGGAAATCTCTCAGACTTCCACTGAGCAGACAGAATTTCTGTGCAGCCAGTGCAGGAGGCAATAAAGCATTCATAGGGCGCTGAAGCTGTGATGTGGCTGTGATGGTAGCACTGAAGCTGTGATGTAGTTTTGATAGTGTCAGTGAGGATGTGATGGAGGCCCTGAAGCCGTGATGGTGGGACTGTAGCTAGGATGGTGCTGTGGAGCTGTGATGGGGGCACTGCAGCTTTGATCTAGTTGTGACGGGGACAGTGAAGCTGTGATGATGGCACTGAAGTTGTGATGATGACACTGTGGCTCTGATGGGGACACTGTAGCTTTGATGATGACACTGTGGCTGTGATAGGGACACTGTAGCTTTGATGGTGACACTGTGGCTCTGTTGGGGACACTGTAGCTTTGATGATGACACTGTGGCTCTGATGGGGACACTGTAGCTTTGATGATGACACTGTGGCTCTGACGGGGACACTGTAGCTTTGATGATGACACTGTGGCTCTGATGGGGACACTGTAGCTTTGATGGTGACACTGTGGCTCTGATGGGGACACTGTAGCTTTGATGATGACACTGTGGCTTTGATGGGGACACTGTAGCTTTGATGGTGGCACTGTTGCTGTGATGGTGGCATTTTGGCTGTGATGAGGACACTGTAGCTGTGATGGTAGCGCTGTGGCTACGGTTACAGAAGTGGTTAGATTATTTAAGTGCAGGTTTACATATACAGCAGACACAAAAAGGCAACACAGAAAAATAAAATCAGCTACTATGTGTTAAAAAACATTATCACTCCTTCAAATATCTCTTGGGTAATACACAGAATTCTACTGAAAACAGCAGTAATATACAGCATACATACATAACATATGCGAAGCATGATATTTGTCAAGTACAAATTCAACCCAACTAGGATTTACAGCAAGACCTCATTGTCTGATAAAGAGCACCATGGGGAATCATCGTAAAGTGGAGTTTTCTGTCATTTGATCCCACACAATTCAACAATTTGCCTTTTGAGAGCAAAGAGAACTTTATGAATTCCCCAAAAGACAACATTAAAGTAATGTGGGAACAGAGGATTTCTTGAGTGGTAATTAAAGTGACAATTTCAATTATCATTAAGCTTTTGATGAGCATCCAATCATTACATCTCTAATTACAATCTTAAGGGGTGTTTTTTTTTTTTCTTTTTTTAGACATGAATCTATCAAATGACATTTATACAGAAAAAGGACCCAACCTGCTTATGGTTGCTTACTTTTTATTATTTTAATTGAGAAATTACTTTTACTATATCCTCATGCAATCGAGGATTAGTCTTAGTTAGGTTGAGAGATGGCTCAGCTTCCTAAAGAAACGTGATTTCGAGGCTGCCAACTGTACAACCTTGCTTTATATTTTCCATGATTTGTGTAACTTTCAGGGATTTATTTTCAAGCTATTATCAAGCTGTGAAATGCTGCTGACAAGCCAAGCCAGAAAGAAAAATGTGATTTGTAAAATGAAGTCTGTCTTTTATCAAAATGCTAGAATTCTCATTTAAAAGGATATTACCAGCTTGGACCTACAGAATATATACACAATTTGCCACGTATATCTGAAAGACGTGGGGCCACCTCTGGAGATCTACGCCTATTTGGAGAACTGCCTGGTGAGGTGGCCACCAGCCATGTACATCTAGGCAGTGAATAAATGGAGGTAGGGGTGCGGATACGTAAGAGTCATGACACATGTTTACATATACATACACCATATATATGCAAGAGACATACACATAAATGCACCATATACATGGTACACATACATAACTACACCATATATACACTACACACACATACCACTCAACTGTTAAAAATAAAAAGTCTAAGGAGCTAAACTATGGAATGGAAGCGCTCATCTTCAGCTGCCGCTGTAATTTTAACAACTGGATCTGGAGAACCCGAGGGAACTGGCTGAATCCCATGCCTGAATAAAGGCATAGTCATGCTCTCTCCACTCACTTCTATGGAAGATATGGAAACAGCCAAGCACTGCTGGTCTGGTGTTTCTGTAACTCCAATAGAAGTGAATGGAAAGAGCCAAGCATATAGCTACACCTTGTTTTATTCACCACCTCACCAGGTGGTCAGGGGACATTTGTTCTCCACCTAAATGCCGGTCCCAGGAGTAGGACTCACCTCTATCAGACATTATGCCATATTCTGTGTGTATGCCATAAATGGACAAATTGGGAGAACCACTTTAAAGGTACATGGGCCGCCCAGTAGAACAAAATCTACTATCCCTGTTGTGACCAACTTACAAACTGGAAACTGCAGCCATACTCCTGCAGAAGAAATGAAGACAGTATCATGTCTATAAGTAATACCAGTGGTCCGTGGCCGCTGGCATCTCCCCTCTTCTGGCGGTTTCAGCCACCAGAGTACTCATCCTTCCTCCAGTGGTTCATGTTATTTGCAGCCAACCCCATCTCCTTTCTCCTGCTTTTGTCCAACCTCCTATGGGACGGGTGCACGCTCTCTCTCGATCTTAATGAGCTACCGCATGCACAGGGTTATATGTCCCCAGCCTTTTATAGCAGCTCCTGGTATATCTAACACCTTTCCCTATGAGCTCCTAGCTTGTCTAGTTCCTGTAAAGGTGTTTTTCTACTGTGCATTTTAACATCCCATGTTCAGACCTCTGCCTGATTATCGTATGGACCACATGCAAACTTCCCTGACCCACTGGCTGCTTTAAAGTATTGTACAAACCCTGCCTGTCTTGACCTAATCGGGCCCTCTGACCAAGCCTCTGTTTGTACGCTTCGTGCCACTTACTGGTGAATCTTGAGCAGTCCAAAACTGCAGCCACTTGAACAAAGACTACTCCTAGAGGTGGCAGCCTGGTGGCCTCCTGTAGAGAAGACCAAACCTCCAAATTCAGGGTAAGAAAGTCAATACTAGTGGAGTACTTAGACAACATCCTAAGAAATAGCCCCAAATCAAATCCATTCAGCGGCACAGTAGATCCCCAACCACTGCGTTAACCCTGCCCAACAAAACTCAAAGGTGTGCATGTAATTACACTGACTTATATTTCTATCTATAATCTTAGCGTGCGTTGACATCACCGTTTAGCTGTTCTTTCTTCTGATCCGTCAGGACGGATCCAGTTATTTTGTGTATCAGTGTTCACATCTCCATTTTGGAGATCCGCCAGCCTGATCCAATGCAAATTCCGACTGTTAGCCAGACAGAAAAACCATTGCATGCAACGGTGTTTGTCTGGCCGAAACCTGGTATTTATGCCGGAAATTGGATGGATCACTGCCGGACCCCAATGGGGATCCAGCGGTAAAGTAGAGGATCTGACAAGGCAGGTTGTGTGAGATCAGGCAGACAGCTCGGAGCAGGAACAGCCAACCGGTTCTCCAAAAGGAGTTGTGTACGAGGCCTTAGCATCAGTTTGCTCCAAAAATAACTAATAATTTATTTTTGGCATGAGAAAAAGTACTTTTTGCAGGACTTTTTTTTCTTGTCAATAATAACTGATGCTCAAAATAATGGATCGTTTTTTTTTCTGTTCTATTGATGGATCAGAAGAACAGAAAGCTAAACGGTGATGTGAACATTAACCCAAGGTTCATGGAAAGGGCATGGAGGGGAAACCAACAGGGTGCCCTTCTGTCCTGGGTGAAAAGACCAGGCATCATGACCCCCCCACCACCATAACTCTCAGCCGTTGCGGGCTAACACCCCTCTAACCCTGGGAACACACCTGAGCGTTTTTCAGCGCGTTCATACGCGCTGAAAAACGCTCAACATGTGAAAAGCCATGCATCCCTATGGGCATGGTTCACATTTGGGCGTTTTACAGCGCGTTTGAACGCGCTGTAAAACGCCCAACGCCCAAACAAGTACATGAGCTTCTTTGGGGCGTTTTAACCTATGGACAATGTTGCCATAGGGGAGAATCACTGAATCGCGCGTATGACGCGCATTTCTTAGTGACAAAAACGCGCATCCAAAAACGCGCGTCATATGCGCGAATCAGAAACGCCTAGGTGTGTCCCCAGCCTAAATGCTAATAATTATTAGTGTACATAAGTATACAAGGAAAAGACGGCACCCGTAACATACATAGGGGGACATTTATCAATAATCGCATAATTTGCACCCAAACATTAAAAATCAAAAGTGGTGATTTGTTTCACCTCATATAAAAGAGGCGCACTACATTTTTAAAATTTGACTTTTTAAAATATAAACTTGATTATTCGTCTATTTCTTTTGATTCTCATCATTTTAACCCCAATAGCACAAAAATGCGACTTTTTTAAACAGAAATGCTCCATTTCAGTCAACCTTGACATACCACACTTGCCACTTTTGAAACATATTTGCGACTTTTGATACATATTTGCCATATTTTCAAAGGCAAATTTCGACTTTTGTCTCAGACTCGGGACCTTTTTGTTATTGTTTTTGTTGAATGCCAATTTACTGACGAAACCCTGTTATTTAGCTCATTTATATTAGATAAAAATATACTTACCTATCACTTGTTTACAAGACGAATTGCTTTTTCTTTTCATAAATGCGACTTTTTGACAAAAAAAATGTCATCTTTCTGCCATAAATGCGACTTTTTACACAAAACACCACCACATATGCTGGCTTAATTGTCTGCAACAATTTGAGCCATTTCTGCCCTTAAGAGGATGATAAATGAGGCGTAATATGCGCCAATTTGATAGCCCCGCTCACTTTGACATTTATAATTCATTTCTGGCATGATGCATTCCTTATGGTGAAAATTCTGGAGAAAACAGTTGATAAATTTCTCGTAAATCAAAACGCCATTACTTTTGGCGCATTTTACGCCATAATTCTGGTGCAACATGCTTAGTAAATGTCCCCCGATTTGTCACATAATATCGCAATTGTAAACCTCTAAATCCTAACTTCAATCAGAAAGTCAGTAGTCTCTGGAAAATTCTATTTGTTTTCTCCGTCATTCTATTTTTAGCTAGATTACACATTCCTCAGGGAAAAATATCTTGTTTTTCTTAATTTCGTCTTGGTCAATCTGCTTTCAAGCAATGCAATCAGTGCGCAGTTATCTATTACGGCCACTTCTGCTCCATTGTTTCTACATGTTGTATAAATAGCCTAAGGTCAAAGATAAAAAGATAAGTCCATGTAATTACATAGTCTTTTAAAGGGAATGTGTCAAAATTATGTTTTTAAGTTAACCATATTTTATTTTTAGAATTGTTTTTTAATTTTATTTTCCCATTTCACTGTATTAAAAAAAAAAAAAACAATTATAAAATCATGTAGCTACTAGGCCACTAGGCTTAAAATGTGTCTGAGACTTCCTGCTGGGAATTTTATTAATTCTTTTTTTTTTAATTCTTCTTTTTAGTTTTTCCTCAACAGTTCTTAAAAGTCTTGAAAGAGTTATGGCAAAGATGAGTGGTAAAATGCAAAAAACTTACAACAGCCTTGAGGTAGGGTACGAAAGTGAAATACATCCTACATGCACAGTGAGTTGCGTAAAATAATTTTCAAAAATTAACCTAATTTTGACCCACTGGGGGAGATATACCTAGACTGGCGTTAGAATGCACCAGGCCTCTTAATAAATTTAGTGCATTTCCAGGAAGTCCATGCGCCAGACTTTGCAATAGTAGGTTTGAAGTATTATTTATACTAGTTTCTGGCATAAATGATAGTAAATCGTGTGGGCAACGGGATGACATGCCCCTCCTGCTAAGCCCTGCTCAATTTACTCGCCACTTTTAAAAAGTGACAAGCCACGTGAAGTCACACATTCTTGCGCAATAACCTGCAACTTTTTTACACCCCAATAGCTGTGTAAACACTTTAGAAAATGTCCGTCGCTGACCCCTAAATACAGGCATCTTAAACCACCACATTCGATAAACACATAACCTGTGCTCTAAATACTGTATATAGAGAACTGGTATCCGTAGCCTGATGATCACATCTAAATTCCACTTTTGATCTCATTTTTTCATGTAGAAGAGCTTCCTGGGAATATGCAGATTGCTTATAATCACTTGAAGTATTTAAAAGTCATTTCATGTTCCATGTAAAAATTAAAAATAAAGAAGCAGAAAGTAACAACTGCTTGACTTTAGTAGATACAATTAAAGGGGTTATCTCTCTTTTTTACTCACGTATCTTGATGATTTTCTCCCTTTTGGTGGGTGGGCAGCAGCTCACAAGAGACAATCGAGCACCTGCATTTCCCAGGATGCACTGCAGTTAGCTGGTTAACCACTTCCTCCCCTGCATAATAGTCCCTCACGTATAACAGCAGAGATACATACGGTATGTAATGCCCCACAATTTCCTTCTCCACTTTCTAGTGCAGGGATCAGCAACCTTTGGCACTCCAGCTGCTGTGAAACTACAACTCCCAGCATGCAAGCATGCTGTTTTTCATAGAAGTGAAAATTCTGGGAGTTGTAATTTCAGGACAACTGGGGTGCTGAAGGTTTCTGATCTACATGTAGCGATCTCCTCCACGCCATCGCTCTTCCCCATAACAACTCGTTTCCCAGCAGCAGATCATATTTACACAGCTCCATCTGCTGTCAGGAAATGAGGATTTTTGTGTTCGCACAAATTATCCACTTACCTGATGAATGAGCATTTTGCGCTTTCATCGGGTAATCGGCGGTACATTTACACCGCCAGATCATCACTAACAAGCATTACTATGAACGCTCGTTAGCGACGATCTATGAGATTCTCGGCCCGTGTAAAGGGCCTTTAAAGGGGTTGTCACTTCAGCAAATAGCATTTATCATGTAGAGAAAGTTACTACAAACCACTTACTAATGTATTGTGATTGTCCATATTGCTTCCTTCGCTGGCTGGATTCATTTTTCCATCACATTATACACTGCTCGTTTCTATGGTTATGACCATCCTGCAATCCATCATCAGAGGTGGCCATGCTTGAACGCTATAGGAAAAAAGCACTAGCCTATGTGTGATACCATGGTCCCGGCCACCAGAGAGGCTGGTGAAGTCTTCTCTTGATTGTTGACTTTGACACACATACACCCACCTCCTGGAGAATGTTCTTGATCTGGCCAACTGTTGTGAAGGATGTTTTCTTCACCAGGGAAAAAATTCTTCGGGCACCCACCACAGTTGTTTTCCGTGGTCTTCAGGGTCTTTTGGTGTTGCTGAGCTCACTGGTGCATTCCTTCTTTTTAAGAATGTTCCTAACAGTTGTTATGGTTGCACCTAATGTTTTTGCTATCTCTCTGATGGGTTTGTTTTGTTTTTTCAGCCAAATGATGGCTTGCTTCACTGATAGTGACAGCTCTTTGGAACTCATCTTGAGAGTTGACAGCAACAGATTCCAAAAGTCACATTTATGGCAGAAAGACACAACTTTTTGTCAAAAAGTCACAATTATGGAAAAATGCCGCATTTCAGTTGAAAAAAGTTGCATTTTAGTGCTATTGCTGTTGAAATGTCGCAAATCGAGAGAAATAGGTGAATGATCAAGTTTATATTTAACAAAAGTCAAATTTTAAAAGTCTTGAGGTGAAACAAATCATTACTTTTGATTTGTAATGTTAGTATTTTTTTGGCGCAAAGTAGGCCATTATTGATAAATGTCCTCCAACATGTAAAAATGATTAAATCAATCTTTCACGAAATTGGAAAAAGCTCAAAATGTTCTATTCACATAAATGTTGCACTCTGTGCTGTATCCCTCCAACAAAAATGATCCCTCAGTCTGCATCTTACATGATATATGATACCTCAGTCCCCTCCCCCCTCCCCTTTTGGAAGTCAGTCTTAACAATCAATGTTGTAAATAATGAACAAAAGATTTTGGATTGAATTTTTATTACAATGTACTTTCTGCATGTTTTGCCTATTCTAATGGAGCAATGCTTTCTACATGCAAATCATGCATACATTTAAGCTTCAGCGCTGAGGAAAAGCCACATAGCAGTTCTCCTTGGACGCTGTCCAATCTAGTCATTGCCAGTTTTCATTGGGCAGGAGACCAGCCACTTTGATCTATTAAACCACCAACAGTGACCTGTCCGCATACACTTCTTTCTTTATATGCTGCACGCATACAACCAAGCGCCACAGCCAAGAACGAACCCTTCCAAGACTAGGCTGGATCTGATCAGTTAACTCAATGCAAGCTCCAGTAGCTGCCTGGGTGCAAATACTAGTTCACTTCATCAAAATGGAGAACTAAAGGGTTTTCTGGGATTTAGATACTGATGGCCTATCAAAAGGACAGATCATCACTAACTGATCAGGGGGGTCCTGACTCCCGGCACTCCTACCGATCAGCTGTTTTGAGAAGGCAGTGATACTCCTATAAGCTCCGTGCTCGCCAAGCACAGCGCCGTACAATGTATAGTGGCCATGCTTGGTATCGCAGCTCAGCCTCATTCACTTGAATGGGGCTGAGCTGCTCCTAGGCCACATGATCAATGAACATGACGTCACAGGTCTAAGAAAAGAAATGAGAAGGCTGCAGTGCTCAAAGGAGCGCCGCTGCCTTTTTAAACAGCTGATCGGCAAGGGTCCCGGGTGTTGGACCCCCACCGATCAGATAATGACGATCTATCCAGAGGATAGGTCATCAGTTTAAAAAAATCTCAGAAAATCCTTTTAATATATTTTTCTGGAGGTCAGTGCTCTGTTTTTCTAAATGAGAGCTCCAAACCGAGATAAGCAAAACTAGCTGCCCCTAGAGGGAGCATAGGAGCTGTCAATATATATTCATGCAATAATTACACAGCCTCCTAGGCTCCCTCTAGTGGCAGCAGTTGTTAGCTAGGATTTTACAATTTAAAGCTATGTGTATGCAAGGGATTTGGAGCTCTGTATCAGACAGAACAAAGTATCACACAGAGATGTGTCTTTTCTTAACTATGCTCTTGGTTAGAAATATCCTGAGATGAGTGGTGTGAGCTGGCCAGGTTCAAACACTTACACTGGGTTCAGACCTGAGCGTTTTGAAGCCTAGCGTTTTCTGAGCGTTCAAGACTGGCGTTTACGCGCGTTTTTTTCTAGCGTTTTGGTAAATAGTGTAGGCGCGTTTGACGCGCGTTTATGTGATTGACTGCATAGTTGGCCAATGACCAATGATATAGTTTGGCCAATCTGAGTGCTTTAGAGGTGTGACATTCCATGGTGGCTTATTCAGCATGTTGCAAACTTTGTAAAACGCGCATCCATAGGCGCGTTTTACGCTGCACAAACGCCCGAACAACACGCCTATCGCGTTTCCCATTGAAGTCTATTGCCACCAAACGCTCGAAAAACGCCCGAATTAACGCGAACATACTTGCTTATGCTTCGGACGTTTTTAGGCGCCTTCGAACGCTCATAAAAACGCGCAAGTGTGAACCACCCCCATAGGAATGCATGGTTCCTGTACTGTTGTGCGTTTTTTTGCGCGTTCGAACGCAGCGTTTTACGCGAAAGTGTGAACTGAGTGTTATCCATTACTCACAATGCCCAACTGATTAATGAAAGTAAATTTTTCAAAAATAGTCATCTCGTGCCATTCATCTCAAGATACATGTATCTCAAACCGAGAGAAAAGGACACATCTGTACTAAGAAATGAATGGGCACTAAACGTTGGACCTGGGCAGCTGGACATTGCGCCAGACCACACCTGCACCATCACAGATGGTGTATTCAGATTTTTTTTGTAGGTTTTATTATTATGCACCTTCCACAACGCAGGCTTTGCATCAACCCATGAACCCAGTAATAATCTATTAATAACCTCGTTCTGAAATCTCATTTTTGTACACTGCTGCTTCAGCAGAATAAACAATTTTGTCTACATGAAACAAGTGGTGATTTTAACTTCCCATCCCTGAACACATCATAGGCATATGCCAGGCTGCCTCTTATTGTCTGCGTCTTCCCATTAACCCTCAAATATTTAGCTTTTAGCAAAACTCATTTTGCCAATGCAGAGTTCGGTATGTCATAGAGTGCAACTTTTTATATATTCATTATTTGAGGATTTACAAATTCAGCTCTGCTACATGTATAGATAAGTAAAGACCGTACTTATTTGACACACTGTTGGAGACATCAGCATCTTGAAAATTCTCAGCAAAGCGTTATCTCCTCTTCATGGAGTACCATATCTCCATATAATCCTCTGCAGCAAGGATAAGACATCATTTTTACCACTCCAACCCAATGATTAGAAACAGAGCAAATAAAACTCCTTGTCCATCAAGCAAGGCACAGCGACAATGCCGCTCTTCTCTTACACAATAATGTCATTACCAGTTAAAAGCATTTGCTTATAGATCATTGAAATATGTCAGCTCCAGAAATAAGCAATGAAAAATTCAATGTCAATTGCCAACAAAGGTCTTGTATAATGGCCTAAACATAAAGCATCATAGATCAAAAAATACAAAAAGTTTGAAAACACATGTACTACATCAGACAAGACAATAATTCACTTTACCCTTGGACTAGTCCTAGATGCACATGGTGCCTCCTCAAGTTGCAACATTAATTGGTTTCGAGGTGACCATTGAAACTAAAGACCATAACTTCATAGAAAACTGGTGACTGGTTCAAAAACCCTAAAATGTCCGAAAATAAGATAAAATTGGGATTAAAGCACATCTGTCAGCAGATTTGTACGTATGACACTGGCTGACCTATTGTTTGTGCACTTGGCAGCTGAAGGTATCTGTGTTGGTCCCATGTTCATATGTGCCCGAATGGCTGATAAATATGATGTTTTAAAATATGCAACGGGGGCGTTGCCATTACACTTAGAGGCTCTGCTCTCTCTGCAACTGCCACGCCCTTTTAGAGAACTGATGGCTTATGCTGAGCCTTTCCAAGTGGTGGACTCTGCATCTGGTCAAGTGTAAACATGATCATATCTGGCCCTGACTTCTCCTAAAGTCAAAGTGCAGAGGGCACAGCAGTTGCAGGGAGTAAGCCTCTAGGAGTAATGGCAACTCCCCCGTTGCTCTTATAGGCTCATTTGCATTATATATATATACAGTTGTGTTCAAAATTATTCAACCCCCAATGCTGTAAAGGGTTTTAGGGAATTTAGTGTACATTTGTAATTGTGTTCAGAATGAAATCTTACAAGGACTTTTTAAAGAACCAAATGCAACTAAAATGACATCAATTGTTTTTGTAATACAGTATTAAATGTTTTTTTGACACAATTATTCAACCCCTTAAAGACTACCACTCTTAAGAACAGAGGTTCATTCAAGTGTTTTCGATCAGGTATTGAAAACACCTCTGGATGTCAAGGAGCAGCAATCAAGCATAATAAGCACCAATTAGGCAGATGTAAAATGACTGTGATACTCAGCTCCTTCTAGACATTTACTGGTGTGTTTACAAACATGGTGAAGTCAAGAGAATGGTCCAGGAAGACAAGAGAAGAGGTGATTTCTCTTCACAGGAAGGGCAATGGCTATAAGAAGATTGCAAAGATGTTAAACATACCAAGAGACACCATAGGAAGCATCGATCGCAAATTCAAGGCAAAGGGCACTGTTGAAACGCTACCTGGTCGTGGCAGAAAGAAGATGCTGACTTCGACTGCTGTGCGCTACCTGAAGCGCAAAGTGGAGAAAAGTCCCCGTGTGACTGCTGAGGAACTGAAAAAGATTTGTCAGATGCGGGTACTGAAGTTTCAGCTCAGACAATAAGGCGCACACTGCGTAATGAAGGCCTCCATGCCAGAACTCCCAGGCGCACCCCTTGCTGTCTCCAAAGAATAAGAAGAGTCGACTGCAGTATGCCAAAAGTCATGTGGACAAACCACAAAAGTTTTGGGATAGTGTTCTGTGGACTGATGAAACAAAATTAGAACTGTTTGGGCCCATGGATCAACGCTATGTTTGGAGGAGGAAGAACAAGGCCTATGAAGAAAAGAACACCTTGCCTACTGTGAAGCATGGCGGGGGTCAATCATGCTTTGGGGCTGTTTTGCTTCTACAGGTACAGGGAAGCTTCAGCGTGTGCAAGGTACCATGAATTCTCTTCAGTACCAGGAGATATTGGATGAAAATGTGATGCAGTCCGTCACAAACCTGAGGCTTGGGAGACGTTGGACCTTTCAACAGGACAATGATCCCAAGCATATCTCCAAGTCCACTAGAGCATGGTTGCAGATTAAAGGCTGGAACATTTTGAAGTGGCCATCGCAGTCACCAGACTTAAATCCGATTGAGAACCTCTGGTGGGACTTAAAGAAAGCAGTTGCAGTGCGCAAGCCTAAGAATGTGACTGAACTGGAGGCTTTTGCCCATGAAGAATGGGCGAAGATACCCGTAGATCGCTGCAAGACACTTGTGTCAAGCTATGCTTCACGTTTAAAAGCTGTTATAACTGGAAAAGGATGTTGTACTAAGTACTAAGATTAAATGTCACTTGGGGGTTGAATAAAACTGATAATGATGTGAGCACAGAAAATACATTTGTGGTTATTTCATTATAAATGTTATGTTATATTTGTCTGACTTACAAGTGCCTCTTTGATTTAATTGTAAACAAGATGACTGAAATGATCAAAATCAATGTCAAACTGGCCAAAACACTCAATTTCAGTGGGGGTTGAATAATTTTGAACACAACTGTATATATCAATGTGGCCAAAGTTATTAGTGATGGAATTCTAATGAGAGAAATTTCTATTCGAGTGCATATAACAACCTATTGAACCTACTGGTAGAATACATATCAGGACAGCTTCAGTTTCATAACTGAATTCTTGGCCAGATGTGGCATAAAATATTCAGCATGTACGAATATGTAGCAATATATTAAACTGTAGGACATCATACACATCATACTTCCATGTCTTATCAGGCCTCAGTGCATGGATGTATGGATGATGATGATCTCTTTGAATCTTTTCACTATGAGAGTTTTCCTATGGCTTAAAACGTTCTTTCCAGAATTAAAATATAGATATGTGTCTATACATGGAAGATGGACAGACAGACATTAATGAAGACATTTTCATGAGTTTAATAAAATACCCTTAAAGGAAGGTTCTCTGAGATTTTTATATTGATGGTGTATCCTCAGGATAGGTAATCAATATAAGATCGGCAGGGGTCTGAATCCCAGCACCCCCGACAATTAGCTGTTTCAAGGGGTTGTCCCACAAAAAACATTCTACAGTTTTCAAACCAGCACCTGGATCTGAATTCTTTTGTATTTGCATGTAATTAAAAATTTACAAAATGTATCTGTATAGTGCAACCTGCTTTTTCTTCCTTTTCTCTATGTTCTACTCACTGAGAAGGCCGCACATGCTCAGTTCCATCCTTCATCTGCCTCCTGAGCTGTAATAGGGAGAGTATGGACACGCCCCCTTAGCTGCAGCAGAATAGGCACTCCCCTTGAGCTTTCAGCTTGATATAAATGTAGCAGAGCAATGAATCTCTGGATTAATGAGATCTCTGGATCAATGTGAGGTGCAGGGCTGGTTCTGGCTTTATTAGAAAGAGGTTATCATGTGCTATATTTTTTTTTTTTTACATTAGTAATGGGATAACCCCTTTAAACTCTGATGAGCACCACGGCCTCCTCACAGCTTACCAAGAACAGCGCCACCCAGCGGCTGTGCTTGGTATTGCAGCTCAGCCCCGTGTGACCAATGAACGTGACAAGTCATGGCCCAGGAAGAGGCCTAAGCACTCAAGCAGCACCACAGCCTCTTCAAACAGCTGATCGTGGGGCTGCCAGGAGTCAGACCCAAACAATCACATATTGATGACCTATCCCTGTGATGGCTAACCCCCCGCACTCCAGCTGTGGTAAAACTACAACTCCCACTTGCCTGGCTGTTCTCACAACTGCATAGAAATGAATAGAGCATGCTGGGAGTCGTAGTTTCACCACAGCTGGAGTGCCGGAGGTTAGCCATCACTGATGTCCTATTCTGAGGATAGGCAATCAATATGAAAATCTTGAAGAACCTCTTTATGGGGGAGAAAAATTGTAGTAATGTTGTATTTTATCATTCATAACCAGAACTAAATGGTTTTCCAGGTGCAATCACTGTATAAATGCAAAGTTAAAATTCTTTGCCATTTTCAAGATATTTGTCAGTGCAGGAGAACTCGCATGTTTACGTGTAGAGGCTGCAAAACTGCACAGAGCAGTCCTGCTAGAAGTGGATACAACTGAATCTAGACATTGCTCGGTGAGATAAACAACCTACATTCCAGACTGATACATTGCAGCAAACTACCAGAGAGCAGCGGCAGCTTGTAAAGTATTGCTCTGCCTGGATACAGGCGTATCACTTCTCAGGACAGAGCAGGACCAGCTACTATACATGTAGTTTGCAGCTCCTACATATTCTACGGATTCGCTAACATCAGGAGAAAAATGTGATGGTGGTCATGTATGTGCAGGGCTGTCTCCAGTGAAGACGATCCTCTTAGGCTAGGTTCACACGACGACATTTGTCGCGCAACAAAAAGTCACGCGACAAATAGGGCACAACTCCACTGCAACATTTGTCGCGCGACATTTTGTCGCACTATTGTCGCGCGACAATTTTTATAATGGGAGTCTATGGTGTCGCATTGCGACATGCTACGACGCGACAGTCGCAGAAAAACCCATCTTGAATAGATTTTTTGCGACTGTCGCGTCGCAGTCGCAGCATGTTGCATGTCGCAATGTGACACCATAGACTCCCATTATAAAAATTGTCGCGCAACAATAGTGCGACTTTTTGTCGCGCGATAAATGTTGTCGTGTGAACCTAGCCTTATACAGCCTGATCCCGGGCCAAAAAAAGAGTGCCAATTAATAATAATTGGTGCTCATTGAAAGGCCCTTTCACAGGGCCCGATGACAAGTGAAAATTGGTTAAACAATCATTATTATGATCGTTTGCACTTTGCTCATTTGCAGGGCGGTCAGTGGAACCTTTAGGCCTTTTTCACACGAGCGTGTCCGGATTAGGTCCGGATGCGTTGCGGATGCGTTCAGTGAAAACTGTGCGATTTCACAGGCAAAGCCATTCAGTTTTGCCTGCGATTGCGTTCAGTTGTTCAGTTTTTTCCGCGCGGGTGCAATGCGTTTTGACGCGTTTTTCACGCGCGTGATAAAAAACTGAAGGTTTACAAACAACATCTCCTAGCAACCATCAGTGAAAAACGCAACGCACCCGCACTTGCTTGCGGATGCAATGCGTTTTTCATGCAGCCCCATTCACTTCTATGGGGCCAGGGCTGCGTGAAAAACGCAGAATATAGAACATGCTGCGATTTTCACGCAACGCACAAGTGATGCGTGAAAAAAAACGCTCATGTACACAGCCCTATTGAAATGAATGGGTCCGGATTCAGTGCGGGTGCAATGCGTTCACATCACGCATTGCACCCGCGCGGAAAACTCGCCCGTGTGAATGCAGCCTTAGGGTGCTGCTACACGTTCAGGATTTTTTATGCATTTTTTTAAGCCAAAACCAGGAGTGGATTGAAAATAAGTAGAGAAATTGTATCTGTCACACACAATAACTGGTCGTCCTTTAAGAAGACTAATAAAGTAGAAGAATAAAAAGAATCTCTCTTTATATAGCTCCAACACATTAAGCAGTGATTTGCAATTGGAAGGGAATGAATAAGTCTCAAGCAATCAAAATAAATAAACAATGGGACAAAATAAGAGTTGTGTCTATCCATAAGAGCTCGCAATCGAAATGGAACTGTAGGAGTGACACAATAGGCACCTGGTGCTAATTTGATCCAGAGGACCAGCCCGATATCAGGGCAATGTATATATGTCCAACACAAAACATTAAAATCCAGCTCACCCAGATATGTTCCTTGCACGGAGAAATCCAAGGTAGATTTTGAGCAAATTTTCTTTCTTACAGGTACTCCAGCACAGGACAGGAAAGGTTTGTAGTCCGTCTTTTTATTCAAACTTCATCGAAAACTCACAAAATGGACATCCCTTCACCACTTCACATAACAGGTTTTTCGAATCGAGACGGTTCTTACTCAAAATCATAGGTTATAAGTAAGAACTGTATTGGTTCCAAACATGTCAACCTGTTATGTGAAGTGGTGAAGGGGTGTCCATTTTGTGAGTGTTTGATGAAGTTTGAATAAAAAGACGGACTACAAACATTTCCTGTCCTGTGCTGGAGTACCTGTAAGAAAGAAAACAATGTATATATGCCATAAATTGTGAATCTCATTTAATCATTACCCAATATACACTTCTTTTCGATGGTAAGTTTAACCCTGTATGCAAACTAGATGTATCTAGAAGCTGCTTTCCAAGATCTGAAAGTGGGCTCCTATCCACTATGTCCCATTTATAAGGGAGATGTATCTAGAAGCTGCTGGGCCTTAGTCCAAGATCTGAAAGTAGGCTGCTATCTACCACGTCCCATTTATAAGGGAGATGTATCTAGAAGCTGCTGGGCCTTAGTCCAAGATCTGAAAGTGGGCTCCTATCTACTATGTCCCATTTATAAGGGAGATGTATCTAGAAGCTGCTGGGCCTTAGTCCAAGATCTGAAAGTAGGCTGCTATCTACCATGTCCCATTTATAAGGGAGATGTATCTAGAAGCTGCTGGGCCTTAGTCCAAGATCTGAAAGTGGGCTCCTATCTACTATGTCCCATTTATAAGGGAGATGTATCTAGAATCTACTGGACGTCCTAGTCCAAAATCTGAAAGTGGGCTCCTATCTACTATGTCCCATTGATAAAGGTGGTTTTCACGAACAACAATTTGGGAAAAAATGCCATCAAAAGCCAAAAGTCGGTCCAGCAGGAAGGGGAGGTACAAGTCCTTTCTTTATATTTTCATTTCTTTAGGATCCACTTGTGGCTTTGGTTAAAAAAAATGACATAATTTGTTTTCCAAAAACACTGAGTGAAACCACCCTAACACTAACTGCTAACCCCTCACTCTTTCCATTCCTATAGCTTTGCACCTGAGCATGAATGTGCAGCCACCTATTTGTCCGGAAAACTAGGGCCAAGACTTCTTTCTGGAGATCTAACGGTCAAACACACCATTCAAATGTTTATGACCCTTACACTCAGGGCCGGTGCAAGGATTTTTGCCAGAACAAGCGAAGCTACATTTTGGCGCCGCCCCCTCCCCCCCCCCATGATCACATTATGACCCTCTATTGTGTCACACTTCTCTCCCCCCCCCCACCCCCCCGGCACATCATCCCCCCCATGTCACATTTCACCCCCGCCATGGCACAGACTACAGACATTTGATTTGCCCCCCTTCCCATCATGTCACCCGTGACCCCCCCCCCCTATTAATGTTGTGTAATAATTATAAACAATATGCGCTCTGCGCTCATCACCTACCACCTACCCTACGGCAGTCGACAGTCCGTCTGGGCTGGCTGTGTGAGTCACAGTCACCAACAGCTGCTCCAGTCCCTGCTGCTGCCCGCCGCGGAGCCACTCGCCAGTCACACACCCCCTGAGTGCCCCTGTGACCGTGTTGCTGTTCTGCCGCTCTGTGAGTGAGGACCGGAGCCGCATAGCACATGCAGGCTAGGGTGGGTGGCCAGGGGCCAAAGTTAATTTTTCAGCCCCCCCCCTTCTCTGCGCCCTAAGGCAGCCGCTTGGTCTGCCTTATTATAGAACCGGCCCTGCTTACACTTTTGCATGAGGCTGTTTCACTGAAAGTTTTCATTGTATCCTAACAAAAATGTAAGAGGAAAGCTTTTCTGGAGTCCATTTCTTTTTGAGATTAAACATTTCACATTAAAACTATTTTGCATATCGAATTGAGTGTGTGCGGCTACAATTTTTAGACTTTTGTGCATATATACCCGTACACCTCATACCCATATTGGAGTGCACACCGTTATTTGCCTCTATGTTTTTAGATTAAAGGGAGTCTGTCACCTACATACTGTAGCATGTTTTAAACTGATTATATAGCTCCGTGGGAGGCAGATCCATAACACTGATGGTAGCCGGGTTTAGTTTTTCAGAGCCTCCAAAGTGCCCAAAATGCCGGGTCCGGGCATGCGCAGTACATTGCCCACTGTGGGCAGAGGCATACTGATATGCAGTGCGCATGCGCCAGTTAAGTAACGGGCCCGGCGGTGAAGCGCACAGGCGCTGGATTATGAATGGAGACGAGAATGACGCAGGATACAGGGCTGTCCGGACGATACATAGGGGAGCAGTCATGCGCAAGTAAGGCAGGGAGCACTGGGCACCTGCAGCACACTCTCCGCCCCTGGGCACTTGCAATAGGTAATTTGCATATCTTTAATACTTCGTTTTTGGCACTTTGGAGGCTCCGAAGAACTAAACCCAGGTACCATCAGTGTTATGGATCTGCCTCCCACGGAGCTACATAGTCAGTTTAAAACATGTTATGTAGGTGACAGACTCCCTTTAAAAACATCAATACAAGTCTGAGGTTGCAAGCGCGATCATTCCAACTCAAATAGTGGAAGATGTGTATTCTATGGGTAAAGTGGCATTAAAGTTAACTATGACTACGTTATGTGCATAAAATAAATTAATCTAGAATTATTGAAAGAAGCCATAGAAACTGATATCAGGACGGAGGCGGCTGGAGAAAGGAGATTATCATAAAACTATTATGACAGTTTCTATAGTGTTACAATGGATTCCGGCAGTGCATTGTATTTTGTTAATAGATTTTTGAAGTATTTTTCACCAGAAAAGTAACAGTGCTACAGTGTATATAGAAGTAATTCCTCTGTTTGTCTAGTTTCCTAATCCCTTAAACTGAGTAGGAATGTCAAAAGTTAACATTGCCACAACTTCATGCATTTAATGATATTTCAATGGACTGCATGAAAGTTTTCAGGGAAAACAATGTTAAAGAAGATCTGCTCCCCAGTCTGTACTAAAACATTGTGTTCTCTGGAGCATTTATTTGGAACTCTGTATTGTGTAGTTTTTCTTATGTTCCTCCCAGAAAGGAATGAATAAATTCAGCGATATTCTGTCAAGAGATGGCTACCCCATATGTCTGGCCTCCCAGTGGTTGTATTGTGGATTCCAGTGTGTCAATGTTTTTTTGGCATATTGCAACTTCCAACTACAGTTAGGGTGGAGTCATTAAAGGGTTATGCCATGATTAATGTAAAATTTAAAACAGTAAATAATAATCTCTTTCCAACAAAGCTAGAACCAGCCCTGTGCCATGGCGTTGCTCCGTGCCCTCCGCCATTCTGCTATACAGGGAGGGTATAGGTGCCACATCACTCAGCAAGCTTCTGCCTGGGGCCAGCCACCAGACTCTTATGTCCCATGATGCAAGATGCAGCCTGGCTGCTAGGTCTCTGTGTGTCTATTAGTGTCTATTCATTGGAGCGCTCCCTGCAACACTGCTAGGGTTAATTCCCCTGTGTTCAGCTATTTGATTAATAAGTTCATCAGCCCTCCTACAGTATTTATGCTGCGCTGTTTTTCCACCCCTTGCCTGACCAATCCTTTAGATTCCTTTTGGGTTCACTTGCATGCTAGGCCTTGCAAAAGAGCTATAATGCATTAGTCTGACTCACAGGCATCGAGAAATCTCCCCATTCATTGCTGTAATTGCTCTGCCAGACTCTCTTTAGGCTGGCAGCTCAAGGAACATGTCCATTCTCAGTGGGTGAGTCCTTTCTCTTTCCCTTTCTGCTACAGCCCTCTCCCTGTAATTGTCACAGTAGATAGAATTGGTGGAAGTTGAAGAATGGAATTGAGTATTCACGACCACCTCAGTAGGTGGACATGTCCATTATTATACAGATAACACATGGGGGGCACTATAATGAAGTATAAAGAGTATCTCACAAATTGAGCATTTTGTAACATAAATTCGTTTTTCATGCTGATTTACACTAAAATAACTTTTTATGGTATCACTATGGTACTATACACATATATATATATTAAAGCGATTGTCCATGACATTTGAAAAACCTTCAAAAGGTGGTTTTAATATAACAAAATAAGTATCATGGATTAGCTTCTGCAGTGATGTGCGGGTGATCACAATGTCATAACTGCAGGACAACAGCAAGGACCGGCAGGGGGTGTTCTGGGTGAGTAGTACCTATTTTGTACATTCCTTTTTTTCTACAAGGCTGTTAAATGTCCCATACAAGAACTTTACGAATGGGAAAAAAAAATCAGCCAACAGCAGCTTGTTGGTGATTTCCAGGAAGCTTAATTTTATATATATATATATATATATATATATATATATATATATATATTTATTTATTTATTTATTTTTCTACTCATAATTAAAACAAACTGTGTGAGAACAGCCACATACATAATAATGAATAATTCCTTAAGCTTTTACTGCAGTTCAAATTTACATTCAATGGAGTAAAGCCAGTCATACACTTGGCCAAGCATGCATGTTTATATCAATGGGAAAAGGATTAGAAGCAGTTGCCAGAAACTTTTGCCAGCAGTTTATCTCTCACAGGAACAAAGGATCATGCATGTTGAAATCAACATGTCTAATCTCTCCTCCCCCACACCAATATCTGCTGTTGAATGGCAGCTGGGAGGCCCCATACTCATGAGTTCCTTGGGATGCCATTCTTTGAGCAGAACTGTAACCACTCTTAGTGGCTTCCAGATGTTCCTAGACAGGCTACATAATCCCGCAGAATCTGACCAGCTCTACCACCTTGACTCCAGCTAGGTAGTTGTGGCAGGGTTTAAAATACTTATTTTACAAAATCCTTCTCCTACTGTTGCGAATAAGGACCCCTTTACAAAGACCCGATGTAGTGTAACAGCTAGTGGTAGCTACCGACAAGTTCCTTTCAGGTTCCTAACAAATAGTTTTGGGTTCATAGGGCGTATTTGTTCTGACCGAACCCAAAAGTACCGACATCACTATCAGCAAATTGGCAAAGATACTAGCTAGATAATGGCGCATAGTCAACTTCCATACAGTATTTACTGCAATATATGTGGAGACTTTCCCAACGTAGAGTCAAAATACAAAAAAAAAAGAAGTCTTGAGTTAAAACACAAGCTGATCACAAAGTAATTTATCCATGCCTTTTTGATGACAAGGGGTACAGCTGAAGGTTTTAATCGTGCACTCCAGAATGACACCCCTGGCCAAGTAAACACAGAGCTCGATTTCCCCCAGCTATCTGGACAGTCTGCATCCAGTTGCTATTGCCGGCAGCGGAACTGAGATTTAAAGGTAAACATTGAGAAGTCTCTAGAGCGTCTCTGGCATCTATATACAAAACTTCAACTTAATTGCACACAGGCTCTGTTATTTGCAGAGTTTGGAAATGTATCTCCTAAGCAGTTGGAAACATCTATCATGTCTTGTTGCTCCAAGAAAGTCATGCATTTAGAGTCTGCCCTTCCCCTCGCTTATGACTTCATACATTTCAGGAAAACAACTGTGAAATAGTGGCATGAATTTTAGGAAAAGTGATCGGGTTTCTTTATATTTCCCCAAAACTCCTGTCATGTAGGTGAAACTCAAAAAATTAGAATATTGTGAAAAAGTTTATTTATTTCAGTAATGCAACTTAAAAGGTGAAACTAATATATGAGATAGACTCATTACATGCAAAGCGAGATATTTCAAGCCTTTGTTTGTTATAATTTGGATGATTATGGCTTACAGCTTGTGAAAACCCCAAATTCACAATCTCAGAAAATTTGAATATTGTGAAAAGATTCAATATTCTAGGCTCAAAGTGTCACACTCTGGTCAGCTAAGTAATTCATAACACCTGCAAAGGGTTCCTGAGCCTTTAAATTGTCCCTCAGTCTGGTTGAGAAGGAATCACAATCATGGGAAAAACTGCTGACCTGACAGTTGTGCAGAAAACCATCATTAACACCCTCCATAGGCTACATGCACACGACCGTTGCCTGCCTCTGCGTCCGCTCCTCCTGCAAATTTTGCGTCCGTCAAAAAAAACGGATGACAGACCGTTTTTTTTTGACGGATCCGATTTTTATAGCAGATCCATTTTCAAAATGCCTATCCTTGTCCGCCAACGTGAAAAAAATAGGACATGCACTATTTTTTTGACGGAATGAAAACACGGACCACGGATGCGGAACAAGAACGGTTGACCATTCGCATTTTTTGATGTACCCATTGAAATGAATGGGGAAGCATCCTATCCGTGAAAAAAAAACGGAACGGACGCGGAAACAAACAACGGTTGTGTACATGAGGCCATAAGGAGGGAAAGCCTGAAAAGGTAATTGCAAAAGAAGTTGGATGTTCCCAAAGTGCGGTATCAGAGCACATTAATAGAAAGTTATGCAGAAGGGACAAGTGTAGAAGAAAAGGGTGCACAAGCAGCAGGGATGACCGCAGCCTGGAGAGGATTGTCAGGAAAAGGCCATAAAAGTGTTGGGGACTTTCACAAGGAGTGGACTGAGGCTGGAGTTAGTGCATCAAGAGCCACCACACACAGACGGATCCTGGACATGGGCTTCAAATGTCATACTCCTCTTGTCAAGCCTCTCCTGGACAACAAACTGCAGAATTGTCTTACCTGGGCTAAAGAAAGAAAAAACTAGTCTGTTGCTCAGTGGTCCAAAATCCTCTTTTCTGATGACAGCAACTTTTGCATCTCATTTGGAAACCAAGCACCCAGAGTGTGGAGGAAGACTGGAGAGGCACACAATGCAAGAGGCTTGAAGTCCAGTGTGACTTTTCCAGTCTGTGTTGATTTGGGGAGCCATGTCGTCTGCTGGTGTTGGTCCCACTGTGCTTAAAAAAACTCCCAGGCTATGAGCTCTGCGCTGGGAGAAGGAGACGCCCAGGACAAAAAGGGCAGGCTCCTCCCAGTGTTACCGAGTCAGTCAAAATACCGGGGGACATACCGGCAAAACGGAGCGGCGCCCAGGGATAATAGTAAGTGCAGTGAGATCCCTGGGCGCCGCTCTACATAGCCTGATAGTTATCTTACAATGTTTGGTCCTCTTTAATTAAGTCCAGAGTCCACGCAGCCGTCTACCAGGAGATTTTAGAGCACTTCATGCTTCCTTCCACAGACAAGCTTTATGGAGATGGTGACTTAATTTTCCAGCAGGACTTGGCACCTGCCCACGCTGCCAAAAGTACCAAAACCTGGTTCAACGACCATGGGATTACTGTGCTTGATTGGCCAGCAAACTCGCCTGACCTGAACCCCATAGAGACTCTATGGGACATTACCAAGATAAAGATGAGAGACATGAGACCGAACAATGCAGAAGAGCTGAAGGCTGCTATTGAAGCATCCTGGTCTTCCATAACACCTGATGCAAAAGGGGCCCAAACCAAGTACTGAGTACATATCCATGATTATACTTTTCAGAGGTCCTACATTTTCTATTTAACATCCTTTTTTTTATTGATTTCATGTAATATTCTAATTTTCTGAGATTGTGAATTTGGGGTTTTCATAAACTGTAAGCCATTATCATCCAAAGGCTTGAAATATCTCGCTTTGCATGTAATGAGTCTATCTCATATATTAGTTTCACCTTTTAAGTTGCATTACTGAAATAAATGAACTTTTGCACGATATTCACATTTTTTTAGTTTCACCTGAATGTGTACTAGGCTCCAGGAAGTAACTTACTTTTTCAACAGATGAGCGAATCAAATCCCACGAAGTGGAATTCGATCCGAATTTTAGAATAAATTAGATTCGCCTCGAAGCCGAATTTCTTCGTGCTTCGTGTTAGCGAATCGATTTAACCTGAAATAGTGTAAAAAACAAAAAAATTCTTACTTACCTCCTCCATTTTCTCGCGACGGGCCGCCAGCCGCCATATTGATTGAAGATCTCGGCCGAAATCCCGTGCGTGGTGATGTATGACGTCACCACACCGGCCAGCATGATGACGTAATCTCGAGGGGGTTAGTTTGATAGAATTTTTTTTTTAATGTTCATTTTAGGCCCCATGCACACGACCGTTGTTTGTTTCCGCGTCCGTTCCGTTTTTTTTCACGGATAGGATGCTTCCCCATTCATTTCAATGGGTCCGTCAAAAAATGCAGATGGTCAACCGTTTTTGTTCCGCATCCATGATCAGTGTTTTCATTCTGTCAAAAAAATAGTGCATATCCTATTTTTTTCACGTTTGCGGACAAGGATGGGCATTTTTACAATGTATCTGCCATAAAAATCGGATCCGTCAAAAAAAACGGTCCGTCATCTGTTTTTTTTGACGGACGCAAAATTTCAAGGAGGAGCGGACGCGGAGGCAGGCAACGGTCGTGTGCATGTAGCCTTACACTGCTTTTACACTCAGATGCTGCGATCATGTATGAACGAGGAATCTGAGGGGTACAATGACGGGGCGGCGCTATCGCAGCTTCCTGTCATTGCACCCGATACTTACAAAAAAATGCGCTTAGTGACGAACTAATTTTTTTGTAAAATTCAGCGAATCAGCCGAAACTAACTTTTCAAAAAACTCGCTCATCTCTATTTTTCAACATCACTTGCACAAGATCTTTTGGCAAGGGCATGGAGAAAGATGGGCCAATGGACCCAGCGCATTTATCTTCTTTTACTCCAGTTTTCTGGTGCAACAGAAGACCAAAATCTAGGTCAGCCAGACACTACGACAGACCCAAGGACAGTCAGGGAGGTCATTAGCATTCGGACTATAAGACGTACTGCCACTTTCTCCAATCTTTTGGGGAAAAAAGTATTATTGTACGAAAAATATGCTAATACTATGTGAATCCTCACCAGTGATCATGATGCTTGATTCCACTGTTCTCACCTATTGGTTTCTACATAAACTGTATGTGCATGGGTCATTCCAGAGCAGCAATCCAGAAATGCACTGGGTGACAACTGCTTCTGTCAATGAGTCTCCTTAAGCTCCTTCTTGTTTTCTGTAGATTATGTACGGCTATTGCCAAACAATCATCTCATCTTGCTATGTGCATGCGACACACGTGCTGCTGCATAGTGCACAGACGGTAGCCTCTCCTGTGCTTTATGCCTGCATCTGTTTCTCTCCAGTACCCTGCATGACAATTTGTAAAGACTTAAATAACTTTAGCATTCAATGTGATCCGGACTATTATTTTCTAAAATACAAAGGGGAAAATAGAAGACTGTAATAGTGGGGATCTGTCTGGCACTTTCATATATCATATAGACAGAAGTATTGGGGCACAGATCTGAATCACTGAATTCAGGTGTTTCATTCAGTGTCATTGCCACAGGTGTATAAAATCCAGCTCCTAGTCATGCAGTCTGCCTTTACAAACATCTGTGAAAAAATGGGTCGAGCTCACTGAACTCCAGCCTAGTCCTGTAATAGGACGCCAGCAATATAACAAATCAGCTCATGAAATTTCTTCCCTCCCATATATTCCGCGATGGTATTATTGCAAACATAAAGCATTTAGGAACCACAGTAAATGGTACATAAAGACTAGAGATGAACAGAGTTCTTAAAAATTTGATTTGGCTGCTTTGGCTTGCGCTGCCCCCCGTCATTGAAACCCTCAAATGCCACGTTCATCGCTGATCGCGGTATCTGAGATCAATATTACAGCATTTGAGTGGTGGCTAATAAATAAAGAAATAAAAAAATTAAATTGTACTTACTTCATCCATGTGATTGCGAAGAGGCCATTGCGGCCATCTTGCTTAGAGGTCCAGCGCAAAATGTTGCACAGCGCGTCATCACATCATCATGTTGGCCGGCGTGATGACCTCATATGTCACCGTGCACGAGATTTTGTGCTGGATCCTCAAGCAAGATGGCTGCAACGGCCTCTTCGTGGTCAAATGGATGAGGTAAGTATGGTTTTTTGTATTTTTACAGCCATTTCAGAGAAAATTGATTTATTACCATGAAGCACGAGAAAATTCGGCTTCAGGGCAAATAAAATTTTATGGAAATTCAGATCAAAGTCCACTTTGTTAACTTTCATTCACTCAACACAAATGGAGACCCTGTAAAGTTACAGTACTAAAGTACTAAGGCGCATAGTGCATAAAAGTTACCAACACTCTGCTGACTTAATAAATGCAGAGCCCAAACCTCCTTTGGCAGTAACATCAGCACAAAAACAGCGTGTGGGGAGCTTCATAGCAGCTGCATGCAAGCCGTACATCACCAAGGACAGTGCCAAGTGTCACAAGAACTCGTGTAAAGCACGTTACCTCTGGACTCTGGAGCAGTGGAAAGATTTTCTGTGGAGTGATGAATCACTCTTCTCTATCTGGCTGTCTGAAGGACAGGTCTGCATCTGCAAATTCCAGGAGAACGTTACCTGCCCGACTGCATTGTGCCAACTGTAAAATTTGGTGGAAGAAGGATAATGCTATGGGGTAGGGTGGGCCTAGTTTCAGTGACGGGAAATCTTAATGCTTCAGCATACCAAGATATTTTGGACAATTACTTTGTGGGAACAGTTTGAGGAAGGTCCTTTCTTTTCCAACAATGACTGTGCCCTAGTGCACAAAGCAAGGATCATAAAAGTACGTTGGGTTAGTTTAGTGTGGAAGAACTTGACGACTCTACACGGAGCCCTGACCTCAGCGCCACTGAACACCTTTGGGACTACAATGAAAATTGTGACTCAAGCACTCTCACCCCAAATCAGTACCTTACAAATGCTAGACAAAAATTCCCACAGGCACCCTCCAAAATCACATAGAAAGTCTTCATGGAAAAGTAAACCACTGTTTTAGCTGTAAAAAGGAGTCAACTACAAAAATAATTTCTATTGATACAGAGTGAGATGTCATAAAAGCTCCTGGAGGTGTAATGTGAAGGTGTCCCAATAGTTTTGTCCATACAGTCTATGTCTGTTGGGGTTTCTCCTTAAAGGGAACCTGTCATCAACTTTATGCTGACCTCACTGAGAGCAGCATAAAATAGTGACAGAAATGCTGATCTCAGCGCTGTGTCACTCATGAGCTAAAAGTAAGTGGTTGCTGAGAACCAGCATCATAATCATTGCAGTGCAGCCCTTGAAAAGAGTCAAATCTCCCTGAGAAGAGTCCTGGTTATTCCTAATCTCCTGCTCTCACCCATCTGCTGATGATTGGCAGTTCTCTCCTAGAGAGAAAGGGAGAAAACTAGGTAGAACTAGGCAGTCATCAGCAGGTGGGCAGGAGAGCAGGAGTCCATGAATAACCAGGACTCTTCTCAGGGGGCCGGGACTCTTCCAGGCCCAGTATGCAATAATTGTAATGTTGGTTCTTGGCAACCACTTACTTTTAACTTATAAATGACAGAGCGCTGAAATCAACTCACCTGTCTCTACTTTATACTTTATTAGTATGGGCAGCATAAAGTTGATGACAGGTTCCCTTTAAATCGACACACTACTACATACATGATTTTGCTTAGGAATTTTTTGTTCACTCAAAAAAGTCATGGAAAACACATGTTTTGTTCCATACTGTATGTAGTCCTGATGACTTTTTTAGCACTTTTTTTTTTCAAACTGTTTGAACCACGCTTTTATTTCTGGCATTTTTCCCTTTAAAGAAAGAGATGTCAAAATGCCAGAAAAAAAAAAACGCCAAAAGCTTTTTAAAAAGATATCAGGGGTCCCAAAAAAAACGTACCTAATTAAGAACAACACCAGTAGAAAATGCAGCAGTAAAGAAGGTTGATGAGTATGTGTCCCACATCTCCTATTTCCTGGAGCAGGTGTTACCACTAAAATACACTAAAAACCACAGCTGCAAGAAACCCCACTAAACACACAAGAACAGTGCACAAAAACGCCATTAAAATCCTGTGTGTGTGAACTCATCCTGAATTATTCTGATCACAGGTAGTGGTGCAGAGCATGAAATGGATACAAAGCACGTGCAGTATTTCTCAGCACAGTAAATAGAGACAAAAGCAGAAAAGACAAGAATTATGGAATCCCACTCAGGTAATGAAAATGTGAAAGGCCATTACATATTAATAGCTCTGTAGAAAGATGATGGGACTACCAGACAGGAGCAGCAGCTCGGACGGTGAGAGAAGCGATGAATATTTCATCAATAAGGAATCCCCAGCTCAGCAAAGCTCAAATCCTACTTCCAGTGTACACAATGCACACAGTGTACACATCTGCTTGTCCTTACTGCTGCCATTCATAGGCCAATCAATGCCAGAAATTGCAACCAGGTTGAACTACTGCACGTTACTGACAACTATATATATCATAAGCCTGTCAACGAGACTCCATACACCGTGACTATGTAATTCTACTATTTACTGATTAGCTACTTCTACTTTCTACAGACTGACTACTTCTACTATCTACTGACTACTTCTACTATCTACTGACTACTTCTACTATCTACTGCCTACTTCTACTATCTACTGACTACTTCTACTATCTACTGACTATCTACTTCTATTATCCACTGACTACTTCTACTATCTACTGACTACTTTTACCTAATATCTACTTCTACCTACTGTACTAGCTACTTCTATCTACTAACTACTTCTACTATCTCCTGATTATCTACTTCTAATATCCACGGACTACTTCTACTATCTACTTCTACTATCTACTGATTATCTACTTCCAATATCCACTGACTACTTCTACTACCTACTGACTACTTCTATCTACTATCTACTTCTATCCACTGACTACTTCTACTACCTACTGACTACTTCTATCTACTATCTACTTCTATCTACTGACTACTTCTACCTACTATCTACTTCTATCTACTGACTACTTCTACTTCTATCTACTGACTACTTCTGCTATCTACTGACTATTTCTATCTACTATCTCCTTCTATCTACTACCTGCTTCTACTAAAACTACTGACTAACTACTTCGGCTTGGTTCACATCATGTTTTTCGCATCCTTTTAACATATACAAAAAACATATACATTAAACGGATGCCTCAGACTGATGCCATACAGTGGCATCCATTCATTATAGAGCAACATTATAATAAAAAAACATATATGTTTTTTTTTTTTCCCGGACTGTGCAGGATACAAGAACGTGGTGTGCTGTGGTGTTTTTGTTTCCTTTTTTTTTGTATACATCAAGCGGAGGCATAAAACGTGATGTGAACCCACCCTTCTACCGTCTACTGACGGAATACTGCTATTATCTACTGACTGAGTACTTGTATTATCTAATTCCACTACCTACTAACTACTCCTACTATCTACTGACTACATTTTTTCTACTATCTACTTCTTCTATTTTCTATCTATTTTTATCTACTGACTGACCATGTCTGCTATCTACTAACTAAAGCCTGTATTACACCAGCCGATTTTTCGGCAGATGATTGCTAATAAGTATTTGTATGCAGTGTAATACCGCTGCGGATTGCCTGATGAGCTCATTCACCAGGCAATCCAAACCTATTGACATGATTGCAGATGGCAGATCGTGCTGTCTAATAACGATCTGCCGCCGGCAAACCATTAGACAGTATGGGGATGAGAGATAGTTATCACTGCTCCCCATACTGTGGAGGAGATCGCTGAATGTAATAGCAGCGGTCTCCTCCGCTAGCAAGCAGGCATTTGCCAGGAGAAATACCTCCTTCTCAACAATCATCTGCCACATCGGGCTGTATAATACGGCTGTAATGACTAAGGCCTCTTTCACACGGGCGTCACGTTTTACGCCCGGATAAGAGGCGGGTGCGTTGCGGGAAAATGCGCGTTTTTTTCGCGCGTGTGCAAACTTTTGTAATGCGTTTTGCACGCGCGTGTGAAAAATCGGCATGTTTGGTACCCAGACCCGAACCCGGACTTCATCACTGAAGTCCGGTTTCGGGTTGAGTATTCTGTAGATTTTATTATTTTCCCTTATAACATATTTATAAAGGAAAATAATAGCATTCTCAATACAGAATGCTTAATAAAATGTGGATGGAGGGGTTAAAAATAAAAAACTTAACTCACCTTAGCCACTTAATCGCGTAGTTGCGATCTCTTTTTCATTTATTAGCTGCTGTCTAAAGGACCTGTGATGAGGTCACTGAGCTCATCACATGGTCCAATCACATGGTCCATCACTATGGTGATGGACCATGTGATTGGACCATGTGATGTGACGTCACCACAGGTCCTTTAGATGGCTGTGAATGCGTGAAGAAGACAGAAGAGATCGGCAACTACGCGATCAAGTGGCTAAGGTTAGTGAAGTTTTTTATTTTTAACCCCTTAATCCACATTTTACAAAGCATTCTTTATTGAGCATGCTATTATTTTCCCTTATAACCATGTTATAAGGGAAAATAATAAAGATCGGGTCCCGTCTCTTAGCAACCATGCGGGAAAATCGCACTGCATCTGCACTTGATTGCGGATGCTTGCGATTTTCCCGCAGCTCCATTCACTTCTATGGAGCCTGCGTTGCGTGAAAAACGCACAATATAGAGCATGCTGCGATTTTCACGCAACACAGAAGTGATGCGTGAAAATTATCGCTCATGTGCACTGCCCCATAGAAATGAATGGGTCCGGATTCAGTGCGGGAAATGGAAATCACGCCTGTGTTTAAGGGTACGTTCACACGACGACAATTGTCGCGCGACAAAAAGTCGCGCGACAAATAGGGCACAACTTCACTGCAACATTTGTCGCGCGACATTTTGTCGCACTATTGTCGCGCGACAATTTTTATAATGGGAGTCTATGGTGTCGCATTGCGACATGCGACATGCTGCGACTGCGACGCGACAGTCGCAGAAAAACCCATCTTGAATGGATTTTCTCCGACTTTCGTGTCGCAGTCGCAGCATGTCGCATGTCGCACTGCGACACCATAGACTCCCATTATAAAAATTGTCGCGCGACAATAGTGCGACTTTTTGTCGCGCGACAATTGTCGTCGTGTGAACGTACCCTAAGGGGCCTAACTATCTGTTATCTACTTCCACTAACTACTGACAAGTGGTTTAAGCTGGAGGCTATGAACAAAAAATGTTGAACCATATTTAGAAAAATCAGAAGATACATAGAGGACCACAAAGAAATATACTTTGGGGCCCCACCCTTCAATCTAAGTCCTATCCACATCGCAACTACTCTTCAGAAAATTGTCCAGAATGGTGAAAACCCTCAAAATGTGGCAAATTACTTGCATAAATGCATTAATGCAAAAACATTTATTTATTCAGATGCCACTTTTTCTAGTGAAGGAAGCTTTTATGTTTTAACCTTCCTCTGTTTTACCCCCTGGATATGTATGAATAAAATTAAACTTATTTTTTAAGTTTCTAAGAACGATAACAGAGTAATGACAAAAGGCAGAGTTCTGAGAAAAGATGCTCCAGAATTTTATATCATGGGAAATGCAAGCGTTTATTAAAACAGACATCTACAGAAAAGGTGATAAATCCTCCTTAAAGGAACACAAGTTCATTCAAAGAACAGTAAGGCCTCTTTCACACGAGCGTGTCCGGATTAGGTCCGGATGCGTTGCGGATGCGTTCAGTGAAAACTGTGCGATTTCACAGGCAAAGCCATTCAGTTTTGCCTGCGATTGCGTTCAGTTTTTTCCGCGCGGGTGCAATGCGTTTTGATGCGTTTTTCACGCGCGTGATAAAAAACTGAAGGTTTACAAACAATATCTCCTAGCAACCATCAGTGAAAAACGCAACGCACCCGCACTTGCTTGCGGATGCAATGCGTTTTTCACGCAGCCCCATTCACTTCTATAGGGCTAGGGCTGCGTGAAAAACGCAGAATATAGAACATGCTGCGATTTTCACGCAACGCACAAGTGATGCGTGAAAAAAAACGCTCATGTACACAGACCCATTGAAATGAATGGGTCAGGATTCAGTGCGGATGCTATGCGTTCACGTCACGCATTGCACCCGCGCGGAAAACTCGCTCGTGTGAAAGGGGCCTAAACGTCACTGATACAAATAGCAGCGTGCCCTATCAAATACATGGAAGACCTTTAAATGACTTAAATGACACGTGTTAAAAATAAAAAAAATGTGAACATGGATTTTCAGGCGTCCACTGAACTGACACAGAAGAAAGAGAACAATGTGGAAACATAATAAAATGATTATGAATCATAATCTAACCCTCTAGAAAGCGGAAATAAATATCATAATAAACTGACAGCAAACCATAGAGAAGATAGCAAAGCCATTACTGTGCAGTGATCCCAGCTATGCTTATAAGCGGACATCCGACAGCTGGGCCCTACGTCTAGTTCTGACTCATTTCACTAACTCGAGTCCTCAATCACCATCAGAAATTCAGGCTGAGGCTAAGTAACGTACATAATCCAGGGTAAGGAAGGAAACATCCTCAACACAGGCTGGAAAATAACTCCAGATGCAGGAAAGGTAAGCCCTTGAGTAATGGACTCAAGAGAATTAATGAAATTGTTTACTTGCTTCTGGATAAAGCCATATCTACAGAGTCTTTAAGTCTGTGCAAAGTGATCGTATGAGACAGATGCGATGTAGTAGTTATATGAGTTTTAAAAAGCGTAAAACAAAAAAAAAAATACTTTACTGGAATAAAAGGGGTTGTCCACCTTTTTTTTTAAAGTGATGGACTGTCTCCACCACACAACCCCACTGATCAGCTATTCCACAATAGCTTCAGGTTTGGAAACAAACAGCTCCCTCAACTTTGTGGTGTTCTTAACTTGTTTGTCAATAGATGCTCTCTCAGGACCCCCACTATGGTTATATGTACTGCCTCTGTTGGTACTGTAGCTAAGCCATCTTCCCAGCTGTCAGACCAGAACCAATAAAATATTGATGGACTATTGATAGTCACATAAAATGTAAAGGCTAGGGACACCTTTGGTATGGAATTTTTTTTTTTTACGTATGTCTGTAGTTTTCTTTAGTAAAAATGAGTTGCAGTCTGTAATTTCCTTCATAAATTTTTAGACCCTCTGATATTAAATTAACAGCCTGGCTCTAGTTTAAGACTTCTCTCATGTGGTCATTTCCTTTCCAAAAATATATTGCGGATGCGGGGTCCGTGTGTCCATGATGCTGCTTTCTTCACTAGCTCTCTTATCCATTCCTGACCAATTTCATCTTCTACAGCCCCATGAGACATTTTTTATCACTTGTACTGACAGATACTGATGCGTCCCACCCCTGGGCGGGTATACAGTGGTGCTCTGCTTTCTCTCTACACTTGTACACATGATATGTAATCCCCTCCCCCATTGAAAACTGCCTTGTGTGTTCCTTTCTCCATGTCTACGACTTGAGCGAGATTTACTAAGGAAGTTATGGAAAGATGGGGCACAGAGCATGGACATTCATTTTTGATAGCTTGATACTTTGGTGGTTATGAAAAGTATACAAGGAAGAAGAGAAGTAGTAAAAAAAAAGTACACTTTATTAAATATGTGAGCCATATTTTGGGGCAAATTATAGGAATTCATCCATCAAAAAGAGGCCACCCAGACAAGTTGTGGAAGGGGTTGTCCTAGCTGGACAACTACTCCAAGGATCACACCTGCTATGGCTCTGGGCAGCTGTAGGTGGCAGCACTTTTCCCCTGTAGTGGTAATCAGGATATGCAACCTGCAATACCCAGCCTTTGGAATTCGTTTGGTTAAGGCCCCATGCACACGACCGTTGTTTGTTTCCGCGTCCATTCCGTTTTTTTTCACGGATAGGATGCTTCCCTATTCATTTCAATGGGTCCGTCAAAAAATGCGGATGGTCAACCGTTTTTGATCCGCATCCGTGATCCGTGTTTTCATTTCGTCAAAAAAATAGTGCATGTCCTATTTCTTTCACGTTTGCGGACAAGGATAGGCATTTTTACAATGGATCTGCCATAAAAATCGGATCCGTCAAAAAAAACGGTCCGTCATCCGTTTTTTTTGACGGAAGCAAAATTTGCAGGAGGAGCGGAGGCAGGCAACGGTCGTGTGCATGTAGCCTAAATGGTAGGTAAAAGACGCAAAGCTTTTGCAAAAGTATGAAACATTTATTAATATATGTGCACCAACTGCAGTGAAATTACTAGGCCACATAAGATAGACCCTTGGGCCGGCTCTACTGTATTGCGCTAAACATTGGTCCAATAGTTTTTCACGCTTATAGGCAGTAATATATCTCTAGCAGTCAGTAAGCTGTAACAGACCTGAATTCTGAAACTTACAAGGGAGGTGTCTTGCGAAAAGCTGCAATATAGAAAATAAAATCAAGCAAAATGTAGCACCAGCTAGAGATTACTTGAAGTCATTGTGGCAAACCCAAAACCTCTATTACCAATGATATTGTAATGCCTAATAAACATGCAGGGCTAGCAATGGCGGTATCTCACTACCTCTGCTATACCATATGACTCATTCATCAATGTCTGCTCACTGCTATACCAATAGCCATTAAGCGGAATGGGATTGTACGCTTTGAGAAATCTGGTGAAATCTTTGACAAATGACCTCCTTAATAGCTAAATATCACTGGCATGTTCTATAATACAGACTAACATGAAAATGCCAGCCTGCTCCTATTAAAATGAATATTCTATCGCACAGATGATATCATAGATGGAGATTTAAAAATGTTTCTTTACGTAAAAAGTTTTTCATGCAATCAAACAAGAAAAAAAAAAACAGCATGAGGTATATTTAGGTATATCCTCTAAAAGCTAGTACTTTACTCAGACAGGATACTGTGACATCACAAGAGCGAGTCAGGTAAGGTGCTATGACATCACAGGGAAACATCTGGTAAGCAGCAGTGATATCACAAGAGTGTTTCAGTCAGGTAAGCTGCTATGACATCACAGGGTAACATCGGATAAGTTATTATGATATCACAGAGTAACATCAGATAAATTGCTATGACATCACAGAGTAACAGGAGGTAAGCTGCTGTGACATCGCAGGGTAACATCTGATAAGTTATTATGATATCACAGAGTAACATCAGATAAATTGCTATGACATCACAGGGTGCTTGCAATCACATCTATGACATCACAGGGTAACATCTGATAAGTTATTATGATATCACAGAGTAACATCAGATAAATTGCTATGACATCACAGGGTAAAAGAAGGTAAGCTGCTATGACATCACAGGGTAACATCGGATAAGTTATTATGATATCACAGAGTAACATCAGATAAATTGCTATGACATCACAGGGTAACATCAGGAAAGTTGCTGTGACATCGCAAAAGTGTTTAAGTCAGGCGCTATGACATTGCAAAGTAACATCGGGTAAGCTGCTAAGACATCACAAGAGTCAAGTAAGCTGCTATAATATCCAAGGGTGATATCAGATAAGCTGCTATGACATCACAGGGTTACATCAGGTAAGCTTCTATGACGTCACAGAGTAACATCGGGTATGTTAATGTGCATCCTTGCTCTTCCAGATTCCTCAGCCAGCCCTTCCGTCTCCTTCTTGTCTAAGCATGGATTTGGAAGTGCCAATCAAGGAGAAGGAAGGGCTGGCAGAGGAAGCAGGAAGAGCATGGGTGCACAGAGTGGAATTAACTTCTAACTTAACTTTCTCCAGAATGAAACAAATTGCTAAGCGAAAAGTATAATTACATTCAGTGGAGATGGCCCTACAAGGCTTCTTGACTGGTTTATCGGTGAATTTCCTGGCGACAGACTCCCTTTAAGGGGTTAAAACATAAAGTATATTTGAAAGTTGTGAAACTTTTCATTTTAACAGAAGAAAACGAGCATTTAAAGCTGTTAGGCAATTTATCTCCAGCAACCAGTCTGAAATGACTGGACTGGTACTGACATAGAAGGTGAAGAGCAGACTGGCATCGGTCCCACTATGCCACCCCACATTAATCAGAAGCTCTTCATCTGCGCTGTCTAATGTAGCATCATTGTAAATCTGGACCATCCAGCAATGTAGGTGAAAGGAGCTGATCCAGCCCATGCATCAGACGAATGGTCACCTGGGATCTCTAACAGGTCTGCTGAAAGAGATCTTGTAGAAATAGGTGTATATATAGGGAGCTGTATACACTAGTGCCCTGTATATGGCATACTCTCTTCCCATATGCAGTATATCTCAATAGAGAGGGGGATTGTGCATACAAGTGGTTCAATGTAACCTTTATTAAGCATCCATTGAAAATAAATGAAGTCTAACAAAAAGTGGGGGTGTGGGTAGATGAGCTGACAGAGCAGGTAAGTGAATGTTCTAATCGGTCCCCTATAGCACATTCACTTACCTGCTCTGTCAGCTCATCTACCCACAGCCCCACTTTTTGCAATCACATTGAAGCATGGCTGGCTTAAACACAATTCCAGTTTTAGCTCCACAGTGGTGTTCAGCTAAACCCTTATTCCGGAGTCTACGCGGAACACGCGCCTTGATAAGAGCGACCCCCTAGATTATGTTCTCCAACTGCCCTTTTTCCTCAGTTATCAATAGAGATGCGGCCAGTAAGCTACCTGAAGAGCCAGATACGGATAGCTAGCGAAACGTATTGTAGCTGGCAGGTACTTCTGAGGGCTACTGTTAGGCCCCTTGCACACGACAGTATTTTGCGGACCGTATACTGGCAGTTTTTTCAGTTGAGTATACTAACAGTATACTGAACCATTCACTTCAATGGGTCTGCAAAAAATACTGAAGTGTCTCCGTATGCCTTCCGTTTCCGTTTTTCTGTTCCGTTTAAATATAGATCATGTCCTATTCTTGTCCACAAATCACGTTCAGTGGCTCCATTCAAGTCAATGGGTCCGCAAAAAAAACAGAAAGCATACGGAAAGGCATCCGTATGTCTTCCGTATCCGTTCCGTTTTTGCAGAACAATCTATTGAAAATTTTAAGACCAGCCCAATTTTTATTATGGAATTAATGTATACTGTATATTCCAAACTGAAAAACGGAACGGAACCGAAACGGAAACAAAAAACGGAACCACGAATCCGTTATAAACGGACCGCAAAACACTGAAAAAAAAATACGTTCGTGTGCAAGAGGCCTTAGACAGAGCAGGGAGAGGTTTGAGAAAAGACGAGGAGGAAAATACAAGGGGTTGATATCTACCTATGTAATGACCTAATATTTTCTTCAGCAAACTGTAGTTTCCAAATGAACGTAGGATAATACTTACCTCTGTGTTTTGGTTTGCTTTATAATTGGGAACCATTATGGGAACCAGTGATGGATTGTCACATGATGGAGGCCGTTGACTTACAATAGAGTTAGTTGGGTTAGAGCGAGGCACAGTCTAACTATCTCAAAGGCCTACATCTTGCACGTTACTGCAAGGTGGATGCCTCTTGCTGGCAAGTGCCCCCTATGCCTGATTTCAAACATATGCCATGACTGATATCATCCAATACATGGTCTTATAGATGCAAAAAGGTCCTAGTGCTTATATTTGGTCATTTTGGTACCATGCAAAAAAAAACATCACAATTAAGGCTCATTAATACTTGTAGTTAGAAGGTTAACAAGTTTCTGTCCCTAGGCTAATGCTGCCTTATCAGAACAGAGGCCATGATTCCAGCACTGGGTCACTTACTTTTCTCTCCATTGTTTTCATAAAATTACTAGTTGTCTGCTGAAGTAGAAGATAAGTGATGGAGTGCTCTCAATTCTGTGTACACTGTGGGGTCCTCAACATTTATGAGCTGAGGCTCCCCGCATCCACTAAATGGACCTCTTTATGCACAGTAATAGAGAGAAAGCTGGCCAACAGCAGCAGGAAGGCGTTTCTAGGTCATTTCAGAGCTCTTGAATGTAGCCCTGAACTACTGTTACCAGAAAATCATACGTGTACTCTCTAAGATGCTTTAGGACCCACCCCATACCTCTGTGCTCAATGACTACCCGCCCGCAGTAACACTCTTTACCCTACTACTACCACCCTCATCTTGTTTAATACCTGGTCCAACAAATTTGCCAGGTTTCATTCTAGCATGTGCATAATGTGATTATTGTGCATGCGCTGTAAGGCCTCTTTCACACTAGCGTTGTGTGGATCCGGCGTGCACTTCCGTCGCCGGAAATGCCTGCCGGAACCGGTACGGCGCAAGACAACTAAAAGCATTTGAAGACTAATCAGTCTTCAAAATGCTTTCAGTGTTACTATGGCAGCCAGGATGCTACTAAAGTCCTGGTTGCCATAGTAAGTAGTGGGGAGCCAGGGGAGCAGATACTTACAGTCGTGCTGCTCCCGGGGCACTCCACAATGACGTCAGAGTCACGTGATCCATGTTCATGGGGCGCTCTGACGTCATTGTGGAGCGCCCCGTGACTTCAGAGCCGCACGGACGATAAGTATACTTCTCCCCTGACTCCCCACTACACTTTACCATGGCAGCCGGGACTTATACTGGCTGCCATGGTAACCATTCACAAAAGCTAAACGTCAGGTCCGGCGATGCACCGAAACGACGTTTAGCTTAAAGCCGGATCCGGATTAATGCACTTCAATGGGCATTAATTCCGGATCTGGCGTTACAGCATGCTACCGTTTTGTCAACGTCCAAAAAATGGTCACATACTGAACGGAAGACATCCTGATGCATCCTGAACGGATTTCTCTCCATTCAGAAAGCATTAGGATAAATCCTGATCAGTATCTTTCCGTCCTAGAGCCCCAAGGACGGAACTCTAGGACGGAAAGCAAAAACGCCAGTGTGAAAGAGCCCTAAGGCTGGGTTCACATAAAATTTTTGTCATACATTTAACGTACACAAGAAAACGTATACGTTATTGGATACCTCAGACAACTGCCATACAGTGGCATCCATCACCATAGAGTTCTACTGTGAAAAAAAAGTAAATGTTAACGTACACATTTTTTTGCTGGACTTTGAGGGATTGAAAAATGTGGTAAACTATGCTTTCCCATCCTGCAAAAAAAATGGATGCCACAGTAGGGCATCTATCTGAGACATCCGTTAACATATCCGTTTTTATGTGTGCATTAAACTGGATTCACATCACATTTTTCCCATCCGTTTAACATGTATAAAAAACATATACATTAAACGTATGTCTCAGACTGATGCCATACAGTGCTATCCGTTCACCATAGTTCCATTGTAAAAAAAAAAAAATGATACTTTTTTTTTACTGGACTTTTTTTGTATCCTTTTTTTTCTAATGTATATGTCAAACGGTTGCATAAAACGTGATGTGAACCCAGCCTAAAACATATGACAAAAATGGGATGTGAACGCACCTTAAGAAGCCCAGCTTTGAGGCTCATGCACACAAACATATTTTCTTTCCGTGTCTGTTCCGTTTTTTTTGCAGACCGTATGTGGAACCATTCATTTTAATGGGTCTACAAAAAAAACTGAAGTTAGTCCGTGTGCATTCCATTTCCATATGTCCGTATTTCCGTTCCGCCAAAAAATAAAACATGTCCTATTATTGTCCGCATTACAGATAGGATAGGACAGTTCTATTAGGGGCCAGCTGTTCTGTTCCGCAAAATACGGAATGCACACGGACGTCATCCGTATTTTTTGCGGATCCGTTTTTTTAAGAACCGCAAAATAGATACGGTTGGGTGCATGAGCCCTTAGCCCGCCCATGTATGTGACGTTGGTGAAGATGACACATACATGGCCGGTGAAAACCAAGCAGCTAAAATCACATGTTTGATGTACGGCATGTGATCTTGTACCAGAATGGAAAAGAGAAAACTGGGTCAAGTGACCAACAACTGATTCGGTCTATGTATAAGTCAAATTAGGTTAATTACAAATGATTTGAACACTACAAGGTAAGATAACTAATGAAAAAAGAAAGAAGCCTCAGACAAGCCCTTTAAGAACATGTTTGTTGTACTATAAACATCCATTCACTAAATGAGAAGTCATCCAGATTTATCATCACTGTTGGAGGGAAATTTTCTGGGGCTATTGAAAAACGCTATTAATTTGAAAAACAAGTGATGTTTTATTTTAGACAAAATGTGCCTCATGAGAAATGTCACCTACAATACTACGACTGGTCTAAAATAGACACAACCTCCTCATCACCTCTGTGTAGTGTGCTGCGTAGCTCTAACGATCATGCCACCAGCACATTCACGCTCCATCTTAAAGGCTAAACTAAAACATGTATAGTAATCTTCTAACAAACCTGCTGCATGGCACCTGCAACACTTTTCAGATCCTTCCTTGGGTCACTTTCCATGGCAGTATTTCGTGTCAGCATTAGGGCTCTTTCACACTTGCGTTTTTGGTTTCCGTCCTAGAGTTCCGTCCTCGGGGCTCTAGGACGGAAAGATACTGATCAGGATAATTCTAATGGAGAATCCATTTCTGAATGGAGAGAAATCCGTTCAGGATGCATCAGAATGTCTTCCGTTCAGTATGTGAATGTTTTTTTGAACATTGACAAAACTGTAGCATGCTGCGGATTTGTCTCTGTCCAAAAATCCGGAAGACATTCCGTAACGCCGGATCCGGAATTTATGCCCATTGAAGTGCATTAATCCGGATCCGGTATTAAGCTAAACGTCGATTCGGCGCATTGCCGGATCCGATGTTTAGCTCTGCGCATGCGCAGCAGCAGTTCCGATCGGGGCCCCAGTGTAAGCTGGGGCTCCGATCGGTTACCATGGCAGCCAAGACGCTACTGAAGTCCTGGCTGCCATGGTAAGTACTCCGCAGCAGTGTACTTACCTGCGCTGCTACCTCTGGGCGCTGCTTCATGACGTCACAGGTCCAGGCGGCGCATTGATCTATGCGCCGCCAGGACCTGAGACTTCATGAAGGAGCGCCCAGTGGCCGCAGCGCAGGTAAGTACACTGCTGCGGAGTACCATGGCAGCCAGGACTTCAGTGGCGTTCTGGCTGCCATGGTAACCTGAAAGCATTTCGAAGACTGATCAGGATCCTGATTAGTCTTCAAATGCTTTCAGGCGCCTTGTATTCTGACGGATCCGGCGGGACGGAAGTGCTTGCCGGATCCTCAGAACGCAAGTGTGAAAGAGCCCTTAGTGAGTCAAAATTGGGTCTAAAATGTAGAAGAGGTGCAAATCTTTCCATTATACATTTTCTCTTCGTGTGTTCAACTTACCCACTACATTTTGGAAGGTACTACTTGTCCCTGCAGAGACCAGCTACGATAGAGGGACTTACAGGCAATGCTCCCTGGGAAAAATATACAAAATAGCTCTCCTGTAGAAGAATGAAATCTGTCTCTACAGTAGCACCTATAGCTACCCTGTAAATTAACCTCTGACCCCTTAAGAGGAAGTATGGCATGGGCTCACATGCTGAGCTTGCTGAATATGGGGCAGGTGTTGGAGGGCAGACTGGAAACTTACAGTGGCCCTGGAAAAAAAAACTAAAAGTGGCCCCATGTTGTAGGTGTCACCAGGGGCGGACAGCCATAGACCTTACAGGGAAATTTCTCGGTGGGAAAGCCCTCCAGCTTGTGGGTACATAGCGATCTGATGCTCTCGGCATTACATAATTGTAGGAGGATCAGGACTGCATCTGGCTAGTGGCAAATCTCCTCCAGCATTCAACTGTATTACCGCCCTGCCGTCCACTGTGGTATTGGGTTCTGCTGGGGCGGTGTTTTGTGCTGCACAAAAGTATCTTTGGCCCCGCCTGCTTCTGTTGTACCTGCCTATTTAAGTTGTCCCTGCCTTCTGTCATTTTGCACCCACCTACAATGTGGGGCCACTTTTATTTATTTTTCCAGGGCCGCTTTAAGTTTCCAGGCTGCCTCTGCGTGTAACCAAATTGACAGAAGGTGGGACAACACAAGTAGGCATGGCCTGCAACTCTGTAGTACAGAACAAAAGCCCACCTCAGAAGAACCAAATACCACAGTGCAGCACAAAATACTGCCACCTTCGCCACAGTATTCAACAGTATCACCTTCCTAAGGACACTGACACAACTGAATTCAGGAGGGCATCTGTGGCTGCTGGCCAGGTGCATAAGTACCTGATGTTCCTAGTATTAATTAATGCTCCGAGTATCAGATCCTTATGTACCTGGCTGGTGGCCACGAGAAGAGCTTGGGTATCAGCCCAACTGGAAATTTCCAAGTAGGGTCTATGGCCAGTCCACCCCTGGGTGCTGGCTGAATAATACAGCTGACACCCAACAGCAGTGATGGGGAACAAAGATAACATTGACCCTGGTCATTTAACCCTTGCTGCTGACAATTGTCATTTCGGCATCTGTGAGGTTAGACAGAAGGATGGCGTTCCCTCTGTTCTACTGTCGGAGCCCCCACGGCTCCAATCTGTTTCTATGACAGCCTGGACCTTTTGAATGCTCCTAGGCCTCATAGCAAGCTGTTTGCGAAGACAAGCCTGAGGCATGGTCTGAGATGCAGCTTGTAAAAATCTCATAGACTTTTATTATATTGCAGTCTACAGGAAAGCAATCAGAAGATCGCACGTACAAGTTTTCAAAGAATAAAAACGTATTAAAAAATATTTTTAAAAAATACTAAAATATTAAAAATTCTAATTTCTCTAATGGAAAAAGATAAAAATAGCCGATTTGCTGTTTTTTTGTTCACATTACCCCTCAAAAGATTAATTAAAACAATGATCAAAAAGTAACATGTACTCCAAAATTGGACCCCAAAAAAATTAGCCCTCACACAGTTCTGTAGAAAGAAATATAAAAGAGTTATGGCTGCCAGAATATAGAGATGCAAAAAAAAAAAAAACAACAAAAAATGTTTTTTTAAAGTAGTAAAATATAATAGAAATCATGGTATATAAATTTGGTATCGCCATAACTATACCAACCCGCAGAATAAGGACATCATGTCATTTTTAGCACACAGAGAACACCGCAAACACAAAACCTAAAAAGACGTGGTAGAATTGAATTTTTTGTTTTTATTTCAACCCACAAAGATTTTTTTTCCTGTTTTTCAATGCAAGTTATGGTAAATCAAATGGTGACATTAAAAATACCACTTGCCCCACTAAAAAATAAGCCCTCATATGGCTTTGTGTAAGGAAAAGTTAAAACATTATGGCTCATGGAAGTTTGGGAGGAAAAAGAAAACTGGACCAATCTTAGGGGGTTAACAGAGCCTTGAGACATGACTAGAGATATTAGTGAAACAGGAGTCAGCCATCTGTAGACAGATGTTTTTGCTCCAGTACAGAGTAGGTTTATGACAGTCTGAAAGAGATGCTTGTGAAAAATTTCTTGGAAGGTACAATTTTTACTAGAGAGGACCCAGCTGTTGTAGGACTTCTTACATACTATGCTTCCTAGGAAAAAGTATGCAAAATAGCTCTCCTCCAAACAGGCTCGGACTGGCCCACAGGGGTACAGTGAAATCCCCCGGGGGGCACCTGAGCAAGCTGGGCCCCTAGTTTCCCACCCCCTGCACAAGTGGCACATAAAACATTAGATTTACTGCACTACATACATATATTCAATGTACAGCACCTCAACCAGCCTATGTTCATATAAGAAAAACTTGTTAAATGATTTATTATATTTGAATGTATCCATACGGTGGGCCCCCAAAATAAATTTTACTGGTGGGCCTTAGGTACCCCAGTCCGACACTGCCTCCAAAAGTAAGAGCACTGTTTCCCTAGTACCACCTATAGGTAACTACCCTGTAAGCTGTTGTCCATCCTATAACAGCTCCTTGAGGCATGACTGCAAGGAGAACCAGTACTTTCCAAAAGTAGATATCACTCGTCATGCCTCAGAGCTCTAATATTGATCAAGCACAGGCTTAAAATGCTGGTAAAAAAATACTGACGTTGTTACAATGTATGGATGTGGACCACTGCGCCAACCACCCAGGAGTGGTAGGCTGCTAACCCATGGGGATCAGTGACACCAGAGCTGAGTACCAGAGGAATCAGTCTAAGGCCTCTTGCACACGAACATTATGTGCCCATGGCCGTATTGCGGCCCGCATACGGCGGGTCCGCAATACACGGGTGCCGGCCCGTGTGCACTGCGCGTCATAGATGTGGACCCATTTACTTGAATGGGTCCACAATCATGGAGATGCTGAACGGAAGCATGGATAGGAACCCCATTAAAGCACTACGGAGTGCTTCCGTGGTGTTTCTGTCCGTGCCTCTGTACCGCAAAAAAATAGAACTTGTTCTATTTTTTTGCAGTGTGGACGGATCACGGATCCATTCAAGTTGAATGGGTCTCGATCCGTCCCGCCCGCTGCACGGACATTTCCCGTGCATTGGGGACCACAAATTACGGTCCCCAATGCACGGAACGGATGCACAATGTTCGTGTGCAAGAGGCCTAACTGGTAGTCAGGAACAGGCTGAGGTCAAAGTCCGACAGCTGTCAATATACTGACAGGTAAATGGATTACAGCTCAGACAGCAAGCTAAGGCAGAACCTAGCAGGACCAGTATTGATCAGGCAAAGAGTGAGAGCAACAAGCAGGTATTAAAAGGGGAGCTGATGAACTAAGTCAACAGGTGGACAGCAACACACAACGCAAGGAGAGAAACGGTATAACCCCTACAGTGCTGCACCTGAAGTGAAATACACTGAACTAAGCTACTGTTCTCACATATACACTGGACAGACAGACAGACAGACACCTAGCGAGTAGAGCAGCAGACACAGGTCAACTGTGTAACTGATGTTTGAAAGTGGTGTTGGTCATAAGATTTCAACAGCAAGCCTTCAAGGCTCCAGGGAAATCAAATTTCCTTTAACCGCAAAGTAGAGTCCATACAGTATTTACTGTGGCCTGTACCATGTGATTGTCTTGTAAAGATGCAATACCAGCAAAAACATGCTCCACGAGTGGTCCATTATTGGAATACAGGCTACCACAAATAGCATCTGCATGCCAGGTATCTGAATCTGGCCGTAGTGTGCATGCAGACATTCCTGACGCGATAATAAAGTGCGAGTGGTTTCTGACAGCTGCTTATCTCACTGGCCATATTGAAATAACGTGAACACACAAGAGAATCACACGTGTAAATTGATGGAGGGAGTCAGGGGACGACTATTTTATGTTGTTGAGCGTGAGGAAACAGTCTACACAATGTCTAATAATCGCACATGATTTCTGCTCCTACACAGGCATTCCTTATCAGCCTTCAGTGGTACAGGAGAGCTGGAAGTTGAAAACCCAGATAAGAGCTGAACTTGGACATACCCAGAATTTCGCCCAGGCAGCCCCCCCTGACAAGAGCGCAGGGCAAAGGCCTTTTCAGGAATTCCGGTGACAAACCGGGCTCTCTTTAGGGCTGCCAGACAGAGGCTTCTGCCCAGCAGTAAGCCCGGTGACGGCACCGGCACTGATGGGTGGGCTTTAGCGCTGCCCTAGCCTGTAAAACAGCTAGGGCAGCACTAAAGCTGCCCCATCAGAGCCGGTGACATCACCGAACACACTGCCAGGTGGAAGCTTCCGCCCAGCAGTGTATTATTGTAAATAAAAAGCCCTTGCACTGGGCGATCCTGCGCAGGGCAAGGGAGAGCATCGGAGTATGACATACTCCGATGCGAACATCAGAGGGGCTGCCTGGGTGAAAATATGGGTATGTCCGGGTTCAGATCTGAAATCCGGACAACCCCTTTAATACATATGTCCTGTAATCTAGTGATGCCAAATAGACAGCTTCAGGTTACCTAGTAACACTCATTTTATTAAGACACATCTCAATAAACAAGAACAACACCAGTCCTTTGTGCTCACATGGAATAGGATATACAAGCAAATAATAATAATATTGCGGACGTGTGAATGGGGCCTTACTACTTTTTTTTTTGCACATTTTTTGGCAGAGATTTATTCATCCACATTGATCGATGCGAATGAGGAAATCTGTGCCGTCTTTTTTTTTTTTTGCACATTTTTGGGCAGAGATTTTTTCATCCACATTGATCGATGCGAATGAAGAAATCTGTGCCGTTCATTTTTTTTCTTTTCAGCCCAGAGGCTGAACGGGAAAAAAAATCTCATTACCCGTATGCTCAATATAAGGAGAATCGCAGAAACTCCTAATGCTGGCCATACGTGTAATGATTGCGGAGACCCTAAAATGCCAGAGCAGTACAAACACCTCACATGTGACCCCCATTTTAGAAAGAAGACACCCCAAGGTATTCCGTGAGGGGTATGGTGAGTTCATGCAAAATTTTATTTTTTGTCACAAGTTAGTGGAATATGAGACTGTAAAAAAATAAATAAATAAAATCAATTTCCGCTAACTTGTGCCATAAAATTTTTATTTTTTGGCACAAGTTAGCGGAAATTGATATATTTTTTTTTTTTTATTTTGTTTTTTACAAAGTCTCATATTCCACTAACTTGTGACAAAAAATAAAATTTTACATGAACTCACCATACCCCTCACGGAATACCTTGGGGTGTCTTCTTTCCAAAATGGGGTCACATGTGGGGTATTTATACTGTCCTGGCATTTTAGGGGCCCTAAAGCGAGAGAAGAAGTCTGGAATCCAAATGCGTAAAAATGCCCTGTGAAATCCTAAAGGTACTCATTGGTTTTAGGGCCCCTTTGCGCACCCAGGCTGCAAAAAAGTGGCACACATGTGGTATCGCCGTACTCAGAGAAGTAGGGCAATGTGTTTTGGGGTGTATTTTTATATATACCTATACTGTGTGTGAAAAATATCTCTGTAAACGACAACTTTTAAACGATTTTATACAAAGTTGACAATTTACAGAGATATTTCTCTCACCCAACATGGGTATATGTAAAAATACACCCCAAAACACATTGCCCTACTCTCCTGAGTACGGCGATACCACATAAGTGACACTTTTTGCAGCCTGGGTGCAAAGAGCCCAAATTCCAACGAGTACCTTTAGGTTTTACATGGCGGCTCACAATTTAGCCCCACCCAAAATGCCAGAACAGTAAACACACTCACAAATGACCCCATTTCGAAAGTAGACACCCGAGGTATTCACTGAGGGCATAGTGAGTCCGTCTGAGATTTCTTTTTTTTGCCAGAAGTTAGCAGAAATTGAAACTTTTTTTTTTTTTTCTCAGAAAGTGTCATTTTCCGCTAACTTGTAGAAAAAAATGAAATGATACATGAACTCACCATGCCCCTCCGCGAATACTTTGGGGTGTCTTCTTTCTAAAATGGTGTCATTTGGGGGTATTTATACTATCCTGACATTCTAGCACCTGAAGAAACATGACAGGTGCTCAGAAAGTCAGAGCTGCTTTCAAAATGCCGAAATTCACTTTTTTGCACCATAGTTTGTAAACGCTATAACTTTTACCCAAACCAATAAATATACACTTATTGGACTTTTTTTTATCAAAGACATGTAGAACAATAAATTTAGAGAAAAATTTATATAGAAATGTAGTTTTTTTTGAAAAATTTTACAACAGAAAGAGAAAAATGTCATTTTTTTGCAAAAATTTCGGTCATTTTTGATTAATAGCAAAAAAAGTAAAAATGTCAGCAGCAATGAAATACCACCAAATGAAAGCTGTATTAGTGAGAAGAAAAGGAGGTAAAATTCATTTGGGTGGTAAGTTGTATGACGGAGCAATAAACGGTGAAAGTAGTGTAGTGCAGAAGTGTAAAAAGTGGCCTGGTCATTAAGGGTGTTTAAGCTAGGGGGGCTGAAGTGGTTAAGGGCCGTCGCACGTCACTGTGCTTGATGGGGTAGGTCATGTGACCTCGCTGACCAATCCTAGCCCTTCTGCGCATATATAAGTGGCTCTGCCCCTACCCAGATTCCTCAATGTCAAGATCCTTGTGTCCTGCTAAGGTTCCCGATTTCCGCCTGTGTTCCTGAATCGTATCTGTATTCCTGGACTTTGCTACCTGTTAGATCCCTGCCTGCTTGCCTTGACTCTCCTGTTGCCGATCTGGATTGCCTGACCTGTACCTATGCCGCCTGCCCTGATCTTTTTCCTGTCTGACTTCGCCTCTGTCTCATCCTTTGGTGCTGTACCTCTGGTACCTATCTCAGGTACCTCCTGGTCTGCCTGGACCAGCTGCCTCGTGTGCCTATCCTCCTCAAGAGGTAGCAACCTGGTGTTTCTCTCGGGAAAGTCTGTCCCCATCAGGGGTACTGTGAAGATTGAGGGGTTCACTTAGACAACGCCCTTTGAGGATGTAGGACACGTGGAACAGTGGGTTCACACCCGCTGGTTCGTGACAATAAAAACTGAAAATAAACCTAATATATAAAGCTGAGTGTATGTATGTGTGTGTGTATGTATATCCGCTAAAGGAATCCGCACTGCCGCATTTACAATCATGAAAGGTCCTGCTGGGTGTCCAGAAAGGTTTTAGACCGGTGCTCAGCTCTCTAGTACAGTTCCTGAGATATTTCAAAAATATGCATTAGCCAATAAAATCCTGGTCACATGACCTACATTTGCCAATCGAAGCCTGCAGGTCTTTCTCTTCATATGACAACTGCCATACAAACGGTCACATGTCCCTTATCAGCCAATAGAAGCTTGCAGGTCCTTAGTCTCCACATACACACAGTTTTACACCAGGTTTCCATAACAACCCAGCCATTTTTTTTCACTGCTGCAGGTCAGCTTTAAAGGGGCAGGGCACTGTGCATGGCACTGTTAAAGGAGCGGAGTGCTGTGGAGGTCACAGTTCAGGGGGCAGGTAGGGTGATGCCCCCAAGTCCCGCTAAGCCACGCCCCTGATCCAGTTAGTCCACGTCCGGTCCCTCTCCACAGCTGACATGGATTGAAAAAATGAAGGTAAAAATCCACTTTTGTCAGCTGCAGGGGTGGGAGGGAGGGTGACTTTCTCCCTGCAGCTCACGTTCAGACAGCACTGTGCTGCTGTCTGAGAGTGAGCTTTTCAAAATGGCATCCCTGCGTGAATTATTCCCAAACAATGCATTAGCCTATAGAAGCCTGGTCACATGGCCCTTATCAGCCAATAGAAGCTCGCAGGCCCTTAGTCGCCACTTACACACAGTTTTACACCAGGTTTCCATAACAACCCAACCATTTTTCTTCACTGCTATAGGTCAGCTTTAAAGCAGCAGGGCGCTGTGGATGACACTGTTAAGGGACTAGAGTGCTGTGGAGGTCACAGTTCAGGGGCAGGTAGGGTGGCCATTCAGGCCACCCTCAAAAGACGGACTTAAAAACCCCACCCCCAGGTCCCAGTACACCACACCCTCTCCCTCTCCGCAGCTGACGAGGATTGAAAAAATGAAGGTAAAAATCAACTTCTATCAGCTGCAGGGGTGGGAGTGAGGGTGACTTTCTCACTGCAGCTCAAGCTCAGACAGCACAGTGCTGCGGTCCGAGAGTGAGCTATTCAAAAGAACATCCCTGTGTCTGTCCAGGCCCTGCGCCGTATGGAGGACAGGGAGTCTGAAAGCTGGACTGTCTGTCCTAAAACTGGACCTCTAGCCACCCTAGGGGCAGGATGCTGTGGAAGTCACAGTCAAGGAGACTGTCCACTATGGAGGTCAGTGTTAAGGGGTGGGGTGCTGTAGAGGTCACTGTTAAGGGGGCAGGGTGTTGTGGAGGTTACATTTTAATGGAACAGAGCTCTGTAGAGGTCACTGTTAAGGGGGCGGGTTTTATTGTGGAAATCACTGTTAACGAGATGGGGTACTGTGGGGGTCACTAATAAAGGAGCGCCCACTGTGGAGGTCACTGTTAAAGGGGAAGGCGCTGTGGATCTTACTGTTAAGGGGGCAGGTCGCTGTGCAGGTCACAGTTAAAGGGGCGGGGCACTGTAGATGTCACTGTTATAGTGGATACTGTCGATATCTTTTAACCACTTCAGCCCCCCTAGCTTAAACACCCTTAATGACCAGGCCACTTTTTACAATTCCGCACTACACTACTTTCACCGTTTATTGCTCCGTCATGCAACTTACCACCCAAATGAATTTTACCTCCTTTTCTTCTCACTAATACAGCTTTCATTTGGTGGTATTTCATTGCTGCTGACATTTTTACTTTTTTTGCTATTAATCAAAAATTACCGAAATTTTTGCAAAAAAATGACATTTTTCACTTTCTGTTGTAAAATTTTTCAAAAAAACTACATTTCTATATAAATTTTCTCTAAATTTATTGTTCTACATGTCTTTGATAAAAAAATCCAATAAGTGTATATTTATTGGTTTGGGTAAAAGTTATAGCGTTTACAAACTATGGTGCAAAAAGTGAATTTCTGCATTTTGAAGCAGCTCTGACTTTCTGAGCACCTGTCATGTTTCTTCAGGTGCTAGAATGTCAGGAAAGTATAAATACCCCCAAATTACACCATTTTAGAAAGAAGACACCCCAAAGTATTCGCGGAGGGGCTTGGTGAGTTCATGTATCATTTCATTTTTTTCACAAGTTAGCGGAAAATGACACTTTCTGAGAAAAAAAAAAAAAAAGTTTCTATTTCTGATAACTTCTGGCAAAAAAATCTCAGACAGACTCACTATGCCCCTCAGTGAATACCTTGGGGTGTCTACTTTCCGAAATGGGGTCATTTGTGGGGTGTGTTTACTGTTCTGGCATTTTGGGCGGGGCTAAATTGTGAGCCGCCATGTAAAACCTAAAGGTACTCGTTGGAATTTGGGCCCTTTGCGCACTCAGGCTGCAAAAAGTGTCACTCATGTGGTATCGCCGTACTCAGGAGAAGTAGGGCAATGTGTTTTGGGTGTATTTTTACATACACCCATGTTGGAGTGAGAGAAATATCTCTGTAAATTGTCAACTTTGTATAAAAATTTTTAAAAGTTGTCGTTTACAGAGATATTTTTCACACAAAGTATGGGTATATATAAAAATACACCCCAAAACACATTGCCCAACTTCTTCTGAGTACGGCGATACCACATGTGTGCCACTTTTGCAGCTTGGAGTGCAAAGGCCCTAAAACCAATGAGTACCTTTAGGATTTCACAGGGCATTTTTACGCATTTGGATTCCAGACTTCTTCTCACGCTTTAGGGGCCCCTAAAATGCCAGGGCAGTATAAATACCCCACATGTGACCCCATTTTGGAAAGAAGACACCCCAAGGTATTCTGTGAGGGGTATGGTGAGTTCATGTAAAATTTTATTTTTGTCACAAGTTAGTGGAATATGAGACTTTGTAAAAACAAAATTAAAAAAACAAAAAAAACAATTTCCGCTGACTTATGCCAAAAAATAAAAATTCTGTGGACTCACCATGCCCCTCACAGAATACCTACGGGTGTCTTCTTTCCAAAATGGGGTCACATGTGGGGTATTTATACTCACCTGGCATTTTAGGGGCCCCTAAAGTGTGAGAATCCAAATGCATAAAAATGGCCTGTGAAATCCTAAAGGTACTCATTGGTTTTAGGGCCCCTTTGCGCACCCAGGCTGCAAAAAGTGTCACACATGTGGTATCGTCGTACTCAGGAGAAGTAGGGCAATGTGTTTTGTGGTGTATTTTTACATATACCCATGCTGCGTGTGAGAAATATCGCTGTAAACGACAACTTTTTAAATTTTTTATTCAAAGTTGTCAATTTACAGAGATATTTCTCTCACCCAGTATGGGTATATGTAAAAATACACCTCAAACACATTGCCCTACTTCTCCTGAGTACGGCGATACCACATGAGTGACACTTTTGCAGCCAAGATGCGCAAAGGGCCCTAATTCAATGAGTACCTTTAGGAGGGCATTTTACGCATTTTCTTCTCACGCTTTAGGGCCTCTAAAATGCCAGGGCAGTATAAATACCCCACATGTGACCCCATTTGAAAGAAGACACCCAAGGTAATCCGTGAGGGGCATGGCGAGTTCATAGAAGATTTTTTTGGCACAAGTTAGTGGAAATTGATTTTTATTGTTTTTCTCACAAAGTCTCCCTTTCCGCTAACTTTTGACAAAAGTTTAATTTTCATGGACTCATTATGCCCCTCAGCGAATACCTTGAGGTGTCTTCTTTCCAAAATGGGGTCACATGTGGGGTATTTATACTGCCCTGGCATTTTAGGGGCCCTAAAGCGTGAGAAGAAAAATGCGTAAAAATGCCCTCCTAAAAGGTACTCATTGGTTTTAGGGCCCCTTTGCGCATCTTGGCTGCAAAAGTGTCACACATGTGGTATCGCCGTACTCAGGAGAAGTAGGGCAATGTGTTTTGGGGTGTATTTTTATATATACCCATGCTGGGTGAGAGAAATATCTCTGTAAATTGACAACTTTGAATAAAAAATTTAAAAAGTTGTCGTTTACAGCGATATTTCTCACACACAGCATGGGTATATATAAAAATACACCCAAACACATTGCCCTACTTCTCCTGAGTACGGCGATGCCACATGAGTGACACTTTTTGCAGCCAAGATGCACAAGGGCCCTAAAACCAATGAGTACCTTTAGGATTTCACAGGACATTTTTACGCATTTGGATTTTCACGCTTTAGGACCCTAAAATGCCAGGGCAGTATAAATACCCCACAAGTGACCCCATTGTGGAAAGAAGACACCCCAAGGTATTCCGTGAGGGGCATGGCTAGTTCACAGAAAAAAAAAATTTGGCACAAGTTAGCGGAAATGGCATTTTTTTTTTTTTTTACAGTCTCACATTCCACTAACTTGTGACAAAAAATAAAATTTTACATGAACTCACCATACCCCTCACGGAATACCTTGGGGTGTCTTCTTTCTAAAATGGGGTCACATGTGAGGTGTTTGTACTGCTCTGGCATTTTAGGGGTCTCCGCAATCATTACACGTATGGCCAGAATTAGGAGTTTCTGCTATTCTCCTTATATTGACCATACGGGTAATGAGAATTTTTTTTTCCGTTCAGCCTCTGCGCTGAAAGAAAAAAATGAACGTCATAGATTTTTCCATTCACATTGATCAATGTGGATGAAAAAATCTCTAAAAAATGTGCAAAAAAAAGAGGAAAAGCTATAAAGCTGCGATCGCTAAGGGACCCTAAGGCCTCATTCAAGCTGTCCGCAATTCTGTTCCGCAAAATTTTTGCGGAACAGAAATGTGGATACATTCAATTCTATGGGGACAGACTTTGTCCCGCTCGGATCCGTAATTGCGGATCCGTAATTGAAGATCGCAAAAGTATAGAACATGTCCTATTCTTGTCCACAATTGCGGACAAGAAAAGGCATTTTCTATATAGTTCTGGCAATGTGCGGATCCGCAAAATGCGGAAAGCACATTGCTGGTGTCCGTGTTTTGCGGATCCGCGGATTTGCGGATCCGTGGATCCGCAAAACACATGCGGACATCTGAATGAGCCTTACAGGGGTGATCAGTGACAGGGGGTGACAGGGGGTGATCAGGGGGTGACATGGGAGATCAGGGGTTAATCAGTGACAGGGGGTGGTGGGGGTGGTGGGGGTGGTGGTGGGTGGTGGGGGGTGGGGGGCGGTGGGGGGTTGTGTGGTGATTGGTGCACTTTGATATTTTTCTCTGGTGGTCCCAAGCAAAGGGACCACCAGAGAAGCGGGCAGCAAGCAGATCAGACGCTGTTCACAGAACAACGTCTGATCTGCGATTTTTCTGCCATATACAGCCTGCCAGCGCACGATCGGCGCTGGCAGGCTGTAGTATAGCTACATGCGAGCGCGCCGATGGCGCGCATTGCGCATGTGCGGGCGCGTCCTCGCGTCATCTCGCGTCTCGCGAGATGACGCGCCGATGCGTCCGATCAGAGCTACAGGGCCGCCGCCAGGACGCAATCCTGCGTGCGGCGGTCCTGTAGCGGTTAAAGACACACACAAACATTAAATGAAATAGATGAAATATACCCGTGCGAAGTCGGGTCCTTCTGCTAGTAATAATATAAAGACTAAAATGTATTATTATTATTTATCATTATTTATGTACAGCCATCACCTTTTGAATATTATAATAAAAATTCAGTCCCTTATGTAAAAGGGAATTCGCAAATATTCACGATTGTCCCACTAACAAGATAGTGTGAGGTGTATCCCTTTGGGGTTACATGTGCATATGCATAGGAGCAAGATAATAATATACCAAAATGTCCAACAATGAAGCATACTTTGTGATGAACACAAATCGCGTGCCACAGGTTTGTATGAAAATCACATGTGGTATTGTGCAATCACAATGACCGATACACAAGGTTTCGAAATTATTTTCAAGCTGAAAAACCCATTCAAGACCAGAAAGAGCAGATATGTCATTTACTAAATGGCAAGTTATACTATTTTTTGCTATTTTAACCTACAGTATACTATACCAAAACTATTAAGTAATCTGCTCAGCTTCTCCTGCTCTGTTACATGCTGCCTGAGGCTCAGGCAATCACGGTCAACTTTGCAGGTATCCTTAAAGAATAAATGAAGTTTCTTCTGATTTTTGCCCCCATGTTGCCCCATCTTTGGTTTATATGTATGTGCTGTTGGGGACTAATGGAAGTAACCATTGATTGTGGCTGATTTTGGTGGCAGCCTGTGTTTTTTTTCTGTTTCCTTCTCCATAGGTCTTGCTCAAACGTTCAATAGCCTCCTTCAATCCTCAGCAGATAATGGGAAAAGTAGTTTCTCCACAAGGATGTGCTGAGTTCAATATGGATGGACAGATTTCACATAACACCTACAAGTGTGTTGGAGTGGACACACAAAAAAGAGTTTCTGTTTTGATCTGGTTAGTCTAAACTAAACTTTTTAGAACTATTTTAGAAAACTACTTTAATCATGATCTATCCATATGTATGTGCCACCACCATATAATATGATAAAATCCAAGAAAGTCTAGATCCTGGTGTCTCATTGTCTCAGGACCTGGGCACTCACCTGTCTCAGGTGTCTCAGCAGCTCAGTGGCTTCCTCCTGTTTCCCTTGTTTTAATAGCATCATCATGTCTTGGATCATCTTGATCCTCCTGTGATAAGGGGCTTGATTTGAAGATCCACTCTTGGCTAATTTATCCCCAGACTTCACCCCAAAAGACCAGAAGTCCCCTCTCTCCCTGGCAGGAGTGCTCCTCCGGGATCCCGGGAGGTGCTGCTGAGGGCTTTCCCCCCCAGAACTGGAAGCCTGGCAGACTTTGGTCTGCTTGGTGCCCATGATGGTAAAATTGATCTCTCAGGAAAGGCATCCGAAACGATACTGGTGGGGTCAGACAGCAAAGCAAATGTGCAACAGGTCAGTGATCCACTGAGCAAGTCACTCCAGCAATGGCATCACAAGGCTTCCCTGGAGGTGAAGATCCAGCAGTAGTCCTCACAGTTTACACTGGAAATTCCAAATTGCAACATTGTTTCTAGTAGTCACAGCCAGGAGTCCCTCTGCTTCTCCCTGCCAAGACCCTTCCAGGCTGCAGAACTTTCTACCTTACATCCAGAAGAACAGGGACCAGAGCTGAGGACACTACAAGAGGGCGATCTCCTGGACCTCATGCAGGTCAGAGGTGTCCTCCAGCCAAGTCCAAGGGTCCACACTAAACTGTTGCGCGTCCTTCTGAAGCCCCAGGAGGAGCAGCAGCAGAAGGCTTTGTGATGACAGGGGGAGGGGGGAAGAACAGACACATCATTTGACACGCAAAAGTCTCAGCCTCTCGGCACAGACTGCCTGGCACTGGGAAGCAATCCGATTAAAGTCTCAGGAGCCCGGGAGGCTGCAGCAAGTTGGAGCCCCCGACCAGGAGCGGGGCGGGCGGGGGCTTCCCAGTGGCTGACGCCCAGGAGCCAGCAGGTAGGACTTGGGTGTCTAGGAGCTTCTCTGTGGCCAGCATCGCTTCCCATACACACAAGAAGAGGCTGTGTCAGGGAGAAGGCGTTCCCTGTGTGTGGAGCTGGCCACTCTCATGCTAGCAAGAGGTCTGCTGGGCATGGGCCAGGAAAAGCCCCTGTAGATCCATCACTGCTGGAACAGATGAGATCAGGGAGCCCCCCGGTGCGGATGTCTAAACTGTCTCTTCTTAAAGGAGCCCCGAGGTGTCCAGCTTAGAATACAGCTGCTGCTGCTGTCACTCACAGATATGTATGCACTGGAGGTGATCAGAACTGCACAGATGATGTGGTGTAAGGTGGTGGTGGGGGGCAGACATTTAGAAGACTTGTGTGTCAGTCCTACCATGGAAGAATCCAACAGTCAGCCTGAAATGGTTGATAACATAGAACAATGGGGGTTATACTAGAGATGAGCGAATCAATTTGTCTCATCAGCAGTGGGGGTCTTTCCAAGCAGGTGAAGAAGCACCCACCTGGTGCAAGATTGTCAGGGCTTGTCGTTGAAATCGATTGTCTCATCTCTAGGTTATACCCATGTCAGATATTGGTGGCCTATTGATAAGATATGTCAAATGCTTATGGGACTCGCTCCTATCTTCAGAACAGGGCCCCCGATGTGAAGGAGAGTGACCGCACTTGTGTGCATGCCCTCCCTTCACTTCTATGGGAGTTCCTAAAATGGCCAAGTGGGCGCTCGGCTATTTTCAGAGGTCCCATAGAAGTGAATGGAGAGTGCAGCGAGCGTGGACCGACAGGTCTCCATTCACCACTATTGGACTGCTTGAAAAAGCCAAGCCTGCGCTCACCTTTTTTACAGGCTCCCAAAGCAGTGAATGGAGGGTGGCCACTCTTGCACTGTTTTCTCTCCTTCACCTTGGGGGGCTCATTTTGGAGTCAGGAGGGGCTCTCAGAGGTAGAACCAGCACCTATCTGACATTAGTGGTATAAACTAGCGATATGCCACAAATTTATGAGATGGGAGTACCCCTTTAAGGCTCCCCGCATGCTTGGCGTGTTTGTATGGAGACAACTTGCGTGAAATCTACACAAAAACAGCATGAAAAATAGCACATAAATGATAAATCCGCACAATTTATCATATTCTTTGTGTGGCTTTTATGTGGGTTTTTTTTGCGCTTTTTGGTACGGATTTTCTGTTTATTTTGAGAACCCCATTGAATTCTATGAGGAAAACCACTATATATAAGGTGCGGAATCCACAGATTTTAACATTTACATAGCAGATCAATTTCCACTTTTAAAAAATACACAAAATATAATAATGTTGCTGCTGTATTACGCTTTAGTTATTCTGCATGAAAGTCATGGTGGAAAAGCCGCACATAATCTGCATGGTGTACTGCCCTTAGGGGGAATTTTTGAAGTCAGGTTTGCTTGGGTCTGCATTGCCAATATTTGACCAAATTTATCAAACATCGCAAGTTGTTTGATAAGTTTGGTGCATCTTTAAAGGGAAAGTGTCATCAGAAAATGACTTATTGTTTAAATCAAGTTTGTATGTTAAATATAGTTTTAAAGAAGTTACTTTCTATATATAAAAAAACATAAAATCCTGCAGTCTTTGCACTGGCCACTAAGCCTAATAATAGGCGTCACTTCTCGATCTGTACCGATTACTATAACAGATATCACCTATATATGGATAATACAGGATTCACCATTCACAATAGGTGAGCAGGTCACAGAGCATGCTTAGAAAACTCTCCGACAGAAGGCGATGAGTCCCCTCCTGACCATTGTCTGCCGTAACACATATTTCTAAATGCTGTTAAGAACAGCTCAGACAGGATGGTCGCCCCCATAATTATGTTCAGGAAATTTAATTTAAAAAAATCTGCAATCAGAAACTAAAAACAGATTAGAAAAAATAGGAGATGTGTCATTTTAACAGGCAGAAGAAATTGACACATTCCCTTTAAATATGCCTGGAGCTGTTACTCCAGTTTACATGCCACCACCCTGCTGGAGAGAACTTGCAACATTTGTGTGACTTTTTACTTTCTTAAATCCTGCCGGATCCGGCCTGCCGCAAGTGGCCGTGCACTGCCGTGCTGCCGCTCCGTCCCCATTGACTATAATGGGGCAGGGGGCGAAGCTACGGCGCAGCATGGCACTGCACGGCCGGAGATCGCCGGACGAAAAGTCGGACATGCAGTACTTTTCGTCCAGCGATCTCCGGCCATGCAGTGCTGTGCTGTGCCGTAGCTCCGCCCCCGCCCCATTATAGTCAATGGGGACGGAGCGGCAGCACGGCAGTGCACGGCCACTTGCGGCAGGACGGATCCGGCAGGCTGAATAGCCTGCCGGGTCCGTCCTGCCGCACGTGTAAAAGTACCCTAAGGCTACTTTCACATCTTCGCTTTCCCTTTCCGGTACTGAGATCTGTCATAGGATCTTAAAACCGGAGGAAAACGCTTCCGTTTTGTCCCCATTCATTATCAATAGGGACAAAACTGAACTGAATGGAACAGAGTGCACCAGAATGCATTCTGTTCCGTTTGGTTGCTTTCCCAAGCCGGACACATGGCAAGTATAGCGGTTATAAAGTCCAGCGTTTTAGAAATAATATTGTGACCTAAAGTTTTTTATTCACAAGTAAGACTAAAAAGTAGCAATATCCATCTTCCCTAGGTGTTTGTGTTTTTGTAGCAGATGGTGCAGTACCTGATACTAAAAGGGGTTTTCTGCTTTTTTTTAATACATAAAGACGGGACTGCTATACACACCTAACAAACACAGCTTTGCTACACAATTGACACACACAGCACAACCGCATGCAGAGAGAGCAGTGTGCAGAGGCGCACTTCTCTCATTGATCCAGCAGAGTGCTGTATGAGCTCTGTGCCGCATCGTTACAGGGGTTGGCCCATCTCATACACTGGGGCCACCTCTGAGACCCACACCTATCTCTTGAATGGAGCCCACAAAGTGAAAGAAGAGCAGACCGCGCCTGCTTGGCAGGGGCTGACTGGCAACTTTTGGCCCAGGGGGCAAGTAACACCCAGAGGCCCACTGAGCCCCCATCTACTTCCTGATTCGCTGTCACAAGAGGCTGGGCGGGGAGCTGTGGGAGGAGAGCACAGCCTCCTTTGACAGCATTGACAGCTTGTCACAGGAGGCTGTGCATTGCGGAGAGGATAGATGTTGGCCACTCACATCGCTCATAGCCCCCCTCCTTATGTGCCAGTAGCCATCCCCCTTATGTGCCAGTAGCCGTCCCCCTTATGTGCCAGTAGCCCTCCTTATGTGCCAGTAGCACCCCCTTATGTGCCAGTAGCCCCCCTTATGTGCCAGTAGCACCCCCTTATGTGCCAGTAGCACCCCCTTATGTGCCAATAGTCCCCCTTATGTGCCAGTAGCCCCCCTAATGTGCCAGTAGCCCCACTTATGTGCCAGTAGCCCCACTTATGTGGCAGTAGCCATACTTATGTGCTAGTAGCCCCCCTTATGTTCCAGTAGTCCCCCTTATGTGCCAGTAGTCCCTCCTTATGTGCCAGTAGTCCCCCCTTATGTGCCAGTAGCCGTCCCCCTTATGTTCCAGTAGCCGTCCCCCTTATGTGCCAATTGACCCCCCCCTTATGTGCCAGTAGCCCCCTTTATGTGCCAGTAGTCCCCCCTTATGTGCCAGTAGTCCCCCCTTATGTGCCAGTAGTCCCCCCTTATGTGCCAGTAGCCCCTCCCTTATGTGCCAGTAGCCGCCCCCCTTATGTGCTAGTAGCCCTTCTTATGGGCCAGTAGCACCCCCTTATGTGCCAGTTGCCCCCCTTATGTGCCAGTAGCACCCCCTTATGTGCCAGTAGCACCCCCTTATGTGCCAGTAGTCCCCCTTATGTACCTCAGGAGCTGGTTCTTTACTGTAAGAGCTGTGAATCTGTGGAGTAGTCACATCAGGAGCTGGTTCTTTACTGTAAGAGCTAGGAATCTGTGGAGTAGTCACATCAGGAGCTGAGATTCATGTGCCAGTAGAATCTCCCCCCCTCACCTTATCATGTGCCAGTAGAATCCCCCCTCAGTTTATCATGTGCCAGTAGAATACCCCCCCTCACCTTATGTGCCAGTAGCCCCCAAAAAAACAAAAAACAAACATACAAAAAACACTTATACTTACCTCCAGCGATGCGATGCAGGCCTCTTCCGGCCTGTGTCCCTCGCTGTACCGCTCCGGCTGCGCGATGACGTCATCGCGCCGCCTGCACCAGCCTCTGATAGGCTGCCGGCCTAGTGCTGGCAGCCTATCAGAGGAACAGGGAGGGGGCACGCCTCTCCCTGCTCTGCCGCAGCACAGCCATCTGTATCGCTGTCCTGAGGACCGCGATACAGCTGACTATGGAGATGAACGCTTCCACAGTGGAAGCGTTCATCTCCCTGTGCCCTGCTGCCGGCCGCCCCCCACTTGTCACCAGGGCCGCGGCAGGGCACATGCACACCCCAAAGGCCGGCCCTGGGTGACACTACAGAGGGGCCCGGGGGGCCCCTGCTGCTCGGCCACCCTCCATTCATTTCTGTAGGAATGATGAAAATAGCTGAGCAGTGCACTTGGCTATTTTATGAAAATAGAAATGAATGGGAAGCACAGAGCGTAAGTGCGGCCACTGCTCCATTCACTTCTAGTGGACCGCCAAAAATAGCAGAGCAGCGTGATTGGCTATTTTGCGGCAATACCATAGAAATGGATAGAGGGGCGGTTTGCTCTCCTTCACTTCGCGGACTCTATTCTACAGATAAGTGCGGGTCCCAGAGGTGGGATCTGCACCCATCAGACATTGAGGGTATATCCTATCGATCTGCCCCGAATGTACGATATGGGCCAACCCCTTTAATGAAGCAGTCAGAGGGGGTAAATGCCTTAGCGTGTCTTGTGGTCATCCTACCACATGGTGGCAGTATTTCTGTTACAAACCGGCACAGGACAACATGAAGGTATGTAGACATATAAAATTAACAAAATGCAAATTGAACGAACAAAAGAGGAATCTAAGTCCAATGAATATTTGGTGTGACCGGCCTTTCCCTTCAGCACAGCATCAGTCTTTATCGATACACTTGCACGCAGTTTTTGAAGGAAGGTTGTTCCAAACATCTAACTAACCACAGTTTTTCTCTAGATGTAGGCTTGCTCAAATCCTGTCACTACCATTAGGTCACCTAGTGAGGGGACAGTTATTTCCAATACAGATCCACCGAAAATGATATTTGCTGTGTGTGTACAGAAACCAATAATCCAGTGTAGAAGACTGCAGTGCCCATGATGGGGAATAGCAGGGTTTATTTCAGGACATCAGTCTGATTAGAGGAAAAGTCCTGTCGTGTACACCCAGCCTTATGTCAAAAGACTGCATATGTCTAGTAAAAAGGAGGGCAGACTTTGATCTCCTCCGTCGGTGAGGAAAGTGACTGCTGCTGCCACCTCTGACATATAAACACACCGTGATGTGCCAGTCACACTTCCTCCAAGCAAACCGTAAGCGACACCTTCTGGGGCATTCTGCGGTAAAATGCAGTTTCTTTGCTTGAAAAAAATGTGCAATTTTATTAACTCATAATCAGCTGTGTTTTTCTAAGATGCACTTTTACATAAATAGCGCCAGCATATTCAGCAGGGCAGTACACAGATTAGTCCCTATGTTGCCAGTGAAGCTTACAATTTAGGCTACTCACAGTTGCGCTTTCCCTTTTTGCTATTGAGATCCAATATCGGGGGAAAACACTTCAGTTTTGTCCCCATTCATTGTCAATGGGTGCAAAACTGAATTAAACGAAACGGAATGCACCAGAATACGTTCCGTTTGGTTGCATCCCCATCGCGGACAGAATAATGCTGGAAGCAGCGTTTTGTCTGTCCGCGATGTGGTGCGGAGCAAGACGGATCCGTCATGACTCACAATGTAAGTCATGGGGGACAGATCAGTTTTCTCTGACACAATAGAAAACGGATCCGTTCCCTATTGACTTTCAATGGAGTTCATGACGGATCTGTCTTGGCTATTTTAAAGATAATACAACCGGATCCATCCAGAGCAGATGCAGAGGGGTGTAGTATTATGAAGGAAGCGTTTTTGCTGATCCATAATTGATCCAGCAAAGACGCTGGTATGAAAGTAGTCTTAGAAGTTGGCGACCCAGAAGTTTTTTTTACCGCTAGAACTACTAGTATTAAATATCATGGACCAAATACATAGTTGAGTCTCATTATTATGACCACTTCCTACTTTTGATGTCAGCAACGCATAGCTCATGAAGGACGCCACGTGTGGTGAGCTTGCTTACTGGTTGTATAAGGTGTATGATAGGATGTCTTCACTCATATCCCTTGTTGCTGTCTTGGGTAAAAAGGACAGATTATTGGAGTTGTAAAAAGGATGATTATTGGCTTTCAGGCCAAGGGTGGCCATAATCTAAAACTCCGCAGTTTGTGAACTGTTCATGTGCTACTGTAGTGAAATTGTATCATGAGTGGACAAACAGCACCATTGTGAATAAGCAACGTGGAAACTGCGCGGCATCATGAGCTATTGATGTCAGAGGTGAACGTCAGCTATGAAGGTGCGAGAGGGCAGACCGAAATGTTACAACGGAGCAGCTCACAGCCAAAATGAACCAGATGTGTCTAAAACAACAGTTCAGCGACACCCTTCTGCATATAGGCTCTTCATTGAATGGATGGGTGTTGGTGTGTCAGGTGAGAAACATCAGAGAACAAACACCCTGCAACCATTGCTGGAAGAACACAAGCTGGGGTGGCAGCTTTAAGGTCTGGGGAATATTTTTGTGGCATTCTCTGGATCCACTCATCCATGTAGAAGGCACCCTCAACCAATTTTGGGTATAAGTCCTTTCTTGCATATATACCTATACATGCTAATTGTCTTCCCCTGGGGCGCATGGGATCTTCCAGCAAAATAATGTGCCAATTCAAATGGCTAGAAATGTCCAACACTTGTTGGAAAAGCATGACCATGACTTCCAAGTACTACCCCAGACTCCTAATTCCCCAGACTTGAACACAGTTGAGCATCAGAGGGACCACCTTGAACCTTGTCCGTGTCTATTGTATCGTGTATCATTGTATCGTGTCCGCTCTATGGATGTACTGCAGTCAGCATGGCTCCAGATCCTTGTGACAAGCTACCAGGACCTTATTCTGTCACACCCAGCCCATCTATCTGCTGTCCACATAGCGGTTACTCTGGATATTAGCTGGTGGACATAGTAATGTGACTTGACCGTCTATAATTGGCTTTGACAGCCATGCTTAACTTTCAAATACCTGAAAGTTTTATAAAGGTAGTAATGGCAATGTATGAAAGCCCCAGTGCCCGTTTCTTAGTAAACAACACGTTGTCACCATCTTTTAAAATAAGCAACGGAATTAGACAGGGGTGCCCGTTGTCCCCTCTCCTGTTTGTTCTCTCTATGGAACCACTTCTCCAGGCCTTTCGATTAAATCAAAGGATACAGGGGGAGACCCACAGACAGGCTGCGTTCGCAGATGTTCTTCTACCGATTGTTTCTAACCCCAATGAGGCATTTCCTTCGATCCATGCAAAGCTAGAACGATTTGGCACTTACTCTAATTTTAAAGTGAATCTCTCAAAATCGCAAGCTCTAAATATTACACTAGACCAACTAACCCAGGTAACGTTGGGGAGGTGTTTACCATTTAAATGGGCAACACATAGTATTCCTTTCTTAGGTATAAACCTTACCCCCAAACTCCAAAATCTATATCAGGAAAATTATATAAACCTCCCTCAGGGTATCGACACTATCATTAAATCAAGGGATGTTCCATTCACCACCTGGTTTGGGCGCAGATCGTTACTTAAAACAGTCCTTCTCCCAAAAATCTTACATTATTTGCAGGTCCTATCTATACCTCTCCCGAAGGCCTTCTTCACACAACTGACAAGAACACTTGCCCATTTCCCCTGGGACGGGTGCAGACCAAGACTTTCAGATTCCCAAATAACTGAACCAATCAGAGAAGGTGGTGTGGGAGTACCAGATTTTTTCCAGTACTATAGAGCCATACAGGGTCTAAGAGTTTTAGAATGGCTGCGTGACACCCCGGGGAGACTAGACATATCCCTTGAGCAAGCCATGTCAAAGATACCCCTGCGCTCCCTAACTTTAGCTACAACATACAAGCATGACATTCTCAAAACTGTCTCAAACCCACTGACACGAAACACGGTTAAACTCTGGCATGCGGGGTTGGCGGACCGCCTGCTTACAAACCTACAAACCCTCTAACCCCTTTACTTAAAGTTAGGGCTGTCCTATGGGATTCTACCTTGGAATTTAGGTCTACATTGACAGCGGCCTGCAAAGACAACGCTGGTGCAATCTGGGACATACTAAGAGACAGCACCAGCAAAGTAGATACCAACATGGAAGACTTTCCACCCCCGAATCTCACTAGCTTTCAACAGTCACACCTCCTTCATACCCACTGATATGAACTTGAACAGACGGTTATGGGAAATAGAGAACCGCCTAAGAAAATATGTAAAATATAAGTATTCCTCCTCTCCAAAGACATGCTAAAGAAACCCCTATTTATCACTAATTGGTAAAAGGATTTGAAACAACCCTTTACAGAAGATGAAATAAGGTCATTACCAGCACGTACCCCTAAAGTATGTAGGTGTGCGCGTCTTCAGGAGAATTACTATAAAATCCTTACAAGATGGTATTGCACTTCAGAAAAACTGCACAAGCTGTTTCCATCAACACCATCGGTTGGAGATGCCCCCAGGACACTTGTACTTTCATGCACATTTGGTGGATGTGCCCCTTGGTGGTCCCTTTTTGGACCGGTGTCTGTGGGACGCTGGCCAAAGTATTCCATAAGACGATAAGTCAAACACCACAGTTCTGCCTTTTGGGGATAATTCCGCTTACCCAATTTTCAAACAGGAGGAACGCCTGTGTCAACACTTGTTGGCGACAGCGCGAATACTAATTGGAAAGATACTACTTCCACAGCAATTACACACTGGTTTAATAGATGTGACCAGGTTTATTGAATGGAGCAAATAGCTCATTGGGAGTCTAATACGTCTTATCAGTTTGAACGTATATGGGGTGTCTGAAAGAAATACAGGAATCTCACTTAACTACTCAGCTTGCAAGTGTATATAGACTCATTTGACCCTCCCAATTACCCAAGTGCATATGTTTTATAATGTTATGTTATATGTAATAAAGAAATTACTCATGATCTAGGAATAATAGAAAATAAATGTATTTATTAGCGTGCATTCACAAGTCCGCAGTGTATTTTGGATCCGCAATACATCGGGCCGGCACCCCTATAGAAATGCCTATTCTTGTCCGCTATTGCAGACAAGAATAGGACATGTTGTATTTTTTCTGGAGCCGCGGACCGGAAGATCGGAACATCTCTTCCGGCCCCATTGAAAATGAATGGGTCTGGATCCGTTCCGCAACGTTGCGCAACGGATTCGGACCATTCTACAGGTGTGTGAATGGACCCTAAAAGATATACAACACACTGACAAACCTGTGCAATCACCATATGACACAAATATGTACTGTAAGATATATTCTTTTTATGACTGTACAGTTTCTATGCTTCTCTGTACTTTTGTGGTGCCAGCATATACAGTGTTGTTATACTTGCTTCGCTAATAAAATGTTTTAAAACTACAATTGGCTTTGACCTTTTTTTTTGTAACAATATTTTTATTGGTTTCACAAAATAAAAGACCATTTTCATCGTTACATACAAACTGTATAAATTGAGTATAATACGTACACAATACTTTAGGATAAGTATAAGTAGTAGCGATATTCTTTCTTATTTTGTTCCTGAGTTTAGACACTCACTTATAAAAACGGTCCTGAGCAGACAAATGAGCTACAATACAAAGTTTTGTAGAAAGATAGGGGGGAGCAGGAAGGGGAAAGGGGGTGGCTTTGACTTTTTATTGACCAGACCTCATGATTTTGTAGAGTGATGCTTCATGATGTTGAAATACTACTTGGGAGGTCTCCTGTGATTGGAGTGAGCGTGAAGGACAATAGAGCGACCTTGGGTCAGCAAAGGAAAAATAGTCCAAGAGCAACCAACAAACCATTTTTCATCCCATCATATCCACACTTCCATCTAACCTCCACTTGACCCAGAAAAAATGGTAGAAAAATTACTGTTGAAATTTGTCGCCGTAAAAGGTTTGCAGCTCTACTAAAGGTCACATTCTGTTTTCTTGTAGTGTGAAGGGAAATTTTTTGTACATATACTTAAAGCGATCGTACAGAGGTTGACTTTTCACAGTGTCAAAGGCTGCATAGTTACATCGAACTCATGAACCATAACATAATTACAGCAGCAGTCATCATGATGGATATGACAAGTTATTGCTCACGTTGGGCATGGGGAAAAGAAGTGACCACATCCATAAACTGGGCAACATTAAAGAGGTTTGCAGGATTTTAATATTAATGGGGCTGTCTGAGTGTTTACCACTGATGTCCTATCCTCAGGATGAATCATCAGCATCAGATCATTTAAAGATACTTAGTCTCATTTAAGTGAATAGGGGTGAGCTGCAATACCAATGGGTGACTCTGTGCTTGGTATGCTGCAAGGCGGACATGACACTTACTGGAGCACCACAGTCTATTCAAACAGCTGATCAGCAGGGCAAGGGTGCAGGGATTCTTTCCCCCACCTGCCCCCACTGATCAGATACTGATGACCTATCCCGAGGTTAAGTCATTAGTATTAATCTCTTGGCTACCAGAGTTTTTTTCGTGAGCCATAACTTTTTTATATTTATGGTCACATTGCTGTATGAGGGTTTATTTTTTTGTGGGACAAGTTGTACTTTCTAATGTCACCATTAATTATGACATGAAATGTAGTGGGAAGCGGGAAAAAAATTCCAAATAGGGTGGAAATGGAAAAAAAAAGAATTCCTCCACCGTTTTACGGGTTTTATTCCTACCGCGTTTTGTTTACGGCAAAACTGACCCATACTGACCCATACACTTCATTCTCTCGGTCAGTACGATTAAAATGATATGCCATATGTATAGCTTTTTAATGTCTAAATAGTGTAAAAAAAAATGTTAAACTTTGATAACATTTTTTTTTTTTACATCATCATTAATATTCTTTATTATATTTATTGGTATTTAGGTATTTACTTTTTAATTATACGGAAAGGGGGGTTATTTAAACTTTTATTTTTTTATATATTTTTTAACTTTTTAAAAAAAAATTATGATCATTTTGTGTGTCATATATGATATTATTAATATTTTTTTTTTTTAAGTTTCATTTTGGTCAATCAGGAATTTTTTAAATGTGATTTTACTTCCAGTTTGCCCATTTCTTATCCTGGCCTATCCTGGCCAAAATAAGAATTGCAGCCTAATCACTTTCAGCCTTATCAGCAAGGCTGAGAGTGTTCAGCCCAACTACTGATGCCCGGATTTGCCACACGGGGCATCGATAGGAAGCCCGGAATAGCAAGATTCCGGGTTTTTGTGCATTTAGGCGCCGTGATCTCACTTGATCACGACATCTAAAGCATTTGATTACCGCGATCGGCATTATTGCCGGTCGCGATAATTAGACGCAGGTCTCTGATGTATAAAACAGCAGAGATCTGCCGGCCATGACACACACTGCACGTGCAAGCGGGCGTCATGATCGTACATCTCTCCAGCGCTGCAGGTACAGCGATGGTAGCGAATGGGTTAAGCACTCAGACAACCCCTTTTAATGGCCTATCCATCAATATCTAAAAAGATCTGGCTGCTGTGAATCAAAGAAATAAAGTCAGGACCAGTAGAGGGGAAAGCAGGATGTCCAGACAGCCTCTCTCAGTGGTGGATAACCCTTCACTTGACAGTGCCAGGGGCAAGCGCTCCACCTGAACTCACCCCATCTGACCTGTGCAGATACTACTGCTTTCACTAGCTCTCATGTCCTAGCACAGCATCATCCCTGTCCTGCTTCCTCCTTAAAATATAGCCCCTGTATGCAGCTACTCTTAAAGAGGACCTGTCACCTCTCCTGTTTTAATAGCCTCATGCGTTCCCCATGCAATAGCAATTGTGGAGCATCTATTCTTATGGCTCTATGTTGTGCCGTTCCTTTATTATTCCTGCTAGAAGTTATGAATGAATTTCTAGCAGTCTGCAGTAAGGGTACAGAGGGGTGGTAACCAGTTGGGTGTGTGTCCCTGCACAGTCTCACTCTAGAAAGTTGCATATCAGTATTATCAGTATGTAGTGATTAAACTTTACTTACTGTAGGTAATTCCGTAAAAACTCTTTAATGTCCTGGCAATCTTCGGACACCATTTGAGAAGTGCATGACCAGTTCAGTCATCAGCAAGAAGAGCTGTGAAAATGCTAAGGGAGAAGATAATGCCTCTCCCATGGGTAATGACGCTTTATGAGTTATCCCATAACCTGCACGAACAAAGGTTAATAGGATCACAAGCGACTTGGTGTCTACGGAGGAAAACTGGATTACTGAGAATTGTTGCGAGACATTTTATTAAAGGCAATCTCATGCCGGAGTTTATCTACGGCGGTTTTCATATATGACGTCATAACCATTGCAAAACCTACATCTTCCTGAGAGATGGCCCTTCAAAGCCCTCATTTTCAAGTCAACCAAACCACGGATCCAGTGTTTCTAAAACTAGTTAGTGTAAAAGCTGAAGAATAACGTGCAAAGTAGTGTCAGATACCTTGTGTCACTTAGTTGTCAATATGGTGAAGTTTTAATAGGATCACAGTTTATCAGTTGCAGCCTAGTGCTGTGAGGCAGGAGTCCTTGGTATTCATGAGCTCTCCTCCCAGTGCTGATTGACTGCTTTCTCCTAATGCACGGTAATAGGGAGAAAGCTGCACTCCATAAAAGTTGTAAAACAGTATTTGCAAATCTATTAACCCATACACTCTGGCTTGACAATCGCTCCACTAAGGAGTTGAAACATCACAACTGATGACTATGGGTGAAGAAACGACACACATTGTTTTGGAATTCTTCTGGAGCGCAGCTTCTTCCTTTTATCCTTGACATCTTGTGATGACAGGTTATTATAATTAATGGTGTCCTTTTAATAAAATAACAGTTTCTCAGGTGCAGAGCCGGCCTAGAATTATGCTTCTGGAAGACTCCCCTACCCCTGTCCTTACAACACTGATTGACAGCTTTATCCCTGTTACTGTGCATTGGGAGAAAGCAGTCAGCATTGGGAGAGCAGCCATGCCGCTCAAATTCTCATGCAACAATTTAACATATTTTATTAGTACATTGGTCCCCCAAGTTACAGTATCAGTTGGTTCCAGGGCGACCATTGTAACTTGAGTCCATAACTCTGGAAAACTAGGAATTGGTTCCAGAGCAGAAAATGTCATCAGAATATGATAAAGTAAGGCTATTGATCGCTTTCTATGGTGAGGGCAGGAGCTTCTTCAGGGTCCTGCATAGTATATACATGTACCAGAAAGATAAAATGTAGTTGCTGCTCCACTGGTGTTCAAAAGAGCAGCTCATCCTGGCACAGACGGGGGCAGTACAGAACGTAGTGCTGCAGATGGGCTACTAGACAAGCAATAAAGGTGTTTTACCAGTGAAATGACCATGTTGATTAGTAGGATGAGTCTGAGGCATTGCATGTTTAGTCTAGGTGGAACTTACATGGGTCAGAAAAAAGGCTATTGTATGCTGAAAATATTATATCCTGAGGCCATTGTATCTTGAGGGATCACTGTATTTCCAGCAATCATACATGAAGGCCGATACTACTGTCACAGCCATACAAAGCAATGAATGCTGGACATTCATCCTGCCACACATTGCTTTTGGACGAGACCAAGGTCCGGGATGGATCTGGACACCTACGGCATATTCACAGTATATGTCATAAATGTCTGATAGGTGCTGATTCCTCCTCAGGGACCTGCCCCTATCTCAGGAACAAGTCCCGTTGTGGAATGGAGAGGAGGCCACGCATGCACAGCTTTTCCTATTCACTGCAATGAAGCATCCAAAAATAGCTCAGTGTGCCATAAGTGTCCTGATGGGTCTAACCCAGTATTTACTTTACGTTGTCATTATAAGATATGATGATAATTCATTTAATGACCTCTCATCGCATATATTCAGGTGAAAATATTTTGGTAGAGTACTTCTTTAAATGTATCTCCTGAGTTCTCTTAACCCATAGGATACCAGCGCCGTACATGTACGCTGGAAAGTGGGTCAGAAATACCAGCACCTTAAGCCTCATTCACACGTCCGTGCTCAATTCCGTAAGCAGGCGGTCAGTGATGCATCCATGAAGCTGTCTGTGACGGATCCGTGTTCGGTCCGTGTGCCGGTTTTTTGCTGTCCGTGTTGCATCCGTGTTTCACTGACACTGAACAGCTGAAAAATAATTTTCAAAGCATCTCTTCTTAATGATCCGTAAAACACGGATGCAACACGGATGGTATCCGTGTTGCATTTGTGATTTTCACGGACCCATAGACTATAATGGGCGTGAGGGATCCGGGGACACAGACCGAGATAGGACATGCCTCCGTGCTGAAAACACGGACCCACGGACCGTGCTAAAACACTGATGTGTGAATACACACATTCAAATGAATGGTGACGTGTGCTGTCCGTGGAGAACACATACAGCACACGTATGTGAAACACTGACGTGTGAATGAGGCTTTACAGCTACGGCGCTGTGTACACCCGTCCCTGAGCGATGGGGTCACTTCTTGGGGTTTTTAATTTCTGGAAATTCAGTAATTTTTTAACATGCGACATGTTTATTCAAACCTGCAAAAACCATACTGTATTTTGCACTTTGCCTCTAGAGATCTTCTGTGCGCCCATACAGCAGGCTACAAGCACATGTGGGGTGTTGCCGTATTCAGCGGGAAATGGGTAACAAAATGTGGGGTATATTTTGTCTTGTTACCCCTTGTGAAAGTGAAAATTGTCATTTTTCACACCATGAAATACTCCTTGAGGGGTCTAGTTTCCGGAATTGGGTCACTTTTTGGGGCTTTCTACTGTAGGGGTACCTCAGGGTGTCTTCATATGCGACATAGCTCCCAAAAGCCAATCCTGCATAATCTGTCCTCCAAAAGCCCTATGGCGCTACTTCCCTTTTGAACCCTGCCTTGCACTCATACATCCTTTTTGAGCACCTGTGGGGTGTTGCGTATTCAGGGGGAAATGGGTAACAAAATGCGGGGTGCATTTTGTCCTATTACCCCTTGTGACAGTGAAAAATGTGGGTCCTGTTACCCCTTGTGAAAGTAAAAAATGTGGGTGTAAAGCAACTTTTTCTGGTAATTGGTAATGGTAATTTTCTATTTTCACAGCCTAGTGTTACCTAATTCTGTAAAACGCCTGATGGGTCAAAGTGCTCACTACACACTTTGAAATACTCCTTGAGGGGTCTAGTTTCCGGAATGGGGTCACTTTTTGGGGGTTTCCACCTCAGGGTGTCTTCATATGCGACATAGCTCCCAAAAGCCAATTCTGCAAAATCTGTCCTTCAAAAGCCCTATGGCGCTACTTCCCTTTTGAACCCTGCCATGTGCTTATACGACCATTTTTGAGGGGGGTTTGTAAACTGAAGAATCAGGGTAATAAATAATAAGGTTGATTTTGAATAATTTGAGGGGGGTAGTTTCTAAAATGAGTTCATTTATGGTTGGTTTCCATTACATAAGCCCCTGAAAATCACTTTATAACTGAATTGGTGCTTAAAAAAAACTTGAAAAATTGCACCTAAAATTGTAAGCCTTCTAACGTCCTAAAAAAAAGACATGACATTTACAAAATGAAGACAACCTAAAGTAGACATATGGAAAATGTAAAGTAATAACTATTTTGTGAGGTATCACTATCTGCCATAAAAGCAGAGAAATTCATATTTAGAAAATAGTGAATTATTCCAAAATTTCTGTCATTTTTGGGCTTTTTAATATAAAAAAGGTGAAATACCGTATTTTTCGCCATATAAGACGCACTTTTTTCCCCCCAAAAGTGGGGGGAAAATGGCAGTGCGTCTTATATGGCGAATACTACCATTTTCCTATAGCTGAAGCCGATACATCGCACAGCCTGCGATGTATCAGCATGGAAGGAGGAGGGGGCGGAGCCTGGCAACACATGGCGGGCGGCCCGCCGCTAACAGCGTGACTGCTTGTATAACATTTAAAATCTTTAATTATGTCCCCTTATTTCCTAAAAGCCCAGGACAGTAGCGCTCTGCTAACCTGCTATATACCGATCCTCTAGCAGGCAGAGCGGTGCGGCGGCAGGCTGGTGTGTAACGTCCTCACTGGCGTCATCTGCCTGCTCCTCCTGCTTCATTCATAAAGTGAAAGGAGCAGGCAGATGACGTCAGTGAGGACGTTACACACCAGCCTGCCGCCGCACCGCTCTGCCTGCTAGAGGATCGGTATATAGCAGGTTAGCAGAGCGCTACTGTCCTGGGCTTTTAGGAAATAAGGGGACATAATTAAAGATTTTAAATGTTATACAAGCAGTCACGCTGTTAGCGGCGGGCCGCCCGCCATGTGTTGCCAGGCTCCGCCCCCTAAGCAGTCATGGGCCAGATGTTTTAGAAAAGGGGCACCTGTGGATGACACTGTGATTGGGGTGATCTGTGGATGACACATATAGCATAAGATGCTATATATGTGTCATCCACAGATCCAATCCATTACAGTGTCATTCATAAATGCCCCCATCACAGTGCTATCCACAGATCCCCCATCACAGTGCTATCCACAGATCCCCCATCACAGTGCTATCCACAGATCCCCCATCACAGTGCTATCCACAGATCCCCCCATCACAGTGCTATCCACAGATCCCCCATCACAGTGCTATCCACAGATCCCCCCATCACAGTGCTATCCACAGATCCCCCATCACAGTGCTATCCACAGATCCCCCATCACAGTGCTATCCACAGATCCCCCCATCACAGTGCTATCCACAGATCCCCCATCACAGTGCCATCCACAGATCCCCCATCACAGTGCTATCCACAGATCCCCCATCACAGTGCCATCCACATCTCCCCCACATAACAGTGCCATCCACAGATCCCCCCCATAATACTGTCATGCACAGACCACCATTACTTCAAAAGCACACCTTTTGGTTAAAAATATTTTTTTTCTTATTTTTCTCCTCAAAAACCCAGGTGCGTCTTATAGGCCGGTGCGTCTTATAGGGCGAAAAATACGGGTATATCGACTGAAATGTACCACTGTCATGAAGTACAATGTGTCATGAGAAAAGACTTTCAGAATGGCTTGAATAAGTAAAAGTGTTCCAAAGTTATTACCACATAAAGTGACACATGTCAGATTTGCAAAAATCTGCCTGGGATTTAAGGTGAAAAGTGGCTTGGTAGTGAAGGGGTTAATGAAGGAGAAGTTTTGGACAATGATACATAGCCACTGGCACAAGTGCTAATCTACGGATAGCGCCCAGGGAAGGTGCAGTCATCAATAAGATCCTGGCTGTATTACTCTTCTATCTCACATTCATCCAGAGTGGCATTACCAGTCCAAGGACATTTTTCTTGTTCTTCTCCTCTAATCACATTCATACAAATGATGACAGAACTGCATGCTTCGGGCACACATCAATCTGTGCATATTTTTAAGTTGGCAATTTTATTGGCGCTATATAAATAAAGATATGCACAGCAGTACATCTCCCACATGCTGTCACAATTCTTCATGAATTGAAGCAATTTTAGGGATAGTGTTCAAAAAACAAAATCTAAGATTGATGAGAACATTTATGATATTAATATTTATTAATATGACTTGTGGGAAACCTAGTTTTACTGATCAGTTAATTTACGGTGCTCTCTATAAGAATAGCATACGGTAGAGAGGGTAAAACTGAACTCTGTGATATGTAGTTCCTAAAGATGAGCAAAGTAAACTAAAATTCAATTTGGCTGCTTCGCCGAATTGACTAATTACTTCATTACGAACCGCATTTCTTTGTAAATAGCGGGTGCAATGACAGGGAACGGTGATTGCGCAGCCCCCCGTCATTGAATCCCTCAGATTCTGCCTTCATCGCTGATCGCTGCCACGGTTGCCAATTAGAATTTTTGTTTTTTCTACAACTTCTCCCAAAATCATGGAGACATCTTTTACAGACAAATTGGAAAACCATAATGAATGATAGAGATTAGAAGTAATACAGGTCTATAGCTCAATATACTGATAAGAACTCAATACCAGTATTTACTTGGAGCTGTAAACTGATGATCATTACCAGCAAAATAATTTAGTCAAGAACCACCAGCCTCCAAAAAATCACGGACACGTCTATTTTTTTCCCATACATCGGAAAAAATGTGTCTATTTTATGGACTGTCCAGGAATTTCTGGACTGTTGGTAACCCTGATCGCGGCATCTGAGATCCATATTGAAGGGGTTGTCCCATCTCAGACAATGGGGGCATATGGCAAGGCTATGCCCCCATTGTCTGATAGGTGCGGATCTCACCGCTGGGACCCGCACCTATATCGAGAGCGGAGCCCCGAAAGTGAAGGAAGGCACACTGCACATGCGCAGCTGCTCTCCATTCATTTTCTATGGGGCCAGCGAATAAAGATGAGCGGCTATTTCCGTCGGCCCTATTGAAATGAATGGGAGCATGGGCCGCGCATGCACGGTGTGCTCCCATTTGCTTCTATGGAAGAGGCGGGAAGCAGTGCTTGGTGGTGGATGGACCCCGGGAAATCTGGGGTCCTCCAGCCACAACTCTCCCCACTCCGTTCTCGATATAGGTGCGGGTCCCACCTATCAGACAATGGGGGCATATCCTAGCGATATGCCCCCATTGTCTGAGACGGGAAAACCCCTTTAACCGCTTCAGCCCCCCTAGCTTAAACACCCTTAATGACCAGGCCACTTTTTACAATTCTGCACTACACTACTTTCACCGTTTATTGCTCCGTCATGCAACTTACCACCCAAATGAATTTTACCTCCTTTTCTTCTCACTAATAGAGCTTTCATTTGGTGCTATTTCATTGCTGCTGACATTTTTACTTTTTTTGCTATTAATCAAAAATGACCGAAATTTTTGCAAAAAAATGACATTTTTCACTTTCTGTTGTAAATTTTTTTAAAAACTACATTTCTATATAAATTTTCTCTAAATTTATTGTTCTACATGTCTTTGATAAAAAAATCCAATAAGTGTATATTTATTGGTTTGGGTAAAAGTTATAGCGCTTACAAACTATGGTGCAAAAAGTGAATTTCGGCATTTTGAAGCAGCTCTGACTTTCTGAGCGCCTGTCATGTTTCTTCAGGTGCTAGAATGTCAGGAAAGTATAAATACCCCCAAATCACACCATTTTAGATAGAAGACACCCCAAAGTATTCACGGAGGGGCTTGGTGAGTTCATGTATCATTTCATTTTTTTCACAAGTTAGCGGAAAATGACACTTTCTGAGAAAAAAAAAAAAAAAAAGTTTCAATTTCTGATAACTTCTGGCAAAAAAAAAAAAATCTCAGACGGACTCACTATGCCCCTCAGTGAATACCTTGGGGTGTCTACTTTCCGAAATGGGGTCATTTGTGGGGTGTGTTTACTGTTCTGGCATTTTGGGCGGGGCTAAATTGTGAGTCGCCATGTAAAACCTAAAGGTACTCATTGGATTTGGGCCCTTTGCACCCAGGCTGCAAAAAGTGTCACTCATGTGGTATCGCCGTACTCAGGAGAAGTAGGGCAATGTGTTTTGGGGTGTATTTTTACATACACCCATGTTGAGTGAGAGAAATATCTCTGTAAATTGTCAACTTTGTATAAAATTTTTTAAAAGTTGTCGTTTACAGAGATATTTTTCACACAAAGTATGGGTATATATAAAAATACACCCCAAAACACATTGCCCTACTTCTCCTGAGTACGGCGATACCACATGTGTGCCACTTTTTGCAGCTTGGGTGCAAAGGCCCTAATTCCAATGAGTACCTTTAGGATTTCACAGGGCATTTTTACGCATTTGGATTCCAGACTTCTTCTCACGCTTTAGGGCCCCTAAAATGCCAGGGCAGTAAAATACCCCACATGTGACCCCATTTTGGAAAGAAGACACCCCAAGGTATTCTGTGAGGGGTATGGTGAGTTCATGTAAAATTTTATTTTTGTCACAAGTTAGTGGAATATGAGACTTTGTAAAAAAAAAAAAAAAAAAAAACAATTTCCGCTGACTTGTGCCAAAAATAAAAATTCTGTGGACTCACCATGCCCCTCACAGAATACCTAGGGTGTCTTCTTTCCAAAATGGGGTCACATGTGGGGTATTTATACTCACCTGGCATTTTAGGGGCCCCTAAAGTGTGAGAATCCAAATGCGTAAAAATGTCCTGTGAAATCCTAAAGGTACTCATTGGTTTTAGGGCCCCTTTGCGCACCCAGGCTGCAAAAAGTGGCACTCATGTGGTATCGCCGTACTCAGGAGAAGTAGGGCAATGTGGTTTGGGGTGTATTTTTACATATACCCATGCTGCGTGTGAGAAATATCGCTGTAAACGACAACTTTTTAAATTTTTTATTCAAAGTTGTCAATTTACAGAGATATTTCTCTCACCCAGTATGGGTATATGTAAAATACACCCCAAAACACATTGCCCTACTTCTCCTGAGTACGCCGATACCACATGTGTGACACTTTTTGCAGCCAAGATGCTAAAGGGGCCCAAATTCCAATGAGTACCTTTTAGGAGGGCATTTTTACGCATTTTTCTTCTCACGCTTTAGGGGTCCCTAAAATGCCAGGACAGTATAAATACCCCACATGTGACCCCATTTTGGAAAGAAGACACCCCAAGGTATTCCATGAGGGGCATGGCGAGTTCATAGAAGATTTTTTTTTGGCACAAGTTAGTGGAAATTGATTTTTATTGTTTTTCTCACAAAGTCTCCGTTTCCGCTAACTTTTGACAAAAGTTTAATTTTTCATGGACTCATTATGCCCCTCAGCGAATACCTTGGGGTGTCTTCTTTCCAAAATGGGGTCACATGTGGGTATTTATACGGCCCTGGCATTTTAGGGGCCCTAAAGCGTGAGAAGAAAATGCGTAAAAATGCCCTCCTAAAAGGTACTCGTTGAATTTGGGCCCTTGTGCATCTTGGCTGCAAAGTGTCACTCATGTGGTATCGCCGTACTCAGGAGAGTAGGGCAATGTGTTTTGGGGTGTATTTTACATATACCCATGCTGGGTAAGAGAAATATCTCTGTAAATTGACAACTTTGAATAAAATTTTTAAAAAGTTGTCGTTTACAGCGATATTTCTCACACCCAGCATGGGTATATATAAAAATACACCCCAAAACACATTGCCCTACTTCTCCTGAGTACGGCGATACCACATGAGTGACACTTTTTGCAGCCAAGATGCACAAAGAGGCCCTAAAACCAATGAGTACCTTTAGGATTTCACAGGGCATTTTTACGCATTTGGATTCTCACGCTTTAGGACCGCTAAAATGCCAGGGCAGTATAAATACCCCACAAGTGACCCCATTGTGGATAGAAGACACCCCAAGGTATTCTGTGAGGGGTATGGTGAGTTCACAGAAAAAAAAATTTGGAACAAGTTAGCGGAAATTGTTTTTTTTTTGTTTTTTTACAGTCTCATATTCCACTAACTTGTGACAAAAATAATATTTTCCATGAACTCACCATACCCCTCACGGAATACCTTGGGGTGTCTTCTTTCTAAAATGGGGTCACATGTGGGGTTTTTGTACTGCCCTGGCATTTGAGGGTCTCCGCAATCATTACACGTATGGCCAGCATTAGGAGTTTCTGCGATTCTCCGTATATTGAGCATACGGGTAATGAGATTTTTTTCCGTTCAGCCTCTGCGCTGAAAAAAAAATGAACGGCACAGATTTTTTCATTCGCATCGATCAATGTGGATGAAAAAATCTCTGCCAAAATCAGTGACTGCGGTGCGGTGGGCTGGGCGCTAGCTACCTAACAAGTAGCTAGCTAACTGGCGGTAAAAGGGGCCCTTATGCCCCATTCACACGTCCGAAATTCTGTTTGCGGAACGGAATTGCGGACCCATTCATTTCTATGGGGACAGACTTTGTCCCGCTCGGATCCGGAATTACGGATCTGCGCTTCCGGTCTGCACTTCCGTTCTGCAAAAATATAGAACATGTCCTATTCTTGTCCGCAACTGCGGACAAGAAAAAGCATTTTCTATATAGTTCTGGCAATGTGCGGATCTGCAAAATGCGGAAAGCACATTGCCGGTGTCCGTGTTTTGAGGATCCGCGGATCGGATCCGCGGATCGGATCCGCGGATCGGATCCGCGGATCCGTGAATCCACGGATCCGCAAAACACATATGGACGTCTGAATGGAGCCTTACAAGGGGTGAGGGTGTGATCAATGACAGGGGGTGATCAGGGGTCTAGATGGGGTGATCAAGGGGTTAATAGGTGAGGGGGTGGGGGGTTAGTGTAGTGTTTGGTGCAACTTTACTGTAGTTACCTGGTCCTCTGGTGGTCGATCCCAGTAAATGGGACCACCAGAGGACCAGGTAGCAGCTATATCAGACGCTGTTCATAAAACAGCGTCTGATATAGCAGTTTGATGCGATTTTATTCGCATCTACAGCCTGCCAGCGATGATCCATCGCTGGCAGGCTGTAGCCGAACTGCTGTGCCGCGCTTCCCTGTGAACGCGCGCGCGCACGCGCGCGCGTTCACAGGAAATCTCGGCTCTCACGAGATGACGCGCCGACGCGTCAACTCAGAGCTACAGGGCCGCCCGCAGGACGCATCCCTGCGTTAGGCGGTCCTGTAGCGGTTAAAGCATTTTAGTGGTTGCTAATTTAAGAAAAAAATGAAATCATACTTACCATTTGATCATCTGCGGCCATCTTGTTTCAAGATCCAGCAAGAAATCTTGCACGGCGCGTGATGATGCCATCAAGTCGGCCGGCCAGGTGACGTCATATGTCGCCGCGCATGAGATTTCTCATGGGAGCTTCAAGCAAGATAGCTGCGGCGGCCTCTTCATGCTCAAATGGATGAGGTAAGTATGATTTCATTTTTATTATTAGCAAGCACTAAAATGCTTATAGAAGTATGATCTTTTTTTAATTTTTACTGCCATTTCAGGGAAAATCTATTTGATTCCACGAAGCACAAGGAAAATCGAATATTTCCTGAAATTCGGATCAAAGTCCACTTTGTGATGATTTGGACCAAGATTTGTTAGTAAAAAGCAAATCCTGACAGGACTCCTAGGAGAGACAGTAAGAGTCCTGATAGCCCCAGCCACATACAGTGATTAGCAGCTTTCTCTGTATCAGTGTGGCACACAGAAGGCTGTCAATCATGCTATGTGGCAGGGTTATCAGGACTCTCACTGTCTCTCTGAGGAGTCCTCTGAGGATTTATTCTGTATTTTCTGCTACAAATCATACAAGCCTTTTATATGACAGAGCTCAGCTTCTCTCCCTCTATCGTATCCTGCTCTTAGTATATGAATCACCAGCATGAATCACCATTAGGTTTGCATTAAGAACCCATTATAAATGCGGCAATTTTTTTGGTCTATTTAATTTTATAACTTCTTTACTTTTCCATTAACATCGCTTTATGAAGGCTTTTTTTTTTGCAGAACAAGTTGTATGTTTTAATGGCGTCATTAAGGGGGACATCTAATGTATTGTACAACTTTTGTACATTTTTTGGTGGTGACGGCGCGAAAAAACGCAACAATTCTGCTGCTGTTCTGTAGGTTTTGTCTTATAGCATTTACTGTTTATATTGTACACAATAAAACTTTTTCAAAAGTTGTTTTTCAGTTTCTGTATTCACAGTAACATAGTAACATAGTTTATAAGGCTGAAAAAAGGCATCTGTCCATCCAGTTCAACCTGTTATTCTGCAAAGCTGATCCAGGGGAAGGCAAAAATAAAAAACCCTCATGAGGTAGAAGCCAATTGTCCTTATTTTAGTGGAAAAAAAATCCTTCCCGACTCCAATCAGGCAATCAGAATAATTCCCTGGATCAACGACCCCTCTCTAGTAGCTGTAGCCTGTAATATTATTACACTCCAGAAATACATCCAGGCCCCTCTTGAATTCCTTTATTGTACTCACCATCACCACCTCCTCAGGCAGAGAGCTCCATAGTCTCACTGCTCTTACCGTGAAAAATCCTCTTCTATGTTTGTGTAGAAACCTTCTTTCCTCCAGATGCAGAGGATGTCCCCTCGTCACAGTCACAGTCCTGGGGATAAATAGATGATGGGAGAGATCTCTGTACTGACCCCTGATATATTTATACATAGTTATTAGATCTCCCCTCAGTCGTCTTTTTTCTAAAATGAATAACCCTAATTGTGATAATTTTTCAGGGTACTTTAGTTGCCCCATTCCAGTTATTACTTTAGTTGCCCTCCTCTGAACCCTCTCCAGCTCTGCTATGTCTGCCTTGTACACAGGAGCTCAGAACTGTACACAGTACTCCCCAGCACTGAACACTGGGTGTGCTGGCATTGCCGGCTCTGACAAGCTTAGTTCTGCCACAGCAGGAGAGCGCCACTGTAGAGCCTGTGAAAAGGACGTGTGTGAAGTTAAAGTAAAAAGAAAAGTGCAGAAAACAAAAAATAAATCTCCCCACCAATCTGCACCCTCACCATTCACACATTGGTAACCAGTGGCCATTACACCCCACTGGTCACCCACCAAGCGATCACCTTAAGCCCCAACATACATTTGGGGACAAAATGCTCACTACAACCCTAGTCCAATTCCTTGAGGGATGTAGTTTCCAAAATGGGGTAACTTTTTGGGGATTTCAACTATACTGATTCCTCACGGACCGGTCTCTGCACTGTGACATGGTGCCCAAAAAACCTTCCAGCAAAATCTGGCCTCCGAAAGCCCATTAGTTGTCCTTCACTACAGAGCCCTGCCTACAAACATATACTAGTGCCTGGAAAAGATGACCCTAAATCTTTAGGGTGCTAATTTATTTATGTGGCTTGTGTTAGGGACACACATAGGATAATTAAAATGAAATGCAAAATCAGGGTAATACATTCTGAGGTTTGTTAACACAGACTTTTATAAAAATAAATGTATTAACATTAAAAATCTGCAAAATAATGACATTTTTACATTTCACCTCCATTTTCTTTTTATTTCCTTTTCAAAGACCTAAAGGATTAATACATTTCCTAAATGTGGTTTTGAATAATTTGAGGGGTGAAGGGGGTTATATGTGAGGGGGGTGTTCTAATATTTAGGGCCCTAAAAGCCCCTTTAGAACTGAATTGGTCCCCAAAAAATTGGTTTTGGAATTTTTCCTGAACATGTAAAAAATTGATGCTAAACTTATTCCGTACCTTTCACTTTATGACGTTCTTTTTTCCTCTCAAAAATGGCAATGCATTTTATAAAGCGAATAGTAGTGAGCACTTACGTCATAAAAGCACTAACTAGTATGCAGTAGTTGTGGGGAGCGGTGAATGTAGTGCTGGCTGTACTTGTCGCTCCATGTTCTTCTCTGGGCTCTGTGCTGCACAGTCATGACTGCCTAGACTAGAGCATCTGGACGTAGTTTGCAGTCAGGTTACAGTGCATTGTGGGTCTGGAGAAGAATAGCAAGCAGTGAGTACAGGAAGAGTGTCTGCATTTGCAGAGTGGTACCGCAGTCTGGAGAGTTAAGTTCATTTAGTTATTTTTGGCCTGATCTGAAGTCTGATATGGGAGTCTGATCTGAGATCCGATATGCGAGTCTGATCTGAGGTCTGATATGAAGTCTGATATGAGGATCTGATCTGAGTTCTGATTCGGGGGTCTGATCTAAGTTCTGATATGGAAGTCTGATCTGAGGGCTGATTTGAGATCTTATATGCGAGTCTGATCTGAGGTCTGATTTGGGGGACGGATCTGAAGTCTGATATGGGGGTCTGATCTAAAATCTGATATGCGTATCTGCTCTGAGGTCTGATATGGGGGTCTGATCTGAAGTCTGATATGAGGGTCTGATCTGAGATCTGATATGGACGTCTGATTCTGATCTGAGGTCTGATGAAGATTGGGGGTCTCATCTGAGGTCTGATGAAGATTAGGGGTCTGATCTGAGGACTGATGAAAAATATTTTATTTCTGATGTTCCTCCTCTAAAACCTAGGTGTGTCTTATAATCCAGTGCATCTTTTAAAGGGAAAAATAAGATACGTCCTCTAACATCCTAAAAACATAAAATAATGTTTTGAAAATGATGCTAACATAAAGTAGACATATGGTTTATGATAATGAATATTAAACATTTTTTGTAATATGACTTAAAAACAGAGATATTGCAATTCCGAAAAACTGCAATATTTTACAAATTATCAGTAAATTTTGCATTTTTTAGTAAACATAAAATATTGATCAAAATTTACTATTAACATAAAGTACAATGTGTCAACAAAAAACTATCTCAGAATCATTTGGCTATGTAAAAGCTTTCTAAACTTATTACCACATAAATATGTCAGATTTGAAAGCTGGAAAGGATTAATTATGCCTTGCGTTTATACGTACAAATAGTTGGCCCCATACCAAAATCAATTGTTGTAACAAAGTGTAATAGATGTTATGTGCCAGAAAAATGATTCCCTTACAATCAATCACCCTGTGATCGGTCCTAGCAGTGAGTTACCATAGGCTGTGGTATAGTCCCCATTACAGTAATATAGCATACAACATGGCACAATATTTTTTCTCATGGAGCAAGTATAAATGAATGAGTAAAAAAACACTCAGTGCTTCTGCATTAACCCCTTCAGGACCATGCTATTTTTCACCTTAAGGACCAGACCATTTTTAGCAAATCTGACATGTGTCACTTTATGTGGTGATAACTTTAAAACGCTTTTACTTATCCAGACCATTTATTTTCTCATCACATATTATTTATAAAAATTACCAAATTTACAAAAACTAGAAAATTTCCAAATGTCAATTTCTCTACTTTTAAAATAGATAGTAATACCTCCAAAAATAGTTATTACTTTACATTCCCCATATGTGTACTTCATGTTTGGATCATTTTGAAAATTATATTTTATTTTTTTGGGACGTTAGAAGGCTTAGGCCCCTTGCAGATAAGCGTGAGCAGATTAGGTTTGGATGTGTTGCGGATGCGTTCAGTGAAAACTGAGCGATTTCGCAAGCAAGTACATTCAGTTTTGTTTGCGATCACGTTGTTCAGTTTTTATCACGCGAGTGCAATGCGATTTAATGCATTTTGCACGCGCGTGATTAAAAACTAAATGTTTACAAACAACATCTCTTAGCAACCATCAGTGAAAAACGCATCGCATCGGCACTTGCTTGCGGATGCGATGCAATTTTCACGCAGCCCCATTCACTTCTATAGGGCCAGTGTTGCGTGAACAAAGCAGAATATAGAACATGCTGGGATTTTCACAGAACGCACAAGTGATGCGTGGAAACCAATGCTCATGTACACAGACCCATTTAAATGGATGGGTCCGGATCCCGTGCGGGCGCAATGCGTTCACATCACGCATTGCACCTGCGCGGAATACTCGCTCGTGTGAAAGGGGCCTTAGAAGTTTAGAAGCAAATCGTAAAATTTTTAAGAAAATTTCCAGAACCCAATTTTGTAAGGACCAGTTCAGTTATGAAGTCACTTTGTAGGGCTTACATATTAAAAAGCACCTATAAATTACCCCATTTTAGAAACTACACGCCTCAAGCTATTCAAAACTGATTTTACAAACTTTGTTAACCCTTTAGGTGTCCTACTAAAATTAAAGGATAATGGGAATGAAATTTCGAAATTTCACTTTTTTTTTAGCAGATTTTACATTTTATTCTATTTTTTATGCAACACATCAAGGGTTAACAGCCAAACAAAACTCAAAATCTATTACCCTGATTCTGGAGTTTACAGAAACACCCCATATGTGCTCAAAAACTAATGTATGGGCGCACAGCAGGCATCAGAGTGGAAGGAGCACCCTGAGGTGGCCCTACAGTGGAAACCCCCAAAAAGTGACTCCATTCTGGAAACTACACCCCTCAAGGAGTATTACAAGGTGTGTATTGAGCACTTTGACCCATCAGGCGTTTCACTGATTTAGGAAACATTTGGCAGTGAAAATGAAAAATTGCATTTTTTTTCTATAAAAAGTTGCTTTACACCCACATTTTTCACTTTAACAAAGGGTAACAGGACAAAATGCACCCACATTTTGTGTCCCATGTCCTCCCAAATACGGCAACACTCCATATCTGCTAACAAAATGATGTATGGGCGCACAGCAGGCTTCAGAGTGGAAGGAGCACCATATGGCTCTAGGAGAGCGGATTTAGCTGGAATGGTAATTGGGAGCTATGTTGCAGTTGCAGCTATGTTGCATATGAAGACACCCTGAGGTGGCCCTACAGTGAAAACCCCCAAAAAGTGACCCCATTCTGGAAACTAGACCCCTCAAGGAGTATTTCAAGGTGTGTAGTGAGCACTTTGACCCATCAGGCGTTTTACAGAATTAGATAACTCCTGGCAGTGAAAATGAAAAATTGCATTTTTTTCTAGAAAAAGTTGCTTTACACCCACATTTTTCACAGAGGGTAACAGGACAATATGCACCCCACATTTTGTTCCCCATTTCCCCTGAATATGGAAACACCCCATATGTGCTCAAGTAATTATGTATGGGCGCACAGCAGGGCTCTAGAGTCAAACAGCAAGATATGGATTTTGCTGACCTGAATTGGCAGACATTGATTTTAGGTGTCATGTCCCATTAAAAATATTCCTGAGGTCCCCAGAAATTAAAAACCCCATGAAGTGACTCCATTTTGGAAAGTGCACCCCTGTACGAACATTTTAAGGGATGGAAAGGGCATTTTTGACCAAATGTGTTTCACAGAAATGAATATGTACTAGATGGTGGATCTGTAAGCTATGTGGACTAAATCAGAGATATAAGGTGGTAAAACTACAGGGTACATCATGGATGAAATTAAATTAATACTCCATGGATGAGTGGTAGATTTTAAAACACTCCTGCATGCACAGGCCAGGTTTTTAAAGGCAGGTTTCGCAGTGGTAAATGGTCCCTTTCCTTATCCCCCTTTTGGAACACACCCTGCATCTTTTTTGGGTCCTTCCCTTATCAGCTATTCCCGACTGTTATATGCAAGGACTTGTTTTATCTGCCTTAGGGTACTTTCACACTTGCGGCAGAGTGATCCGGCAAGAAGTTCCGTCGTTGGAACTGCCTGCTGGATCCGTCCATCTGGATGTAAACTGAATGCATTTGTAGTCGGATGCGGATCTGTCTCACAAATGCATTGCAAGAACGGATCCGTCTCTCGCTTGTCATGCGGATAGACGGATCCGTCTTGCATTTTTTTTACAGTTTTAAAGATCTGCGCATGCGCAGACCGGAAGGTCGGATCCGTCTTTCGGGTATTTCTTATGCCCGATCCGGCACTAATACATTTCAGTGTAAATTAATGCTGGGTCTGGCATTCCGGCAACTGGCATGCTGCTGTATTATCTCCGTCCAAAATGCCGTTCAGTGACTGAACTGGAGACATCCTGAACAGATTTCTCTCCATTCAGAATGCATTAGGATATAACTGATCAGTTCTTTTCCGGTATTGAGCCCCTTTAACGGAACTCAATGCTGGTATAGAAAAACGCTAGTGTAAAAGTAGCCTTAGTTATCTGCTTATTTTTCTTCCCATTTTTCTTAAATCTTCATTTTCTTTTATCTTGGATTACATTTTGGTGCTTTGAAACCGATTACTCAAGTTACAATAGTTACAACATACAATGGTCATCCTGGAACCAATTAATATTGTAACTTGAGGGATCACTGTATATTGCCGTCCTCAGAAGGATGACAGTATTTTCCTGCTGCACTGTGGAACGGTTCTGCTGGGGTGGTATTTTGTCCTGCACTACGCTTACTTCTGTTGTCCCACTTTCTGTCAATTTGGACCCACCTACAACATAAGGCCACTTGCTTTTTTTCCAGGGCCACTTTAACTTCCCAGTCCACCCCTAATAAAAGATATTGGGGGTCATTTATCAAACAGAAATATGCCTAAATTAGTCATATTTTTGCCGCAGACTGCAACGCAAACGTCATAGTTACATAGTTAATACGGTTGAAAAAAGACACAAGTCCATCAAGTTCAACCAAGGGATTAGATGGGGACGCGAATTTCAGAAGGAAATGAGACTCATATTTCTAGACGTTTTCATAAGCATTAATGTTGATTGCTTTTAAGAATTCATCTAAACCCTTTTTAAAAAAAACTGTCCACTCTTCCTTCTGTGACCATGTCCTGAGGAAGTCTATTCCACAGATTTACAGTTCTTACAGTAAAGAAGTTTTGACGCTTCTCGAGACTGAACTTTTTCTTCTCCAGTCGGAGGCAGTGCCCCCTTGTCTTTTGAGGGCATTTTACATGAAACCGTTTTTCACAGAATTGTTTGTATGGCGCATTTATATATTTGTATAGGTTAATCATGTCCCCCCTTAGACGTCTCTTCTCAAGACTAAATAAATTCAATTCTTTTAATCTTGCTTCATAACTAAGACCCTCCATGCCCCTTATCAGTTTAGTTGCTCTCCTCTGTACTTTTTCCAGCTGCAGAGCATCCTTTCTATGGACTGGTGCCCAGAACTGAACTACATATTCCAGATGAGGCAGCATCAACGCTTTGTAAAGTGGTTATATTACATCCCTGCTCCGCGAGTCCATGACTCGTTTGAAGCATGACAATATCCTGGTAGCCTTAGGAGCAGCTGATTGACATTATATGCTGTTATTCAATCTATGATCTACAAGGACACCCAAATCCTTCTCTATAAGTGACTCTCCCAGTGTTACATCCCCTATGAAGCATAGAGATTATTACTACCAAGATTCATAACTTTCCATTTATCCACATTGAACCTAATTTGGCAAGTTGATGCCTCTTTCATGCGAAGGGTGGGTTCAGTGAAACTCGCACCATTTTGCAAGCAAGTTCAGTCAGTTTTATCTGCGATTGCGTTCAATAGTTCAGATTTTTCAGCGCGGGTGCAATGCGTTTTGATGCGTTTTTCACGTGCGTGATAAATAACTGAAGGTTTACAAACATCTCTTAGCAACCATCAGTGAAAAACACATTGCATCTCCACTTGCTTGCGGATACAATGCATTTTTCACTGAAGCCCCATTCACTTCTATGGAGCTATATAGAACATGCTGCGTTTTTCATGCAACGTAGAACTGATGTGTGAAAAAAAACAGACCAATTGAAATGAATGGGTCACAAACGATACTTTCCAAGCCTATAGACCTTATTTTACCTATTAAACGTCTATGTGGGACAATATCAAAAGCCTTTGCAAAATCCAGAAACCATATCCACAGTCGCCCCTCTGTCCAGGCTACTACTCACCTCCTCATAAAAACATCAGGTTAGTCTGACAACGTCTGTACTTATTGGTTATCGCTGATAATATTATTTACAGTCACATATTCCTGTGTATAGTCCCTTAAGAGTCCATTAAACATTTTTCCCACAACAGAAGTTAAACTAACTGGTCTATAATAACCTGTTGAGGACCGCGATCCTTTTTTGAATATAGGCACCACATTTCCCTTGCACCAATCACTTGGCACTGTACCAGTACCTAGAGAATCCTTAAAAAATATAAACAGGGGCACAGTAATGACTGAACTGAGCTCTTTTAAGAACTCTTGGGTGTCATCCATCTGGACCCGGAGCCTTGTTCACATTTACCTTATTTAACTTATCTTGAACCATATCTACAGTTAGCCATTTAGTATATTACTAACAGCCCCAGCACCACAGATATCAGCTCTTTTCTCTGTATATACAGAGCTAAAAAAAAACATTAAGTAACTCTGCCTTTTCCTTATCTTCAGTGACTAACCCTCCTTTACCATTAGTTAGGGTAACTAACTGCTCAGACCTTGGTTTTTTAGCATTTATATTTAAATCATTTTTTGCGATTTGTTTTGCTCTTTTTTTCCACCTGCTGTTCATTTTATATTTTTGCTAATTTTATCTCCTTTTTACCGATTTTATTAAGCTCCTTTCTAAACTTCAAATCCTACAACTGACCCCTCAGATTTGTATTTTTTAGATGCCCTTTTTTTGTCTTTTATTGCCCTTTTTACATAAGCTTTAAGCCAGGCATCCTCAAACTGCGGCCCTCCAGCTGTTGTAAAACTACAACTCCCACAAGGCCCTGCTGTAGGCTGTTTGGGCATGCTGGGAGTTGTAGTTTTGCAACACCTGGAGGGCCACAGTTTGAGGATGCCTACTTTAGGCCATGGGGGGTTTAATTTTAGCCGTTTATACATGTTACCTAAAGGAATACATTTTAGTGGAATTGCTCAATGTGGATTTAAAGCTCTTCCATTTCTCCTCAGTATTATTATGTGACAGTAGCTGCTCCCAGTCCATCCCCTGCTGCTCTCAACCCAGGGAAATTAGCCTTTTTAAAATTCAGTCTCTTTGCTCTGCCTGACAGAGTTTTCTTCTTATAGTTTAGGGGGAATATATTTATATTGTGGTTACTATAACCTAGTGTTTCTCGAACAGTAACATTTCAAACAAGCTCTGCATCATTAGAAATTACCAGATCTAACAGAGCATTGCGACTAGTGGGAGTTTCTACAAACTGGCCCATAAAGTGGTCCTGCAGCAAGTTGAGGAATCTTCTCCCCTTTGCGGTTGAGGCAGAACCATGACCCCAGTCAATGTCTGGTAAGTTAAAATCTCCCATTATGACCACTGTACCAGCCTGTGTAGCCGCTCTATTTGGTTATGCAATTGCGTTTCAATCTCCTCTCCTCTCCCCACTTAGACCAGGTCTAAAAAACTGGGCTTGACGTGGGCTTCTGTTTTAGGCGTAGGTTATGGTCTAAACATAAGACAGCTAGGAGACTGTCTTACATTTAGAAGTGGCGGAGGATCCACCGCCAGGAATAGGAGTAATTAAGATTGGTGTCTAAAACGCCAGTCTTAATTAATGTGCCACATTGTTTTCTGGAGATAAAAGGCACACTGTTATTTAAAAAGGTATTCCAATATGTAAAAGTTATCCCCTATCCTATCCTATAAGATTGGTGGGGGTCCTACCACTGGGACCCCCACCGATCACGAGAATGGAGACCTCGTAGCCCCTGCTGCTCCCCTAAAATGATCGGAGCGGCCGGTCGCACATTTTGCGCTCCATTCCCATAGAAATTAATGGAGCGGCATGCGCATGTGCGTCCGGCCATTACGGTCATTTCAGGAGAGCAGCAGGGGGCCTGCGGGGCTATGAAGCCCTGGTTCTCGTGATCGGTGGGGGTCCCAGCTGTAGAACCCCCACGATCTTATAGTTATGCCCTATCCTGTCGATAGGGGATAACTTTTACCTACCAGAATACCCCTTTAAGGAGACACTAAAAATAGGAGTGGTACTATAATCTGTGAAGGGGCATTGAAAACTGCCTGTAAAGAGGGTCTAAAATCTGTAAAGGTGTAGTGTAGCCTGGTTCTTATCAAAGGCCACCACAATACCGCGGCGTCTCTCCAACTGGGGCTTACCCTGGAATGGGTCCTCTTGGATAGATTTTGCCATCTCCTCGAACCGCTTCTTCCGGGCGGTAGTCTTGTGCGCAACCGCAGCCTGCAGCTCCGCCATCAGTGTCGGCCATTGCGGGTGCCGATGACAGGTTACATCTCGGTCCGGTGAGTCTTCTTCCGGTCCGGTGGTCCAGGTTGGAGGGTCCCAGGTCTCCGGTGCAGGGGAGTCTGGTGGTGTGGCGCCCCACTCTCCTATGGGCTCTGGCTCGGGCATGCTTGCGTCCAGCGCCGCCATCTTCTTTTCAGCTTCTCTCAGCTTACTCACCGACTCCTCCCCCGGGCTGGACAGATCTCTCCTGGTCACAGGCCCGCCCCCTAGGTAAAACGCAATAGGGAAGGCGGCCTCATTATAATCCATCAAGGTGGGCGGTATCTCAGGGCAGCTTTCTCCTCCCTCTTGGAGGGTTTTGGCGCCAAAACTTTGCGCCACTGAGGATAGTGATGGCGCAGGAAGAAGTCCAATGGCGCCGGCGGCCATCTTGGGCGCCATGATGCGGCTATTCACTGACAGCAAGCCGCGGTAGTAAAACAGCATAAAAGTCCACAAAAATGCACCCTGATGCGGCGATTTTCTTCCTCTTGATAGCGCAACACAGCACAGCGCTTTTTGGAGATTTTAAGCACACTTTTCTGTACGTTTTAAGTCCACAAAGTCCACTTTCAATAAACAGGCAATTTGTCACTTTGGTCACAGGGCAAACTGGATAAGGCACAAAGTTCACGCTTCTTGCACTAGAAAGCGTGCGCATCCTGTTCGTGACGCCAAATGAGAGGTGCAGCGTACTCAAGTTAGGGTTAATAGTGTTCTTGGGTGTGGTAGTGCAATGGTGACCACTAACCTGAGACAGGCTGACTCTCTGGCAGGTAGTTGTAGATAGAGTTCGTGACGCCAGTGCCAATTAACGGTGGCACACCGTTTGCTGATTGTAGGAATAACTGAGGAACCACTTTATGATAAAACAGAACTTTAACTTTACTGAAGTACTTGATGGTTATCATACACGGACATAGATGGAAGCGCAGTTCCTTTGAAGACGGTTGGTTTCAGTAAGTTACAGGTTACAGTACATATGGCAGTCTCTGACATAGCAAGGTGATCACAGAGGGTTAACACACAGGAGTCTCACAGTACAGGCGGCTTGCACTCTCTACCTGTCTGATCCTGGAAATGTAGACACTTTCTTCCAAGGCCCCAATGCCCTAAATCTGGCGTATATCCTCGGGATTAGATTAAGTACCTCCTCTGGTATATAGTACCTCTTGCTTTCTCTGTTGCTGCTCTGCCTTCCTTCAGCTCCTCAGGCTGGTGACCAGAAATGCTCCTGCTGGAATCCTTCTCCTGTTTGCAGCTCGACTAAGGAGGAAACTCATCTCCACTAGTCCTAGGGTCTGGACTGCTCCTCCTAGGGAATGAATCTTCCTAGGCTGGACCCTCTCAGGCTATAGGGCCTGGGCTGACTTAAACAGGCGCAGGGCCTGAACTCTGGACACCTTCACAGGCTCATGGCCTGGGCTTAACCTTGCAGGCACAGGGCCTGAGCTTAGACTGCTACAGGCTCAGGGCCTGAGCTTAGACTGCTTGTGCCTTCCCTGACTGGGCCTTATATAACCTAGGGCTCCCTAGCTCCCTCTAGTGACTAGAGCTGGAATGAAATCCCTAGCAGGCCTGTACATGCAATACTCACAGTAACAGGGAAGTGCATAGCATTACATTACATCTGAAGATTATTTATACCAACCTCCCCATAAATAAAGGGGAAACGACAGCACACCAGTGACCCTTCTGTAGTGACGGGCATTACAGCTCCCGTACACTACAAAGGCGACCCTGTAATCTGTGAAGGGGGGACTGTAACCTGTGAGACAGCACTTTTACCTTTGTGGCAGCACAAAGGTGGGCATATTTATTGTGTGGAAGCACAAAGGAGGTTATGCTATTTTACCATTTTTACTATTTTGGTCAGAAAGGGGGTATTTTTGATAATAAAACTTCCCCCAAAACAGCAATAACAACCTACATTTGTGTCCCCATACAACAAAAATATGGGGGCACAGAAGCATGTTAGAAGTGTTTGGGCACTTACTGTGTGAGGAATATTACCTTGTGAAGTGCAGCATAACTAATGTTTGGGACACAATATGGGACACTGCCTGGCGCTATTTTTGGGAGTGCAATCTGGCATTATATTGAGAGGCACTGACTGTGTGGCCCTATTTTTTGTGGGGTATCTATAGTTATGAGGCCATAAACTCTAATGAAATCAGTTACGCAGTTTGCAGACGGACTGGTATCTTCCACTATATGGGGGTAATATTGATCTTTGTATAGTGCTTTCTATTCACTAACAGTACAGTAATATTAGTCACTTTGTAGTGTTAATATGTGATCATAGTGTGACGGTCTTAATTTGGTGTTGTATAGTGGTATCACTGGTAATATCGGTCTTTGTATGGGGTGTTTAATTCAGTAACGGTATGGAGGTAATAGTTAATCACTGCATAGTGGTTTTATTTGCTAACTATATATGTATGCCATTTTTTGTATGGGTGGGGGGCATATACCTTAGAACTTGGGGCAAGACAACAGGAAATCGTACACTCTCTTCTGACTTGGCTGAATCTGACTGTGTTGTTGGTACAGTATTTCGGCATTTGGGGCCTCGCTTTTGATTTTGCCTAGGGTCACACTTTGTCAAAAACCAGCCCTGCCAATAGTGAATGCATTGAGAAGATATTCCACCCATGTGCAGAATAACTGTGCTTCAGAAGCAGATACATGCTGTCAGCGTGCCCATCCTTGTCAGGTGAAAACAACCTCACCCATTTGTGCTCATTAGGGCTTTTTTACACAAGTGGATTCTGTGCGGGTGATACGCTGCGTGAAAGAGAGCCAAGCCCCGTTCCGGACAGCAGAGACACTGAGCATTAACATGATTGATAATGCTCCGTGCCTCTTTGTGATCTTTTTGCTGCAAAATTAACTTTATCTCACTGTGATTTTGCAGTAAAAAGATCACAGAGAGGCACGGATCATGTTAATGCTCCGTGTCTCTGCTGTCCGGCACGGGGCTTGGCTCTCTTTTACTCAGCGGATTACCCGCACGGGATCCGCTTGTGTGAAAGAGCTCTTGGACAACAAAGACAACCATAGCAACCATTTATCAAATGCAATACTAATCGGTAATCTGGGAACTAAAGCTCAAATTATACTCTAAAAGTATATGATATCTAACGAAGCAATAACAAAACATGAAAATATTAGGAAAAATTTATTACATCCAGTTTCTGGTCATTCTTTCTTAGAAGTGTTCCACAGGATTGGCGCATAGCAAATGTGGTGCCAATATTCAAAAAGGGTCCAAAAAAGAGCCTGGAAGCTATAGGCCGGTAAGTTTAAGATCTGTCATGGATAAACTGAAGCTTTTCTAAGAGATGCTATTGAGTACCTCAATGAAAATAAGCAAATAACGCCATATCAGCATGGCTTCATGAGGAATCGGTCAAGTCAAACTAAGGCTACTTTCAGACCTGTGTTTGGTGCGGATCCGTCTTGTATCTGCACAGACGGATCCGCACCGATAATGCAAACGCTTGTATCCGTTCAGAACGGATCTGTTTGCATTATCATGAACAAAGTCAAATCCGTCCTGAACACCATTGAAAGTCAATGGGGGACGGATCTGTTTTTAATTGCATCATATGGTGTCAATGAAAATGGATCCGTCTCCATTGACTTACATTGTGAGTCAGGATGGATCCGTTTGGCTCTGCATTGTCAGGTGGACACCAAAACAATGCAAGCCGCGTTTTGGTGTCCGCCTCCAGAGCGGAATGGAGGCGGAACAGAGCCAAACTGATGCATTCTGAACGGATCCTTATCCATTCAGAATGCATTGGGGCTAAACTGATCCATTTTGGGCCGCTTGTGAGAGCCCTGAAATGGATCTCACAAGCGGACCCAGAAACGGCAGTGTGAAAGTAGCCTAATTTCATCAGTTTCTATGAGGAGGTAAGTTCTAGACTTGACAGCGGCGAATCAATGGATGTCATATATCTTAACTTCTCCAATGCATTTGCCACTGTACCTCATAAAAGGTTAATCCCATAAAAATTAATACCAGACCGCATATGAAGTACAAATATACTTTATTAAGATATCAAATTAAAATGAATCATACAAAGAACAAGTGCAGGAAAGGCGGCATCCACAGGAGGAAGACACAAAGGCATTGACTGTGTTATAATATCCGCATGAAAGACATATAAAGTGCACGGATTAATACTGTACGGAGATCTGTCTCTGTACAGTATTAAAATGTATGGGCTCCAATGAGCCGAAGTTAGTTATTCGCGAACTAAAACTTAAACTGAACATGAAAAAACAATAAGAAATAATAAAAGTAAATATATATATATATATATATATATATAGTTGGCATATTCACTTTCAGAAAGCAGCATTCTACAAGGTGAAATATTGCTGTCATGAAAGCCCAAAGCACCCTAAGACCACCCTTAGGACAAGGCAGGGACTGAGAAGTAAAGATCGTTATACCTTTCCCTCTTGCTAAGGAGGTATGGTAAATGCTCTGCATTTCTGAAAAGCCCAAGGACAATGGCAAGAATTCCAGCAGGGTCACAATTCTTGTAAACATTGTGGTTGCATATAAATTGTAGCAATACAGGAACCAGGTCACTATGGAGCCACAGCCTCATAGGAGTTATCCAGGGGAATCATTTTATTTTAAAAAGGAAAAGGAATCATTACTCATCAATCCTCTGCTGCTGCTCCAGTCCCCACTGCCTCCACTTCCTGCTCCAGGCTCAACACACAGGAAATGACTTGGACTGTCTACTTGGACTATAGTTTAAACCACGGATGCTAAACCTCCATCTGTTTAAAAACTACAACTCCCATCATGCCGTGCTGTAGACTGATAGCTTTAGGCTGGCTGGGCATGCTGGGGGTTGTAGTTTTGAAACAGCTGCAGGGCTGCAGGTTGGGCATGCCTGGTTTAGGCCATTTCCTATGTGTCAAGCCCAGGACCGGGAATTTGAAAGCAGTAGAGACAGGAGCAATGTCAGAAGGCCAGTAGAAGAGGATTAGTGAAGACGAGTATTATTTTTTATTTTTAAAGGGCGTCTGTAAACAGGTTTGTACCTATGACACTGGCTGACCTGTTATATGTCCACTTTGCAGCTGAAGACATCCGTGTTGGTCCCATGTTCATATGTGTCCGCATTGCTGTGAAATATGATGTTGTAATATATGTGAATGAGCCTGTAGGAGCAACAGGGGTATTTAGGTTACACCTAGAGGCTCTCTGCACTTTGATTGACAGGGCCAGGCAGTGTAAATGTGATCACACCTGGCTTTACCTCCTAAAGCCAAAGTGGAGAGGGCCCGTCAGTTACTGAGAAAGCAGATATCGACAAGGTCCAACTCCTGGCTGTTGTAGAAATTTCCTTGTGTCCGATGCACATATCCAAGCTTCACTAAAAGTGCACCAAAGTACACCAGCCACAAAGAATTTCTCCTGTGCTTACAAGCACGTGTATCAAGCTCCTTTTGTGTAAGGAAAGGCCGCATTCCACCAGACAAGATGTTCCATGCTTAGAGATCTGGTGCGCACTGTCACCACCCAGACCCTTTTCTTTATTTAAATAGACAAAAAGGGGTGACAATAGGAAGGGGCAGGCCCAACACCTGAGCACTTCCTTCATGTACAGTACAATCATAGAGGAAGTGATGACACACAAGAAGTAACCACCACATGTCTCCAATTACCACTGGAGTGAACCTTAGTTCACTAGGATTCTCATGTGTGCTTATGTACAGGAATTGCGCCATTATCTCCAGCAGTTGATCTGGACCCCTGACGAAGCCGGACGTTGCCGGCGATACGCGTGGGGCTCTTTTTTGTCGGCGGTTGTCCACATGGGGGTACCTGGCACAGACTTTGACTGATTGTTTTCATTTATACTCGTGTTGTTAGGTATGGTTCCTTGCATCATGCTGTTATACGGATTCAGTATATATATGTGTTCACGCTGTTGCCAGTACATTGTACTTTGATGCTATTTTTATTGTATTGTGCCCTGGACTTCGCCGTTGTACAGGGTTATCTTACCCGCACCTGTCCAACATTGTATACAATTTTTAATGTTTTTTGTGTGTCTTCCTTTGTGTTTCTACTAATAAATTGAATTTTATAGATATATGATTGGATGTGCATTTAAGTGATTGTCTTCTTGGACTCTCTAGTGGTCCTCTTTGTTACATATTATCTCCAGCAGTTGATCAGGCGCACTGGAAACAATAAACGCACGTTTTCTTTTTGTATATTGTTCTCTTAATAAATGCATCCACACCAAGCCAATAAATCTGCTCTTTGGGCGGGGGCCCTAGCTGGCGCACATATATTTCCCAAGAAAACACTGCTCTGCAGCACATCAGTCTCCCCCGGCCTACAGCCCAGTGCATAGCACATAGACTGTTTGCCAGTGGAGACCTCTGCGCCTGGCAGCTGATTGTGCTCTACATCCACAGTAAGATATCCACTCCAATGGTTTACACAGTGAGAGACATGATGACAATACATGACATATTAAAAAACACATCCTAATAAAATTTCAACAACATGGCGACCCTATCGATCAGCTATTTCAGGAAGACACGGCACTTACCGGAGCTCTAGTGAGTACTGTGGACTCCCGGCAGTTTTCCGTGCACAGTGCCATACATTGGATAGCAGCTGTACTTGGTATTGTAGCTTAGCCTCATTGACTTGAATGGGGCTGAGCTGCAACTAGGCCATTAAACAGATACATTGTGACGTCACTGGCCTAGGAAAAGGGCTAAGCTCTCACAGAGCGATGTGACCTCTTCTAACATCTGATTGGTGGGGGTACTGGGGGTTGTACACCCACCAATCTGATACTTATGACCTACCCTTTAATCTTTAGGAGTACTACAGACTAGACTATAGAGAAGCATGACAGGCTAAGAATAGCCTGTCCATTGGTTTTATAAATGTCACAAGAATTAGAACTATGTAGAGAGCTAGGGCAAATCATTACTTTTAGCTATGAGGGTGACAGACTTGTATAAGTAGGTTTTTACACATCATGGGTTAACATTACCCAATCTGAGGAGCAGTCATCTACCCCTATGACAGGAATCACATATTGTACGGTGGAGCTAATGCGTCTCTGGGACATCACAGATGTGGAAAGATTGATTTGAAGAACAGTTCTTCAGCCGTGTTCATTCTATTATATCAGAAATTTCATTTTCACCAGTTATCAGAGGATGATACAGGAATCAATATCTACCTTATAGCTTTTTTTTTATCGTTTTCCATTATAAAATTGCAGTGACTTTACCAAAAAGTACAAACCAAGAAGACATTTGGTTGCTGCTTGAAATTTTTGCCTATTTTCAGACTTAAATGGTTACTAACTTTTCACACAACTTTGCATAGGTCAATAGTACAAGTGACCACAAGAAAAGTTGTAATATATTTTATCAGTGAGAAATGTCTAGTTCTCTTATTATCAGCTGTCTCCAGCCTTCTCCTCTGCTAATTGCTTTTCACTTTTAATAATGTCTTTTTCCCGTCCAGGAAGGATCATCTCTGTAGAAGGATGATATTACACATGTAAATGCAAGCGTATGGAGAGGGGAGGAGTGAGCAGGAGCTTAAGAGACACACATAGACAAGCAGACTGCACAGCTACATAGGAAGGTTATAACTCAGCACACGTGCTTCATTCACAAGCACACAGGTCAGTATGTCTCTGTAATGAATGCCCTCCATTATCCTGGGGCTGCTGCTGATTGACTGTGCAACAGTTAGGAAGGAGATTCTCCTCTACTTTCTCTGTGCAGTGAATAGTAGCTGGTTTCTACCTATCACGTCTGAGAAACCAGATATTGAGCAAGCAGAGAGGAAAACTGTTTAAATAATTACAGATACAAGTGATATAATGGCCCGAAATAGTGTTATTCTTCATGTACACACTTTAATATTGATTAATGTAAAGTTTGTTCAAAGCTGTAACTCTTTCATTCCAGGTGAATTTTTAATGACTATAGTTTTTTGTGTCATGTATTTCTTAGCATTTTTTTTCCCTCTGCACCCATCATTTCTCATTCAGTTCTTTCTGAGCTTAGCTCTAGAAAGAGTGAGAACTACTATACCTGCCATGCTAATCCCCATACTTAGGAGCACCCTGACCCTCAACCCATGATTTACACCTACTTCTAAGCAAAGCCTTCTGATCGTTGTACTGGGTGAGGTTCTCATATTCACCCACCCTTAGTTAATGTCTATAATCATCTGTTTCTAGCAGCCTATCTACAAATTCCTGCAAGAGGGTGTCTCATCTGTGGTGCACAAGCCATCTGGATATGATATTTTTGCTGCCCTGTTATTTTTATATTCTATTACTACATAATTGTTTATGCCTGTGCCTTTTTATTATATATGGTCCTTTAGAGATACTTGTGGTGCTTGTACCAAAGAGGTTGTTGGTCTGTGAATCACCATGTTATGAGGCTTGGAGGTTAATATAGGCAGAATCTGCATCATTTAATGAATATTCTCTAGGGGTAAGACTGCTGAAATTATTATTGATCAGTCCTAATGCAGCAAGTCCTGTGTGTGTGTGGGATGGTGGGGTTGGGGGGTGGGTGGGTATTGAGAAACGGAGACCCACCAGGGAACAGACAGGCCTAGTATCAGTCCAAGCAAAACTGAAGTATCTAAAAGAAGGCCTTAGCGATCTTGCCTGGAGGGAAGAGATAGCTGGGCAGTTCATGTGCTAGATTCAGGCATGAAATTTGACACAGTTGAAGTGCTGTGCTAGAGGGTCATGTGAGAGACATCCCAGGAGAGAGTGGATACTGGATGATTGGTTGGTGATCCATCGTCAAGTCTGTAAAGGAAAGGAGTTGTGGTTGCCAGGTGCCGTAATGGTGATGTGAGATGAAGGGGGCCAGACCCTGAGCCAGAAGCAAGGTTTGTTTCCCCCCATATTAACAGCGTGAAAGCACCCAGTCTTAAGTGAGTCAGCCGAAGAGCAGACAGTATTTAAACACCGTACAGTATGTGATATGGCCTGCAATGTTGATTTATAAGAACTGCGCACAGCTATGAGAGCCGCCAAGCTTGTGAGCCTCCCTCAGTGAAAGAATAAACTTGTTTGTTGAGTGCAGTCAGAGGTTGTCTGTGACATTCTTGCTGAACATGTCAGTCCCGAACACCTATAGTAGCATTATGGTCCATTACATTCCAACAATCCTTCAGATACAGACAGACACAGCAATAGAAAACATTATTTAAACATAATATATCATACTAAAAAGACCAAGCAGTAATGTTCTTATTAAAATACTGATGTGAGATAGTCTAACAGTTCTTTTACACAGGTGAGATGGGACTGATGGGATAGAAGTAAACTGTCTAGCAAATTGTTCATCTACTGCCAGGAATAGCTAGCAAACTTGCCATGCAAAACATCTATAAATTACAGGGACCCTGCCTACAGAAGAATAGCTTATCTTACTAATGAACTAAGTGACCCTGAGAGGTCACTGTGCGGGTAGTTGCTAGCAGGTAAGGCAGACAGGTCAAGTGCTAGTACTTGAAGGGTCAAAATACAGAGTGGTCAAATGTCAAAGCCACAAAGGAACAACAGAAACAAGCCAAGTCACAACCAAGAGTGATGAAGACTCAGAGACACAAAGGCAGAAAAATGGTCACTAAACTATCCAAGGTCAAACACAGTAGCAAGCAAAGAGTAGTCCAGTAAACAAGCCAGGTAAAAAAAAAACACAAGAATACTCACAAAATACAAAGAGAAAACTAGCACACAAAGGAACTAGGCTGGAAGTATAGTAACTGGCATTGAGCAATATCACAGCAAAATTTATTTAGAGTAAAAAAGCCAAGCCTCCTTCTGGCTTTCTGCTCCATGTCAGTAACAACAACAAGTGAACGCATCACAACTCTTAGTCTACACCCTCTCCTACCTCTTTGCCTGGCTTCTGGAGCAGAGAATGTTATAACAGGTAGATAACATATAATATTTAAAAAAAACGCTGATAAAGTAGTTCATTTGGCACTCATTAAAAAGTGTTTTTATACTGCATAATTGTCAGGTAAACTAGCTGCACAAACAAGAAGAAGAAGATAATTTGTTGGACCAGAATACACAAGGAATGGATACAAGGCCAGTGGAAATTGGTATTTTGGTCTGATGAGTCAAAAATTGAGATTTTTGGTTTCAACTGCAATGCTTTTGTGATGAGTGGAGGGTTTCTACATGTGGTGGCTCCACCGCGAAGCATGGAGGAGGAGGTACGATGGTGTGGGAGTGCTCTGCAGGTGACACTGTTGGCGATTTATTCAAAATTTAAGGCACCCTTACTCAACATGGCTACCGCAACATTCTGCTGTGACATCCCATCATAGGCACTTAGTGGGACCATCATTTGTTTTTCAACAGAACAATGACCCTTCAGATACCTCCATGCTACACAAGGGCTATTTGGCCCAGAAGGAGAGTGAAGGAATGCTGTTTCAGATGACATGGCCTCCATAATCACCTGACCTTAACCCAACTGAGTTAGTTTGGGCAGAGCTGGACCGCAGAGTGAAGGAAAAGCAGACAACAAGTGCTTAGCATCTCTGGGAACTCCTTCAAGACTGTTGAAAAACCATTCCAGGAGACCACCTCATGAAGCTGATTTAGAGAATGCTAAGAGTATATAAAGCTGTCATCAAAGCAAAAGGAGGTTCCTTTGAAGAACCTAAAATATAAAACAAAAAAACAAAACTATGAAACTGGCTGATCTGTAGAGATGGCCCGAACTATCTGCCGGCGAACAGTTCCCGGCGAACATAGCTTGTTCGCGTTCGCCGCAGCGGACGAACACATGCGATGTTCGGTCCGCCCCCTATACATCATCATTGAGCAAACTTTGACCCTGTACCTTACAGTCAGCAGACACATTCCAGCCAATCAGCAGCATACCCTCCCTCCTAGACCCTCCCATCTCCTGAACAGCATCCATTTTAGATTCATTCGGAATTTGCAGTCTTAGTGAGAGGAGGGAGAGTGTAGTTGCTGCTGATTTAATAGGGAAATCGATAGCTAGGCTAGTGAATTCAGTGTCCACTCCAGTCCTGAAAGACTCATCTGATCTCTGCTGTAAGGACAGCGTCCTGACAGCACCTCAAAAAGCCCTTTTTAGGGCTGCAACATTAGTCTGCTTTTTTTTCCTTTATATACATATTGCAGTTGCCTGGCCTGCCTGTGTGTGAGGAGCTGCAGGCCCACAGACTGTAGTGTGCCCACTGCCAGTGCCCACCCCTGTCATCCCATGTGGCACAGGACTTTGCATCAAAAAAAGGCATTTCATTTTTACACCTTAATCTAAGGTTAGTTGCCTGCCAGTGTGTGTCAGGCTGACTTCCACTGACTGTAGTGTGCCCACTGCCAGTGCCCACCACTCATACCGGCTGGCACAGGACTTTGCATAAAAAAGGCATTTAATTTTTACACTTTAGTGTAATTTCAGTTGCTTGCCTGCTGCTAGTGTGTGTCAGGCCGACTTCCACTGACTGTAGTGTGCCCACTGCCAGTGCCCACCCCTGTCATCCCGTGTGGCACAGGACTTTGCATCAAAAAAGGCATTTAATTTTTACACTTTAGTGTAATTTCAGTTGCTTGCCTGCTGCTAGTGTGTGTCAGGCCGACTTCCACTGACTGTAGTGTGCCCACTGCCAGTGCCAACCACTGATACCGTGTGGCACAGTAGCTTGCCGATAAATAAGGCATTTAATTTTTAGACAGTAGTCTAAATTCAGTTGCTTGCCTGCTGCCAGTGTGTGTCAGGCCCACTTCCACTGACTGTAGTGTGCCCACTGCCAGTGCCCACCACTGATACCGGGTGGCACAGTAGCTTGCCGATAAATAAGGCATTTAATTTTTACACATTAGTCTAATTTCAGTTGCTTGCCTGCTGCCAGTGTGTGTCAGGCCGACTTCCACTGACTGTAGTGTGCCCACTGCCAGTGCCCACCACTGATACCGGGTGGCACAGTACCTAGCATGCGAAGTACCACTTATCTAAAAAAAAATGACAGGCAGAGGCAGGCCACCCCGCAGGGGCCGTCGTGGTCGTGGTGCTGGGATTTCCACTGTCCCTGGAATAATGCCTAGTGTTCAGAGGCCACGTACCCTGAACCCGAAAAATTCTGAGGACATAGTTGACTGGTTTAGACAGGACACCCAATCTTCAACAGCTTCCGCTAAGAACCTTGACGCACCATCCTCCTCCAGCTCAGCTTCGGTCACCTGCTCTCAAGTTACCACGCTCCCGCCCGCATCCACCACCACCACAGCCACCACAGCCGCTTCACTTGATCCGTCAGAGGAGTTATTTACACATCAGTTGGATGCAATTAGTGATGCATAACCATTATTGCCAGATGATGTAGATTACAGGGATATGTCTCAGTCAGGCAGGATTACACACATGGACGTACAGTGTGATGATGATGATGATGATGATGTTGTACCCGCTGCTGCTTCCTTTGCTGAGGTGTCAGATACAAGTGAAGCGGTTGATGATGACGATGTGTCCACGGATGCCACGTGGGTGCCTGCTCGAAGAGAAGAAGAGGGGGAAAGTTCAGAAGGGGAGACAGAGAGAATGAGGAGACGAGTTGGAAGCAGGGGGAGGTCGTCGCAAGGAGTTAGTGGCACAGTCAGACAGCATGTATCGGCACCTGGGGTCAGCCAGACAGCACGCCAGTCAACGCATGCTGTTGCCACCACCAGAATGCCGTCATTGCAAAGCTCAGCAGTGTGGCATTTTTTTTGTGTGTCTGCCTCTGATAACAGCAATGCCATTTGCAACCTGTGCCAAAAGAAACTGAGTCATGGGAAGTCCAACACCCACCTCGGTACAACTGCTTTGCGAAGGCACATGTTCTCACATCACAAACGCCTATGGGATCAACACATGAGTACAAGCAGCACACAAACTCAAAGCAACCATGCTCCTCCTGGTCCAGCATCTTCAGCCACGTCAACCACTGCTGTCCTCCCTGCCCCCTCTCAACCAACCGCCACTCCATCTCTCACCTTCAGCAGTTCCTGCTCATCTGCCCACAGTCAGGTGTCTGTCAAGGACATGTTTGAGCGTAAAAAGCCAATGTCACAGAATCACCCCCTTGCCCGGCGACTGACAGCTGGCTTGACGGAACTCTTAGCCCGCCAGCTTTTACCATACCAGCTGGTGGAGTCTGAGGCCTTCAAAAAATTTGTCGCTATTGGGACACCACAGTGGAAGGTACCCGGACAAAAAATTTTTTCACAAAAGGCAATCCCTGATATGGGATGTAACAGGGATTATACTGATGAGAATAGTACTACAGAAAATACCACTCATATCGGGTGTGACAGTAAATTGCACGGCGCAGACGCAGTGACCGTGGATTAAAACAGAGTGGAGGGAGCCAGCGTTTTTTTAACCATCTCCCCGTTAGAAAAATCAATTCAATAAATGGCCCCCAGATTGGGGACGTTAGAGGGATTAAACTGATGAGAATAGTACTACAGAAAATACCACTCATATTGGGTGTGACAGTAAATTGCACGGCGCAGACGCAGTGACCGTGGATAAAAACAAAGGGGAGGGACCCAGCGTTTTTTTAACCATCTCCTCGTTCGAAAAATCTATTCAATTGACCTTTCGGGGACCCTTGGTGTTCTACGTGGCTGGGTGGAGGAAGAAACCTTCAATGACATCACCGGGACATGGCTAGCTTGGTATCCAACCTTGTGCAAATGGGGAGTTTGCGGTTGTGCAAATGAACTGTTTGCAGTTGTTTGCGGTGCATTAAAACGGGAGTTTGGTCTGTCAATGTCTGTAAAGTGGGCGCAACCCTTACACTACCTGATCGATACAACATCATACCTGATCGTATACACACACTGGATGTTTTAAAGCATGTTATTCCAAACAATTTAGGAATGTTAGTTGATTTATGCCCTTTATGGATTAAAACCCGACTCTGCGTCCACTACGTAATTTTCTATGGGAGTTTTGCCATAGATCCCCCTCCGGCATGCCACAGTCCAGGTGTTAGACCCCTTGAAACAACTTTCCCATCACTATTGTGGCCAGAAAGAGTTCCTGTGGGTTTTAAAATTCGCCTGCCAATTGAAGTCTATGGCGGTTCGCCCGGTTCGCCCGTTCGCGAACATTTGCAGAAGTTCGCGTTCGCTGTTCGCGAACGGAAAGTTTTATGTTCGCGACATCACTACTGATCTGTGGCAGGTGCGCTTTGCCGCTGAAGGCATCTGTGTTGGTCCCATGTTCATAAGTGCCTGCATTGCTGATAAAAATCATGTTTTATTTTATACAAATGACCAGGCAGTGAAAACGTCATCACGTTTGGCCCTGTCAATCAAAGTGGAGAGGGAGTGGCAGTTGCAGAGAGAGCAGAGACCCTAGTTGTAATGGCCAACTGGAGAGCCATAGGTTGGGGAACATTGAGCTAGGATAACAAATATTTGTGATTGTCCTTATATGACACATACAAATCAAAGAGGCGATTCACACATCTTTTTTTATTGACCTATGTGCCCTATCCACTGCAGCACTTAATCTTGTCCATTTTTTGCAGATGAGTCTAACCCTTTCTATTGATGAGAGGGGAAAAAAACTGAGTGCACATGGAAGGGCAATATGAGTGTTGTGCATTAGAACACAGGACAGACTATACAGAAACATGAAAAAAACTTTTATTTGACATTTGAATAATTAAAATTTATCTTGTAATCTTTTGTATGAGGATCACTTCCAGCCCTTATTTCCTGACCTTGCTCTACTATTCATAGTTATACTGTATATTGATCTTATTCCAGGACCATTTAGCCTATAGGATGGCACCGGGCCATACTAAATTTATTGTACTGAAGCTAGAGAAGAATTTCATTTCCAAGTAAAAAATCCATGTCCTAATGCAGATCGGATATTGGTCAAACAGCAGAAATGGAAATGTGTTCCATTATTACATTGTAGTCAGAAATGAAAATGGTCAGAAGAGCATTATATTAATGTAATTCTTCAGTAATCTAATCCTTAATTCTGCAGATAGGAGAGCCTGCAGCTGGACATCGGCATTAGGCTTTATGGATCCTGCCTAAAGCCTTTATTAAAATATCTCTATATCTTTACAGAATGCGTGCTTCCTAGGTATCAGATAACGTGTAAGATGCTCCCATGTTTTATGAACGAACGATATGTGAGCCAGAGAAGAATATATGGGGAATCATAATCCAGACTGTACACTAAAGGTAGGTTTAACAAATCCAGCAGGCTGTTGTGGCAGAGAAGAGCCCGACGGATTTCCCCAGATCCGGCCTAGCCGGATACTGCCATTCGCCGCTGGACCCCACTTTGCGGCATATGTGTCAGTTTTCAGCCAAACACAAAAAGGTTTGAAGCCAGAAAGCATCCAGATCCCCATTGGATCCCATTATAGTCAATAGGGTCCAGCACAAATGACACAAAAAAATAAAAATAAAAAAATATATTTTTGGGGGGCCAGGGTAGCGCTTGGAAGTCTTGGTCATGTCCTTCTAATCAGTGTCGGACGTTTCTAGCGGTATGACATGTCGCATTATCTTGCTGGAAGATCCCATCCGCCTCAGGGAATACAATCAGCATGTATGGATGTACGTGATCTGCAAAGATGAATTCATACCCTAATCTGTTGAGAGTGCCTTCCACGTGGATGAATGGGCCTAAAGAATGCCACAAAAATATTCCCGAGACCCTAACGCTGCCGCCACCAGCTTGTGTTCTTCCAGCAATGGTTGCAGGGTGTTTGTTCTCTAATGTTTCACACCTGAAACACCAATGTCTATTCATTCAATGAAGCAGAAAACATGACTAATTGGAGAAGGCAACCCTTTGCCAATCAGCAGAGGTCAAATTCCGATACTGCAGTGAAAATTGAAGCCTTTTGTGTAAATGCAACTTCATTAGCAGAGGTGTAGTAAGCATTTGTGTGTTTCTGAGCCCCATATCCAGTAGGGTTCGCTGAACTGTTGCTTTACTGTCCTCATACACGTTAGCACGGACAGAACAGTTGCTTTAGATGTTCTTTTAGAAGCATAGCCAACGCTATGCGTTCATAGTCGGCTTTTAGCCTTCATTGCTGACTTTCATCCCTCACATCAATGGCTTGTGATGCTCCACAGTTTCCACTATACTTATTCACAATGGTGCCATTTATCTACTCACGATACACTTTCACCAACGCAGCATGAGAACAATTCACAAACTACGCAGTCTCAGACATGCTGCAATCCTTGGCCGGAAAGCCAATAATCATCCCTTTCTGAAACTCTGATAAATCGCCCCTTTCACCTATGACAGTGACGAGGGGTGACGAGGGAAATGTGTGCAGACAGCCTATCGTAAGCCAGCTCATAACACGTGACTTCCTACGAAAGTAGGAAGTGGTCATAGTAATGTGGTAATGTGACTCAACTGTGTTTCTATATATATATATATATATATATATATATATTTGTGGTAGGAGCTACGACGTGGTAGCTGATGGTGGGAGGCATGCCTAATACCCGACCTAAACCTAACTGGCTGATGTATGCCCGGAGCCAGCGGTGGGGTAGGCCTGAATAAGTGGGCCACCCAAGAGAAAGGGAAAAGAAAAAAGGGGCAGGGAGGGAGGGGCACGAGACGACCGCCCCCCCCCTGGAAGCTGTGGGAGGATAAATAGGTAAAGGTAGCTCCGCCCACAAATCCAGGCTATAACCAGCCTTGCCTATTTGTGGTATGAGCTACGACGTGGTAGCTGATGGTGGGAGGCATGCCTATCACCCGACCTAAACCTAACTAGCTGATGTGTGCCCGGAGCCAGCGGCGGGGTAGGCCTGAATAAGTGGGCAAAAGAAGGAAACAAACGCATAGTAGGTGCAAAGGTTTATTGAACAAATAATAAACGTCTCATAACGCTAGGGAGCAGAAAGCTCTGGAGATCTCAGTCTGGGGGTTAGGAATGTAACGAGCATAACATGAAGAGCTCCAGCGACCCATTTTCCATATGACATGACCAGGTACCTGATGCCGTGAAGCTGCTGAGGCAGCCCCTATACAGAAGGAGTGCCCTGAAATTGCCCTATGATCATACCCCATTCCAGCAGCCAAGGTGCGGATATGAGAGATGAATTGTACCGCCAACAGGAGCCTCCCTTCATGTGGGAGGAGCGGTGAATCGGGGGCGTGATCGTGGAGCAGCAACAACAAATCCCCAAGGACCTTGACTGGGCACCAAGCGTTACCGGTGGGAAAGAACCTGACTTCAACTGGAGGGCCCACCTGACTGGTTTTTGTGGAAGGGATCAGGAGTGTGATGTGATTGTGATGCTGTACGAGATGATGCTTGCGGAGTGTCGCCCGGCCAACCGAACTACATGTAAACTCCCCAGGCCTGAGGAAGCCGTAAAACCCCAGATACATGGCTGCTTTGATGACAGTGCTGGCTAGTTGCCCAAAAGGGAACCCATCTAGTGCCATGGAGAGTTTGCGGAACATTTCACCGGTGACAGGCTGCCTACGTACCTGAGGGCCTACCCCCGTCTTTTGGATACCCCTGAGAGTTGATCTGATGGCCTGGTTTGAAAGTATGGACTTGCAACACTGGTCGTTGAGCATGCGGTGATGCTGAATCCCCGCCAGATACAATTTGATTGTATTAAAAGAAAGGTGTAGGCTGGTATGACAATGAGCAATAAACGCCATAACATACGTGACATAATCTAATTCCCCTTGCGAATGAGACTGCTTGAAGCGCTGAAAGACCCTGAGTCCTGACTGGTAATTCCTAGCCGTATTTGCTGCTAGTGAACCCTGAACCAGCTTCTTTGCAGAATTCACCAGAGCCCCTAATCCATCGTGAGGGAGCTGAGTGGAGGGGTCGGGGTGCCAACCGGGTCTGCGTCTGGCAGTTCCTGAAAAAAGATGTCGAGATTGAAGCGGGACAGAGCATCGGCAGCAACATTCCTGATTCCCTCGATATGGGAAGCCGAAATGTGAAAGCTATGTTTCAGTGACAAACAAACTAGCCTGCGTAACAAGGACATGATCTTATGTGATTTGGCCCTCCCTTTGCTGATTATCTCCACCAGGACCTCGCTATCGGTGACAAAAACGACTGATCTATTGGCCCAGAGGGGGCCCCATGTCTGTGCCGCAGCCACCACCGGGTAGAGCTCTAGCAGCGGGGAGGACTTGAGTGAGTCCCTATCAGAAGTGAATTCCAACGGCCACCTACCCGCTAGCCAGTGCGGATGGTAAATGGCAACGAACCCGTGAGAAGCTGCTGCATCGGAGAACACGGTTGGCGAGTCAACACTGGGGGAAGGAACGAACAGGGAAATGCCGCTCCAATCCGAAAGGAAGGAATGCCACATGAGAAGATCGGCAATGGCGTGCGAATCAAGGTGGATGGTGGAATCCTGCTCCTGGGCTGATGGTAAAACACTGAGGAGCCTAGACACAATAGATCTACCTTGAGGCATGATCCTAACCGCGAAGTTCAAGGACCCCAAAAGTGACTGCAATTCCAGTTTCGAAAGTGATCTGGAACGGACCGCTGAGGAAACTGCTTCTTTGATTTTAGACAACTTGGGTTGCGGAAGGCTAGCTTCCATGCGAACCGTGTCCAAGACGATGCCCAGGAAGGTAACCTTAGTGCTCGGCCCCTCGGTCTTGGCAGTGGCAACTGGGACCTCCAAACTGGCGAACAGCTGGAGCAGGACAGACAGACCTGTGGGGGCGCTGCGAGGACTCTCCACGATCAGGAAATCGTCTAGGTAGTGGATGACCCTGTCCAGCCCCCCATGATGTACCAGAATCCAGTGCAAAGCAATCGCAAAGCGGTCAAACAACCAAGGGCTGCTCTTCGAGCCGAATGTGAGTCGGTTGGCAACATAGTAACGATGGGCCCAATGGATACCATAATATTTCCATAACTGAGGAGCGATAGGCAGCAGCTTGAAGGCATCTGCGATGTCGGCTTTGGACAGCCAAGCCCCTTTCCCCAAGGACAGGATGTAACCGATAGCCTCGTCAATGGATGAATAACTCATAGCAAACTCTTCGGACGGAATGAGTGAATTTAAGCTGGGAATACTGGACACATGAGGAGCAGACAGGTCATAAATTAGACATTTTTTATTTGAATGCTGCTTGGCCACCAGACCAATGGGGTTGATCCTCCAAATGCCAAAGGGGATACTATCAAAAGGGCCTAACAGAAAACCCTTCTGCACCTCAGCCTGCAAGAGTGAGCCTACCGCCTCCGGGTCTTGAATAGCCGACAATAAATTCCTGCCTTCCCAAGGGACTTGGGGAGGGCGATAAGCCCGGTGTGAAAACCCCCCTCGAACCCCGAGAGTAGGAACTGCACCAACCACCGATCGGGATGACTCTGGAGAATAGCAGCCAGGAGCTCAACATTAATGTCAGCTAGTCATAAAGCCTTACTCTGCTTTTTGGGGCAACTGGAACGGGGATGGGCCCTGAAGCAAATGGAACAGACGTGTAACGCCCTGCAACTACTAAAACCGCAACCTCCGAAGTTGAAGTTATTACAGACCTGGCTTTGACCCAAATAAACAATGGGCCTGCCCAACTTGTCCACTGATGGCTGGTGCCTCGTCGACCCAGCAGGAGCAGGGAGGGAACGATCCTGACCCATGGTTGACAAATTGGGGCACCAGTCCGCCGTGTGCAATATGGACTGGCACGCTGTGCATGTGGGGGCTCTGAGGCGAGCGAAGTGCCGGCAAAAGAGTTCCATGACCATGCTCGCCCAGTTCATCACGAACTGGAACTGGGCGAGAGACGCAGCAGCCTTGGCCGAAAATGACCGTCGATAGTCATAGAAGTTGGATCCGCCATATTTATAACCTAAGTCAGTGACCCGGTACAAATAAGTGTCCAACTCCTCGCGTCTGTGAGGTTGAGCCGAACATACAACGTCTCGGTAGAGGCTGAACGCCAACACAAACTCTGGGATTGACAGTTTTCTATTTAGGCGAGCGTCCTTCGCCCTCAGAACAACTGCCACCTCACCACAATTAATAACCTTATTTTCGGCAACGTCTTGGGAGGCAATAAGAATGGATGCCAGATTCACATCCTTTCCTGCAAGTATGTCTTTTTTCAGGGCGTCAGGAATGAAGTGTGAGGGAGCTACTGTGGGGCAAGCACCAGGATTACCTGCCGGGGCCTCCTGAGAGGTGGAGGGGACAACCGGAGGGTACGCGGCCTGGGAGGTTGCCGGGGTCCGAGCCTCGAGCTCAACCACCCTGGACTGAATTTCCGCCATTGAACCAGCTAAACTGCCGATAGAGGATTGTAGCTGTTCTAACGACGCTTTAATGGAGGAGAGGGATGGCTGTTCGCTGGAACCCCCTAACTCCGTCATCAGCAGGCGGTACAGCTCCGCTTTCCTAGCTGACGCGGGGTGATGGATGCCCCTCCGGTTTAGCTCCGCAATGAGCTTCGGGATGGTCCAGCTCCTGAGGGACAGATTACTAGCGTGACCTGAGACGGACGACCCGGGGCCAGACATATTATCCTCAATATCAGAAGCATGAGACATCGTCCACCTAGGAAAAAACACAAACTTACATACAGCTCCCCTGTTTTTTTTTGTTTTTTTTTTAAAGACGACTGCGGAAGAGCGACCGGACGAGGTGGTGAGAGATCTAAGAGGTGTGCAGGACAGTGAAATACTATCCTACCCGAGACAACTGCTGACCTGTCAAGTCCCGCTGGTAAATTAGGACCTGCGTTTTATGAAGTAACGAACTGAACAATGAGCTAAGCAGATGCGCGAAACCGTCAGAACCTGGAAGAAACAAGACACGACTTGCAAACTAAGATGAGGAAGCGCCGGGAGATCAGGGCGATGTGACAACGTGACCAAATTGATGAGATGGAAGAAAAGATGTGCCAGGCAGACCAGCACGTGAATCGACCACCCGAACGGTGTGCGGAGTTGTGGAAACCCCTGAGTGACCTGGCGCCTAAGGGACCTGAAAAAAGGCGAGCGCTACCCCGTGCGGAGGGTGACGAAGGCGCAGAAGGCTGAGAAAGTGAAGAGAACCTGCCCCCCACCCTGGACAGGACCCAGAACTGGACCCGCGGGGTGGAAGAAGTGCATGGACGGACGGCTGCAGCGCCAAGGGAGGAGGTGCTGATAGCCCGAGTGAGGTGAAGGAAGGCCTAGCTGAAGAAAGAGAGAACGTGGCGCGAGATTGTGACGAATGGTGAACAGACAACGAGGGCTCAGACAGGATGACAACGGCCTGACCAGCCAAGGGGCCTAAGGAAAATAGGTGAACCCGATACCATCCAGGACCTGATGACGCCAGGGGCGAGCCCTAAGCGGTTCAAGCCCAGCAAGGCATATGGACCTGGGAGAGTGGCGCATGAGCCGATGAGGCTCGGAAAACCCGAAGGTAAAGGTATGTCCTCCTGACATGCACCTGGTCCTGAAAAAACAAGTGTGGAGACGTGACCATGGGAAGACCCTGGGCGAACCAGCACGTGCGTGACCCTGAGAGATTCGTGTATAGTGCAGGCCCAAGACCCCGGGCGATCCGGGCGTACCCTGCGAGCCCGAGCAATTCAGGCATTGTGCAAAGAAGCATACGAAACTAAACGACCCGGGTGCTACGTGGGAAAAACGCCAGAACCTGAATGATTCAGGCCCTACCCATGAACCCGAGCGATTCAGTTATTTATGAAGAAAGCCCGTGAACCCAAGCGATTTGGGTACCACACAAAGGGATGGGAGAACCTGAGAGATTCAGGCACTATACATGATCCTGAGCGATTCAGGCACTATACATGACCCTGAGCGATTCAGGCACTATACATGATCCTGAGCGATTCAGGCACTATACATGATCCTGAGCGATTCAGGCACTATACATGATCCTGAGCGATTCAGGCACTATACATGGTCCTGAGCGATTCAGGCACTATACATGACCCTGAGCGATTCAGGCACTATACATGACCCTGAGCGATTCAGGCACTATACATGACCCTGAGCGATTCAGGCACTATACATGACCCTGAGCGATTCAGGCACTATACATGACCCTGAGCGATTCAGGCACTATACCAAGCAACGGAGGACCCTGAGCGATTCAGGCATATATATCATTATCTAACAATTGTTGATAATTGTTGATAATGATATATACCGAAACCAGTGAAAGGTCCTCTTTACTTCCAAGCCGGATGGAGAAGCTGTCCTTCTCCAGCTTCAGGGACAGACGCCCTCTAAGCTGAGCCACTGTGCGCTGCATCCCGGCCAGTCGCTCCTGAAGCAGCCCCCTCTCCCTGCTCTCAGTGGTTTTCTCATGCTCGGATCGTCTGTTTAATTTTTATTTGGTGTGCGTTGGAAGAGGGGTAGTCTTATACGGCGAGTATAGCCCAAACCCCATATTTTAGCAGGTAAAGTAGGGGGTTGTCTTATATGCCCAGTCGTCTTATACGCCGGAAAATACAGTATTTCTCCTTCATACAGCTCTGATATCATAAGGCTGAGATATACATTCTATATATGTACTTCACCAAAGCTAACAAAATGCATTTTGGGTATGACTGCTCGTGTTAATATAGAAAACACTGATTCATCGTCCTGTAGAACCCAAAAAGTTGTTAATAATTACTTTAAAAAATAATAGCAATTTTAAAAAGTTATTTTCTAGTCCAAAGGACAGAACCGATCCCATCCCCTTGGCCTGAAACCTGTTAATTTGTCACTGGGGAGATAGACAAACACTTTCTCTAACCACCAGTTAGAAATGTTATTCCCAGTGAAAGAAACAGCATTCCTGGGTGTCAACAACTAGATTGGGAGCAGCAGATCCTGCACCAACTGTCCTCAGCCTACTCTTTCATATATGTCCATGTAGTGGCCAACTGATTTCTGTTCTTGTAATGACCTGTCTGATTGTGGCTAGAGTTAGAGCTAAGACTAAGTAGATGCTCCTTGTCTGAGACCTGAAAAAAAACTGGAACACCTGGTCTGGTCACCCTGTCCCCTAAAGCGTAGTTCCCATTTCTGCCCTCTCCACACTGTTTGGATGTGTGACATGTCATCTACATGTATGTCACTGCTGCCAGGCAACCAGTGCCCTCAGTGGTGACAGTGGCCACAGGCCATGCCTGCACATGTCACTGTTGAGTCCAGTGTTTGGCAGGGGTGACATACGTGCACGTCACACTTCCATCATAGGAGCATAAAAAGGGAATTCAAGCCATGAGGGAACCTTCACATAATGGAAACCAACCATGGCAGATAGACCCCAATATAAGTTGGTGTCTGTCATTATACCATGAAAAACCAGAATGGTCTGCTGCGTTGCTGTTTCCAGCAAATATGGAGGAATCTGTAGCAGTGTCTCTAAGACAGAAGTGAGTAGAGCGTTCTACGGTGAGAAGGGCATACAGACAGATTAGAACATGCCGTGCTTACATGAAAAACTGATGAGGCTCCTGGGAAATGACTGCAACTTCCACACATTATCTAATTTGCTATTACACTCTCTTTTTTAATACAAGATCTTTTTGGATCTAATTTCTCAAAGTGACCACATTATAGGTTTCTGGTGGGATTTGTTGTTCCGAGGTACAGAATTATGACCATATTTGAAGAGAGTGTAAGAACAAGAAAAACCTTTAGAAAACTATGATTTTATATTGAGCGAGTCTCCACTTTGAAACCATAGCGATCACTGAGCCACAGTCTGTAGATACCATTCATAAACAAGCCTGATGGAATAACTGGCTGCTATTGATGTGACTGAAGCGCGTAGGGTTTAATCAATGTATGTCATTTATAAGACTGATGGGATTTAAGTGATGGGGAAGCATACTCAGACACTGCGTGCTTGTTAGTCTCATACATTAGAGTCTGCAGGTGGTGGATTTGTCCGATAATTGATTGTTACTTGGATGTCTAGGAGACTGATCAGAATTATTTGATCATCCGCGCTAACAGTCAAGGTTTATTATCCTGATTCCTGGGTTTCTTAGCTTTGTGTACACAATGGGTGGAATTTCATTCAATTTGCACCAGAAAACTGGTGTAAAAAAGACGCATTTTTGGTGCATGGCGTGTTTGCCCAAAAAATCTGTGACTTTTTAAATTTTTATGCCATTCTTACCACTTTTGAAAAGCTGGTAGAAGGGTCAGCATGGTTAGCTTTGTTATTTAGGTGCCTTCCAAACTCCCCAAGAAGGTGCCATCTTATTCCAGTAGGGCAGTGGAATATGTGCCAAATGTATTGAACACAGTTCAACAGTTGGTAAATTTGGTGCCAATTATGCCAACGCTGGCTCAAAGCAAAATTCCTCCAAGATGTCACTTTATCAAGCACATAAACGAATTAAAAGTAAAGCAGTAATGATGCCATAAGGTATCTCACTTCTTAAATTATAGTGGCGTAAAATGGGAATCGGCTATGCCATCATGTAGCACGTTAGAGGCAGCGTGTAAGGTGGCATTCCCTATTAAGGCTCCATTCACACGTCCGCAAAATGGGTCCACATCCATTCCGGAATTTAGCTCAACGGACCCATTCATTTCCAATGGGGACGGAAAAGATGCGGACAGCACACTATGTGCTGTCAGCATTTCCGGATTCGCACTTCCGTTTCTGCAAAAAAATAGAACATGTCCTATTCTTGTCCACAATTACGGACAAGATTAGGCATTCTCTATTATAGTGCCGGCGATGTGCGGTCCGCAAATTGCGGAACGCACATTGCCGGTGTCCGTGTTTTGCCGATCCGCAATTTGCGGATACGCCAAACACTTACGGACGTGTGAATGGACCCTTATGCCATAAATGCACCGCACCAGGGACTGATAATATTAATTGGCCACTTTAGGTGCAAATGAGGTATGTCATAGACACTGCTAGATCGGGGTCTGTTCGGGCTCCTGGGTGCCACCTATGTTATAGAATGAAGAAAAGGGGCAACAGCTTATAAAAAGCAGGAGGGTAGGTGAAAGATGAAAAAAATTACAGCTATAATACTATATGTTGAAAGATAGCAACTAGTAGCACTATCACAATAGACTTCCACCATGCACTGCCCAAATAATACCATCCTACAGTGCCCAATGAATATTCTTCCTGATAGAGACCCATAGCATTTTCACCGTTTACCCTCTCTGTAATCTGTCTTGGAATATATAAGATCGGACAGCTCTCCTGACATGACATGTGATAGGGACATTAGATAGGGCAAGAGATAGGGCAAATCAATACTTACATCCTACCAAGAATAAAGTCTTCAATGCAGTGCCCACTAATGTATGTGTGTGACAGAGTTTATACCTCTTGGGCCCTCCTGCAGTGTGCAGCACGCATGCCTCTGAGATAACCACTTCTCAAAAATGGGGCCTCAGCACAATGGCTATGATCTAACTAGCCCTAACCCACTACATTACAAGGAAGAATATTAAAGATAATATAAAAGAGAGAAATAAAGGGGACAGAACCAATCAGTACTTCAAAATACCCTTACAGCAAATGGCCATAGTGACAGCCCAGCGATGCAGCCCCTTTGAACATCTGATCAGCAGTGTATCTGGAGTAAGACCCTGACAAATGTAATATGGATGGCCTATCCTAAGGATAGTTCGTGAATATTTAAAGGGGTTAGGCTATGATTGATGTAAAAAATGAAAAGCGGACATCACATTACTATCTCTTTCTAACAAAGTTAGAACCAGCCCTGCACCTTACATGGATCTCTCCATTTATTGCTCAAGTTTCTCAACTAGAGTGTGTTCAGTGGGGTGAGTCCTTTCTCAGAGGCATGTCCTTTCTGTGGCAGCTCTCTCCCTGTAATGGTACAGCTTCTAACTAAAGATACAGTTGGTGGCAGTTGAGGGATGGAATCGAACATGAATGACCATGCTCATCCAGATCAGTAGGTGGACGTTAACATTAAACACCAGGAGGCAACAGAATAATGAAGTAAAGAGAATGTCACACAACTGTAACATTTTTGTAACAAAAAATAAACTACAAGAGTAACTTTTTTTATGCTGAATTACATCAGAATAGCGTTTAATAATGGCCCAACCCCTTTAATCCCTGGAAAACACCTTCAAAGTATCTAAGGAACAGCAAGGAAGTAATCTAATTTCCACCTATAAATAATAATATTTATATATATAGCGCCACCATATTCCGCAGCACTTTACAAATTCATAGGGTTCATGTACAAAACAAAAGTTACTGGCTAATATACAACTGAAACGCTTGGAGTCAGGGCCCTGCTCGCAAGAGCTTACAATCTATGAGGAATTAGGGTGACACAAAATGTAGTTGATTTTAATAAGTAGGATTCAAGCCATTATTGAACTGACAGGAGCGGTGTCGGCCGATCTGCTTCAGGTTTGGGACTACTAGAGGATCGGGTTTAGGCCAGAGGAGTTGGTGGGGGAGAGGTTTAGTCGGGGAAAAGTCATTTTAGGAGGCTTGATAAGCCTGCAGTAAAAGGGGTGTTTTTAAGGCACGTTTGAAGGTGGAGAAGTTGTGAATTGACATAATATCTGGGGTAGAGTATTCCGGAGAGTAGGTGCAGCTCGAGAAAAGTCTTGAAGACGGGAGTGAGAGGTCTGAATTATGAAGGTTATTAATCTTATGTCACTAACAGAAGGGAGAGCACGAGTAGGATGGCAGAGATGAGGGAAGAGATGTATGGAGGTGCAGCACCGTGGAGAGCTTTGTGGGTGAGGGTCAGAAGTTTGAACTGTATTCTGTGGTGGATGGGCAACCAGTGCAGTGACTGGCACAGACTAGTAGCATCAGTATAGCGGTTGAATAGATAGATAAGCCTGGCTGCAGCATTTAGGACAGACTGAAGGGGGAGAGTTTAGTGAGAGGGAGACCGATTAGTAATGCATTGCACTAGTCAAGACGAGAATGAATCAAGGCAACAACAAGAGTTTTTGCTGTTTCCACCCTGAGAAAAGGGCGGATTCGATATTCTTGAGGTGCAGACGACAAGAGCGTGTAAGTGATTGAACATGGGGAACAAAGGAAAGATCAGAGTCAAATGTGGCCCCAAGACAGCGGGCATGTTGCACAGGAGTTATGATAGTGCTGCATACTGAAATTGAAATATCAAGTTTCGGTGGGTTAGTAGATAGGGGAAAGACAAGAAGTTCTGTTTTTGAGAGGTTCAGTTTTAGATACAGAGAGGACATGATGTTAGAGAAGGCTGCCAGACAATTACTGGTGTTTTGGGGTAAAGCAGGGGTGATGTCAGGGGATGAAGTGTATAGTTGGGTGTCGTCAGCATAGAGATGGTATCAAAAGCCAAATCTACTGATAGTCTGTCCGATGGGGGCTGTATAGAGGGAGAAGAGTAGAGGACTAGGACTGAATCCTGAGGAACCCCAACATCAAGAGGAAGAGGAGAAGAAGCAAAGCCAGTGAATGATACACTAAAGGAGCAGCCAGAGAAATTGTAAGAGAACTGAGAACCAAGCATACGATAACTCAATGCTCTGTGACCTGTATGAAAGTACAAAAACGTCTGTGATTTCTAATATTCTCATAATTGAATTATGCAATGTATGAATAATGAAAAGTATAGTCTGAGAGGATTACAGCGTATGCATGGGCGAGAAAATAATAAGCGCCTGGCAACAAATAAAGATGACTGTGGTTACTGTATAATTGGTATTATTATCACATGCATCACATTTTTTTGGTGACTTGCGCTGAGTACAAGATGGCTGAGTGTACAAGGAAGCATGTACTGTAAGTACCTCCATGTACAGTCTGCGAGGGAATGTAACTCATTGGTACAAGCTCTCAGTATACTAGCTCTCAGTATACAGTATACTAGCTCTCAGTATATCATACACATGCATTGTCTCACTGCTAGTGCAGTGTTGCACTGCTAAAAGGGTTAAAAATGTGTAGTATGCATTGTCTGTATGTAACTCACATGAGGAGTTAACAAGCCTTAGTAACCATAGCTAGGTGGGGCTGTTTCCACCCTCCCTATAGGAAAGAGTGAGTGTAAGTGTCTAGACAGACAATGAAGGGAGCAGAAGAAGAAAATACAACCCTAATAAAGATCCAGCAGGGAGAAACAAAGATGTAGATGTAGAGCAAAAAAAAACTAACAAAAGAGAATATTGCAGAGTATACCAGTGTTGAGAGGAGGTGCGTGCAGAAGTTCTGTGGAGATAAGCTGTTTTATGGACTTTTGTACTCCACATGTCACTTGTCCAGGAGATAAAAGTCTTTTAAAGTTTGGACATACTTTATAGGCAGACTATGGATCTGCTATGAAAAAGGAACAAAACTTATTATTGTCATTGAGAGGAGGCTGTCCCATGATTGCACAGTGAAAGTGAGAAGTGTTGCAGCAAGAAAATGTTAAATACAGTGTTCTACTTACAGTAAATCCATAGTTTATTAGGAAATATAAAAGTCAGTATAAGACATCGTGAAAAATGCACTTCTTCTCATCTCTATGACTAAGACTCTGTAGTGAGTAGAAGTCGTCAGAAGCAAGTGCATTTTTCACAATGTTTCTTTTCTCATCACAATATACACTGCTCATTTCCATAGTTATGACCACCCTGCAATCCATCAGCGGTGGCCGTGGTTATACATCGTGTAATGCATGAAGTACTGTTTTTATCCCTTTTATTTCCAAACTGTTCTTTCTCACTATGTATATGTCTGTATAGTTTATGTTGTATTTTCTGTGATAACCCCATTGTTTTTACTCACTGTCCTTTTTTATATTAAAACTTCACTTCAATAAGAGCCTTCTTGTGTTCTAACGATTCCATGACCTTAGAAGAAACGTTACCTAGATTGATTTAGTAAGTCTACTTTTATTTAATGCTGATATGACGAGTGGTGGCAGCTAGCATTGATCCATTTCGGATGCGGGAGTGCTGACAGAGGGAGGTCTAGTGTTACACTGCAGACTCCCATTCTGAATCAATCTCTGATCCTGACAAACCCCTTTAAGTGTGGGATAGAAAAGAGCAGAGTGAGGAAAATTGCTTCAGAGAAAGATCTTGGCCTGCTAAAGGACATCTGTCAGCAGATTTGTCCCTATGACACTGGCTGACCTGTTATATGTGCACTTAGCAGCTCAAGACATCTGTGTTGGTCCCATGTTCATATGTGCCCGCATTGCTGAGAAAAATGATGTTTTAATACGTGCAAATTAACCTCTAGGAGCAACGGGGGCGTTACCATTACTCCTAGGAGCTCTGCCTTCTCTGTACAGTGATGCCTCAGGATACAATATTTTCAGCAGACAATGGTCTTTTCTGACCCATCGTAAGTTGAAGCTAGACTCATCATACAATGCCTCAGACTCAGATCCAACCAATCAAGGCCACTTTTCTGGTAAATAGCTGGATTAGTTGCTGGTTAGCAGCTATTCCTGACTGTTATAGGTAAGGACTTGTTTTATCGGTCTTAGTTATCTGCTTATTTCTCTTAAATCTTTTTCTCTTATCTTGGATGACATTTTGGGGCTTTGGAACCAATTACTCAACATACAATGGTTGTCCTGTAACCAATTAATATTGTAACTTGAGGGCCCACTGTAACTGCTGCACCCCCTGCACTTTGACTGGCAGGGCCAGATGTGATCATGCTTCCACTGCCTATTCCTGTCAATCAAAGTGCAGAGGAGCGGCAGTTGTAGAGAGTGGGGAGAATCTAGGAGTAAGGGCAACGCCTCCGTTGCTCCTAGAGGCTCATTTGCCTATATTAAAACATCATTTTTCTCAGTAATGCAGACACATATGAACATGGGACCAACACAGATGTCTTCAGCTGCCAAGTGCACATGTAACAGGTCAGCCAGTGTCATAGGGTCATAGGACCTAATCTGCTGACAGATGCCTTTTAACTACTTTTGCAGGAGTAAGAAATAAAAGATCTGTGAAATTGCCAAATTGTGGAAGATCCTTCTGTCCATGCAAAGTCTGAACAGTGCTGTAATGCAATCTTATCTACTGGTAAAAAACTGTTCTGTTGTTAAATCTGCCTCCTCATTGCCTTACGTGGGGGGGGGGGGGGGAACAGGATGGCTGGCGTAACTACTACCCCTGTTATTGCTACAACCACTCCTGTCCTCTCCGCTCTCCCCAGCGGCCCGCTGAGCACATATATCTTTGCCACTACTGGAATGGTTTACACATTTCATATGTATATTATTCCAATATGTTTTGTTTTATAGAAAGTCGGTTACCAAATAAAATTAAATATTACAGGCATTCAAAATGATGCGTTTAGCAAGGCTGAGCATGGAAGAAAATCCTTTATATTCAGCCGCTTCCTAGATGTTAAAGTAGCAGAGTGATTCTTGCTTCTGTGATGCCTAAGGCAAAGCGTAAAATTCCCTCCAGGTACAAGCGTCTAGCATTGGCATTAATAATATACTAACAGAGTCATAAGCAGGATGGTAGAACTATATGTGGCTGGTGGAAGATCTGCACATGGCGCCAGATAAAGCAGAGGGGATTTTAGGGGACTTGATCTCCCCTATAGTGTATATCAATTTATAAAATCCTTTACTTACATAGAGACTGAAGGGGTTGTGGCATAATTAAATGTCATTCTGATAGAATTCAGCATGAACAAAAGAGTTAGAGTACTTTCACACTAGCGTTAAACTTTTCCGGCATTGAGTTCCATCCTCGGGGCTCAACACTGGAAAAAATGCTTCAGTTATATCCTAATGCATTCTGATAGGAGAGAAATCGGTTCAGGATGCATCAGGATGTCTTCAGTTCAGTCACTGCATGCTGTGGTATTATCTCCGTCCAAAATTCCGGAACACATGCAGGAATGCCAGATCCGGCATTAATTTCCATTGCAATGCAAAAATACCGCAATGAAGGAACCGGCATTTCGGTCTGCGCATGCGCAGACCTTTAAAAATGTGAAAAAAATTAATACTCTTTGCTGGATGACACCGAAAAACGGATCCGGTAATGCAATGCATTTTTCTGACTGATCAGGCATTTTTCAGACCTGATCAGTCTGAAAAATGCCTGAACAGTCAGAAGAAATGACATGCGTTTGCATACAGTTTTCCTGGTCAGGCAGGCAGTTCAGGCAACGGAACTGCCTGCCGGAATCAAACAACGCAAGTGTAAAAGTACCCCTGGTGTTTAATCTGTACAGTAATTTGCATGACCGCCTACTGATCAAGATAAGCGTGAACGCATATGGTCCGTTCAATCCTTCAGCTGTCACCAACTATATCTACTGTTAGAGGCTTCGCCAGTTACAGGAAGAGAGCTGCAGCAGAAAGGACACCCCCCTAAGACGTGCCCCCTTAGCTGCCAGCTTGAAAAGAATCTAGTAGAACAATTAGAGCAATGAATGGGGAGATCTCCAGATCCATCTGAGGTACCAGGCAGGTTTTAACTTCATTTTTTACATCAGTCGTGGCATTATCTCTTTTACTGATGACAGGCCATAACAAATATTTGCTGTGAGAGTGAAAAATGAAAAAGTGTATCAGACCGATGGAACAGTGATCGTGGGACGAGACTGTGCAGAGATTTATAGGTGGTCTCTAACCATGAAGGTCTGCTTATGAGCTGGGTAAATACAGTAAAATGGAAGGAAAGTTTAATCACAAGTATTTGCTAAATTTTGCAGCATCGTGTTATTATTTTAGATGTGTTACAACAAAGACTTCCATGGTCTTTAGGCTGGAATCACAGATGCAGTTTTTGCAGCATTTCTGTATCTTTACAGCCACACGTTATGATTTGGCAGAGTTTTTACCTTTCTTGTAGCCTCCCCTCTTTTGGCTGCTAATTTATTTTACTCACTCATATAATGCTAGTTATATGGTCCTGTTAGTTTCGGTGCCTGATAGCTATGAACTGTCAGGTAGTGATTCATATCATTTGGTCATTTGACCACAGAGCGTCTTTTTACACGTGCTGTTGGTTTAAAACTTAACTTTTATTTTAATTTTCATTAAATAGTATACCTTTACAAGCTGTAACCTACAGAAACACTGTGAGACTATTTAAAAATTTCAGTAGTTGATAGGCAGATAGTACATATGATGTGATGTGTGGCGATTATGCGCATCTTGCGATCTTTTGCGATGTGTGGCGATTATGCGCTTTTTACAATTTTTTGATGATGCGAATATGCGATAAGTGGAGATTATGCGCATCCTGCGATGCTATCTAGCATGGAGTCGTGACTTATGGCACACTCCGGCCATGTGACCAGGCGCATATGCGATAAATGGCGATTATGCGCATCCTGCGATACTATGCGATTTGTGGTGATATTGCGCTGTTTATGTTTTTCCGATCATGTGACTGGGCGGTTACGTAAGATAGTGCGCATATTATTGATGTAAGAGGCGCACAATGGATGAGGTAGGTGATTGCACCAGGAGGTATGAATTGAAGTCAATTAAAGAGACCAGGAAGGATGCTTGTTGTTGATAGGTGTGTGGTTTTATGCAGTACCCAAAGTTCACAAAAAATCTCAGCCGATTCCGGGAAGACCAGTTGTCTCTGGTAATCAGAATCTATGTGAAGGTATCAGTGCATATGTCCACACCCTTACCTCCTATTTAAAAGACACGAATAATACTGTCGTCAGATTGAGGGACATATGTCAATGATAGAACATTGATAGCTAGCCTTGACTTTGAGGCTCTCTATACGAGTATACAACACGAGATTGGGATTAAAGCAGTGGAATCTTTTTTAGACACAAAAGGAACACAATTTCACAGACACAATAAATGTGTCACTACTTTGTTGGGTTTTTTACTCACTCACAATTATTTTATGTTTGATGGCAAATATTATTTACAAATTAATGGGACAGCAATGGGCACGATTTGCGCACCGAGTTTTGCTAATTTATATTTAGGATGGTGGGAGGATCAATATGTTTTCACTGAACACAATACACATTACAGGAATCACATTTTATGGGATGACACTGAAACAGATTTTCTTAATCTTACTAGTAGTTTAAATGAAAATAAGAAAGGACTCACATTTACGGCAGAAATACAATACGAGAGCCTCCATTTTTTCGATCTAAAGATTCTCCTGCGGCCTGAGGGCAGTATCGCAACTGAAGTATATAGAAAATCCACTGCAACAAACAATTTTCCGCATTGGAGAAGTTTCCACCCACCATCATTAAAATCAGGTATCCCAGTAGGGCAGTACCTTAGAGCTACAGATGTAGCATGGTTAGCACTCCTTTTTTCTGAGATTTCTGAGTTTGGTTATCTAATCTAACCAAAGACCTTCAATTGCTTTTCAATGGCTTTTTTCTCAAGATAATGAAATGAGTTAAGAAATTTGAGTTAACAGCGGGAGTGCTAACCCTGCTACAGAGTTGTACAGATGAAATGGCCTTTGAAAGAGAAAGTAGCATACTATATAGTAGATTTCTAGCCAGAGGGTACCCGAAGAAGGTCCTTCATCGCGCGTATAGTACAGCTAAAAACACTGACAGGAATAGCTTGCTCCAAGAAAAGGGTAAAAAAGAAGAAAAGAAAATAATACGCTGCATAGGAACATTCGATGTGCAGCATCAGACAGTGTATAGGCTTTTGAAACGACATTGGAATATCCTGCAAGCGGACAGGGATCTGAAAAAAGTCATCCCAGGTAGTCCCACAATTACCTACAGGAGAGGTAAAAATTTAAAGGAAATGATGGTACATAGCCACTTTCAACAACAACAAAGAAGAAAAGAAACATGGCTGGCTACGAGGGGTTCATATCCCTGTGGGAGTTGTATGTTCTGTAACTATATGTCTCCTAAAAAAGAGTTTATTAATCCAACTGATGGAAAAAAAATATACCATCAGAGACTATATAAATTGTAGAACTATGGGTTCACTGTAAGTGTCCCAAATTATACATTGGAAAGACAATCCAAGAGTTAAGGAGACGTATATAGAAATACTTTAGTAACCTAAATACTAAAGAAGAGACACTCCTCTCTAAGCACATAAAGAACTCAAAATAAACATCTCACCGATCAATTCTTCTAATATTAAATTATATGATAATCTATTGTGAAAAAATGAAAATGACACACTTGTGGTATTTGTCCAACATTTTAAACAATCACCTTTTAATTTATACCTTATTTATGGGGGGCAAAATTAATTAAAGAGGCAATAAAAAATATAAAAATAAAAAATAAGACATACGGGTAAATAATAATGTGGAAATCAGAAAAATATATAAAATATAAATTATATAAGAAATAAATACTAAAAGATCAAGAGTACATGAAGTAATTTTATACCCCTGAAATAACATCATTGGACAATGTAGTATAGGTGGTTGTAGGCATGCCTGGTTGGTATAATTTACTATGAATTAATAAATGTATATTACATGATTGACTGATATAGTTTCAATTAGTAAGGGTATATTACATGATTAAATATTAGAATTCATATACTTAAAAACCTTTAAATCACAAGTTTAACCTAATGTATGGCAAAGATTATTAGGAGCTCAATGAACAGTAGATATATAGTCTCAATATGAGACAAGACCTAGTAGTGATGAACTAAGTCCTGCTACATGCGCAATGCCACTGGAATAAATGGAAAAATTTGGCGCGCATGCGTGAACTTCCGAGACTAACGAAGCGGCCGGGGAAAAGCCTCGATTTGAAGGGCTGCACTTGGGAGAAAGGTGAAAGAATTGGGGAAAGCCTCACAACAATTCTGGGAGATATTGGGAGCAAAATAAAGTGCTATAGGCTCCATCCACTGTGACATCATTTATCAACATATTAAAAGATGGTGCCCGTCCCCACTAGACATACCTGCCCGATCCCCTGAGGACGCCGGTGAAACATGTCGGGTGGCAGTGTATGTGTCTGTGTGTTGTTTTAGATCAGTAGTAGGTAGTTAACCCATTTAAAGGCAATAAGTGTAAACTAGTGGATACTAAAGAAATGAAATGTAGCTGGTCAGAGCGCGCATTGATCGACCACTTTGCTACATTGTTAAACAGCTACGTTTTGCTGTGAAGGATTCAAACAGTGACTCCACATGTATATTAGACACCAAAAGCAATTCAGGGTATCTGCCTATCAACTACTGAGAATTTTAAATAGTCTCACAGTGTTTCTTTAGGTTACAGCTTGTATAAGTATACTATTTAATGAGAATTAAAATAAAAGTTAAGTTTTAAACCAACAGCACGTATAAAAAGATATATAGAAAAAGATGTATATGAATTACTGATAATGTAAACGTCATACACGAGTTGTGAGGTCTTATTTGTAATTATACTGTCAGGTAGTGGCCCCAGTAATCATGTTAATGCAATGTCCCCTCGGCCTTTGACACGGAGTGCTGGGGGCCACCCACTTGACAATTCACTACTATTGGGTCCCGAATCTAATAGCACTAATAGCGCCAATAGGGCTCATGCACACGAACGTATTTTCTTTCTGTGTTCGTTTAGTTTTTTAGTCAAAATAATTTTTATTAATTTTTCAAGAATTATTTCAAAATTACAAACATTTAAAAAGTAATTTAAAATTACATAGTTAATGCAAGAAGACAACACAAAGAGAGGAAATCAATATGTGTATACATTTTGAGTATTAAGTTCCGTAACTTCCATGGTAATATAAACCAAAATATGAAACTAGAGAATATAGGAACAGGTGGCATTATAAATTTCCACATATTTCAATAACATCACAACATAAATGCAGACGAATGTACTCGCAATCGGCATAGTGTCGGTGGAGTTATATATAATCGTAAACATAAGCAAGAGAAAATAGAGAGAGGAGAGCAAGTAAAGTCCAATTTCAAAACATATGCGAGTATGAGATATGAATTTGTCTTCGACATTTGACCATCTGACCAGTCCTCTATTTATTCCCATTTATTGTTCTGGCTGTCATTTAGCCTAGGTTACGTAGGGGAAAATGTGACGTCCACATCAGCCATTTATTTTCCATACTTTCCCTTCTGCCTTTTATTGTCGCATGTAGCAGTTCGTTTATACAGTTTCTGGAAACCATTTCAATGATATCTCCAATCTTTGGTATGGTGTTTGTCTTCCAAAGTCTCGATATCAGCGTGTGGTATGCAATGAAAACATGTATAGCTGGCGTTCGCAATGTAGGCTCTATGTTCTCAATTCCCAAATTCAATAGACATAGTTCAGGAGTTAGAGTGGATTGTTTCCTTGCTATCAGAGTCATCAATTCTTGCATGTCTTTTTTAATTTTAGTTAGTAGTGGGCAAGACCAGAAGATATGGATTAGGGTACCTTGCTGATTACATCTCCTCCAGCACATATCTGAACAGGTGTGGTAAAATTTGTGTAATTGAGTTGGTGTGGAGTACCACCTAGACACCATCTTGTAGTACTGTTCCCTGTGATTGATACAGGAAGTAGCCTTTTTTAACGTTAAAGTTGCTTTGTTCCATTGATTTAGATGTATTGGTCTGTTTAAGTCTCGTTCCCATTTCTGATGGTGAGTTAGAGTTGTTTGCTCTATGTCATCGTTTGCCATGTCATATACTGTTTTAAATTTGCTCATTTGTTGGTAATTTGATAAAGGCTTTAGAAGGTCGACAGGTGTTGGGGGATGTAAATCTCAGAGTTAGGATATTTATCCCAGATGAGTTTTAAGGCATTATAGGTCTATCCACATCAGTTAAGTTAAAGTTTTTTTGTAGTTCAGCGAAGTCCTTAAGTTTCTTGACTCTTTTTATATCATGCAAGAAAGAAATGCCTTTGGGGACCCAGGTGTCCACATTATCGGGAATTTTAAAATATTTGAGTGAGGTTAGGGCAATATCAACTTTTTCCATATTCGGCAATCCGCTTTTTGTTTTGATATGTACATTACATGCTGCTAGCGACGCCTTAACAGTGGGCATATACGTTTTTGATAAGTCTGTTAATTTATTAGTGTTTACTATCAGGTGTTGCCAACTGGTAATTTGGTTAGTGTTCGATTCGATTTGTACCCAGAGCTTCGGATATACTTTGCTATGGATCCAATCTATTGATTGTGATAGGAGGATAGAGTTGTGGTAGGCTGATAGGTTGGGCAAGGCGATGCCTCTGTGTTGTACCTTTTTAAACAGTATGTTAGCTGCAAGCCTTGGTTTTAGATTTTTCCAGACGAAATTAGATGCTTGTGATTGTAGCTTCCTGAGGATGTTGTTTGGCAGTAGGATTGGTATAGTCCTGAATTTATATAGAATTTTAGGTAGAATAATCATTTTATATAGTGTCAGTCGGCCAAACCAACTCCATTCACGTGACGATAGTGTATTGAGTTCTTTCTGTAGTTTAGTGACCAGCGTGAGAAAGTTTTCTTTTATTAATGTTTGTCTTTCTGGTGCGATTTCTATTCCCAGAAACGTAATGGATTTGGGATTCCATATGAAGTTGTAGTTTTGTTGAATTGTGGATATAGTAGTCATTTGTAAACCTATGCCTAGAATATGGGATTTGTTCTGATTTACTTTATGGTAAGATATTTTGCTGAAGAGCTCTAATTCTTTCTGCACTTCATTGAGAGAAGTTGTTGGGTTTGTGAGTGTCATAATCATGTCGTCCGCGAACATGCTGAGTTTATAATTTTTTCCTAGGATATCAATGCCCTCGATTTTGCCATTGTTCCTAATGGTGGTAGCTAAAGGTTCTATCGCTAATATAAATAAAATAGGTGATAGGGGACACACCTGTCTTGTTCCGTTGCTTAAATTGAAAGCACTGGATAGAGTGCCGATACATTGTACTTTCGCTGAGGGGTTTGAATATAGAGCAAAAACAGATCTTATGAAATTGCTTGGAAAGTTATAGTGTTCGAGAACTGATTTTACGTATACCCAATGTATCCTATCGAATGCCTTCTCTGCGTCCAGGGAAAGGAGCAGAGAAGGCACTCTTTTGATTTTCGCCCAGTAAGCCAGATTCAATACCTTCCTGGTCCTGTCGTATGGTTGTCTATTCTTAACGAAGCCGATTTGGTCCATGTGTATTAGAGATGGGATTACATCTTGTAATCTGTGCGCTATCAATTTTGTGTTCAACAGCGAGATGGGCCTAAGATTTCCCGGATTTGTAGGTTCTTTTCCCGGCTTAGGGAGGGTAATAATGTTCGCCATAAGCATTTCTTCTGGGAATTCACAATCAATGCTAGCTTTATTAAGGTACCAGTGAGGTAAGGGGTTAAAATATCTTCAAATGTTTTATAGTACTCTGCTGAGTACCCGTCAGGCCCTGGGGATTTACCTAACTTAAGTGTTTTTATTGTGCTTTTTATTTCTGATTCCGTGAAAGGGACAGTTATTGCGTCTGTAATTTCTTTAGACAGTTTGGGGAGATTACATCTGTCCAGATATGCGGAAGCTTGTACCTGAGTAGGCTGAGGAACCGTAGGGTCATCTTTAAGATTGTATAAATCACTATAGTATTTTGCTATGTAGTTTGCAATATCAATTGGATTTTTATTTTTTTCCTTTGTGGAGTCATTAATCATATATTCTATCCTAACTTGAGACCGAGGCGGTTTTGCGTGGCTCGCCATTAATTTAGAGGGTTTATTGTAATCTCTATAATATTTAGCTTCTGTATTTCTAGTCGACTTCCGGTGTTTCTTGACGAGTAAATCGTGTAATCTGAGTCTGGCAGATGTGAGGGCATGCATAGTAACAAAGGAATTGTTCTTTTTATGTTGTTTTTCTAAGTAATTTAGTTTCCCTAGGGTATCGTCTATATCTTTTTGTTGTGCCCTATTGAATCTGGCTGATTGCTGTATTATGATTCCCCTAATGAATGCCTTGTGCGCCCTCCATAATGTTATAGGATTATCTGTAGAGTCCTGGTTTAGTCTAAAGTATTCTTCTAGTTGTTGTCTAATTATTTTTTGTGTGTCCGGGTAAGATAGAATAAAAGTATTGTTTTTCCACAAAAGGGAATATTTGTGGGCCGCTGAAGGTACAATATCAAGGGTGATAGGGGCGTGATCCGACCAGGTTATGTTGTTAATTTTGCATGAGTTTATATTGGTAAGGGTGCTGGATTTGACAAGGAACATGTCTATCCTGGCATATGAATTATGGCTGTGCGAATAATGAGTATAATCTCTTTCAGTAGCATTAAAACACCTCCATACATCGTATAGCTCATTGTCCGCAAGCCACTTAGCAAGAATGGTTCTATTTTTATTTCTTTTACCATTGGTATCCATTTGAGGGTCGTTGATAGAATTCAAGTTTGCTCCTAATATTAGCACGCCTTTCAGCATTCGGTTTACTTTCTTCAACAGATTATTCATGTAGTTTATTTGGTTTTTGTTTGGGGCGTAGGCATTGACTAGGGTATAAGCTACCTTGTTAAGCAGACATGTAATAATCAGGTATCTGCCTACCGGGCTTTTGTTTAGGTCTATCAATTGGAAGTCAACTGAGTCTTTAATTAATATTGCTACCCCTGCTTTTTTCTTGTTTGCATTGGCATAGAAAATATTGGAGTATCCGTGTATTTTAATTAGTGGGTGAGACTCACTCTTAAGGTGTGTCTCCTGCAGGTATATAATATCGGGGTTGTGTTTCTTGGTGTCATGTTTGAGGAATGAACGCTTTTGTGGGCTGTTCAGTCCCCTCACATTATAGCTCATAAAGTGTAATGACATTCTGATCCTCCTTCTCCCTAATGTGGTACTTGAAGAATCAGGATGCGTGGTGTGTGTTTGTGGGGGTTTCTTACCCCGTCCAGGGAGTGGTGGTCTTGTACTTTATGATGAATATGTGATATATCCGACAGGAAACAGATTCACTCGTCGATATCTCTGTAGTTTTGGAGGGTTTTCTGTAATTCCAGATGTCGATCTTCTGTGTTGTTGGTGTTAGTGGATGTGCCGGTCTATACCTCGGTACATAGGCAGCAGTAAAGCAGAAATTGAGCACAGAATAAGCACAGAATAAGGACTGGTCGGAGGCACTCTGACATTGAACAGTTATGTAAAATAGGACAAAAAGAAGAATGAAAAGAGAATTTCCTTCTCGCAGTTAGTATTGCTAATAAAGACAACAAAAAAAGCAGTCAGAAAGAGATAGAATAGGTAAAATATACTGGAGCTCTATGCTACACAATTGGGGGAAAATTGTAAGTACACAACATTAAAAAATAGATATTAAAGGCTTGGCATAAAATATGCTCATTTGGCTAACCTGCCTATATGAAAGGTCGATACATAGCTGTTGCTCTAACGCGTGGGATTATTTAATAAAGATTTTCTCTAGTTGACCGGGCCCTCTTTTCTGCTCCTCTGATAGACGGATTTTGGTCTTCCGCCATTAAGTCCCACCTTCTCAGAAGGTCCATTCCTTGTTCTACCGAGGATACAGTCTTTGTTGTGCCTCCGTCTTGAATCAGTAGCTTTACAGGAAATCCCCACCTGTAGGGTATGTTGTGCTGCCTGAGGGTATTGGTGATAGCCTGGAGCTTTCTCCTACTCTGGATGGTGAATTGAGATAGGTCTGTGTAAACCTGGATGTCTTTGAACTCTTCCGGCAAGCTTTTAGTTCTCCTAAACTCCTGAGTGAAGCGTTCTTTAGTATCGCGAGGTGTGGCGGGGTCTATCCCTCTTGGTTTGGGTAGGCGATGAGCTTTATCAATCTCAAGATCATGTTGGGAACAATCAGGGAGTACTGTCGTGACTAATCTCTGTATATAATCTATGAGATCTGCTGGCTGGACATTTTCAGGGATACCCCTGAATTTTAAGTTGTTTCGTCTATTGCGATCTTCCAAGTCTGCTAGTTTCATTTGTAGTCTTTCGACGTCTTCAGATTTTGCGTTCGCAGCATCAGCTATATCGTTATGTGATTTGCAGACCTGTTCCATTTTATTTTCAATGTGGGAGATTTTTTACTCCATTTTTTCTATCCTAGCATTTGTTGCCGTGAGAGTACTACTAATTTCTTTTGTGAAAGATTTACGAAGCAGGAGAATTGTCTCCTTAATGAAACATTCGGAGGCTGTTTTGTCTGTTGCAGCAATAGGGTTTAGATCTATTTCGGATTGTGAGCCCAGTGTTCCCTCTTCTGCGGCGGTAGGGGGTTCCATTTTGTTTAGGGAGTCACTTTTTGTATCTATTTTTGCTCTTTGTTTAAGCGGGCTGGAGGTTTCTGAAGAATTATCTGAGCGCCCTTTATCTTCTACATTGTCTTCCGGGGTCTCAATTGCTGGGAGTTTATTACCCATAGGTTTGTTCATTTTGGACTTGTAACCGCTAGATCTATTTCTTTGTGAAGTATACATCTCAGGAAATGTTATGTAGTCTTTGCAGATGTTTTGTGGGAATTTAGGTGTTCTCTTTTCCGGAATGTTGCGTTGATCTGTTAGGTTTACACGTCTAGTTTGGTAAGGGTGGTTGTTTTTACCGCTGCTCATAATATTTATTTATTAATTTTTTTCATTTTTTTTTCTTCCTGAGGTACCAGTTAAGAGAGGTGGCTGAATAAATGTAGTTAGGAGGGAGTATTTATTGCAGTACATGCCCGGTATAAAGTGGGCTTATAGTAGCCTAGGTCTTCTTCTTCAGTTTGGTCAGAAGATAAATGACTTATGATTAAGGTCTTGCCCTGGTTTGTGCATATTTGCAGAATCAAAGATTGGGTGCAGGTATGTTTAATTTATAGTGAATTATCTGCTGTTGCCAGAAGCGTCTTATATGAACTTGATCTAGCTTGAGGGAGGGGGGGGGGGGGGGTGGTCGGGCCTAGGTCTTGCGGTTTAGGCCTTGTGTCGTTTTTCTATAGCTCCTTCCCGTTATCCCCTCCGTTACCTCCGTGACGGCTGTCTCCGGTCTGCACCCCGGTCGCTTCCTCTGCCCTCTGTACTAGTTCTCCTGCGCCCACGTGGATGTGGATGGCCGCCAGCTTGTGACTAGGCCCTGCGCTTCTCCTGCACTCCTCCGTGCTCCTTCGTCCCTCCTGTCTCGTGGCGCTCAGTCTGGTCTCCTCTGTCAGGGGGCCCGATGCAAGTGGGTCACTTGGTCTTCTCTGCCGCGTCCACAGTCACCAGGCGGTCTGAAGAGGTGGGTAACTGCCGGAGCCTCCCTCGTTGTTCCTCTCAGCGCCGCTGTATTCGCGCCTTTTCTTCCTTCCCTGCTTGGTCACGTACTTAGGGTTCGCTCTATTCTGGGTCCTCGCGCCACTCTTGTCCCTTCTGCTTGTCACACTTAGGGCTCAGATGTTCTTCCCACGCTGACAGACCTCCTTGGTTGAGTTTTGTGCCAAATTTATGGCTTAATTTAGTTGCTGAGGCAGGTGATAGCCAGAGCTCTTTCTAGCTGCGTCTGTCCCTCATGGAAGCCAAGCCGCGCCCCTCGTTTAGTTTTTTATGCGGAACCATTCATTTTAATGGGTCCGCAAAAAAAAAAACACAAGTTACTCTGTGTGCATTCCGTTACCGTAGTTCCGTTCCGCAAATAAATAGAACATGTCCCATTATTATCCTCATTACGGACAAGGATAGTACTGTTCTATTAGGGGCCAGCTGTTCCATTCCGCAAAATACGGAATGCACACAGACATCATCTGTATTTTTTGCGGACCTGTGTTTTGCGGACCGCAAAATACATACAGTCATGTGTATGAGCCCTTAAAGAGGACCTTTCACTGGTCCACAGTTTATGAGTTAAAGCTATTTACATGGAGAGCGGCACCAAGGGATGTCCCTGCACTTACTTGTATCCCTGGGTGCCGCTCCGTTCGTCCTCTGTAGCCCCTGGTACCGGCGCTCCTGCTGCTCTAATTTTGCCTGGGGAGGAGACTTCTTCTTCTGCCCTGGGCGTCTCCTTCTCCCAGGGCTGGAGCACTGGCCAATCGCAGCGCTCAGCTCATATTCAGGATATGAGCTAAGCGCTGCTATTGGCCAGCGCTCCAGCCTGGAAGAAGGAGACCCCCAGGGCAGAAGAAGAAGTCTCCGCCCCAGGCAAAATTAGAGCAGCAGGAGCGCCGGTACCGGGGGCTACAGAGGACGAACGGAGCGGCACCCAGGGATACAAGTAAGTGCAGGGACATCCCTGGGTGCCGCTCTCAATGTACATAGCTTTAACTCATAAACTGTGGACCAGTGAAAGGTCCTCTTTAAAGGGGTTTCAGGATTACAAAAAATATCTGCTTTCTTTCAGAAACCGTGACACAGCTGCCCGCAGGTTGTGTGTGGTACTGCATCTCATACTCATTTACTGCAACATTGCTGAGCTGAAGTTTCAGACTTTGGACAAATGTAAGGTTTTCACATTTCTGAATCCTATATTGTACAAAATAAATACTACAATTTCGACTAACACAGACTACCAGGTCACAGCTTCATATAGCCTCCAAGTTGTACCCCGCTATAATATGCCACTTATGGAGGTCTGTAATACATGTAATAGTGAAGTAGGGAGCCGTCAGCTCCCTGATCCAATAATCCCCAAGTCAAATCCAGCAAAGAATATCCCAGCAGACGTACTTGTTTCCAATCAGTTATATTCTTTTATTGTAACTACAAGATAGTAACAGGACGCGTTTCGGCCTGTCCAGCCTTTCTCAACCAATATTCCCCGACAGTGCTCCCCCGAGCAGGCGTAATGCAGTCACTTCATCGCACCTGCAGGGCTGAATAAGAGAGTGCACAGGCTGTGAGCTCTCATGCTCAGCACAGCAGGGGCGATGCAATACTTCATAGCGCTTTACTGCTGGGGAGAGTAGGATGTTTTCCATTCACCAGGGGAGTGGGGCGAGTTTTGGTTTTATTTTTTTATTTCATTAACAATACAGGCTTCCCTTCAAGGGGGGGGGGACACTAAAGGGGGCATTCAACTGTATAAGGGCATTAAAGGGAAATAACTACTGTGTGGGGGCACTAAGTGTAGCATCCCCAAGTCAGGGGAGTATGAGGGACTGACCTGGGGAATGCCAGTAATGGAGAGGCTGGCACGTGGATCCTCTGGGGCACTCTCTGGATTCTTGAGGGACACAGCCAGGTGTAGTGTGAGGTGCCCTTGGTGTTGGTAGATTAACGTGCCAGTGGCTGGGTGTCCCTGATGTCCGTGACGCCAGTGCCGGTAACGGTGGCACACCAATTTGATAGGAGGAATAATTGAGGTGCAGGCTTGGATGGTAAACCAGAACTTCACTTTACTGAACAGTAATAAACAGCATACACTCTCTTGACAGTTCCTCAGAAGACTATTGGTTTCAGCAAGCTTTAAGTTACAGTACATTAATGGCAGGCTTATATTTAGCAAGGTGATCACAGAGGGTTAAAGCAGGACTTCTGTAGTACAGGCGACTTTCCTCTCTTCCTGACTTGTCCTGGCTGGCAAATGTACTCCAAGGCCCCAATGCCCTATCTCTGGCTTTTATCTTTGGGATTACAATTACTGAGTACCTCCTCTGGTATTTGTAGTACCTCTTGCTTTTTGGAATGGTACAGCTTGGCTCCTGCTGACCTGCCTAGGCCTGAGACGTGTGGCCTTCACAGACTCCAGGGTCTGCACTGAACTCTAGCCTGCTCTGGCCTAGCTATTTATATCCTAGCTCTCTAGCTCCCCTTGTGGCCTAATATCTACATAACACTCCTGCAGGCCTGTACATGGAAGCACCTTAAAGGTAAATTACATTACAATATGTATACAACCAATCTCCCCACAGATGAGGGGAACGACAGCACCCAAGTGACCCTTTTGTAGTGTCGGGCATCACAACTCCCGTACACTACATACCACGCTGCTTTAAGATGAGTATGCCCTCGTACTCAAACAGGGTCCGCCCAACTGGATTCTTCACTTGAAAGACAAAAAGAAAATGCAGGCATACATAGACATATATATCAATATCAGCTGCATATACAATAATTATATCAGGTACAGTTGGCAAAGGTAAGGCGCAGTGACAAGGGGCGTCGTTCTCTTCTCACAGGATAGTGATTTGGAACTGGGGCGCTGACCTGGCACAGCGTATAAATTGGGAACACCAGGATAGTCCATGAAAGTGTATGATAAGTCCACAAATTGCACAACATAACAGGCCCTGGGGGCGCAAAGTAAACATGAGTCCATTCCAGTAAAAAGAGCATTTAAAAGTTCACAGAGGCTCGCACTAGGGAGTCCATCTCTGGGCACAGAGCTTAATCAATTGGGGCTCACACAGAGGTTTCCCGTGGGGAAACACCCCTAGCGCATTCGTAGTCCTCAAAACGGACTGGCGGGCGTCCCCTGGTAGACCGGGTGGATCTCCTTAGAGGCAGGGTCTCCTCCTGCCCGGGCACAGGGGGACAAGAAGGATCCACATCAGTGGGACCCCGTTCAACAGCACCCTGGGATAGACCTTCTGCAGGTGAAGGCTCAGTAGGTGCCGGGGCAGGCACCACAAAGTTCAACCAGGGTGTAAGGAACCAGTGAAGCGGCTCAGCATCATGCAGCAAGTCCGCTATGGCGTGCATAGGTTCAACAGGCCAAGTAACGGAATCTGGCTCAGGAGACTTGGATCCGGAATCTCCAACAATAGGTCCCTTTTCAATGCAGAGTTTTAGGCGGTTTCTGTGAACAATTTGGGAAACCTTACCCTCTCTGGTGATCTCATAGGTATGGGTTCCAGCATTGGGGATGGCAGATACAAGATAGGGAGTCCGCTCCTATTTACTGTCCAGCTTACTGGTGCGGTGGTTATTCTTTAACCACACTGCATCCCCCACAGCAAGGGGCTCTGCATGGGCTGCCAGATCGTAATCCCTTTGCTGTCGCTCCCGGGCACCCTCCATGCGCTCCTGGACAATTTCTTTGGCATTAAGCAGGCGCCTTTGATGTTCCGCTACCCAGTCAGTTTTAGGCAGGGGATTAATGGCATCCGGCACTTGCACATCCAGGGAATGATCCGCAGGCAATTTACCCTGACGTCCAAACATCAGGTAGAAGGGAGTGTACCCAGTAGAGCAGTGGATTGTGTTGTTATAAGTGTACATGAGCTGTGGTAGCAGATTAGGCCAATCTCCTCTGGTCTCAGAGGACGGCTCTCAACATTTCAATTAATGTCTTGTTCATTTTCTCACAGAGTCCGTTACCTTGTGGATGGTAGGCTGTGGTCCGGATCTTCTGGCAGTTATGCAGCCGGCACAACTCGTGGAATAGCTGAGACTCAAAGGCAGACCCTTGGTCGGTGAGGATCTTCTCGGGACAGCCATAGGGCAGGAGGAAGTGCTTCCAGAACATCTCTGCTGCCGTCTTGGCCGTCAGGTCCTTTACAGGCACTGCTACAACAAACTTGGTGAAATGATCAATAATAGTCATGGCATAGGTATGACCTGAGCGACTGGGCTCCAACTTCACATGGTCAATAGCAACAAGTTCAAGAGGAGCTTTACTTACAATGGGATGCAGAGGCGCTCTCTGGTCATGGTGTTCACTTCTCCCAACGGCACAGGCTGCACACTCCCGGCACCACCTCTCGATGTCGTCTCTCATCCCGACCCAATAGAACCTCCTGCGGATAGTGGCTTCAGTCTTTTGGACGCCGAAGTGTCCTGACCTGTCATGGTACATCTCCATAACAATACCTGCATCTCGACGTGGGATGAGGATCTGGTACACTCTATCATAGGACACTGGATCCTGGACACTTATGCTATATATGTTTCATTCACAGATCCCCCCCATAACAGTGTCCCTGTGTAAATAGCGACCCCCAATACAGGGGGTGGAGGCCGGCAACTGGTGTTGAAATCGCAGTGGGGCCCGGTGCAGTCACTGTATTATATTACACCGGGCCCCACACACAGCAGTATTCATATGTAAAGTGTAGGCAATCCATATGTAAAGTGTAGGCAAGGTAGCGCAATCCACATTACTCACTATGAAACTCCCGTACTAGCCGACAGGCTGGTCGGTCACTCACTTCGCCATGCGCATGCTCCACCTGCTTCATTAATAAAGTGGGAGGAGCATGCGCATGACGAAGTGAGTGATCAGCCAGCCTGCCTGCTAGTACCGGAGTTTCATAGTGAGTAACATGGATTGCGCTACCTTGCCTACACTTTACACATGGATTGCCTACACTTTACATATGGATTGCCTACACTTTACATATGAATACTGCTGTGTGCGGGCCCGGTGTAATAGAATACAGTGACTGCATCGGGCCCCACCGCGATTTCAACACCAGTTGCCCGCCTCCGGCCCCTCCTCCCTCCCCACAAATACATTGCAGGCCGCGCTGTGCAACATTGCGGCCAGCGATGTATCAGTGTTAAGCAGAGTAAAAATGCCAGCATTCGCCCCATAAGACGCACTGCCATTTCCCGCCACTTTTTTTTATCCCTAGAGAGCTCCTTTTAGAAGTCTGGATCAGCTGGACATTGGCTGATAGACGAGACCTTGACGTGCGCTGGATCTTCAGGAGCTAAGAGTCAGTTCGTGCATAAGGGCGCAACAGCCGAGGTACCATGAAAGATCCAGCGGCAAGGAGGTGGCAAAACTCGCTGGGCTGGAGTGTAGGAGGGTTGCAAGTAAAAACCCAAGCAGGGGCATACAAAGGTGAGCGGGGCATGACAGTTAAAAAAGAACACTGTGTACCTCAAAATCTCATAATATCAAAATCTTTTTGTTAAATTAAGGGTACTTTCACACTAGCGTTAGTGTGATCTGGCAGGCAGTTCCGTTCAGTGTGACAACTGACAGCATTTGTAGACGGTCCCACCAGTCTCTCCGCTTGTCATGTGGATGGACGGATCCGTCTTGCAGTCTTTTTTACAGTGTTCCCGGTCTGGGCATGTGCAGACCGGAAGGACGGATCCGTCTTGCAGTCTTATTCACAGTTTTCCCGGTCTGCGCATGTGCAGACCGGAAGGACGGATCCGTCCTTCAGTTGTTTCGCAATGCCGGATCCGACACTAATGCAAGTCAATGGGAATTAATGCCGGATCCGGCATTCCGGCATCCGACTGATCAGGCATTTTGGACGGACATAATACCGCAGCATGCTGCGGTATTATGTCCGGCCAAAACGCCTGACAGTGACTGAAGGAAGGCATACTGATGCAAACTGAACGGATTTCTATTCATTCGGATTGCATTGGGATATGCCTGATCAGTTCTTTTCTGGCATAGAGCCCTTTTGACGGAACTCTATACCGGAAAAGAATAACGCAAGTGTGAAAGTACCCTAAACATCCATGTGTAAGATCTGGTTTCCATTATGTTGTTCAGGTGTCAGATATAAATGTCATCACTGAATCGCAACTACAAATGACTAAGCAAAGGCAATGCGCAGACTGGGAAACCAGATCCGGTTTTCCGGAACACTTGGTACTGGATACGGCATTAATACATTTCAATAGAAATTAATGCTGGATCCGGCATTCTGGCAAGTGTTACGGAATTTTCACCAGAGAAAATACTGCAGCATGCTGCGGTATTTTCTCCGGCCAAATACCATATGGGGACTGAACTGAAGAGATCCTGATGGATACTGAACGGATTGCTTTCCATTCAGAATGCATTAGGATAAAACTGAAGCTTTTTTTTCCGGTATTGAGCCCCTGTGAAGGAATACCAGAAAACTTTAACGCTAGTGTGAAAGTACCCTTACACTAATTGCTTCTTGTCAATGAGCTTTTATTAATGCATTTACTATAATGATGACCATAGCAACCTGATTCTTCTCACCAAAGCTAGGGAGGTGGAATCTCCACTCTTTCATCTGTAAAAGCGAATTTAGTCACATTAATCTAAACGTTCTCAATAGAGAGAAAGGTCACTAGGTTTCTAATATGAGGCTCTAAATCCTTTGACGTCAAAAAGTAATTCCCCATAGGGAATGCTGCAAATGATTACTTAAGGAGTTTCAGCTATAATCAGTTGCTCGTCTATACGCCAATTAATGGACATATAAATGGTTTATACATTACAGGCTAATAGATTTTTATCTGCAAAATCATCCCTTTTAGATTACATGTGCTATTACATGTTCTGGATTAACACTGTTAAAGGGGTTGTGTCATCGCAGACCATGGTGGAATATCGCTAGAATAGGCCAACAATGTTAGATAGGAGCAGGTCCCACCTCTGAGACAGGCTCCTATCTCCAGAACGGGGCCCCCAAAGCTAAGGAGAGAGCACTCCATTCAGTTCTATTGGAGTTCTGATAATATCCAAGCGAGCACGCTGTTTTTGGAACTCCGATAGAAGTGAAGCATGGGTGTGCTGTAAATAGCTGAACCAGCGCTCGATTATTGGAACTCCCATAGAAGTTAATGGAGGGTGGCCGTTCTTGAGTGGTGCGCTCTCCATCACTTCTGGTGATAGGAGCAGGTCCCAGAAGAGGTATATCCTAGTTTGAGATGAGACAAACACTTTACGTTCACATAGGAAAGATTATAAATAATTACCGTATTTTTCACCCCATAAGCGGGAGGAAAATATCCCTGCATCTTATGGAGTGAATACTAATGAGCGCTTCCATTATGGAAGTGCTCATTAGTACTGGAGGAACAGGAAGAGGTGAAGGTTCTCTATTCACCCCTTCCTGGTCCTCAGCTGTCCTGTAGCTGAGCACAGCTCTGTGACCTCACGCTATGCGCGTCAGTTCACAGCCAGCAGAGCCAGCAGCAGGATGAAGAGGATCGTGCTGGAGGAGAGGAGCGGAGGGGTCCGGAGCAGAAGAGGTAAGTGTTTATTTTTTTTTATGTGTTCCTTATGATGATGAGAGGCATGGGGGCGGAAATATGGCAATGGGGGCCTATATGGGGGCTGAAATATGGCAATGGGGGCTGAAATATGGTGATTGGGGCTATTTTGGTGGCTGAAATATGGCAATGGTGGCTGATATGAGGGCTGATGAGAGGCATGGGGCTCTTATCTGAGGTCTGATTTGGGGTCATTCACATTGGGTTCTGAGAAGAGGTCTAATTGGAGGTCTAATATGAGGTCTTATTGGGGTCTTATTAACATTGGGGGTCTGATTAGGGCTGTCATCTGAGGTCTGATTAACATTGGGGGTCCCTAGTAGGCAAGAGCTCAGACATCATCACCTTCATTGAATGGAGTGGGGTGGAGGATCTGGTCAGATATTAAAAAACGTTTAAGATCTCTACATTTTTGGGTATGACTCCTCCCTGGTATAACAGTCTCCTTGATTCATTTAAAGGGGTTATCCAACCCTTATAATGACCCCCAATGCCCGGGCCCCTTGTATACGTTATACTTACCTGCTCCCCGGGACCCGCTGCATCTCCCGTCGTGTGGAGCAGCCAATAGCAGCCCGCGATGCTAGGGAGTCTCGTCGCCGTTGAGGCCGTTAATTGGCTACCACCCCCTTCGCCGGATGTTTTGATCTGAGTGATGAGGAAATGCAGCGGTGGCCGTGAAGGAAACCGGAGGGAGGCGGGTGTCGGGGAGCAGGTAAGTATAATGTATATAAATGGCCTGGGCATTAGGGGGTTCATTATAGAGGTTGGATGATCCCTTTAAGCATATGCAGGATACCTACTTTTTGGTTTCAGTTTTTCTTTTACAAATTGATTTGGAAAATTATTTGAAACCATTTTTTAGACTTAAAAACAAATTAAACTTTTCTGAAAAGGACTGCTCCCACTATATCTAGCTAAAACAGGCCTATAATTGTACCATTAAAAAAAACTTAGTATTAAAATTGTCTTATATAGCCCAAAAGATTTGTTCACAGCTTTGGGCCTATCACAGAGAGCAAATGGTCCAAAATTTGTAAGCAGGTTCCTCTGATTCATCCAACCACAGCCATAGGATACACAGCCTCGGCCTCTCCATTCAAGTGAACAGTAATCAGCTCCATCCACTGCACAGTTCTTGAGCCTATTTTCGGCTACTGCAGGGTGCTGGGAGTTGGTGCCTCACCATTCTAAAATTAATGACCTATTGGCCATAGATATAAAAGTCTTGAAGAACCACTTTAAGTGTTACCAACCATTGGTAAATTCCTGAACTCACTATATAAGAAAGGGGGAATTTAGCATTATCTACTAGAAGACATCAGCAGGATTATAACCCCCCTACATATGGGAGCATCTCTTGTTTTAGAGGAACCCGGCATGTCTGAGCATTACATTGGACAGACCATTGATTTTAAAGAATGTGCATCACTTTATTTGACCTGTGGTGGCGCTGCTGGGAAGCTGACTGGTAAATTGCTGCTGAGTTCCCATACAGAGAACCGCTGATTGCTGGGGGTTCCAGCAGCATCCCTGTTACCACCTTACTGTAGGGAGACCCTTCTACTATAATATGATTATTTAAAATGGGCATCACCTGTGGGCAACCACAGCAGACTTAGGCACCTGTGCCTTATGAAAAGCCTCTTAGTTATATAGGTAGGTGGGGGCCCCGTTAGAGGTTTTGCAGTGCTTCAAGTTATGGTCCTGATTTGGAAAAATACTGTATAAATTTATATTTGACTTGTTTATGAATTGTGTTTGCTTCAAGGAAATGGATGTTCTCAGATAAATCACATCATCCATACTAATTATATCCAAGGCCATGATGACAGCAATGAGTCATAGGAAGTTCCGCAGCTCATCCATCACTATGGTTCCAGCCCGGTTGGTGGCTGTCTATAAGTAAATGTTAGAGATGTGCAAAGCTTTTAAAATCTAATCTCAAACCAATTTGCCAAATTAAGCTATAGTATTTGGTAATTAATCCATAAAATTGATTCGGAGACAGGAGGCATAAAACGTCATTACAATTTGTAATTGGAACGTGAAGGAGTTGTTGTTCTCCATATTCATCCAACATCTCAACCAAGTTTAAAAAAAGTTTTGGTTCCTGATTTATCAGTAAATTTTCTTTTGTTTAAGATGATACTATGTGGGGGAGGAAAGGTATGGTTTAGAGTCATGCTTTAGTAGCCCAACAACACACAGAGACGCTACTGAAACATATAAAACCATCAGAGGGTGCCAAATCCTTGTTCAGGACGGCCAAGGAGGAACATTCAGCTGGACAAGAAGCGAGCAAGGAATACTGCTACAGTGTGTGCCGAGACTGAAACCAAATATATTCAGCAGCCAGTAGTAAGTGTTAATCACCCCATGCTTTAATAACATCTATACTGCTCAGTACTTCTCTATAGTGTCCTGTATGGTGCTTCTGAGAGAGTGAAAGATATGAAATGGAATCTTCTATCTCCGTGTGTAGTCTATGGTTTGTGCTATAAGGACCTTGTGATCACATGGTTATGAAGCATCTGTGGGATGTGTCAGCAGTGTATTATCTACCTCCCGTGCATTCTAGTATTAATGATTAGTAATATAACTGCAGTGTCTATTATATGTACAGTAATATGCAAAATAAATGTGGAGCTCCAGTATTGGGTCTACAACACAATGAAAGCCAGATATCCCTCAAAGGAAGGAAAACCGGTGCAAAGGGGTGTCTCCATCACAGAGATCACCAAATCCACCATATCAAGTGGTCCCTATGTCAAGATCCCGCTTTTTTACAAGCTTTAAGGATGTGACGGGGAAAACCTAAGCCAGTTATCCATCCACAGACAGCTGTTTCGGGGTGTTGCCCCTCATCAGTGTGGAGTAGGATTCTGGCTAACCGGGAGCAATGCCTTGGAGACTACTCAAACAAAACAATAGCTGATCTCAGGGAGACCAGCTACAGAAAACACAGTGGAGCCTCATTTAAGAGTCTCAACACAGCAATCCGAAGTGCAAAGCTCCCTGGGAAACAGTAATATGCAAAATAAATGTGGAGCCCAAGTATTGGGTCTACAACACAATGTTTTCTGTAGTTAATCTCCCTGAGATCAGCTATTGTTTTGTTTGTTTATTATATGTACAGACCACATGGCCACTGACACTGGTACAGGAATTAGTGCTGACAGTGTTAAGGTACGACCTGACGATGTGGCTGGCTGTATGCGGCTAAACCATGTCCACCCACCTCAGCCAATAACCCCTCATTATCATGCGGCCATTGGCTGCTGCGAGTAGGCGTGGCCTGGCTGCATATGGCTAGTCGCAATATTGGGCTGTGCCCTAGACTGTAATAGGGTCACACTCTATTGACAAGTTTTGTAAATTGTCAGTTTATTCATCAGCTTCTAGGAGGAATAGACAAATAAACTGAAAAGATGCTCCAGTATTGTTATTTTACTTACTATTATATGATTGCACAGTATTTCAAATTTTGTGGACGCAAAAAGACAAATCACCTCTTGTCGCCTGTACCTTCAGAAACTATAGAATTATTTTACAGAGATCTTTAGGACATGCTAATGCCATCATTCCCAACGGACATGATTGATTCATTAGTTATGTGTTAAACAATTGATCATTGAAACACAGTCATGATTGTATTGTATTTTTTTCCTGAGTTTTCATTTGCACACCCTCTTTTCCATTGTTTCTTTTTTTACTTGCAAAAAAAGTCATGAATTTCATGTTTTTTCCAAGTTTGTTATGGGTGCCATTTTTTTTTGGTTTTCTTATACAGACATTTTACATGCTGTTTTTTCTATAGAGATGACTCTGGAAAAAGGCCTGAAGAAACAGTTTATCATGAAGCGCATTTTTTAGTGGCGGGTTGAATGACAGGGAGCTGCGATAGCGTCGCCCCTGCCATTCTACCCCTCAGATGGTGTGTTCATACATGATCGCGGCATCTAAGTCTAAAAACAGTGTAAAATTAACAATAATTTATTTTTTTTAATCAAACTTACCGCCTCCATTTTCATGCGATGGGCTAGCCGCCGCCATCTTGCTTGAAGATCTTTAGCAAAATCTCGCACGGCGCGAGATTATGTCATCACACCAGCTGGCATGGAGACGTCATACGTCACCATGCAAGGCATTTCGCCAAGATCTTCAATCAAGATGGAGCAAATGGATGAGGTTAGTTTGAACCCTTTTTTTTTTTACAGTATTTCAGTTTATATCGATTCGCTGACACAAAGTACGAACTTGGAGGCGAATCAAATTTATCCGGAAATTCGGATCGAATTTCACTTTCTGTGATTCAATCCGCTCATCTGTAACCATGGACACCAAATATGCATGACAACTGAAGAAAAACACTGTGAAGCATTATCCTATTTTCCTTTTGAATTTCAAGTAACATCTGGTTGCAGCAAAAAAAAAAATGGGGGGGGGGCGCATCTCTGGAAAACATGCCACAAAAATTAATAAAAAAAAAAAAAATCACTATCGTGAGGGTAATATGTAAACTCATGAGTCTTTTAGTTTTTCAACGCCACCCAACAGCGGATCAGCGGGGGTCCCAGATGTCAGACCCCCACCAATCAGATACTGATGACCTATCCAGAGGAGATAGAATATTTTTTCCTGTTCCATTAAATTGTTGTCCTGGCCAGTTAGATATTTCCCAGCAGTCAACACATCTGGCCTTCTATTAGTACGCACATTTGGATCAGCCTCAGACAAATGTCGGTGTAGGGTGAAGCAGCTCCATCAACTCTCATGTTTTTACCCTCCGTCACCTTCTCACCCAGCAATATATAGTTTTCACATTTCAGTGCATCACCATTGACTTTTAAAGTGTTTGTTCACACATCAGTGGTTTTCCACTGACTGACTGAGTGGAAAAATCATGGAGACATGCACCACTTTGGTCCGTGATGTGGATCAAACACGCCCATGAAAAATCTAAGGGTCCGGGTCCGTGAAAAATCATCAACACAACACAGATGGCATCTGTGTTCTGTCAGTGGTTTTTCATGGACCACTGATAGGAGATGTTCTGGAAATTAATTTTCAGCTGACCAGTGTCTGTGAAATACGGATGACACACGGACCAAAGACTGATTCTTCATGGATAAAACACAGATGGATTTTCACCTACATGGAAATGTGAAAAAGGCTTGATGCTGGAATAAACTGAGAAAAATAAATAAATACAATTTTTTTAAATAACCATTATTATTATTACTTGAGGTCTGAATTAAGTTAGGGGTCTAGACTGGGGTCTTATATTAATACTAGTAGATAGCCGGTCACTGGATGGTGACTGTAATAGAAAATGCATCCATTTAAGGGCAGAGTTCTTCTTCCACAACAACGACTGCAACCTCTATATAGAAATATCCATCTCACAAAAATTACTTAGTGGAATTAGGATTAGGCTACCTTTACACTTGCGGCAGATGAATCCGGCAAGCAGTAGAGATGGCCCGAACTATTCGCCGGCGAACAGTTCCTGGCGAACATAGCTTGTTCGCGTCCGCCACGGCGGACAAACATATTCGATGTTCGCGTTCGCCCCTATACTTTATCATTGAGCAAACTTTGACCCTGTACCTCACAGTCAGTAAACACATTCCAGCCAATCAGCATACCTTCCCTCACAGACCCTCCCACCTCCTATTCAAACGCAAGGACAGCATCCATCTTAGATTCATTCTGAAACTGCAGTGTTAGTAATTTATAAATCGATTAATATAACCTGTATTATTCGCATTGCGATTACAATTTAGATCTGGGTTCCTAATGGTTGTATTGCTAGAATATAACGAAGATAACGAATATAGCGCTATATTCTCAATCTTTGTTATATTCTAGCAATACAACAACCATTAGGAACTCAGATCTAAGTATAATCGCAATGCGATTAATATAACCTGCATTAATCGCATTGCGAATTCAACTTAGAGCTGAGTTCCTAATGGTTGTTGTATTGCTAGAATATAACAAAGATTGAGAATATAGCGCTATATTCGTTATCTTCGTTATATTCTAGCAATACAACCATTAGGAACTCAGCTCTAAGTTGTAATCGCAATGCAAATAATACTTACAATTATTAATCGCTTTGCGAATCCATTTAATGCCTCTATTTGATTGTATATGACAGTTGACTATGACTACCACCAACGTTTTGCTGCCTCCAAAGCAAGATATCTGAACCCCCGAGGGGCAATTTGGGCATTTTTTATTTAAATTTTTTATGTATTTTGCCACATTTGGTTGCATATTTACATTTGGTATAGGCAAATATGGTAGTCTAGATCATGTGTCTATACCAAAACCTAGGATCACTGTTTGACAGCATATTTTCTAAGCCATGTAGCTGAATATAGATTTGGGCAGAGTAATGATCTAGACCTGTGTTTCCCAACCAGTGTGCCTCCAGCTGTTGCAAAACTACAACTCCCAGCATGCCTGCACAGCCAAAGGCTGTCCAGGCATGCTGGGAGTTGTAGTTTTGCAAAAGCTGGAGGCACACTGGTTGGGAAACACTGAATTCTAGACTACCATATTTGCCTATACCAAAAGCAAATATGCAACCAAATGTGGCAAAATACACAAAAAAGTAAAATAAAAAATAAAAAAAGATAAAAACGCATATGTGTTTTTGATGCGTTTTCTATCAAAAACGCCCAAATGGCCCCTGGGGGGTTCAGATATCTTGCCTCAGAGGCAGCAGAACGTTGGTGGTAGTCATAGTCAACTGTCATATACAATCAAATAGAGGCATCAAATGGATTCGCAAAGCGATTATAACTTAGAGCTGAGTTCCTAATGGTTGTATTGCTAGAATATAACGAAGATTGAGAATTCAATCTTCGTTATATTCTATCAATACAACCATTAGGAACCCAGCTCTAAGTTGAATTCGCAAATAAGATGTCCCGAACTATTCACCGGCGAACAGTTCCCGGCGAACATAGCTTGTGCGATGTTTGGTCCACCCCCTATTCATCATCATCATTGAGTAACTTTGATCCTGTACCTCACAGTCAGCAGTCACATTCCAGTCAATCAGCATACCCTCCCTCCCAGACCCTCCCATCTCCTGGACAGAATCCATTTTAGATTCATTCGGAAGCTGCAATCTTAGTGAGAGGAGGGACAGTGTAGCTGCTGCTGATTTAATAGGGAAATCGATAGCTAGGCTAGTGTATTCAGTGTCCACTCCAGTCCTGAAAGACTCATCAGATCTCTGCTGTAAGGACAGCATCCTGACAGCACCCCTTTTTAGGGCTAGTACATCAGTCTCCCTCCCAGACCCTCCCACCTCCTATCAAAAAATCAAAAAGCAAGGACGGCATCCATCTTAGATTCATTCTGAAGATGCAGTGTTAGTAGTTGAAATCGCAATGCGATTAATATAACCTGTATTAATCGCATTGGGATTACAACTTAGATCTGAGTTCCTAATGGTTGTATTGCTAGAATATAACGAATATTGAGAATATAGCGCTATATTCTCAATCTTCGTTATATTCCAGCAATACAACCATTAGGAACTCAGATCTAAGTTGTAATCACAATGCGATTAATACAGGTTATATTAATCGCATTGCGAATTCAACTTAGAGCTGGGTTTCTAATGGTTGTATTGCTAGAATATAACGAAGATTGAGAATATAGCGCTATATTCTCAATCTTCGTTATATTCTAGCAATACAACCATTAGCAACTCAGATCTAAGTTGTAATCCCAATGCGATTAATACAGGTTATATTAATCGCATTGCGAATTCAACTTAGAGCTGGGTTCCTAATGGTTGTATTGCTAGAATATAACGAAGATTGAGAATATAGCGCTATATTCTCAATCTTCGTTATATTCTAGCAATACAACCATTTGGAACCCAATGCGATTAATGCAGGTTATATTAATCGCATTGCGAATTCAACTTACCACACTCTGCATCAACTACGTAATTTTCCATGGGAGTTTTTCCATGGATCCCCCTCCGGCATGCCACAGTCCAGGTGTTAGTCCCCTTGAAACAACTTTTCCATCACTATTGTGGCCAGAAAGAGTCCCTGTGGGTTTTAAAATTCGCCTGTATATTGAAGTCTATGGCGGTTCGCCCTGTTCGCATGTTCGTGAACATTTGCATAAATTCGCGTTCGCCGTTCACAAACGGAAAATTTTATGTTCGCGACATCTCTAGCAAGCAGTTCCGTCGCCGAAACTGCCTGTCTGATCCGGCAATCTGCATGCAAATGGACAGCATTTGCAGATGGATCTGGATCCATCTCACAAATGCATTGCAAGAACGGATCCGTCTCTCCGGTTGTCATCTGGAGAAACGGATCCGTTATGTATTTTTTTTCACATTTTTAAAGGTCTGCGCGTGCACAGACCGGAAGAACGGATCCGGCAATGCGGCATTTTTAATGCCGGATCCGGCACTAATACATTCCTATGGGAATTAATGCCGGATCCAGCATTACGGCAAGTGTTCCGGCATTTTGGACGGAGATAAAACCGCAGCATGCGTCTAAAACGCCGTACAGTGACTGAACTGAAGACATCCTGATGCATCCTGAACGGATTTCTCTCCATTCAGAATGCATTAGGAGAAAATTGAAACGCTAGTGTGAAAGTACCCTTAATAGTAGGGATGAGTGAAGCGAGCTTCAGATCCTAGATCTAAAGTACCTTCACTCAAAACCTCATTTTAATGCTGCATGGAGTTCCGTCTTCGTACAGCATTCAAATGTATGGCCTCTGACGAGGCGAAGTGATTTAAGGAACAAGAAAAAACCAATGTGGATAAATAGAACTGTAAAGAAAGCAATATATGACAAAAAGAAAGCATTTAAATCACTAAAACAGGAGGGGAGCGAGGAAGCATTGAAGAACTATAAGGAAAAAATAGAATATGTAAAAGACAAATAAAAGCAGCCAAACTAGAGACCGAGAGATTAATTGCCAAAGAGAGTAAAACAAACCCTAAAATGTTCTCAATTATATACAGTTGTGTTCAAAATTATTCAACCCCCACTGAAATTGAGTATTTTGGCCAGTTTGACATTGATTTTGATCATTTCAGTCATCTTGTTTACAATTAAATCAAAGAGGCACTTGTAAGTCAGACAAATATAACATAACATTTATAATGAAATAACCACAAATGTCTTTTGTGTGCTCACATCATTATCAGTTTTATTCAACCCCCAAGTGACATTCAATCTTAGCACTTAGTACAACATCCTTTTCCAGTTATAACAGCTTTTAAACGTGAAGCATAGCTTGACACAAGTGTCTTGCAGCGATCTACGGGTATCTTCGCCCATTCTTCATGGGCAAAAGCCTCCAGTTCAGTCACATTCTTAGGCTTGCGCGCTGCAACTGCTTTCTTTAAGTCCCACCAGAGGTTCTCAATCGGATTTAAGTCTGGTGACTGCGATGGCCACTTCAAAATGTTCCAGCCTTTAATCTGCAACCATGCTCTAGTGGACTTGGAAGTATGCTTGGGATCATTGTCCTGTTGAAAGGTCCAACGTCTCTAAAGCCTCAGGTTTGTGACGGACTGCATCACATGTTCATCCAATATCTCCTGGTACTGAAGAGAATTCATGGTACCTTGCACACGCTGAAGCTTCCTTGTACCTGTAGAAGCAAAACAGCCCCAAAGCATGATTGACCCCCCGCCATGCTTCACAGTAGGCAAGGTGTTCTTTTCTTCATAGACATCCTCCAAACATAGCGTTGATCCATGGGCCCAAACAGTTCTAATTTTGTTTCATCAGTTCACAGAACACTATCCCAAAACTTTTGTGGTTTGTCCACATGACTTTTGTCATACTGCAGTCGACTCTCCTTATTCTTTGGAGACAGCAAGGGGGTGCGCCTGGGAGTTCTGGCATGGAGGCCTTCATTACGCAGTGTGCGCCTTATTGTCTGAGCTGAAACTTCAGTACCCGCATCTGACAAATCTTTTTTCAGTTCCTCAGCAGTCACACGGGACTTTTCTCCACTTTGCGCTTCAGGTAGCGCACAGCAGTCGAAGTCAGCATCTTCTTTCTGCCACGACCAGGTAGCATTTCAACAGTGCCCTTTGCCTTGAATTTGCGAATGATGCTTCCTATGGTGTCTCTTGGTATGTTTAACATCTTTACAATCTTCTTATAGCCATTGCCCTTCCTGTGAAGAGAAATCACCTCTTCTCTTGTCTTCCTGGACCATTCTCTTGACTTCACCATGTTTGTAAACACACCAGTAAATGTCTAGAAGGAGCTGAGTATCACAGTCATTTTAAATCTGCCAAATTGGTGCTTATTATGCTTGATTGCTGCTCCTTGACATCCAGAGGTGTTTTCAATACCTGATCGAAAACACTTGAATGAACCTCTGTTCTTAAGAGTGGTAGTCTTTAAGGGGTTGAATAATTGTGTCAATGAAGAAATCACAAAAAAAACATTTAATACTGTTTTACAAAAACAATTGATGTCATTTTAGTTGCATTTGGTACTTTAAAAAGTCCTTGTAAGATTTCATTCTGAACACAATTACAAATGTACACTAAATTCCCTAAAACCCTTCACAGCATTGGGGGCTGAATAATTTTGAACACAACTGTAAATGGTAAAAAGTATAAATCTGAAGGTGTTGGCCCTTTACAGAGTAATGAGGGGGGAGTTACAGACAGCAATGAGGAGAAAGCAAAGCTATTAAATATTTTTTTTTCTACTGTATTCACTGAAGAAAATAAACTGTCAGATAAAATGCAGAATGTAAAAGTAAATTCCCCATTAAAAGTGTCCTGTCTGACCCAGGAAGAAGTACAGCGGCTTCTTAGAAAGATTAAAGTAGACAAATCGCCGGTACCAGATGGCATACACCCCCTATACTAAGAGAATTAAGTAATGTCATAAGCAGACCCTTATTTCTGATATTTAAGGACTCTATAATGACAGGAAGTGTTCCACAGGATTGGCGCATAGCAAATGTGGTGCCAATATTCAAAAAGGGTCCAAAACCAGAGCCCGGAAACTATAGGAAGATAAGTTTAACATCTGTCGTGGGTAAACTGTTTGAAGGTTTTCTAAGAGATGCTATATTGGAGTACCTCAATAAAAATAAGCAAATAACGCCATATCAGCATGGCTTTATGAGGGATCGGTCATGTCAATCTAATTTAATCAGTTTCTATGAGAAGGTAAGTTCCAGACTTGACAGCAGTGAATCAATGGATGTCGTATATCTGGACTTCTCCAAAGCATTTGACACTGTACCACATAAAAGGTTAGTATATAAAATGAGACTTCTCGGACTTGGAGAAAATGTCTGTATGTGGGTAAGTAACTGGCTCAGTGATAGAAAACACACTCAGTGATAGAAAAAACTCTCAGTGATAGAAAGCACACTCAGATTGGGTCATTGTCACTAGTGGGGTACCACAGGGGTCAGTACTGGGCCCTATTCTCTTTAATATATTTATTAATGATCTTGTTAGAAGACTTGCACGGTAAAATATAAATTTTTGCAGATGACACTAAACTGTTTAAAGTAATTAACACAGAAGAGGACAGTATACTGCTGCAGATTGATGGGGATATATTGGAGGCTTGGGCAGAGAAGTGGCAGATGAGATTTAACACTGACAAATGTAAGGTTATGCACATGGGAAGGAATAATGCAAGTCACCAGTACATACTAAATGGTAAAACATTGGGTAACACTGACATGGAAAAGGACCTAGGAATTTTGGTGAACGGTAAACTAAGCTGTAGAAACTAGTGTCAGGCAGCTGCTGCCAAGGCCAATAAGATAATGGGTTGCATACAAATGGACATAGATGCCCGTGATGAGAACATAGTCCTACCACTTTACAAATCACTAGTCAGACCACACATGGAGTATTGTGTACAGTTCTGGGCTCCAGTGAACAGACGCCCCTGTGAGGCAGACATAGAAGAGCTGGAGAGGGTTCAGAGGAGGGCAACTAAAAGTAATAACTGGAGTGGGTGGACTACAGGTCCCAGAAAGATTGTCAAAATTATGGTTATTCACTTTAGAAAAAAGACGACTGAGGGGAGATGTAATAACTATGTATAAATATATCAGGGGTCAGTACAGAGATCTCTCCCATCATCTATTTATCCCCGAGACTGTTACTGTGACGAGGGAACATCCTCTGTGTCTGGAGGAAAGAAGGTTTGTACACAAACATAGAAGAGGATTCTTCTCGGTAAGAGCAGTGAGACTATGGAACGCTTTGCCTGAGAGGTGGTGATGGTGAGTACAATAAAGGAATTCAAGAGGGGCCTGGATGTGTTTCTGGAGTGTAATAATATTACAGGTTATAGTTACTAGAGAGGGGTCGTGATCAATTTTTTGGTCACCTTGCCCCATAAAGTATAATAATGACTGATCAAAAAATCATATGTACCGATAAAAACGTCAACACTTTCTGCAAAAAACAAGCCCCTGTACAAGACGATCGGCAGAAAAATTTTAAAAAATTAGGCGTTCAGAAAATGCAGACACAAAACATAATTTTTTCAAAAATGCTTTATTATGTACATCTGAAACAAACAAACAAAGAAAGTAGACATATTTAATATCATTGCATCCGTAACAACCTTCTCTATAAAAATAGCACATGATCTACCCTGTCAGATGAATGTTGCAAAAAATAAAAACGGTGCCAAAACAGTTATTTTCTTGTTACCTTGTCTCACAAAAAACGTAATATAGAGCAATTAAAAATCATATGTACCCCAAAATAGTACCAATACAACAGTTCCAAAATGGGGTCACTTTTTGGGAGTTTCGACTGTAGGGTGCATCAGGGGGGCTTCCAATAGGACATGGCATCGAAACACCAGTCCAGCAAAATCTGCCTTCCAAAAACCATATGGCACTCCTTTTCTTCTGCGCCCTGCCGTGTGCCCTTACATCAATTTACGACCACATGTGGGGTGTTTCTGTAAACCGCAGAATCAGGGTAATAAATATTGAGTTTTGTTTGGCTGTTAACCCTCGATGTGTTAAAGAAAAAATGGATTAGAATGGAAAATCTGCCAAAAAAGTGAAATTTAATCTACATTTTCCTTAAAATTCTTGTGGAACACCTAATGGGTTAACACAGTTTTTAAAATCAGTTTTGAGTAACTTGAGGGGTTTAGTTTCTACAATGGGGTCATTTATGGGGGGTTTCCACTATGTAAGCCCCACAAAGTTACTTCAGAACTTAACTGGTCCTTAAAAAGTGGGTTTTGGAAACTTTTAAAATTCTAAGCCTTCTAACGTCCTAAAAAAATAAAATGACATTTACAAAATAATGCCACATAAAGTAGACATATGGGGAATGTTAAGTAATAAATATTTTACGAGGTATCACTTTCTGGTTTAAAACCAGAGAAATAGAAATTTAGAAAATTGCGAATTTTTCAAAATTTTGGGTAAATTTTGGATTTTTTTCATAAACAAAGGTGAAACATATTGACTCAAATTTATGACTGTCCATATGCCGGGATAGTCCGCGGTAGTGGAATCCAAAAATGAGATGCTGCGATTACCCCAACCCGAACGCCAAACTAATTTTTTAAGTTCGCTCATCTCTAATAGTGATATCTCATAAAATATTTTTGACTTAACATTCCCCATATGTCTACTTTATGTTGGCATCATTTTATTTTTTAGGACATTAGAAGGATTAGAATTTTAGAAGCAATTTTTAATATTTTTAAGAAATTTCCAAAACCCAATTTTTTAAGGACCAGTTCAAATATGAAGTCACTTTGTGAGGCTTACATAATAGAAATCACACATAAATGACCCCATTTTAGAAACGACACCTCTTAAGTTATTCAAAACTGATTTTACAAACGTAGTCAACCCTTTAGGTGTTCCACAAGAATTAAAGGAAAATGGAGATGAAATTTCAAAAATTCACTTTTTTGGCATATTTTCCATTTTAATCCATTTTTGCTGTAACACAGCAATGGTTAACAGCCAAACAAAACTCAAAATCTATTACCCTGATTCTGCAGTATTTTTGTCCCACTCTGGGATTTCTTTTTTTGACAAATCCTTATTTATTTTATCAATAAACAAGTAAACAAACAAGTAAACAAGGCCGTAAAGCCCAATGACATGAGGGGAATGGTATTATGTAATATGAACAGAACAAACGTACTTCAGCGTACCATATATAGCAAACTAATCAGTATCCTTGATTATAGTAAGACAGTTGAGAAATAAGAATCTTAGTTGTACATCCAGTATCTTAGAGGGTATACCCCAGGTGGGTTCAGAGCAAGAGACCTACTGGAAGTCCACTGGGACATGTACAGCATTATGTATTCAGGGGTAAAGGTCACTTTTAAAGGGGTAGGACACTGTAGCAGTCACTGTTAAAGGGGTGGGATGCTGTGGAGGTCATTGTTAAGTGGTTGGGGCACTGTGGAGGTCACTGTTAAGGGGGTGGCGTGCTGTAGAGGTCACTGTTAAGTGTGTTGGGAGCTGTGGAAGTCACTGGTAATGGGGACGGGAAGCTGTGGAGGTCACAGTTAAGGGGGTGGGGCGCTGTGGAGATCACTGTTAAGGGGGGTTTACATAAGCCTTTTGATTTCCATTATAGCATTCCGTTATAACATGCTTATAATGGAAAATAATGGAATTTCTATAGCGGAAACCAAAAGGAACACTGTTCATTTTAATTTGTCCTAATATAGTTGAATGGAGAATAAATAACGTAAACCAGCATTCCGTTGTTTTGGACGGAAAAAAATCCTGCAGACAGGGCACTGTGGAAAACACAGAAAACATCCTGCACGACATGATAAATGTATATGTGGATGTACATGGCTACATTTATAAAAGAAAAATCAGGATGTGGGCCTCCAAGAAGGTCACTGAAGATTGCTGTATCCAAGCATATTAATAGGAAGTTTTATGGAAGGAAATGGTCTGGTAGAAAAGGGTGTACAAGCAACAGGGATAACCACATATTTGAAAAAAATATCAAAAAAAGAAATTGGGGTAGATTCAGAAGGAGTGAACTGTGGCTGGACTTAAAGGGAACCTGTCAGCAAAAAATAGCATCATCAGCGGCAGAATAAAAGTGCATTTTCTCAGTGAAACCAACAGTGAAAAGAGGAAGAAAAGGTCCATGTGGAGACACTTTGCGGGCACTAGGAGGTACTGTTAACACATTTAGATGCTATTTTTTGCTGACAGGTTCCCATTAATGCTTAACGAGCCACCACACACAGACATATCCAGGAGATGGCTACAACTGTCACATTCCTTGTGTCAAGCCACTCATGACCCAGAAACAACATCAGAAGCGTCTTACCTGGACTAAGGAGAAAAAGAACTGGACTATTGCTCAGTGGTCAAAAGTCCTGTTTTCAGATAAAAGTAATTTTGCATTTCATTTGAAAATCAAGGTGGAGATTTTTCTCAAACTGGTGTAAAGTAGAACTGGCTTAGTTGCCCATAGCAACCAATTAGATTCCACCTTTCATTTTTCATAGCTCTTTTGGAAAATAAAAGGTGGAATCTGATTGGTTGCTATGGGAAACTAAGCCAGTTCTACTTTATACCAGTTTGATAAATCTCCCCCCAAGTTTCCAAAGTCTGGAGGTAGAGCAGAGAGCCAAACAATTCCAATTGCTTCAGGTCCAGTGTGACGTTTCCACAGTCAGTGATGGTTCGGGGAGCCATGCCTTCTGCTGGTGTTGTTCCACTGTGTTAGGCCCTATTCACACGTCCGTAGTGTTTATGGATCCGCAAATTGCGGATCCATAAACACACCTGGCCGGCAGCCCCATAGAAATGTCTATTCTTGTCCGCAATTGCGGGCAAGAATAGGACATGCTCTACTTTTTTGAGGAGCTGCGGCCGTAAGATCGGCGGCGCGCTCCGCAAAAACTGATGCGGAGAGCACAGCGTGTGCTCTCCGCATCGTTCCTTGCCCCATTCACAGTCAATGGGTCCGCATGTATTCCGCAGAATTGCGGAATACATGCGGACGACATTGCGGACGTGTGACTGGAGCCTTATATGAAGTCCAAAGTCAGCGCAGCCATCTACCAGGAAATTTTAGAGCACCTCATGATTCCTTCTGATGACAAGCTTTATGGAGATGCTAATGTCAGCTGAACCTAACTAGCCTATTCCTAGTTTTATCCATGCCCCCGTTACTCCATAAATGTAACTTTTATAATATGCAAATTAGCCTCTAGGAGCAGGGGGATGGGTGGGCTTGCTCCTGCTCCTAGAGGGTCCGTTCTCCCACCTCTGTCACCTCCCTCCAAGTCTTGATTGACAGGGCCAGGCACTGCATCCTCCTGCCGGCCCTGAGTGCATGGTAAATCTCACGCCTGCACCGTGCTGTTTAGTATTCGGCGCAGGCATAGTGAAGGAAGACCCTGCGCACAGGGTTGGCAGGTAGATGTGAACGCTGCCTGGGCTTGTCAATCAAGACTTGGAGGGTGTGAAATGAGGTGGGAGAACGGAGCCTCTAGGAGCAGGAGCAACGCCCCCTCTGCTCCTAGAGGCTAATTTGCATATTATAAAAGTAAGAATTCTGCAGTAAAGGGGGCATGAATAATCACAAGAAAAGCATAGTTAGGTGTCAGCTGACATTAGCACATCGCTAATGTCAGCCAGCTTAATAGTGAAAATTCTAGTGACAGAAACCCTTTAAAGCATAAATGTGCATTAATAAATGTACTAAATGCTCCTTACTAAACTCTCTGTATGATTTCCACCTGTATATTAGACCATAACTTCACTATTTGGTGCAATTTGGACCTCAAAATATCTATAATTCAATGGTTTATATAAAAATATTAAAATGGATATTGAAGCGCAAGAAAAAATTGTCCCAGGTGCTCCACATGTTGTAAAGAAATAAAGGAACTTATACTCACCTAACCGATCCCCAGCTGCTGCAGTTGTGACGGAGTCAGCAATTGTACTTTGGGTGGAGTTAGAGGTGTGGCCTACTGTGAAAAAATTGCTGTGATGCACGCCTGCATATATTGTCCATCTTTTCAAAAGATACCTCCCAATTTTCAAAAGTTGGGAGGTATAGTATTACTGTGCTTGATTGGTTAGCAAACTTGCTTGACCTAAACCCCATAGAGAGAGGTATCGTCAAGAGTAAGATGAGAGACACCAGACCCAGCAATGCAGGAGAGCTGAAGGCCACTATCAAAGCAACCTGGGCCTCCATAACACCTCAGCAGTGCCACAGGCTTGTTGCCTCTATGCCACACCGCATAGATGCAGTAATTCATGCAAAAAGAGCCCCAACCAAGCACTGAGTGCATACACTTTACATACTATTCAGTAGACTAATATTCCTGTATTAAAAATAATTTTTTTTATAGGTGTTATATAATATTCTAATTTTCTGGGACACCAACATTTGGGTTTTAATTAGCTGTAAGCCATAATCATCAACATAGAAAGAAATAAACTATTGAAATAGATTACTCTGTGTGTAATGAATCTATATAATATACAAGTTTCACTTTTTTAAATAAATTACCGAAATATTCATGATATTCAAATGTATTGAGATGCACCTGTATACAATGACAAAGATTATGATCTAATTAAAAGTGGAGGAGTAAATTTTCTGTGTAGATGAATGGTGGCCTTCAAAAACATTTTCTCAGGTAGCTAAGGAATGTAGTCTGATGCTGCTCTAGAGAACATAAAAGCTGACATGCTCTGTGCTGCCCTGAATCTTTTTCTTACATCAAATTACTGTACACTGCTTGGGGTGAAAAATGCAGTTGGCTGAATCGCAAATTACCAGAGCAAGTTTTGTCTAGATACTGGTGCAGAAGGGGATTTTGGGGGGATTCTGATCTCAGCAAACAACAGAACTGGGAGTACAACTGGGAGGGAACACACTGAAATGTGATAGCATATCTAGATAAATGATCTATAATTAACGGTAAACCAATGTTTTGAAAGACTATTATCTGCAGTAATACATCAGAGGTGTAACTAGTGTTCTATGGGCCCCAGGGCAAACTTTGGTTGAGGCCATCCCTCTCGCCGGGCTCAGTTGTGCTCGCACCCTCTGCAACCACAATTGTTACACCCCTGGTCTCTGGTAATAATAATGTCCCCCACTGCCCCCAGTAATGTCTTTCCACTGTCCCTAGTAATGTCCCCCGCTTCCCCAGTAATGTCCTTCTACTGTCTCTAGTAATGTCCCCCACTGCCCCCAGTAATGTCTTTCCACTGTCCCTAGTAATGTCCCCCGCTTCCCCAGTATTGTCCTTCCACTGTCCCTAGTAATGTCCCCCACTGCCCCAGTAATGTCCTTCCACTGCCGCCACTAATATTCATCCCCCCACTGTCCACAGTAATCTCTTTATAGTGCCCCCAGTAATTTTCCCCAGTCTTCACTCACATGTAAAGGGGCCCGGCACTATCACTGCACTTCATGCCGGGCACGTCAGATCGCTCTTTACAGCATCACATGCGGTTTGTCCGGCATCTATCAGATCAGAGCACTGCCCTACTAGTAGTATTCACATATGACTCGAGTGGTCAGAGCCTGACCAATGTTAGTCAGGCTCTGACCACCAGCATAGTTTGTGAATACTACTAGTAGGGCAGCACTAGGGATTGATAGATGCCGGACCGACCGCATGTGATGCTGCTGTGATGAGCACTCTGATGGTGCCCAAAATGAAGTACAGTACTATTTTTTATTTTCCTACAGCCCTCCATTCCCCTGCTGTTAGGGTTTAAAGCTGTGCTGAAATGCGTTGTCAGGACTGATGTGCATGTGCCCAGAAGTCTCCTCATTATGTTAGCACAGTATTCTAGGTTTTGGTTTTCAGTGCAACTCTGAGCACTGACAGCTGGAAAATGGGGGACAGTAGGAAAATAAAAAAAATGGTGACCTGTTCTTTTGTGCAGTACTTACTGTATTACTGCAAATAATAGTACAGGATTGTGGAGATAGATTCCCTTTAAGGCAATCTGGAAAATGAAATGCTTGAATTCTTCATGAAATAATACTGGAGCGTGTTTTCTTAGAACCCTGCATTGTGTCATTCCCCTTTTATTCCTCTTGAAAATGTAAGAATAAACTGGGCGTTGCATGGTCACCACACTTAAAAAGGGTGCAGGGTGAGAACAATCCTGGGTCAGGCACAGGCAAAATGTGGTTTTGTAGAAATGGGGAAATGTCCAGCACTCGATTAAGCTCCGTTATTACTCCATCTTTAATAACTTTCCAGACGTCCACTAGAATCCCTTACGTTTTTCAGATTGTGTAGATACATCCCTCTTTATAGCACCAAACTCACAGAATGAGCACGGACCTTGTGGCGTTTCAAAATGTCAGCCGTATACAAATCACGCATCTGTGAGGTGACAGTTACAGTTTACGCATCAGACACCCAGGAGTTAATCAAGTAGTCTTTTAATCCGGAGATTGTATTACAAGATATGCAGGGAATCCAGATGGTAAAAGAATTATGCCACTAATATTCTCCTTGATAAGAACATGAGATACACAGATTCACCTCAGATTCTCCTCAGAATCTCCTCAGAATTAGAGCACACAAAACAGCAATGCATGACAGGGTAAACAGGAAGTGGCTACACTGAACCAACAAGAAGCAGAAACAGAGGGGGGAGGAGAAGAGAGGAGCATACCAATACACAATGCAAGATACTGAAACAGAACACTCCCCATCTGGTATCGGTAGATACCACTATGTATATGCCTACAATGGAATTGTATAAATAACAATGAATAATGTCCATAAACCTGAAAAGGAAACATGCAATGAACATTTATTCAAACCAAAAAAGGATATATCTTCAGTTCAGACCATAAAGCTGGTACTGGAAACAGTCCTAGAAGATGATGAGCATCTCTGGTAGAAGGAATCTCAATATGGAAGTTCTTTCCATCCGAACTGGAAACGACTTTAGTAATAAGTCCAGTAGGCCAGTCGAGACCATTAACTTGTTTGTCTCTTAACAGAACAAAATCTCCTTCCTTTATAGTGTTGAGCGAACAGTTCGAAAATCGTTCAGGGCCGTACCGAATTTTGGGGTGTCCGTGACACGGACCCGAACCCGGACATTTTCAAAAAAGTTCGGGTTCGGGTCCGGTGTTCGTCGATTACTTCCCGCTTTCTGAAGGGCTGCACAGCAGCCAATCAGCTAGCGTTTTACTTCTTGCCCTAAGAGCCCATCACAGCCATGCCTACTAATGGCATGGCTGTGATTGGCCAAGTGCAGCATGTGACCCAGCCTCTATTTAAGCTGGAGTCACGTAGCGCCGCACGTCACACTGCTCTGACTAGTGTAGGGAGAGGATGCAGCTTCTGTGAGGGCGAGATAGGCAGGGATAAAGAAGTGATTGAATCATCTACCTTTCTACACCTGTGCATCAGAACAACTCAGCTGAGCTGTTCACTGAAAGTCACTATTTTGTTGAGACTGGCCAGAGCGATTTTTACTGGCACATGTAACTGGGCTGACCGGCGGTGGCCATTTTGGGACTTGTGGTGCGCCAGCACTTGCTGCCACAGAGTGTAAACCAAAGCTCCAAAGAAGTTAAAAATCTACACCTGTGAATCAGAACAACAGCGATTCAGCTGCTCAGTCAAAGTCAATTTTTTTCTGGCTGGGCAGACTGTTTTCTGGCACATGTTACTGGGCTGATAGGCGGCGGCCATTTTGGGACTTGTGGTGCTACAGCAAAAGCTGCCACAACGTCCATTAATCTAAAGTAATAGTCGATTTTTTCATAGATATACTACATCAGGGGTTTGGCTGTGCTTGTGTCACCCATACTAACTGCAAAGATATTTAATATATCAGTGGTGAAACTGAAAGTAACCCACTTGGATAGCAAATCCCATGAATGTGCTGTTCCAGCTAGGCTAGCCAGTGCCACTACTTTGTCCAATACTGTCAGCCAGAAATATTTTTTTTTTTATGTGCCAGAAATATAAATTAGAAAAAGCTTTCACCGTAATAATAAAATTATTCTGGTGTTAGACCAGAAGAAGCACTCCTGTTGTAATTAATACTGTAAAAGGCTTAGGCAATATTTCTCCCAGTGTGGGAAATTTATCTAGCAAAACTAGCATTTTAACAATTCCGGTGTTCTGAAATACCAGCAGTCCTCTTGTAATTAATACCGCCAAAGGCATTATATCGTCCAGTGTTGTAATTTTGGTGAAAAAAGGCCAATTTAATCAATCTGGTGTTTGTTAGACCAGAAAAACTAGGCCTCACGTTTTCACTCCTGTAAAAGGAATTATATTTCCCGTGTGGGAATCTAAGTACCAAAACTAGCATTATAAAAATCTGGTGTCCAATTAGCAGCAGTGTTCTTGTAATTAATACCGCCAAAGGCATTATTGTCCAGTGTTGTAATTTTGGTGAAAAAAGGCCAATTTAATCAATCTGGTGTTTGTTAGACCAGAAAAACTAGGCCTCACGTTTTCACTCCTGTAAAAAGGAATTATATTTCCCGTGTGGGAATCTAAGTACCAAAACTAGCATTATAAAAATCTGGTGTCCAATTAGCAGCAGTGTTCTTGTAATTAATACCGCCAAAGGCATTATTGTCCAGTGTTGTAATTTTGGTGAAAAAAAGGCCAATTTAATCAATCTGGTGTTTGTTAGACCAGAAAAACTAGGCCTCACGTTTTCACTGCTCTAAAAAGGAATTATATTTCCCCGTGTGGGAATCTAAGTTCCAAAACTAGCATTATAAAAAATCTGGTGTCCAATTAGCAGCAGTGTTCTTGTAATTAATACCGCCAAAAGGCATTATTGTCCAGTGTTGTAATTTTGGTGAAAAAAAGGCCAATTTTATAAATCTGGTGTTTGTTAGACCAGAAAAACTAGGCCTCACGTTTTCACTCCTCTAAAAAGGAATTATATTTCCCTGTGTGGGAATCTATGTACCAAAACTAGCATTATAAAAAATCTGGTGTCCAATTAGCAGCAGTGTTCTTGTAATTAATACCGCCAAAAGGCATTATTGTCCAGTGTTGTAATTTTGGTGAAAAAAAGGCCAATTTAATCAATCTGGTGTTTGTTAGACCAGAAAAACTAGGCCTCACGTTTTCACTCCTCTAAAAAGGAATTATATTTCCCTGTGTGGGAATCTATGTACCAAAACTAGCATTATAAAAAATCTGGTGTCCAATTAGCAGCAGGGTTCTTGTAATTAATACCGCCAAAAGGCATTATTGTCCAGTGTTGTAATTTTGGTGAAAAAAAGGCCAATTTAATCAATCTGGTGTTTGTTAGACCAGAAAAACTAGGCCTCACGTTTTCACTCCTGTAAAAAAGAATTATATTTCCCCGTGTGGGAAACTGAGTACCAAAACTAGCATTATAAAAAATCTGGTGTCCAATTAGCAGCAGTGTTCTTGTAATTAATACCGCCAAAAGGCATTATTGTCCAGTGTTGTAATTTTGGTGAAAAAAAGGCCAATTTAATCAATCTGGTGTTTGTTAGACCAGAAAAACTAGGCCTCACGTTTTCACTCCTGTAAAAAGGAATTATATTTCCCTGTGTGGGAATCTAAGTACCAAAACTAGCATTATAAAAAATCTGGTGTCCAATTAGCAGCAGTGTTCTTGTAATTAATACCGCCAAAAGGCATTATTGTCCAGTGTTGTAATTTTGGTGAAAAAAAGGCCAATTTAATCAATCAGGTGTTTGTTAGACCAGAAAAACTAGGCCTCACATTTTCACTCCTGTAAAAAGGAATTATATTTCCCCGTGTGGGAATCTAAGTACCAAAACTAGCATTATAAAAAATCTGGTGTCCAATTAGCAGCAGTGTTCTTGTAATTAATACCGCCAAAAGGCATTATTGTCCAGTGTTGTAATTTTGGTGAAAAAAAGGCCAATTTAATCAATCTGGTGTTTGTTAGACCAGAAAAACTAGGCCTCACGTTTTCACTCCTGTAAAAGGAATTATATTTCCCGTGTGGGAATCTAAGTACCAAAACTAGCATTATAAAAAATCTGGTGTCCAATTAGCAGCAGTGTTCTTGTAATTAATACCGCCAAAAGGCATTATTGTCCAGTGTTGTAATTTTGGTGAAAAAAAGGCCAATTTAATCAATCTGGTGTTTGTTAGACCAGAAAAACTAGGCCTCACGTTTTCACTCCTCTAAAAGGAATTATATTTCCCGTGTGGGAATCTATGTACCAAAACTAGCATTATAAAAAATCTGGTGTCCAATTAGCAGCAGTGTTCTTGTAATTAATACCGCCAAAAGGCATGATTGTCCAGTGTTGTAATTTTGGTGAAAAAAAGGCCAATTTAATAAATCTGGTGTTTGTTAGACCAGAAAAACTAGGCCTCACGTTTTCACTCCTCTAAAAAGGAATTATATTTCCCCGTGTGGGAAGCTATGTACCAAAACTAGCATTATAAAAAATCTGGTGTCCAATTAGCAGCAGTGTTCATGTAATTAATATTGCCAAAAGGCATTATATCGTCCAGTGTTGTAATTTTGGTGAAAAAAAGGCCAATTTAATCAATCTGGTGTTTGTTAGACCAGAAAAACTAGGCCTCACGTTTTCACTCCTCTAAAAAGGAATTATATTTCCCCGTGTGGGAACCTATGTACCAAAACTAGCATTATAAAAAATCTGGTGTCCAATTAGCAGCAGTGTTCTTGTAATTAATACCGCCAAAAAGCATTATTGTCCAGTGTTGTAATTTTGGTGAAAAAAAGGCCAATTTAATCAATCTGGTGTTTGTTAGACCAGAAAAACTAGGCCTCACGTTTTCACTCCTGTAAAAGGAATTATATTTCCCGTGTGGGAAACTAAGTACCAAAACTAGCATTATAAAAAATCTGGTGTCCAATTAGCAGCAGTGTTCTTGTAATTAATACCGCCAAAAGGCATTATTGTCCAGTGTTGTAATTTTGGTGAAAAAAAGGCCAATTTAATCAATCTGGTGTTTGTTAGACCAGAAAAACTAGGCCTCACGTTTTCACTCCTGTAAAAGGAATTATATTTCCCGTGTGGGAATCTAAGTACCAAAACTAGCATTATAAAAATCTAGTGTCCAATTAGCAGCAGTGTTCTTGTAATTAATACCGCCAAAGGCATTATTGTCCAGTGTTGTAATTTTGGTGAAAAAAGGCCAATTTAATCAATCTGGTGTTTGTTAGACCAGAAAAACTAGGCCTCACGTTTTCACTCCTCTAAAAAGGAATTATATTTCCCCGTGTGGGAATCTATGTACCAAAACTAGCATTATAAAAAATCTGGTGTCCAATTAGCAGCAGTGTTCTTGTAATTAATACCGCCAAAAGGCATTATATCGTCCAGTGTTGTAATTTTGGTGAAAAAAAGGCCAATTTAATCAATCTGGTGTTTGTTAGACCAGAAAAACTAGGCCTCACGTTTTCACTCCTCCAAAAAGGAATTATATTTCCCTGTGTGGGAATCTATGTACCAAAACTAGCATTATAAAAAATCTGGTGTCCAATTAGCAGCAGTGTTCTTGTAATTAATACCGCCAAAAGGCATTATATCTTCCAGTGTGGGAATTTTGGGGCTAAAAAATAATATATTTTATTGTGGTGCGAGTTGAATCGCAACAATGAGGAAACATTCTATTAAGGGACGAGGACGTGGTCGTGGTGGTGTCCGTGGAGCCTCTGTTGCTGGCAGAGGACGTGGCCGTTCGGCCTCAGGCGAACAAAGTAGTGAAACAACTCCCTTAAGTAGCCGGCAGAATTTACAGCGATATTTGGTGGGGCCCAATGCCGTTATGAGGATGGTAAGGCCTGAGCAGGTACAGGCATTAGTCGATTGGGTGGCTTCCAGCACGTTCACCACATTGTCTTCTGCCCAGTCTTCTGCGGAAAGCGCACAGGTGGCACCTGAAAACCAAGCCCATCAGTCTGTCACATCACCCCCATGCATATCAGGGAAACTGGCTGAGCCTCAAGTTATGCTGCAGTCTCTTCTTCTGTTTGAAGACTCTGCTCCCACGGTTTTCCAGGGGCGTCCACCTATCCCTTCCCCAGCGGTGGAAGACATTCCATGCACTGACGCACAACCACTTATGTATCCAGATGATGAGGACATGGGAATACCACCACAGCAGAGTGACCGAGTGTCTGATGATGACGAAACACAGGTGCCCACTGCCGCGTCTTATTGCAGTGTGCAGACTGAACAGGAGGAGGTCAGGGAGGAAGACTGGGTGGAAGACGATGCAGAGGACGATGAGGTCTTAGACCCCACATGGACTAAAGGTCATGCCACTGACTTAAATAGTTCAGAGGAAGAGGCAGTGGTGAGACCGAGACAACAGCGAAGCCAAAGAGGGAGCAGGGGGCAAAAGCAGAGCAGCCGCCGTCCAGAGAGTTCGCCTGCTATTGGCCAGCGCCAACAGGGACCCAGCACCCCAAAGGCATCTTCAAGGAGTTCCCTGGCATGGCACTTCTTCAAACAATGTGCTGAGGACAAGACCAGAGTGGTTTGCACGCTGTGCCATCAGACCCTGAGGTGAGGCATTAACGTTCTTAACCTGAGCACCACCTGCATGATCAGGCATCTACATGCAAAGCATGAACTGCAGTGGAGTACACACCTTAAAAACAAGGAACCCGCTCAGGCTCCCCCTGCTCCCTCTACCGCTGCTGCCTCGGCTTCTGCCTCGAGAGGAATGTTGCCACCTGCCGAGCAGCAAACAGAGGATGTGCCACCGACACCACCACCACCACCGCCACCGTCACCTAGCGTCTCCACTATTTCACACAGCAGCGTTCAGCTCTCCATCTCTCAAACCTTTGAGAGGAAGCGCAAATTCCCACCTAGTCACCCTCGAGCCCTTGACCTGAATGCCAGCATTTCTAAACTACTGGCCTTTGAAATGCTGTCATTCCGGCTGGTGGACACAGACAGCTTCAAACAGCTGATGGCCATGGCTGTCCCCCAGTATGTGGTTCCCAGCCGCCACTACTTCTCCAAGACAGCCGTGCCTTCCCTGCACATGCAAGTGTCCGATAAAATCAAGTGTGCACTGCGCAACGCCATTTGTGGCAAGGTCCACCTAACCACAGATACGTGGACCAGTAAGCACGGCCAGGGACGCTATATCTCCCTAACTGCACACTGGGTAAATGTAGTGGCGGCTGGGCCCCAGGCGGAGAGTTCCTTGGCGCACGTCCTTCCGCCGCCAAGGATCACAGGGCATCATTCTTTGCCTCCTGTAGCCTCCTCCTCCTACTCGGCTTCCTCCTCCTCCTCCTCTGCTTCCACCAGCTCATCCAGTCAGCCACACACCTTCACCACCAACTTCAGCACAGCCCGGGGTAAACGTCAGCAGGCCATTCTGAAAATATGTTTGGGGGACAGGCCCCACACCGCGCAGGAGTTGTGGCGGGGTATTGAACAACAGACCGACCAGTGGTTGCTGCCGGTGGGCCTCAAGCCCGGCCTGGTGGTGTGCGATAATGGGCGAAATCTCGTGGCAGCTCTGGGACTAGCCGGTTTGACGCACATCCCTTGCCTGGCGCATGTGCTGAATTTGGTGGTGCAAAAGTTTATTCACAACTACCCAGACATGTCACAGCTGCTGCATAAAGTGCGGGCCGTCTGTGCGCGCTTCCGGCGTTCACATGCTGCCACTGCTCGCCTGTCAGCGTTACAGCGGAACTTCGGCCTTCCCGCTCACCGCCTAATATTCGACGTGCCCACCCGGTGGAACTCCACCTTGCACATGCTGGAGAGACTGTGCGAGCAGCAGCAGGCCATAGTGGAGTTTCAGCTGCAGCACGCACGGGTCAGTCGCACTGCGGAACAGCACCACTTCACCACCAATGATTGGGCCTCCATGCGAGACCTGTGTGCCCTGTTGCGCTGTTTAGAGTACGCCACCAACATGGCCAGTGGCGATGCCACTGTTATCAGCGTGACGATACCAATTCTATGTCTCCTAGAGAAAACGCTTAGGGCGATGATGGAAGAGGAGGTGGGCCAGGGCCAGGAGGAGGAGGAGGAGGATGACGGGTCATTTTTAGCACTTTCAGGCCAGTCTGTTAGAAGTGGCTCAGAGGGAGGTTTTTGCAACAGCAGAGGGCAGGTACAAATGTGGCCAGCCAGGGACCACTACTGGAGGACGAGGAGGATGAGGAGGCGGTGGAGGAGGATGAGGATGAAGCAGGTTCACAGCGGGGTGGCACCCAGCACAGCGCAGGCACATCCCTGGTGCGTGGCTGGGGGATACAGAGGATGATGACGATACGCCTCCCACAGAGGACAGCTTGTCCTTACCTCTGGGGAGCCTGGCACACATGAGCGATTACATGCTGCAGTGCCTGCGCAACGACAGCAGAGTTGCCCACATTTTAACGTGTGCTGACTACTGGGTGGCCACCCTGCTGGATCCACGGTACAAAGACAATGTGCCCACTTTACTTCCTGCACTGGAGCGTGATAGGAAGATGCACGAGTACAAGCGCACACTGGTAGACGCGCTCCTGAGAGCATTCCCAACTGTCACAGGGGAACAGGTGGAAGGCCAAGGCCAAGGCAGAGGAGGAGCTAGAGGTTGCCCACGCAGCAGTGTCATGGCCAGCTCCTCTGAGGGCAGGGTTAGCATGGCAGAAATGTGGAAAAGTTTTGTCTCCACGCCACAGCTAACTGCCCCATCACCTGATACGGAACGTGTTAGCAGAAGGCAACATTTCACTAACATGGTTGAACAGTACATCTGCACACAACTCCACGTACTGACGGATGGTTCGGCCCCATTCAACTTCTGGGTTTCCAAATTGTCCACGTGGCCAGAATTAGCATGTTATGCCTTGGAGGTGCTGGCCTGCCCGACGGCCAGCATTTTATCTGAACGTGTATTCAGCACGGCAGGGGGCGTCATTACTGACAAACGCAGCCGCCTGTCCGCAGCCAACGTGGACAAGCTGACGTTTATAAAAATGAACCAGGCATGGATCCCACAAGACCTGACCCTTCCTTGTGCAGAGTAGTCCTTAATAAATGCCTTAAACCATGTTGTCTTGTACTCCTGGCCACTTCTTCATTGAAAAATCAATATTTGAAATTAAGTAGGATCTTGGGGTGCAACCCAGAGTTGAATGAACCTTCCGTCTGTCTGGGTGCCGGGGCCAAAGTACATGAAAGTGTCCTTCTCCTGTGCTGGGTGATATGAATGTTATACTTGTGCTGTCTGACATGTCTCCTTTGTGTGGGTGCAGGGGGCCAAAGTCACTGAAAGCGGCCTTCTCCTGTGGTGGCTGATATAAATGCCTGAATCTCTGCTGTGGGACCTCTCTCCTCTTTCTGGGTGCAGGGGTCAAAGTCTCTAAAAGTGCCCTTCTCCTGTGGTGGTTGATGTGAAACTGATGCTTGTGCTATCTGACCTGTCTCCTCTGTGTCGGTGCTAAGGCCTAAGTCACTGAAAGCGGCCTTCTCCTGTTCTGGCTGATATAAATGCCTGAATCTCTGCTGTGGGACCTCTCTCCTCTTTCTGGGTGCAGGGGTCAAAGTCTCTAAAAGTGCCCTTCTCCTGTGGTGGTTGATGTGAAACTGATGCTTGTGCTATCTGACCTGTCTCCTCTGTGTCGGTGCTAAGGCCTAAGTCACTGAAAGCGGCCTTCTCCTGTTCTGGCTGATATAAATGCCTGAATCTCTGCTGTGGGACCTCTCTCCTCTTTCTGGGTGCAGGGGTCAAAGTCTCTAAAAGTGCCCTTCTCCTGTGGTGGTTGATGTGAAACTGATGCTTGTGCTATCTGACCTGTCTCCTCTGTGTCGGTGCTAAGGCCTAAGTCACTGAAAGCGGCCTTCTCCTGTTCTGGCTGATATAAATGCCTGAATCTCTGCTGTGGGACCTCTCTCCTCTTTCTGGGTGCAGGGGTCAAAGTCTCTAAAAGTGCCCTTCTCCTGTGGTGGTTGATGTGAAACTGATGCTTGTGCTATCTGACCTGTCTCCTCTGTGTCGGTGCTAAGGCCTAAGTCACTGAAAGCGGCCTTCTCCTGTTCTGGCTGATATAAATGCCTGAATCTCTGCTGTGGGACCTCTCTCCTCTTTCTGGGTGCAGGGGTCAAAGTCTCTAAAAGTGCCCTTCTCCTGTGGTGGTTGATGTGAAACTGATGCTTGTGCTATCTGACCTGTCTCCTCTGTGTCGGTGCTAAGGCCTAAGTCACTGAAAGCGGCCTTCTCCTGTTCTGGCTGATATAAATGCCTGAATCTCTGCTGTGGGACCTCTCTCCTCTTTCTGGGTGCAGGGGTCAAAGTCTCTAAAAGTGCCCTTCTCCTGTGGTGGTTGATGTGAAACTGATGCTTGTGCTATCTGACCTGTCTCCTCTGTGTCGATGCTAAGGCCTAAGTCACTGAAAGCGGCCTTCTCCTGTGCTGGCTGATATAAATGCCTGAATCTCTGCTGTGGGACCTCTCTCCTCCGTCTGGGTGCAGGGGTAAAAGTCTCTCAAAGTGGCCTTCTCTTGTGCTGGGTGATGTGAAGCTGATGTTTGTGCCATCTGACATGGTTGCCGGGGTCCTATTAAATGGTGGCCTACTCCTGTGGTGGGTGATCTAAATGCCTGATTCTCTGCTGTGAAAACCCCTCTCCTCCGCCTGGGTGCAGGGTCAAAGTCTCTCAAAGTGGCCTTCTCTTGTGCTGGGTGATGTGAAGCTGATGTTTGTGCCATCTGACATGGTTGCCGGGGTCCCATTAAATGGTGGCCTACTCCTGTGGTGGGTGATCTAAATGCATGATTCTCTGCTGTGAAAACTTCTCTCCTCTGTCTGGGTGCTGGTCCAAAATACATGAGAGTGGCCTTCTCCGGTGGTGGTTGATATGAAGCATGATTCCTTGCTGTGGGACCTGTATCCTGTCTGGGTGCTGGTCCAAAATAAATGAGAGTGGCCTTCTCCGTGGTGGTTGATATGACGCATGATTCTTGCTGTGGGACCTGTATCCTCTGTCTGGGTGCTGGTCCAAAATAAATGAGAGTGGCCTTCTCCGGTGGTGGTTGATATGACGCCTTATTCCTTGCTGTGGGACCTGTATCCTCTGTCTGGGTGCTGGTCCAAAATAAATGAGAGTGGCCTTCTCCGGTGGGGGTTGATATGACGCATGATTCCTTGATGTGGGACCTCTCTCCTCTGTCTGGGTGCTGGTCCAAAATACATGAGAGTGGCCTTCTCCGGTGATGGTTGATATGACGCATGATTCCTTGCTGTGGGACCTGTATCCTCTGTCTGGGTGCTGGTCCAAAATACATGAGAGTGGCCTTCTCCGGTGGTGGTTGATATGAAGCATGATTCCTTGCTGTGGGACCTGTATCCTCTGTCTGGGTGCTGGTCCCAAATAAATGAGAGTGGCCTTCTCTAGTGGTGGATGATATGACGCATGATTCCTTGCTGTGGGACCTGTATCCTGTGTCTGGGTGCTGGTCCAAAATAAATGAGAGTGGCCTTCTCCGGTGGGGGTTGATATGACGCATGATTCCTTGATGTGGGACCTCTCTCCTCTGTCTGGGTGCTGGTCCAAAATACATGAGAGTGGCCTTCTCCGGTGGTGGTTGATATGACGCATGATTCCTTGCTGTGGGACCTGTATCCTCTGTCTGGGTGCTGGTCCAAAATAAATGAGAGTGGTCTTCTCCGTTGGGGGTTGATATGACGCCTTATTCCTTGATGTGGGACCTCTCTCCTCTGTCTGGGTGCTGGTCCAAAATACATGAGAGTGGCCTTCTCCGGTGGTGGTTGATATGACGCATGATTCCTTGCTGTGGGACCTGTATCCTCTGTCTGGGTGCTGGGCCGAAATAAATGAGAGTGGCCTTCTCCGTTGGTGGTTGATATGAGGCATGATTCCTTGCTGTGGGACCTATCTCCTCTGTCTGGGTGCTGGTCCCAAATAAATGAGAGTGGCCTTCTCCAGTGGTGGATGATATGACGCATGATTCCTTGCTGTGGGACCTGTATCCTCTGTCTGGGTGCTGGTCCAAAATAAATGAGAGTGGCCTTCTCCGGTGGGGGTTGATATGACGCATGATTCCTTTATGTGGGACCTCTCTCCTCTGTCTGGGTGCTGGTCCAAAATAAATGAGAGTGGCCTTCTCCGGTGGGGGTTGATATGACACATCATGAACGCAAATGCTCATGTCTGCTTTTCACTTCTGAAATGGGATCTGTCTTTGTACATACGGATTTGGGTTGGTGACATGCAGTATTTGTCAGGACTGTAATCCTCTTAAGTGCAGTCAACAACTGCAGATGGAACTGAAGGTTCTTGCAAAGTATCTGAAATTAACTCTTCCTCTGTTGAAGGAACCTCCTTTATAGAACATTCAGAAGATACTTCTTTTACAGAATTAAACTCATTGTCAAACAGTAGACTGGAAGGCTCAAGTTTCTGCTGTATCTCATCAGAACTACATGAATCAGAAGGCTTGTTGTCAGTGATGATATAGGATTCATTATGATAAACTGTGTGAGGACTTCAAAGCTGGGAAGGGCTTGAAGAGGGCTCCAATTGAAATCCTGAAGGCCTTTCTACAGGCTGCCCTTTTGTCCAGGAACATTCTTTTGCAGCTGACTCCTTGGGATTTAAGCTACTTTCTGATGTTTTTAGAATATTTGGGCAGGGCATATCTTGCACATAGTAGTGGTTAGGACACTGTCTGAAGTAAGAAGTTCGCCCCCCTATTAATACTTCAGTTCTGAAGGAGTGTACTTCGCAGGGTCTGCGGGTTCTGTCCAGACATACATCCCCCACGATGATCCAACCCACTGTAAGTTTCTGGGCATATGGAGCGTTGAAAGGGCCATTGCGAAGTTCAAGGACCTTATGAGCCTCAAGAATGTCTCTACCTAGCAAGAGTAAGATCAGGCTCTTCTTCCTGAGGTTGTCACAAGACTAGAGCATGTTCCTAGGGTGTAGGGTGTAGTCTCTGCCTCTATCATGAACAGATCAAAGAACTTAGGTCAAGCTAGGGAATGATTACTTTGGTCATCTAGAATAGCATACATTCTTATGGTCTTCTCTGGTTGTGCAGTAGGAAACACATCCACAAGGCAAATCTTAGAACATGACTTTCCGCACACAAATCCTTCTCCACATACCTTTGTGCATCTGGGCATGACGATTGTGGTTGGTTGGTCGGCACTCTCCCCGCCGTGATCGGAATGGGGCTTGTGCCAGTTAACTGGTTCTAGGTTCCGCCTGATTCAGAACACTTGATTGGAACCTTACAGTCTCTGGCAAAGTGCTTAGTGGATGCACAGCATCTGAAGCAGATATTATGACTCCTTAGGAACTCCTTACGTTCCTCAAAGGACTTTGCTATGAAGACACGGCATTTCCTTAAAGGATGTGGTTTATCATGGATAGGGCAATGATTATCGGGTTCCTTGGGGCTTTCATTTCCATTGTTAGTAGTGGGCACAACCCCTGTCTTTTTAACTGAAATTAGACCTTTAAGGACCCCCTCTCTGGGACTGAAAGTCTTGTGTCTCTGTTTAGTAGAGCCATAGATGTTGGTTCCCAAGGTGTTGAAGCTCGGATAATTTTTAGCTCTAGCTAAGTCCTTGATGAACTTACAGAAGAATGAAAATGGTGGAAAGGGAACACGATGTTGCTCCTTGTATTTTGAACCTGTTGTTGCCCATTGGTCTTGAATATTGAGGGGTAATTTCTCCACGATCAGGCCCACACCGTGGGAGGTATCAAGAAAGCTGAGACCTGGTAGCTGCGGATCTTCCTTGACGATTTCAAACTCAAGAAAAAGGTCGCTAAATTCCTGGAACCCTTGGCGGTCTGTATTGGATAATTCAGGAAAGTCATATAGTCGTTTAAATAAGGCACGTTCAACTACTTCCGAGCCGCCGTATGTCCCGCCGTATGTCTGCTCTAATCTTTCCCATGCGAGACGAAGGCCTTTGACTGGTTCGTAGATATGAACGCTTTTGAGTCTCTTAACACAGTTTGACGACCATGGACCTAGCCATCTAATTAGTAAATCAAGTTCTTGCATAGGCGGTACACCAATGTTTTGAACTGTTGTCTTGAAGGTAGCCTTCCAACTTCTATAGTTCTCTGGGCGATCATCAAAGTTCGTAAGGCTAATACTGATGAGGTCCCTGAGAGTGAGGTACTTAGTGATTTCTGATGCGTTATTTCTTTCCTGCATCATGGCGATGGAAACTTCTCCCTCGCTAGTGTTGTTGGCACCATCTGATACCCTATGTTTGGGGGTTGGAAGATGGAATGGAGTGGCAGCTGGGTTGAGCGTAAATGAAGGCTTCACATCTGGTAATCTTGGCCCCAGCGTCTTGGTTGCTTTGTAACTAGTCTCAGGAGGTTTTAATGTGATTTGAAATGGCTTGGTCTCTACTGGTGCCTGAAATACTGTGTAAGGTGCCAGAGGTTTGAAAGAAAGAGAAATGTCCACTGGACTGGGTTCAACTGTATGGTTATCAGCTGCCTCTTTTTCTATCTGCATGAGTTCAGCAGGCTGGCGTGCAGAGCCCAAATCTTCTGGTGCAAATGCATTGACTTTGCTTTGATCTAGGACGAATTGCAGGGTACGGCCTTCTGAGTCATTAGATATCTTGGACATAGGATGATAAGCTTCTTCTTCTTCAGCAGTTTCTTCAAGAACTCTGAGTTCAGCAATGGCTGCTGCTTCTTCCCTTTCCTTCTGAAGGACCTCCAACTCAGCTTCAGCCTTGGCTTTGGTCACTTGCGCCTGAGCCTGTATGGCTGCTTGATAAGCTTGAGACTAGTCTTGTGTCTCTGCGACTTGTGCCTTAAAGGCTGCTTCCTTTCTAATGCAGTGAGCTTGTGCCTTCGCTGCTTCCGCTTTTGCGCGTGCCAACACCAATGAGGTACTCAGCGAAGAGTGCTGTGAGCGAGACCTTAGCGATGAGGACTGAGCAATAGATTTCGAGCAACGGGCTGAAGCCTTGGAGTGCCTTGAAAGGTTAGAATGGCGGGACACAGTTTCATATTGTTGTGATATCTTGTCCTCTAGCATTGACTTGACTGCCATAAATCTGCTATATCTTTTATCATTAAATACAGTGTGGTGCTTTAATTCTAAGATGAAGTCCTCTGAGTTGAGACTTGATAACAGAGAAGAATATTTTTCAGACAGTTTCTTGCAACCTTCATAGGCCTTATTCAATTTTGTACACATGGCCTTTAATTTATCTTTATTATAGCCTGATCCATGTGCTGCATCCATACATTGTTCAGTCTTTTCCCACAAACTGGACAAATTATCACATATTTCAATTTTGTCGGTTAAGAGGGCCTCTTTCATTTTTAATGAGGGTTTAGAAATCCTTCTAGCTGTGTCCTGCATTTCCATCTGTAACACAACAGCGACCTCTAGTGGTGGTTCAGTCTTTTAATAGCCCACAGCAGGCAGACGATATTTACCTCAGAAAACAGGCTGAATACAGTTCCTAGCCTGTATGAAACTTAAATTGCCAGAAGCTTCTGCGATCCAAGTGAATGCAGTACTGGGCAGTATAAGATATTACCTTACTACTGTAGCATAACGGACAAATGATGATGGCTTATTACTTGGAAGAGGAGAATATTCTTTTCCTAGCGGGAGAAGGAGAGTACTAAGACAATTCTTTTACTGTGGCGTTTCGAAATGTCAGCCTTATACAAATCACGCATCTGTGAGGTGACTTTTTGAATCAGACATTCTCCACTTACAGTTTACACATCAGACACCCAGGAGATAATCAAGTAGTCTTTTAATCCGGAGATTGTATTACAAGATATGCAGGGAATCCAGATGGTAAAAGAATTATGCCACTAATATTCTCCTTGATAAGAACATGAGATACACAGATTCACCTCAGATTCTTCTCAGAATCTCCTCAGAATTAGAGCACACAAAACAGCAATGCATGACAGGGTAAACAGGAAGTGGCTAGACTGAACCAACTAGAAGCAGAAACAGAGGGGGGAGGAGAAGAGAGGAGCATACCAATACACAATGCAAGATACTGAAACAGAACAGACCTAAAAACATGTGAAAGGATGTAGAGCGGAGACACAATGAGGGTCATTAACAAAGACTATTATACAACGGTCTTTGTTTCCCCCGTGCGCTGGTGGAGAAAGGCCTCATCATAAATTTGGCGCACCGCTGGCAGTACATTCTCCTGGAATAAAAACTACTGCAATCCCTGAATGATGTACCATAGTTTTACTCCTCTTTTACACCTATTTCCAGGCAGAAAACTAAGTAAATTTGTCGGGCCAAAGCCCCAGCCCCCGCTATTACCTCGCCACTCCCAAATGGTGAGGATGGTGTAAAAATGTCCATGCAACAGAAAAGGGTTCACGTGACTATTTTTATGCCAATACCTGGAGTAAGAATCTTTGTAAATTGCATTATTTACAAACAGTTTTCCGCCTTTTTTGGGTGTAAAATTGTCACAAAATAGTTTTTACAATGTAATTGACATAAAGGAGTGTTGACGGAGTGGCGGGGGCAGAGCCAGGGTGTGGTGGGGTCTGGGCCCAGCAAATTTACTAATTTTAGGCCTCATGCACTCTAACGTATTTTTTTTCCGTGTCTGTTCTGTTTTTCGCACATTTCAATGAGTCCACAAAAAAAACGGAAGATACTGTGTGCATTCCGTTTCCGTGGGTCCGTTCCGCAAAAAAATAGAACATGTCCTATTATTGTCCACATTACTGACAAGGATAGGACTGTTCTATTACGGGCCAGCTGTTCTGTTCCGCCAAATTCAGAATGCACACGGACGTCATCCATATTTTATGCGGATCCGTGTTTTGCGGACCGCAAAATACATGCGGTCGTGTGCATGAGGCCTTACACCAGGAATTTTCCTTCAGGCACAATATTATTAACAAAGATGTGCTTAGTTTGTGACGAGTCGCATGGCAAGTCATTAATTAAGGGCATTTTCCTGCAACAACACTGGTGTAAAATGAACAAAAAAGATTGTAAAAAAATAACGGTTGTAATAAATGACCCCCTTTGAGTTTTGGGCTACGAGGACGGATGTAACTACTCCATCTGAGACATGTAAGTAGCACTAGTGGACGTCTGGAATATTTTTAAGATGGAATGATAAAATATATGGATTTTAATAGAGTGCTAAGGATTTCCCCATTTCTACAAAACGACATGGTTGTATATATTTATATATCGTTTTATTCTAAAATACAGCCGCACCAAAAATAGAGCTAGGTAATTTATGGGGTTAATATTTACTAAATGAATGGGGCTATTATGTAATCAATAATGCAGTTACAATGATTACTGCCATTACAAAGTTTTGTTCAGCAGGCACCCCATGTGTTCCTAGGATTGGGAGATTAGTCGCTGCCGTCGATGTGTCTGCAGATATTGTATAGGCTCATAAATCTTTTACAGCTTTAGCACAATTCAGTTTTAGCTCCCCACCGTATGCATGGATTTAGTATAAAGACTATGAAAGCCATAAGAGAAAGGCTCGACTCAAGTTGGCCACTTCAAACCTATTAATGCCATCTTATGCCCCACAATGCCTTGCAAAAGTATTCACCCCCCTTGACTTTTTCGTGTTTTTGTGCCTCACAACCTGGAATTAACATGGATTGTTTGAGGATTTGCATCATTTAATTTACAGAACATGCACACAACTTTGAGGATTTTATTTTTATTTTTATTGTGAAGCAAACAACAAATAGGACAAAATAACAAAAAAGTCAAGTGGCTTCGGATAAGTCTCTATGAGCTTGCCACATCTTACCACTGGGATTTTTGCCCATTCCTCCTTGCAAAACTGCTCCAGCTCCTTCAAGTTGGATGGTTTGCGCTTGTGAACAGCAATATTTAACCCCTTAAGGACACGGCCCTATTTCACCTTAAGGACCAGGCCATTTTTTGCAAATCTGACCAGTGTCACTTTATGTGGTGATAACTTATAAACGCTTTTACTTATCCAGGCCATTCTGAGATTGTTTTTTCGTCACATATTGTACTTTATGACACTGGTAACATTTTGTCAAAAAAGTTCTTTTTTTTGTATAAAAAATACTAAATTTACCAAAAATGTTAAAAAAAATTCAAATTTTCAAATTTCAATTTCTCCACTTCTATAATACATAGTAATACCTCCAAAAATAGTTATTACTTTACTTTCCCCAAATGTCTACTTCATGTTTGGATCATTTTGGGAACGCCATTTTATTTTTTGGGGATGTTACAAGGCTTTGAAGTTTAGAAGCAAATCTTGAAAATTTTCAGAAAATTTCAAAGACCCAAATTTTAAGGACCAGTTCAGGTCTGAAGTCACTTAGTGAGGCTTACATAAAAGAAACCACCCAAAAATGACCCCATTCCAGAAACGGCACCCCTCAAGGTATTTAAAACTGATTTTATAAACGTTTTTTAACCCTTTAGGTGTTCCACAAGAGTTCATGGCAAATGGATATAAAATTTCAGAATTTCGATTTTTTTTTGGGCAAATTTTCCATTTGAATCAATTTTTTCCAGGAACAAAGCAAGGGTTAACAGCCAAACATAACCAAATATTTATTGCCCTGATTCTGTAGTTTGCAGAAACACCCAATATGTGGTTGTAAACTGCTGTATCGCCAAACGGCAGGGCACAGAAGGAAGAGAACGCCATATGGTTTTTGGAAGGCAAATTTTGATGGACTGGTTTATTTGCACCATGGCCCATTTGAAGCTCCCCTGATGCATCCCTAGAGTAGCAACTCCAAAAAAGTGACGCCATTTTGGAAACTACTGGATAAGGTGGCAGTTTTGGTGGCATTATTTTTAGGGTACATATGATTTTTGGTTGCTCTATAATACATTTTTGTGAGACAAGGTAATAAAAAATAGAAATTCTGAAATTTCATCTCCATTTGCCATAAACTCTTGAGGAATACCTAAAGGGTTAATAAAGTTTATAAAATCAGTTTTGAATACCTTGAGGGGTGTAGTTTCTTATATGGGGTCACTTTTATGGCGTTACTTTCCTTCTACACCCAGTCGTTTGGCGATACAGCAGTTTACAACTACATATGGGGTGTTTCATTAAACTACAGAATCCGGGCAATAAATATAGAGTTTTGTTTGACTGTTAACCCTTGCTTTGTTACTGGAAAAAAATTATTAATATGGAAAATTTGGAAAAAATAGCTGTTTTGGGACCATTTTTATTTTATTTTTGTGACTGTGTTCATCTGAGGGGTTAGGTCATGTGTTATTTTTATAGAGCAGATCCTTATGGACGTGGCAATACCTAATATGTCTACTCTTTTTAATTTATTTAAGTTTTACACTATAATATCCTTTGTTAAACAAACAAAAAACTATTTTAGTATCTCCATAGTCTGAGAGTCAGTTTTTTTTTAGTTTTTGTCCAATTGTCTTAGGTAGGGGCTCATTTTTTGTGGGATGACATGATAGTTTTAATGGCACTATTTTGGGTGCATATGACTTTTTGATCACTTGCTGTCACACTTTTTGTGATGTTAGGTGACAAAAAACTGCTTTTTACAGTATTTTTTTTGTGGTGTCCACCTGAGGGGTTAGTTCATGTGTTATTTTTATAGTTCAGGTTCTTACGGACGCGGCGGTACATAATATGTCTACTTTTTATTTATTTATTTAGGTTTTACACAATCATATAATTTTTGAAACAAGAAAAAATATCATGTTTTAGTGTCTGCATAGTCTAAGAGCCATACTTTTTTTTTATATTTTGGGCGATTTTCTTAGGTAGGGTATCATTTTTTGCAGGATGAGATGACAGTTTTAAAGGCACTATTTTGGAGTGTATATGACTTTTTGATCGCTTGCTATTAGACGTTTTGTGATATAAGGTGACAAAAAATGGCTTTTAACACAGTTTTTTTTTTTTTTTTGCGGTGTTCACCTGAGGGGTTAGGTCATGTGTTATTTTTATAGTTCAGGTTCTTATGGATGCGGTGATACCTAATATGTCTACTTTTTATTTATTTATTTAGGTTTTACACAATCATATTTTTGAAACAAAAAAAAATCATGTTTTAGCGTCTGCATAGCCTGAGAGACATAATTTTTTTATTTTTTGGGCAATTTTCTTAGGTAAGGTATCATCTTTTGCGAGACGAGGTGACGGTTTGATTAGTACCATTTGGGTGTAGATACAACTTTTTTGATCACTTTTATTAACTTTTTTGGGAAGTGAGGTGGGCAAAATTTCAATTTTATCATAGTATTTTTTTTTTTTTATGACGTTCACCTTACGGTAGTGTATTTATTTATTTTTTATTAGTGATAAATGTTGTATTTTGTTTTTACCTTTTTTCATTTTTTTGGACCCAGACCCACTTGGTTCTTGAAGATCCAGTGGATCTGGTATCTGTATAATACAGTACAGTACATTAGATAATGTACTGTACCGTATTTTTTACTTGACACTTAGTCTGATCAGACTTCTGTTGCCATGGCAAGCAGGACGACTGCACGATCGCAGCAGGAATCATGTTTCTATCACGATTTTTTTTTTTTTTACAGCAGATTTAATTTAGGACGTATGGGTACGCCCTGTGTCCTTAAGGACTCGGACATTAGGGCGTACCCATACGCCCTATGTTCTTAAGAGGTTAAAGTATAACTGTCAAATTTTTTTTTTTTTACTATTGGATTCTGGTGGTTAATATCACCTTGTTGGCCCTCTTTTAATTTCGGATTATTTAATAAATAACCCCTAAAAGCCACCTATAAGTCCCCAGTATTGGCTATTTTTACCTGAGATAAAATCAGGTTGCTATGCTCCTTCCGTCTACCAGATGAGGACGGAGCACGCTGGCTGCATGCACTGGGAACTGATAGTGAGTCAACATTGTAAGGGAATGTATAAAAAGCCAGGTTCTTCCTGACAGGAGATAACAGTGCTGGGCTGTGTGTGTGAACTTCTCCACATGCCTGTGCTTGGCAGACACTCCCTTAGCAGTGCTGGATAATGTAGAGCCCAGGGAGATATGCCGGCTGCTCAGTGTATAAATGAAAGCCTTATCTGATAAGAGGAGAGCTTGTAGAAGGACTATAGGCTTCAGCCAGACCTGGAAATTTAACTGCATGACCCCCCTATACAGAGCTGGTCTTCACTAACTTCACTGCAGGTGTCCTATGGATTAGCCTCAGGGCTGAGGGCGGCCATTTTAACAGAATTGTGAAATTGCAGTTTTATGCAGACTGGTTGCTAAGGGCTGAATCTTATTAAATAAGGGGTAAGTAAGTCTAATAGTTATTGATTCAGGAATATTATCATATTAGTAACTACATATATGAAAACTGAAATTAGGGTCTAAATGTGACAGTTATCCTTTAAGTCTGACCACAGATTTTCTATTGGATTGAGATCTGGGCTTTGACTAGGCCATTCCAACACATTTACATGTCTCTCCTTAAACCACTCAAGTGTTGCTATAGCCGTGTGTTTGGGGTCATTGTCCTGCTGGAAGGTGAACCTCCGTCCTAGCCTCAAATCACGCATAGAGTGGTACAGGTTTTGCTCAAGAATATGATTGTATTTAGCACCATCCATCTTTCTCTCAACTCTGACCAGTTTCCCAGTCCCGGCTGCTGAAAAACAACCCCACAGCATGATGCTGCCACCACCATGTTTCACTGTGGGGATGGTGTTCTTTGGGTGATGTGATGTCTTGGGTTTGCGCCAGACATATCGTTTTCTTTGATGGCTGAAAAGTTACATTTTAGTCTCATCAGACCAGAGCACCTTCCTCCATACATTTTGGGAGTCTCCCACTTGCCTTTTCGCAAACTCACAACGTGCCTTTTTATTTTTTGCTGAAAGTAATGGCTTTCTACTGGCTCCTCTGCCATAAAGCCCAACTCTATGGAGCGTACGGATTATTGTCGTCCTATGTGCAGATACTTCAGTCTCTACTGTGGAACTCTGCAGCTTCTCCAGGGTTACCTTAGGTCTCTGTGCTGCCTCTCTGATTAATGCCCTCCTTGCCCGGTCTGTGAGTTTTGGTGGATGGCCGTCTCTTGGCAGGTTTGCTGTTGTGCCATGTTCTTTCCATTTGGTTATGATAGATTTGATGGCGCTCCTGGGGATCATCAAAGATTTGGATATTTTTTTAGAACCTAACCCTGACTTGTACTTCTCAACAACATTGTCCCTTACTTGTTTGGAGAATTCCTTGGTCTTCATGGCAGTGTTTGGTTAGTGAAGCCTCTTGCTTAGGTGTTGCAGCCTCTGGGGCCTTTCAAAAAAGGTGTGTATATGTAATGACAGATCATGTGACACTTAGATTGACCACAGGTGGACATCATTTCACTAATTATGTGACTTCTGAAGGTAATTGGTTGCATCAGAGGTTTTTATGGGCTTCCTAACAAAGGTGGTGAATACATACTGTAAGAGGGTGCAAGGTACCGTGGTCGATGGCAGGTACGTGTCACCGAGGTTCCTGGCCTCGGTGAGGTAAGAGCCGGGTTTTCGTGTGTCAGCAGCAGCTAGTGCTGTTTTGACACCTTGATATTTAGTTTGGCTGCAAAGCCAATCCGGGCCGGCTCTTACTGGGAGTAGGCAAAGAGTTGGGTGGGTGCCTATTCTCCACGGTCCAGGCCGGTTTTTCCAGGGCCTTTAAAACACAGCCAGCACCAGCAGGTGTGGCTGTGATTGTCCTGGAGCTGCTAACAGTGCTGTGGAGCTCTCTGACCTGGAGGAAGGAGCTCAGCAAAGTGGGGTTTTTCCTGGAAGCCTGAAGGTGGTTTGTCCTGCGGCTCGGCTGACAGCCAGGTGCGAACCCGCACCTTAAACCTCACAGGTGATTGGATCCTGCTTTGGACTCTTTTTGTTTTGCCTCATGACCTCTGATGTGTGTGTGAATTAACACCAAGAGACTGTTTATCGTTTGTTTTGTGTCAGTGTGAATAAAACACTGTTTATTGCACGTTCTGGACTCCTTGTTTTGCCTCTGTACTGCACCCGCACCGCTATCTACCAGAGCGACTCCCCACAATACGCACATGCCAATTTTCTGTTTTCCATTTCTGAACAATAGTTTTATTAATATATTTTTCTCATTTCACTTCACCAACTTAGACTATTGTGTTCTGATCCATCACATAAAATTCAGATTAACAAAACATTGAACTTAAAGAGGACTTTTCATCACTTCTAAAGATATTAACTAACGATGCTGACATGTAGAGCGGCGCCCAAGGATCTCCCTGCACTTACTATTATCCCTGGGCGCCGCTCCGTTCTCCCGGTATAGGCTCCGGTCTCTGTGCTCACAAAGTTATAGTAGGCGGGGACTTGGTTATAGTAGGCGGAGCCTGCCCTTCATCTCCTTCTCCCAGGCTATGAGCTCTGCACTGCGATTGGCCAGTGCTACAGCCTGGGAGAAGGAGATGAAGGGCAGGCTCCGCCTACTATAACCAAGTCCCCCAAGTCCCCGCCTACTATAACTTTGTGAGCACAGAGACCGGAGCCAATACCAGGAAAACGGAGTGGCGCCCAGGGATAATAGTAAGTGCAGGGAGATCCCTGGGCGCCGCTCTACATGTGAGCATCGTTAGTTAATATCTTTAGAAGTGATGAAAGGTCCTCTTAAAGGCTGTAATGCAACAAAACACGAAAAATGTCAAGGAAGGGGGGGGGGATACTTTTGCAAGGCACTGTATCTGCCAACCCCCATTAGGTTTTCCCCGTCACATCCTTAAAGCTTGTAAAAAAGCGGGATCTTGACATAGGGGCCACTTAATATGGTGGATTTGGTGATCTCTGTAATGGAGACAGCCCTTTTTTTTTTCCTTTTTTTTTTCCTTCCTTTGAGGAATATCTGGCTTTCATTGTGTTGTAGACCCATAACTGGGGCTCCACATTTATTTTGCATATTCCTGTTTCCCAGGGAGCTTTGCACTTCGGATTGCTGTGTTGAGACTCTTAAATGAAGCTCTGCGGTGTTTCTTGTAGCATGGTATATAACCTGGATGGTCTGAGAATTGCCTGAGTTCCCAGCCAATAAGGATCCTTTTTATTATTTAAACACTTTAAAGGGATATTCCAGTTTTTATTTTTTAACCCTTTAGTGACCACCAATATGCCTTTTTATGTTGGTCATTTTCACTGTGGCCCTGTCTAAGCGCTGCACTGGTCTGCCGTGCAGCTGAGAGCCGGGGCTTGGCTCTCACATGAGAGAGGCGCTCCTGCTCTAACAGTCTGGACTGGCAGGAGCACTAATCAGGGCTGTTTAACCCCTTACAATGCAATGCGCAACAGCGCCCACTGCATGTAAGTGGTTACAGAGGGAGCAGGTTCCGATGTGTGTATATGCAGACTGGGACCTAGTATAGGCCCCAAGCCTGCCTTGAGTGTTCCCCAGCAGGCTGCACCTCTCTAGTGCAGACTGCTGGTCAATATCATTTTTGCATTTTCATTTTTCTTCCCTATTTTCCTCGACCCATAACTTTTTTATATTTCCGGTCACATAGCTGTGAACCATGCCCTTCATTCTCTGGGTTAGTATGATTACAACGATACCCCGTATGTATAGGTTCCTTATGTTTAAATAATGTAAAAATAATAAATGTAAACTTTGATAAATATTTTTTTCTATAGTGCCATATTCTGACCCTCATAACTTTTTTATACTTATGTCTACTGAGCTCTTTAGGGGCTCATGTTTTGCAGAACAATCTGTACTTTTAATTGATACCATTTTGGAGTGTCCTTGACTTTTTGATCACATTTTATTACATTTTTTTTTAGGTTAGAGAAGCAATGAAAAAATGGCAAATCGTCCATTTTGACCCTTTTTTCCGTTACGCCATTCGCACATTTTTATATATATATATATATATATATTTATTTATTTTTTGTGATGATTTTGTGGCTCATATATGGGTCTATAAATTTTGTTTTTTAATTTTTAATTTTGGTCTATCAGGGATTTTTAAAATGCCATTTAAGCTCAATTTTGCTCATTTCTTATCCTGGCCTGCCATCTGGTGGCCAAAATAAGAATTGCAACATTAACACTTTCAGCCTTATCAGCAAGCACCAATGCCAGAATTGGCCACAATAGGTTTTTGCACATTTAGATACCGTGACCTCACTTGGTTACGGCATTTAAAGCATTTAATTATAGCGATCGGCATTATTTCCACGGTAATTAGCTGAAGGTCTCTGCTGTTTTAAACATGTACATGTACCGGCCTGGTATCGAACGGGTTCAAAAATGTATTAAATAAAAACAATTTTTATAAAAAAATATGCTTTTTCCATTGAAAAACGCTTTTCAGTGGAAAAATTTCAAAAATAAAATCTCCCCTATATGTTTGGTATTGTTGCATCCGTAACAACCCGTACTACACAAATATCATGTAAATTACCCCATACTGCAAACGCCATAAAAAACAAATAAACCAGAATTGCTGTTTTTTGCTTAGCTGCCAGCAGAAATGTACCCCAAAATGATACCAATGAAAACTACAAGTCATCCCCAAAAATGAAGCCCTCACACAGCTCCGTAGAAATAAAAATAAAAAAATTAGGAGTATTGGGATGGGTTGATGCCAAAAGATTTTCTTCTTTTTAAAAAAGGGTCTTTATTGCGCAAAAGTAGTAAAACTTTAAAAAAAAAAATGTATTTGGCATTACTGTTATTGTTCTGACCCAGAGAAGTCACTTATATTATTTATGCCGAAAAATGAACGCTACAAAATTTAGAACGTAAAGACCCAGTGGCAGTATTTCTGTTTTTTCCCATCTCTGTCCCAGAAAGAGTTAATAAACGTTATTCAGTAAGTTATGTGTACTCCAAAATGGCACCATTAAAAACTACAACTTGTCCCACAAAAAAGAGTTTTTACACGCCTACGTAGACGGAAAAATAAAAAAGTTATAGCTCTTGGAAGGTGACGATGAAAAAATAAAAATTTGTGATCAGTGGGGCCCACAACAGGCGGTTATTAAGGGGTTAATTTATTTGTTTATATAATAGGAAATCATACAATGTTCTAATATTCCTGTATTTAAAATTCATACATACCTTTCTTATATCAGGCAATTTCCCCCTATATGCAGTAGAATTGTATGGCCCATGTATCAGCCCTGTGCAATGTATCAATGGCCTAACTGAAACATGGCATCAGTCATGTGACACCCCACACATCATGCAATTTCTGACATTCAGTAAGCAATAGTGTTACACGACGTACATGTGCTGGGTCAGCACACAGGCCACATTCATGTGTCTTTATTGGAATCATTATTTTTATTGTGGTTATTGCAGTAACTACATTACTTGCGGCAGCCCTGGTACCTTGCAGTGCTGGGATCCTAGGTTCGAATATGACAGGACAGGACAACATATCTATGGGTACTTCTGCCATACACCAAAGACATACTGATAGGGAAATTAGATTGTGGACTCCACTGTACACAGCAAGCAATCATAATGTCTGTAAAGCACTGCAGAATATGTCAACGATATAGAAGTGAGTAAAATAAATACAAATTTTTACATGGCTGCCTGTTTCCAGCTAATTTATAAAATGGCTGCCTGTCTCTAGGTGATGTCATGTTGCTAATAAAGTTTACTGGGAAAAAACACACACACATCTGCTTCTACATTAGACGCTGACAGACGAGATGCTGCTGCAGGTGGTAATACTGTATATACTGTACACATTCTGCTCCTCAATATAGTACTATTCACCTGTTATATGATTCAGAGGTTGAGAGTAGCTTCCCCATTCTGAACCAATCCCTATTCTAAAATTGGAACACTGGTACAGTAATAAACCAAGTGGCAATGGACAGGTAGAAATAAAAAAATCTAAAAGATCAAATCCACAGTCCAAAGTCACTTAAAGAATAAAAATAAATCTTGAATGAACCCTAGTTACTAAATGAGCAAGTGTCCACTCCTCTCTAATTAATAGAGAGGGCACGGGCTAATCCCACACAGTCACTGCTATGTATGCAGTTGGAACATAGCCCAAACAGTCCAAACAAAAAACATACTGCTTGCTAAGTGAAACTTGTTTGCCCTGCTCTAATTAAATATCCCTTCTATGAAGTAGCACGGGCTCGACACATTTCTAGATGCCTCCTCAGGAGCCCAACAAACAGAAGAGTGGTTTAGAATATAGTAGCAGTAGAGGCACACAACCCCTCTCACATAGGGACAGAATTCCGGCGCTATGATGGCCATAAAGCAGCCACTAAAAAGCCGGCTATATAAAGGTCATGGCTCCAGCCACCCTTACGTCAGACGCAGGTCTGCCCTCCCAGTCACTCGGGTCCGTGCCGGAATCAGCGCTGAAGATATCAAGCGCTGCGCTACGAACCCCGTACTGCAAGGAGGAGGGAGAGATGCAGAGGGACCCAATGCCCCCTTTAGGTAACGCAGGGATCATAAGGCGGATATATCTAATGGCATTGAGGAACAGAATACATTGTGGGAGAGAGGTTCAATGCTCATTATACTGCTCGCAGAGAAACACCTACAGAAGAAAATTCATAAATGTGTAATAACTCTACATGAGCAAAAAAATATATTAGCGAATGCACACAATCAGAAGGACAAATGTACATAATCGCAAATGTGCATAATAAAAGAAATATTTACAAATACACCCCCACTAATAGATGGTAATGATATGCCATTGTATATGAACAATAATACAAGTATGGCATATAATAAGGGGCCAAAAAAAAAAAAAATTACGGTTCATGAAATGTATGCAAAAATGTATAGAGGGTGAACAAGCCCTACATATATTATGCAAAATCCAGGGTGTAAAGACACAAAACTAAATGATCAGGTTTCCTTATATTGCGTTCTGAAGCCCAAAGAGCGGCCTGATATGCGGAGCCCAAAAAGTACAGTTTCACGTCAGCAGTATCAACCCTAATAGTGTATTCAAATTAAGGGGGCGGCCATAAACGTGGTTGCTATAGTAGAATCAGCAACAGAGAAGATACCGTACTAATCAGAACAAGAATACAATTGGGCATGCCCTATTATGGTCCTTCATAAAATCTGTCAGTGTAATGATACACATGTGACTATACCCTGTGGTGGGAAGAAGGCAATTGAGAGCTCTGTGATAGAAGAACAGAGATGTGACTTTCCATAAAGATGTATAGTGCAATGTCGAAATAGAGGGCCGTGGGTCCTTCTAATGCTTTGGGTGTCTGCTTGCCGATAGTTAATCCGTCCCTGGAGAAAAGTAATTAACATATTGATGTTTCTACTCCCCCCCAGACCCATGTGCTAAATACAGAGTGACAACTCATGTAAGTCTATAGAGGTTTTCATTTTATGACTATCATCTTATTAAATAAATATGACCTATGAAATGAATTTTTAGGCAAGAGGACAACAGAAGGACTTTACTGGATTTTTATTTTAAGGTTACATATTTTATAATATGGCATACCTAAATTTACCTCCAGCCTGTCAGGATGTTTTTAGGATGTATCCTACAAGATTCCACCTTAAAGATGCATCTGTAGTCATTTATCCAAACAGAAGGAATGCTAGTTAATTTATCAGCATGCATAAAAGCAATAGGAGTAGAAGCATATGGAGCCAGGAGTGCGGTAGCAAGCTGCTAAACCTTCGCTGAACAAGGAAATTCCACAAAAGTCATACTTTTATTGCGCATCTGGACACTCATTTATAAACATTTTCCTGAACGCAGCAGGCACTCAACAATCGACGGTCGGAAAACTGGAACATTTTCTGCTCCTCAACAATAATAGAATACCTCTGCAACAAAAGACTAATGGATCGCCTGCTCGAAACTGAATTCTTGTTTTGATGAGATGTTTGCTAATGTAATCCTAGCACGGATTCCAAAATGATATTTCAATCTCATTTTATGATTTTATTCCAGCTGCCCACCAACCTGCCAGAATTTGTATATTATAAATCAATAAATGATGAGCTGTCTGATCAGCTACTCAATACTCCAGGAAAGGAGTAATATAATAACATACGAAACAAAGTTGTTAAAGAGGACCTGTCTGTTTTAATAAATAATTTTATTCCCAAATCAGTTTCTAATTGCGTTCACCATATAATAACAATCCTATTCTTATGACTCTAAATTGTGCCATATTTATTATTCATGCTAGAAATTATAAATAAATTGCTAGACGTTTTCAATAAAGTCCAGATCGCTGTTACCAGTTGGGGGGGGGGGGGGGTTACCACTGAAAATAGCTGCTGGCATATTAAAGGGGTTGTTCAGTTTCCGCAAGAAGGCCCCTTTCACATGAGCGAGTTCCACGCATTGGATTCGCAACGTGTGTCAGTGAGACCACCCATCCTGACCTCCCAGCACTGATGGGTCGCACATAGTATTATATTGATTTATCATGCTATGTAACCCTTAGAGGCAGGTCTTTTTTTCTCAGAGGAAAGGTAGTGGAACTCACCTCCTGGCCACGCCCCTACCGACCTCTAGGACCGCCCCCTAAAACCGCCCCTTTAGAGAACAGGGATGCAAGTAAAATTTGGGGGGCTATAAAAGTCCAGCCCAGCAAAGAAACCCCCCAGATGGGGATGGCAATGTTAATGGGGGATCTGGGGATGGCACTGTTAATGGGGGATCTGGGGATGGCACTGTTATGGGGTGGAGGATCTGTGGATGGCACTGTTATGGGGGATCTGTGGATGGCATCCACAGATCCCCCATCCTATAACAGTGCCATCCACAGACCCCCCCCACCCCATAACAGTGCCATCCACAGACCCCCCCCCCACCCCTTAACAGTGTCATCCACAGACCCCCCATTGCCGCTCCAGTACAGTTATAAAATGTGTAATTAAATTAATAATGATTCATGCTGCTCCCTCTGCAGTATAACATTCAATATATCCTACTCACAGGGCTACTGTTATATCGTAATGCAGGCCGGCCGGGCAGACGAGCGGCAGCATGACTGACTGACGTCACGTGCCTGCCCGGCCTACTTTATGAACAAACTGCCGCTCGTCTGCCGGGCCGGCCTGCATTACGATATAACAGTAGCCCTGTGAGTGTAGGATATATTGAATGTTATACTACAGATGGGGCAGCATGAATCATTATTAATTGAATTACACATTTTATAACTGTACTGGAGCGGCGGGGCCGGAGCACAGTGAACGCACCGGCCCCGCCACAGTTGCCAGCCCCCAGCTCCTCCTCCCAGTACCTCCCCGCTGATACATCGTGGCCTGCGATGCTGGAGCATCGCAGGCTGCAATGTCAAAATGTCAGCATGGTAGGTGGCGGAACACCGTTCCGGTGCGTTCCGCCAGAAAAAAAGCCTTGCTTAGAGGTCTGGAGTGTATTGTATAACAGTAACATAATGATGTCAGTGTTATACAATACATTCCAGGCCTCTAAGGGTTATAGAGCATCATAAATCAATATTATGCTATGCGACCCGCTCTGTGCTGGGAAGTCAGGACGGGTGTTCTCACTGACACACGCTTCCAGTCCAATGCATGGAACTCGCTCGTGTGAAAGGGGCCTAAGAAGGTAAAGCTGGATTTACACGGGCCGACTGAGCGGCGGATTGTCAGGAAGGAAGCGTTCCTTCTGGACAGTCGGCTGCTCGTTCAGTGAAGGAGACTACTGGATTTACATACAGCAATCTCCTTCACTGTATAAAGACGAGGGATCTCTATAGCAATCCCTTGTCCTCATACAGATTAATTGTTTATGGGCAGCAGATCACTGTTTAGCCCAAACAATCTGCTGCCCAGAAGCCATGATCGGTGGTGCCTGCATGAATGACAGGAACGAAACACTTGTTCATCGGGTGATCAGCAGCACATTTACATGGCCAGATTGTCAGGAACGTCCGTTCGCAGGAATGGTCGTTCACGATAATCTGCCCGATTCTCCGGCTGTGTAAATGCACCTTAAGTCCTTCCATTCTATTTTCCATTCCATTTCAATCTGCTTATGGCTTTGGCTCAAAAACTTAGCCAACAGTGGCCACACTGCACAATGATGTACTCATAGAAAACTAATATCTATTGTGCTGTATGTAGGCCTCGGCCTCCAACAATAAAAAAATGTTTTTGCTGCCCATGGGACTGCAGACCTAACAACATAAACAGAACAAGAGTATAAGGTCCCCAGTAAACAAATGCTCTGGGGTAAAAAAACTTACTGAGCCACTTTTTAGAAAATGTCAGTACATACAGCAGAAGGTCTGCAGACTGAGGACAGGACAATACAATCCACAGATGAATAGATGACATCTTCTAGACATCTTCCAATGTCTTTCTCTCCAGAGTCGCTATGTCAATTATGCCAGCAGTCTTTATTAGGAAGGCAGTGCAGGTCAGTAGGGATCTCAGGAAGGTTTGAAGAGCGTGGATTCCTTTACCTGGCTGAATCTAATAAGTTATACCACTTAATGAAGTGTGGGAAAGCAATAATCTGAGGGGAGTTGTGATAGGAGATGCCATAGTGCGCCAAAGTTCATTCAGCGAGGAAAAGATAAAGCTCAATCACGGAATTAAAAACTGAGATTTTTTCACCATGGCATTTCACACAATATTCGCAAGGCAGGGCACATCTTCTGTTTTTATTCATAAAGGTCAGGATAAGTGTAATAATCTAACATCTGCCACCGGAATGTACAATGATGCATTGGTTTGAATTAATAAAGGATGAAAGATATATATTCTTTCTCCTGTCTTTTCAGATCGCTATCAGACTGGAAGTCCAATCAATCAGAGAAATATAGACAGGCTGCCTGTAAAATCAGAAGATATAGTCCATCTCCTGAGGGGTCATCAGTCATATGAGCTCTTAGGGTCCTTTCACACTAGCATTCTCAGGATCCGGCATAGAGTTCCGTTGTCGGGGCTCTATGCCGGAAAGAAACGCTTCAGTTACAGATAATACAACCCCATGCATCCGTTTGAACGGATCCGCTTGTATTAACTTTAACTATGTTTTAACATTGCCAAGACAGATCCGTCATGAACTCCATTGAAAGTCAATGGAGGACGGATCCGTTTTCTATTGTGGCAGATTGTGCCAGAGAAAACTGATCTGTCCCCATTGACTTGCATTGGGGGGTCATGACGGATCCGTTTTGCTCCGCATCCCAGGACGGAAAGAATACCGCAGCATGCTGCGGTATTTTCTCCATCCAAAAAACGTTCAGTGACTGAACTGAAGACATCCTGATGCATCCTGAACGGATTTCTCTCCATTCAGAATGCATGGGGATAATCCTGATCAGTATTCTTCCGGCATAGAGCCCCGACAACGGAACACTTGCCGGATCCTGAAAACTTTAGTGTGAAAGGACCCTTAGTCATATGGTACCTGGCACCAAAGATAACAGACAGAACATTAGTGAACATTAGTACCAAGATGATCAATGTGAAATAACAGGTTTAAGAAGTTCAGCTTGTTCCTAGAAAGGAACCTTTTGTGAAGAAATGGTGAGTGGTGGGTGATTTTCCTCTGAGGAGGAAGAATATTAAGACAATTTAGCCAATCCAGCGCTTTTAAAATAGTGGGATGTGTCAGTATGTCAGGAGGTATGGTACGGACCAGCATCATTAACATTTCCCTAAGGTCTCGTTCACAAAATTTCCCAGTGGCAGACCCCCTTTAGACCTGCAGACCCCCAATCAGACCACCATTAGACCTCCAGACCCCCATTAGACCTCCAGACCCCCAATTAGACCCCACAGTCAGACCTCTAGACCCCCAATCAGACCCCCACTAGACCTCCAGACGCCTCAGTCAGACCTGCAGACCCCCCAGTCAGACCTCCAGATCTGCACCGCATCTGCATCCTATAAAGGGAAAGGCAACGAGCGCTTCCATCTGTATTGGAGGCGCTTATTGCTTCTGTTCTGGTACCCTCTCAGAGCCGGCTCCCGGGTTGCCCCCCCCCCCCTTGGGCACGCCACTGAAAGGGAAGACTAGATCTTCTGCTTATTTTTTTATATCTTCCCATTTTGGTATAACAAGACACATTCAAGACAAGGCTGCAGTAAAACTACACTGTATGAAAGAGGTCTAAAAGTGCTTTCACATATTTTTCAGGCAGTTTTGTGTGTTTTACCCATTTTTCCCAGCATTTTTGTGCTGCATGTTTTACTTATTTTAATGCTGCCAAACTTTAAATGGTAGCAAACTTTAACAAAGATCTGCATAAGTGAATAGTAGAGGTTAACATAAGACACTTTGTAATATATCTTATCACAGAAAAATGTATTTCTCCTCTAATTGGCTCCCCCTTTCTGCTGAGAGACCAAGATAGACTGCCAGTTCACTGAGTGATCATATTACATCATTCCATAGAAGGGGGAAAGAGGATTGAGGGGGATTGAGCTGCAATGAGAGACACAGAGGCTATATCAGCTAACAGTAGGTGCTCTATTCACATCTCTAGTGCTCAGTACTTCTCTATAATGTCCTATAAGGTCCTTCTCAGTTATTCTAGGTTAGTGAAAGAGAGTTAAGAAGCAGAATCTCCTGTTTTCTTCCTGTACAGTCTATGCGAGACATTATTGTAACTAGTCTCCACCTACTAGCTCAAAAAAAACTGAGAATTACATATGAAGCCTGCAGAGAGGTAACTACTAAAAACTGCCATGCACAAGTCATATATACACTCATGTATACACATGGAAGCTTATTCTGAAATCAACTGAAAGTTTAGGTACACTTTAAGTTTATAGAGTATATAAAATGCTATATATATAAAGGAAGCCATGGGCTAAGTACAATCCATGTTCAGATATTATGTTCAGAAAATTTACCAGAAAATGTCTCTGGCACCTCTGGCCTCCAGCTGTTCTGAAACTACAATTCCAAGAATCCTCCATTCACTACAAGAACAGCTGAGCAAGTGGTGAGAGTTGTAGTTTGAAAGCAGGTGCCATAGGCTATTACTTGCATTTGCCCCAGAGAAGACATTGGTGAATAAATATATACAAAGGAAATCTCTGGGATATGGCCAAAAATAGTCATAAACATCTGAAACTGGTTTATGATTACATGATGTTCAGCGATGTAATAACAGAGGAGTGATGCAAAGAAAAAGCAATGAAAAATAAGGATATTTACTGTGCAAAACACATTCTCTATAGCAATACCAATTACACTTTTAGATCATAGATTGTATGCCAAAGAGGTTTGCCAGTCCACTCTTTGATATGTGATTTCTCAACACAACATAAATGGTCTAAGTATGCCCCAGATGAGGAGAAACAGTTGATGTCCAAGCTGCAGCTGAGGAGGTCAAGAAATCTATGAAATTAGTTAACATGGAATAGTTCTGAAGATCATGACAGCATTTGCCAATTTGCCAAAAATAGTCTAATTGTGTGAGTTATCAGGAGCACTTAAGGGGATTGGCCACCCTATTTTATTTTATTTTTTGCAAACCTCCTCTCTCCTGAGCAGACGGGCAAAGTGAAGCATACTCATGTGCTGCCCAACACTGGGTCCTGGCTTCTTCGCTGGTCACTTCGGGTACCCTGTCTAAGCTTCATCCAAGGCATCTGTTACGGTCCCTCCCATGACAGAGATGAGACGATCTCAGAGACTGGCAGCACGTGAGGGTATCTGACAGTCTGTCTGTTTTCATCTTGCAGTGCTGTTGTTTGGTAATGACCACACCTCTCATCAGGTGCAGCTTGGGGTCATTACTGAGGCTCTATTTAGCTCTGACTCACACTGCTTACCATGCGGTTGATATTTCCTGCTGGTTGAACTAGTGTGTTGTTCCTCTGGATCTCCTGCTCCTCCATTCTTCTTTAAGCTAAGAGCATTTTGTTGTTCGCTTGTGTGTGTTGTCTATACCTCAGGGAGATGCTGGTTCCTTTATCTGGGGAGGAATCAGTAGTCTCACTCCCTGCCACTACTCCTAGGGCTTTCCAGGGTCTCCAGTGCTAAGGTTCTGGTGTATGAGTATTTCCACCTTCAGGGTGTACTAATACTGGCAGGAGTCAGGAAGAGGTCTAGGGATTCCTAGGAGGTCACCTTCTCTCTCCCTTAGCTTTGAACCTTAGGCTCCGGTCTAATGCTTCTGTGTGTTATATGGTGTTATCCCCTCCCCATTACCTGTGACAGCATCACTCTCAGTCACCCAAAATCCGGTGGAAGACCGAACTCCCCAAAACAGATGTCTATGGATGGCTATTTGGTTTCGGTACTTTCCAAGTCATGTTAGCAAGTTGGACTTTGACTCGTAGGGAGCAACTTTCAAAAGGTGGCGCTAGCAGGATGGTTCGCTTTCCTGGGAGATATTATTTTCCCATGGAACAGTTCCACTAAGTCTCCACAAATAACTGGTCTCTTTAACCCCTTCAAGCATTTTCACATCATGTACATTGGGAAAGTAGTCTCTTGCCGCATCCCCACATGCATGTACGTGATCTGATCAGGTGGGTGCAGAAGCTGCAGCACAGGCCGAGCTATTACTGACAGCCAGGCCCCTGCGGTATCCACTGGCATCACTGAAAATTTAGATGCCGGCGGATTAATCCTTTACATGTCGCAGTCAATGCTGACCGTGGCATATTTGGGATTTACAGAGGGAGGGGGCTTCCTCTCTTATCAGCCCCCTGTCACCACATTGTGTGAAGCTTAGGAGATCCAACCACCAGGCAACTGTCAGCATCTTATACTGTAATACACTGACAGTTCAATGCAGCACAATACAGCATGTAATACAGCACATAAAAACAACACATAATCTATCCTGTCAGGAGAACGTCATTAAAAACAAGAAAATAAAAATGGTGTCAGAACAGCCATTTTGTGTTTACCTTGCCTCACAAAAAGCGTAATATTGAGCGATCAAAAATCATGTAACCTAAAATATTACCAATAAAACTGTCAGCTTATCCTGTAGTTACCAAAATAGGATCACTTTTTAGGAGTTTCATCAGGGGATCTTCAAATGTGGCATGGAAACTTAAAATTATCCCAGTGAAATCTGCCCTCCAAAATCCACATGACGCTCCTTCCCTTCAGTGCCCTGTCATGTGCCCATACTGCAGTGTACAACCACATTTGTAGTGTTTCTGTAAACTGCAGAATCAGGGTAATAAATATTGAGTTTTGATTGGCTGTTAACCCTTGCTGTGTTACAGGAAATCATGGATAAAAATGGAAAATCTGAAAAAAAAGTTACATTTTGAAATTTCATCTCCATTTATCTTTAATTCTTATGGAACAAAGTTTGATTTAACAAAGTTTGTAAAGTCAGTTTTGAATAATTTGAGGGGAGTAGGGTCTAAAATTTGGTCAGTTATGGATGATTTCTACTATGTAAGCCCCACAAAATAACTTTATAACTGAATTAGTCTTTAAAAAAGTGGGTTTGGAAATTTTATTTTAAAATTTCAAAATTGCTTCTACAATTAAAAGACTTCTTATGTTCTAAAAAATAAAATGACATTTACAAAATGATGCCAACATAAAGTAGACATATGGGGAATGTTAAGAAATAACTGTTTTATGAGGTATCAATATATGTCTTAAAAGCAGAGAAATTCTAATTTTGAAAATAGGGAATTTTTCAAAATTTTCTGTAAATTTGGAATTTTTATAACTAAAGGTAAACCATATTGACTCAAATATACCACTAACATGAAGTACACTATATCAAGAAAAAAAAAAGCTCAGTGAAAACTGGCTTGGTCTTTAAGTGGTTAAGGAGAACCAGTACCCTGCCTAAGAAGTTAACCATAAAAGTTATTTTTTAGTTCTTAATCTTCTTAATCTTCTGTTTTCATTGGAATTGGAGTTAAACAGGGATGTAATAATAGACGATGCAGGCGTAACAGTTACAACAGAGCCCTAATGTCTAAGGTGGACCAAAGGTCCAAGTGCTACATGAGAAGACATAATTATTTTGAATGGCACATGGAAGGTGGGGGTCCTGTTAAGCATTTTGCAGTTTAAAAACTATACGTTATACCACTCTAGGTGAAGAACATATGTGGTGGTGAAAAAGAGAAAAATCATGACCCCAAGCGACTTGGGTCTTTCCCTCCCATGCATGAAAGCCTATAGGGAGACATGTGTACAACTCTGTGTGTAGCACCTCTACAATACGGGCCACAATTCAATTATACTGCTGATATTTCATAGCCAACCTGAAAACTGCCAGCATGTCTGTTTACCTCCATCTGTCTATGCTGGGCCCTCTCCCGGTAGAGACTGTGAAAATAATGAGCATGCAAACATGCTATTAGATCACGCACTGTGCTGCCTTATTCTCACCGGGTGTCTGATATATTCCGTTATCATTCTGGCTTTAGTTTACAGAGAAATCTGAGCTATACCTTGGGGTAAAACTTTTCCTGAAATATTTTTGAAAACTTTTTTTATTGTATTTTCTGCACAATGGCAATAAATAATTTATGCTGGTTACTAAATTCAACAAATAATTATTGTAAAATTCCAAAAAAAAGAGAGAAAACATGGATAGCACATTCACGAGCTATTCATTGATCTATTGCTTTTCAGCATAATTATTTGTATACCATGTGTTACCCTGGCAGCCTGTGGCTGCTGCTGTCCTGCTTTCCCGGGTGGGCGAGGTTGTTGCTCCACTGTCGATTTGTGTGTTAGGACTATTGCTCAGTAAACTTCTCTTTAGCGCAGCTGAAGTTGATCCTTCTCCCTGTCCAGCTGCTGACTAAGGTGCTGATCAGCCTCCCTATTTAGTTGGTGTTGATGCTTGTCCCACCCATGTGCCTGAGCTTTGGGTTTTCTAGTATTTAGTAACCAGCAAAGGTGTGATCTCTTGTCTGACTACCCATGTACTGTACCTAGCTTGACTACCCATTCTGCTCCTTGCTGCCTGCCCTGACCTTGGAATTGGCTATCTGGATTACGCAAGTACTCAGCCTGCTTCGACCTTAATATTGCTATCTGGAATATGCACGTACTTGGACTGCATTCAATCTACCCTTTTTTTGTCTGATCCCTTGGTACTTCGCACCTGTGTCTATAACCACTGTGGGTCAGCTGTCATCTACATACGCCAGGAGGTAGCGGCCCGGTTGGGGCCAGCAAAGCCCAGATCCCTGTTTAGGAGTTAAAGGGTGAATACCAGGGAACTGCTAGGACAATGCTCTTCGGTTTAGCTCAAAGTCAAACTGGTTAGTTAGCACAGTGGGTCCAATCCCACTGCCTGTTACACCAAGCCATAATCCATGTGTAATGCCCCCAAGTGGCATTACCATTCCTACACCCTGCTTCCATTTGTGTAAGCTGGTACGGTGTCATTCTATGTATTTTGTCCAGGTCCTCCACATTGTGCATTTCTTATGTTTGAAATTGTTAATGTTCATGAAATGTACCTGACTCACCAGAGGTGACAGCAGACTTGGCAGTGCTAATGTTAGAAGAAAGTGGAACCTGCTTTCCATTCTGACCCTCTCTAAGGAAGGAAGAAGGCTAGTTGGTTAGAGTTCAGTTCAGCTTACCCCATTCTAGGGGAAAGTCCTAGCTTACCCCAGCTAAGCAAAGTAAGCCAGCAGAACACCTTCAGCCCTGCTGAATATAAAGGACACAGCTTGGAGCCTCATACAACAAAGGAAAAGTTTCCTGCTACATAATCTAGAGACAGAAAACAGAGAGAGAAATTGCAGCATACATCAAAAGAAAAGTTACTATTTAAGCCTGTCAGCATAGCAGTGCCGAGATTGTTATTGCCTGCCAGTTTATGCTAAAACCTACTGGAAACCAAGAGAAAGCCTGTAAATCGTTTGGAGAGATGTTTATGCAAAGTAAAGCTGTTTCAACTTCAGCACAAGGTCTGGACTCAATCATTTTTTCAAATCCCTCAACTATTCCCCCTATTTGCTCTGCTTCGGACGACAACGCCTGGGATCCGGGATATCCAGGTAAGAGCACCGTGACACGTGCACAGCCACATTAAAGGACATTATAGGCTACCCTACACCACTCTAGCATTCCTACACCTGGGTACGACCAACACCAACTTCTTAAGGGGACCCTGTCCCTTGTTGCTTCAATGCAACTGGCATCACGACAAATTTACTTAAAAACAACCCTGGAGGCATATCGGACATTGCACATGCCCCTTGGCACTGGGCCCTAGTTCCTGAGAGCAGATAAAAAGGTGAGCTTTTGAAATCTGTTCACATGGTACGATACTGTGTGCCTGCCATCTTTGTTGTGATGCTGTGCCTATGGGTTGGTGGGGCCTAGTGCCAAGGAGGCTTAGTCTGACAACAGGGGTGCTGTTGGACTGCAGGGTCACACGACCTGCTGGTGCGGTGCTGTGGAGTAGGTTGTCATCACATGGTGTCATGTCAAGTTAGAGTAGGTACCCACTGGCCTTAGGTGTTCAGGCACCCTGTGTGAGCTAATCTTGTGGCGCCCCCTCCCCCAGAACCCCCCATATCATGTGCCAGTAGCCAGAGTGACCCCCTATCATGTACCAGTAGCCCCTCTTATCATGTGCTAGTAGCCCCCCCTTAGGTGCAAGTAGTCCCCCCTTATGTGCCAGTAGCCCCCCCTTATCATGTGCCAGTAGCCCCTCTTATGTGCCAGTAGCCCCCTTATGTGCCAGTAGCCCCCCCTTATGTGCCAGTCGCCCCTCCTTATGTGCCAGTAGCCCCCCCCCTTATGAGTCAGTAACCCCCCTTATCATGTGCCAGTAGTCCCCCCTTATCATGTGCCAGTAGCCCCCCCTTATGTGCCAGTAGCCCCCTTATGTGCCAGTAGCCCCCTTATGTGCCAGTAGCCCCCTTATGTGCCAGTAGCCATCCCCTTATGTGCCAGTAGCCCCCTTATGTGCCAGTAGTCCCCTTATCATGTGCCAGTAGCCCCCTTATGTGCCAGTAGCAATCCCCTTATGTGCCAGTAGCCCCCTTATGTGCCAGTAGTCCCCCTTATGTGCCAGTAGTCCCCTTATGTGCCAGTAGTCCCCCTTATGTACCAGTAGCCCCCACCCTATCATGTTCCAGTTTTGAAAAAAAAACAGAAACAAAACACTTATACTTACCTCCATGTCAGTGATGCGATGCAGGCCTCTTCCGGCCTGTGTCCCTCGTTGTATGGCTCCAGCGGCGGGATGACGCCATCGCGCCGCCTGCACCGGCCTCTGTTAGACTGCCAGCCTAGTGCTGGCAGCCTATCAGAGGAACAGGGAGGGGACACACTTCTCCCTCCTCTGCTGCAGCACAGACATCTGTATCGCAGTCCGCTGTACCTCTTCCATTACGCTCATCTCCTGCTGTGCCCTACCACCGGCCGCCCCCACTTGTCACCAGGGCCGCGGCAGGCCAGTCCGGCCTGTAGGCTGTGGGTAGCGTCTGCGAGCTGTGTCGGCCGCCGGGCCGGGCGCCCCTGTTGCCATGGCGTCTTGTGCGGCCGCACAGCTCACACACCCCAAAGGCCAGCCCTGCCCACTCGTGCATCTTTAGACATTTTCGTCTAACTTCCCATCACCTATGAATTGTATTACTTTGCATCAAACTGCACATTGTTGTGTTCTAAGCTATGGCTCTTTCAATCTAAGTCACAGCCCCTTGTCAAGCTAGGCACAAAAAGTGTCTAAACATGTCATAAATGTGATGCAAGGCATGTATGCCAGTTTGGTGGCTCTGAAGTCTAATGGCTTAGTAGTACTTATATTCATCCCCTTCTGCAGGCTCCATCTCTGATTGGTGTCCCTAAACTAGCGGATAAAGACTGCTTATGATTTCTGACATACACCGCACACTGAACGCCTGTTCCCCTATCACTCATATGTGGAGAAGCAGCAGCAGCAACAACATGGGGAACAAAGAAGAACAAAGAAGAGCAGATGTGAATTTAGTACCTGTGAGACAGTAAACAATTACTATAGACTGCAGCAGCATGTCTCTGCGTGTCTCTCTGCTTCTCTCTATGAGGGATCCCGATGTGAGCTGAAAGTCTATTTGTTCTCCATAGAGGGATTTTGAGATGGATTAAGAGCTTGGGAACAATCTGGGAGGGAATGGGAAGTAGTAAAAGAAGCTGATAAGTGGAAAATGAGGCATTTTTCCTTAATAAGATATATTACAAAGTTTTTTATAATCACTGTTTTTTTTTATGACAGTAACCACTTTAGAAAAGTTACCAAAAATAGGTGTATGCAGATATTCTTGATAAAGTAAAAGGGTGTTGTAATAATTTACTATGATTGGAAAATAATATTTATTGGTACAAATATTGTATAGGATCTGTGAGGCTTTATTAAGTATTATTGCAAGCATTGTATATGTGACCACAACCTATGGGGCCACCAAGAATACATCTTTAAAAAAAAAGCTCCAACTGTTAATAACTGTAAGAATGTGAATAAGGAGCCATATGTTATCAGGGCTGAGATCACACACATATTTAATAAGGGGAACAGATAATGAACTTCGTCCGCCAGCTACGAACCTAGAGATGAACAAATTATAGATAAAACTCTCACTTTTGATATGGAAATTCTGATCTAGATACCTGAAAATTGATCTTTGGAAACCTTCTTACAAACCAACACAAGCAGGTGCTGATATGCCGGAGAGAGCAGTTTTGGATGAATACACTTTGTTTTCTTAAATAATAGCCAGGTGTGTTCGGCATTTACCACAATGATTCTGCAAATGTATGTTTTTTTGTTGTTGCTACTTAACAGTTTAGGAGCTGCTTAATGCCTCGACACCCAAACCACACAATTATATTATTATCTGCAGATGGCAGATATTTTGAGCAGCACCTCGGGCACATGTCTTGCAGAAGCCAGTGCACCTGTTTTTGTGCTTATCTTCAGTCTGTCCTAATATAATTAAAATTTTACTTAAGAAATATAACACCTTATACCAGAGGTCCTCAACCTCTAGAGAGGCTGGACTGGGGCGTCAACTTAGGGGAGGTCGGCATGATAGGTTCTGGCCGAGGGGCTGGCACTCAAGGGGTTCATTTAGTGCAGGAGGGTGTGTGCACTTAAGGGGGTGAGGTTTTATCTTTATAAGGAGTAGCTTGGGAGGGATCAGGCGCCATTTTAGAATTTGAATCCGCAGGTAGCAAGATCCCACCATTTCACTGAGCTTACCATAATGCAGGCAGTGGAGGACATTATCCAGCAGTTGCGAGCGGATGCGGAGGCCCGGGGACGTGAATGGCTCCAGGAGCAGGTGGCAGGCTTACTACAGGGGGCAGCAGCGGGTGCAGCAAACCTGCAGCCACATGCAAGACGGCTGCGGCGGATACGGCTGCCGGTGTGCCTTAGCCCTGAGGAGACCCCCAGGCTCCGGCACCGGGTAAGCAGCCCCTCCGGGGACCCTTCACAACGGGGGGATGGGTGGCAGCCCAGTTCCAGGTCCTCACTGCGCGGGAAGAATTCAGTCTTGCTGCGGGACCCAGAGCAAGGAAGGAAGGGGGGGTGGGGGGGTAGACCTAGGGGGTCTGCTCGGCGAGGGAGCAGCACAAGGGAAAACAAGGCTGTGCACTGTGAGGCCAGGGGGTGCACAGGCCTCAGCATTATGACGGGCAGCATGGAGTTTGTCCTGCTCACCACTGAGAATGAGGAGTCATGGCCATTGTGAAGCGCATCCAGCATGGCGGAGGCTGGGGTACAGTCCTTCAGTCTGACTTCGGCAGCAGGACGGAGGGAAGAAGATGTACCGACCCGTGTAGATCGCTAGGAGCCAGTATCATTGGCTTCGTGGTTCACAGCGCCCGGGCAGCCAATGTTAGGGGCACATCTTTCCTTAGTTAGCTGCCCAGGGGGCGTAGGGGCTGGGGGCATCAAGGGGAAATAGTTGGGGGCCTAAGGCAGCTATTGAGTAGCCTTGCAGGTTGGGTATCTGGGTTGGGGACATCGGGATTATCTCCGTTACCGGCGTGGGGTATGGGCCCTGGGGTTAGCAGGGCGGCAGGGAGTCCGTCGGGTCGGGTTGGGGGATCAGTGTCAGTGCAGACACAGGCTGGGGGTGAAGAGGATAGGACCAGGGTGGATGACATGACGAAGGGGGAGGTCTACGTATGCTTTGAAGGCCCATTGGGGGCACATCTGAAGCAGGACGTACGTGAGCGTATATGGAAAGGGGAGTATGTGGAAATTTTTTCATTACTCCCCCTTGAGCGTTTTAACAGGAGTAAATAGGATGAGGGAAAAAAGAAGAGGTCTCTGTGTGTTTGGGAAGTCGGGAAAGGGTTAATCAGCATATAAAAGGACGCAATGGAATTAACCAATAACCTAATCAAGGGGTTAATTTAGTGCAGGAGGGGGTGTGCACTTAAAAAGGTGGGGTTTTATCTTTATAAGGGGTAGCTTGGGAGGTATCGGGAGCCATTTTAGAATTTGAATCCGTGGATAGCAAGCTCCCACCCTCTCTCCCTTGATGAGTGTGGTTAGCATAGGCTAAAGGGAACTGGTGGTGTCCAGTAGGTTGGGTTTGTTGTCTGTCTTTATTTATTGGTGTATGTATGTCATGGCAGTCGTGGCGGTGGGAGGTCCTTGCAGTTGGTGGTATTGCTCGTACTGGAGAATTGGAGGGCCTCAATGGTGGGGCTGGACTCTCATGGTTAGGCAGTTGGTGTCTCCGAGCTGGCGTTATACGGCTGGAGGCAAGTTGGAATTGCCATGTTTGAGTTTTGTGGGAATTAGACTTTGGGGCTTCAAGGACCTCCCTCGTCAGGTTTAATTTATGTCGTTTATTTATGGTTATATTAATAAAAACGGCTGTTGTGGCCATTTAAATCCGAATCTGTGTGTTATTTGTTTGGGAAGTCGGGAAAGGGTTAATCAGGATATAAAAGGACCCGAGGGAATTAACCCATAATCTAACCATGTGCATTGTGAGCCACATACAACTTTCAGTGAATGCAACAGTTAAAAAAATAGAGGAGAGAAACTGTAAATGTGGAGAAACAAAAACCCATGAATTTGCAAACATCTGCTGATAAATATTTCAGTGTGAAATTTAAGACGAGCGTTATACCATCCGAATTGGCACTGCTTGGTGGTTAGGATAGGTCGGCAATAATGTCAGTTGCCAGTACATATTGTAAAATAATCCAGGACTTCCATGGAATGCCACACAGCAGGGGTTTGTGAACCACATGGGACTCCAGAGCAGCTGGTTGAGGGCCGCTGCTTTAGACCACTGTAATGATCTGCTTTTTGCAGTACTCCTTTAATCCATGACTGCAGGATTTAGGTCCCCGAAACTTGTCTAATATTTGACTCCCTGGATTAATGTCTAGCAGATATCCAATAACAGCACATACCTGCCCCGTCCCGAGACTCATTGCCCAAAAAGGGGTTTTCTGGGATTTGAATATTGATGGCCTATCTTCAGGATAGGTAATCAATATCAGATCGGCGGCTCCCCCGCCGATCAGCCGGTTGAAGATAACGCTATACTATATGCGACTGCTACCTTCCCATCATAGTTTACCTGCTCACCGTCGAAATCGCAGCGGCAGGCTGGTGTAATTACATGGTGGCATATGTTCTAGCTTTACAATAAATTCGACACCAAGCATTAACATTTTATATAACTTTATTAGTCCATCACGATAAGATTCATTTGTGGTTGATATAGGCCGCGATGTTCTATTATTTACTAATTAATAACTGTTACTTATTCAATAAAACATCTGTCCACTCATTCATATGAGTGACTTACCCCAATAATTGAACACCGCGACAGGACCTTTCCATTGAGCGGGTGGGAGGGTCAGCTTGTTTTCGGAGCCCAGAATGCACACTTACCGTTTTTCCACTTCTTTTATAGGTGCCCTCCTGCCTTTTCCATTAGGCTGCCATCCAATGATGGTGAAGATCAAGCTAACCGACTAGAAGTTGCTGTTGGCCTTAAAGGATGACACCTATTACCAGGTAAGATAAATTTATTAACCCTTTAATACAATGAACGGAACCATGCCACCATGTGTTCCCTTAATTGTATTGCACAATATTATGGCAGCAGGGCAATGTGTGCGGTGGTGGCGGGGCACTGGGAGATGAACGCCTCCATTGTGGAAACGTTCATCTCCATAGTCATCTGTATCGCCGTCCTCAGGACAGCGATACAGATGGCTGTGCTGCGGAGCAGAGAGAGGGAGAGGCGTCTCCCTTCCCTGCTCCTCTGATAGGCTACCGGCACTAGGCCGGCAGCCTATCAGATGTTGCTACAGGCGGCGCGATGACGTCATCGCACCGTCTGTGAGCTGTACAGCGCGGGACACAGGCCGGAAGAGGCCTGCATCACATTGCTGTGACGGATGGAGGTAAGTATAAGTGTATGTGTCTTGTTTTGTGTGTGTTTTCTTTTTTTTTTTTTCAAACTGAACCCACTGCCACATATGGGTGGGCGGGGGGAGGGGGGGGGGTTGGAGCAAGAGATATTGGCACTTGATACTGGGGGGTAGAGGAAAAGATTTTGACACTTGATACTGGGGGGTGGAGAAAGAGATTTTGGCACTTGATACTGGGGGGGTGTGGAGGAAGAGATTTTGGCACTTGATACTGGGGGGGAGTTCAGGAAGAGATTTTGGCACTTGATACTGGGGGGGGGGTGTGGAGGAAGAGATTTTGGCACTTGATACTGGGGGGGGGTGTGGAGGAAGAGATTTTGGCACTTAATACGGGGGGGGGGGGTGGAAGAGATTTTGGCACTTGATACTGGAGGGTAAGATATTTTGGCACTTGATACTGGAGGGGAAGAGATTTTGGCACTTGATACTGGCACATGGGGGTGGTTGGCACTTGATACTGGCAAATGAGGGGGGGGTTGGCACTTGATGCTGGCACATGGGGAGGTTTGGCAGTTGTTACTGGCACATGATGATGGGGGGAGAGGCACTTATTATTGTGGGCACTATTGGGAACCACAGCGGCACAGTATTTGAGTTAGTGGGATGTTTTGTCCAGAAGATGGGAGGATGATGGAAAAGTAGTAAACTAATATTTTTTTTTTGTTAAACTGCAGAGACGAAAAACGGCAGAAAAATGGTGGTCTGGTCTGAAAGAAGATGAGGAAAGAGAAGATCTACATCAAAGGAGACGTCACTGAATTTAAGGTATGGGTGCGATATATGGGTGTGGCTTGGAGGTGGGCGGGGACACAGGGGTCCCATAAGTGCTGTCCCCCCCAGATTTTGGGAGCTTCCTATGCCCATGGGTGCACGCCTTCTCTTCAACCAGCTGATCTACGGGGGAGCCGCCGATCTGATATTAATGACCTATCCTGAGGATAGGTCATCAATATTAAAATCCCAGGAAAACCCCTTTAACCCCTTAAGGACTCAGCCCTATTTCACCCTAAGGACTCGGCCATTTTTTGCAAATCTGACCAGTGTCATTTTATGTGGTGATAATTTTTAAACGCTTTTACTTATCCAGTACATTTTTCATCACATATTGTACTTCATGACAGTGGTAAAATGGAGTCAAAAAATTTAATTTTTATTTATAAAAAAATACAAAATTTGCCAAAAATTTGAAAATATTTGCAATTTTGCAAGTTTCAATTTCTCTACTTCTATAATACATATTATTACCGCCCAAAAAAGTTTCTGATTTACATTCCCCATATGTCTACTTCATGTATCGATCATTGTGGCAATGCTATTTTATTTTTTGTGGATGTTACAAGGCTTAGAAGTTTAGAAGCAAATCTTGAAATTTTTCAGAAATTTTCCAAAACCCACTTTTTAAGGACCAGTTCAGTTCTGAAGTCACTTTGTGAGGCTTACATAATAGAAACCACCCAAAAATGACCCCATTCTAGAAACTACACCCCTCAAGGTATTCGAAACTAATTTTACAAACGCTGTTACCCCTTTAGGTTTTCCACAAGAGTTAATGGCAAATGGAGAAAAAAATTTAGAATTTCGATTTTTTGGAACATTTTCCATTTTAATCCATTTTTTCCAGTAAAAAAGCAAGGGTTAACAGCCAAACAAAACTCAATATTTATTGCCCTGATTCTGTAGTTTGCAGAAACACCCCATATGTGGCTGTAAAATGCTGTATGGCCAAACAGCAGGTCGTAGAAGGAAAGGAACGCCATATGGTTTTTGGAAGGTGGATTTTGCTATACTGGTTTTTTGACACCATGTCCCATTTGAAGCCCCCCTGATGTTCTCCTAGAGTAGAAACTCCATAAAAGTGACTCCATCTAAGAAACTACACCCCTCAAGGTATTCAAAACCGATTTTACAAACTTTGTTAACCCTTTAGGTGTTTCACAAGAGTTATTGGCATATGGAGATGAAATGTCAGAATTTCTATTTTTTGTTACCTTGCCTCAAAAAAAGTGTATTATAGAGCAACCAAAAAATCATATTTACCCTAAAATAGTACCAACCAAACTGACACCTTATCCCGTAGTTTCCAAAATGGGGTCACTTTTATGGAGTTTCTACTCTAGGGGTGCATCAGGGGGGCTTCAAATGAGACATAGTGTCAAAAAACTAGTCCAGCAAAATCTGCCTTCTAAAAACCATATGGCGTTCCCTTCCTTCTACACCCTGCCGTTTGGCCATACAGCAGTTTACGACCACATATGGGGTGTTTGTGCAAACAAGAGAATCAGGGCAATAAATATTGAGTTTTGTTTGGCTGTTAACTCTTGCTTTGTTACTGGAAAAATGGATTAAAATGGAAAATTTGCAAAAAAAATAGCTGTTTTGGGACCGTTTTTTTATTTTTATTTACATCGTTGAACTGAGAGGTTTGATTGTGTTCTTTTTCTATAGAGCAGGTTGTTACGGACGCGACAATACCAAATATGTATACTTTTTTTATATTCATTTAAGTTTTACACAATAATATTATTTTTGAAACAAAAAAAATCATGTTTTAATATCTCCATAGTCTGAGAGCCATATTTTTTTATTTTTTTGGGCGATTGTCTTATGTAGGGTATCATTTTTTGCGGGATGAGATGACGGATTGAATGGCACTATTTGTGGGTGCATATAACTTTTTTATTATTTGCTATTACAGTTTTTGAGATGTGAGGTGACAAAAATGTTTTTTTTACATAGTTTTTATTTTTTATTTTTTACGGTATTTACCTGAGGGGTTAGATCATGTGATATTATTATAGAGAAGCTTCTTACAGACGCAGCAATACCTAATATGTGTAGTGTATTTTATTTTTTTAATTTTTATTCAGTGATATGTGTTTTTTTATTTTTACTTTTTTTTCACTTTTTTACATTCTTTTTGACCGAGACCCACTTGGTTCTTGTAGATCCAGTGGATCTGGTGTCTATCTAATACAGTACAGTACACTATACAGTGTACTGTGCTGTATTTTTCTTACTTTACATAGTCTAAGCAGACTTCTGCCTTTAGCACAAGTCTGATTAGACTTACAGTACCATGGCAGCAGGACGCCTCTGAAAGCGTCCTGCTGCCATGGTAACCATCACCCGCTGCTGTCAGCAGCGGGTGATGGGGAGGGAGGGGGGCTCCCTCCCTCTGCGATCCCCTCCTGTCGGGGGCTGCAAAGGCACAGCAGCCCCCCATGGGAGAGGGAGGGAGCTCCCTCCCTGTTAACCCTTCCATACTGCGGTCCGTACAGACCGCGGTATGGAAGGGGTTAAACGGCTGGCATCTGATCAAGCACAGATGCCAGCCGTTTCTATCAGAGTGTCAGCAATGTGCTGACACTCTGATAGATCCACTAGACACCGGGAATATTACAGAGGAGGCGGGCGGGGGATCGCACCACCCGCCTCCCGCACCGCCTCCCACCGCCCGCACCCCCTGCACCCCTGCAGCCAAAATATGATTGGGGGCTGCAGGGGGGGTTAAAAATCAACACTTTGGGGGCACTAACTCTCTCATCCCCGCGGTCACATACCGCGGGGGTCAGAGATCGCACAAAGCGCTGCAAACCGCAGGTCTGAATTGACCTGCGGTTTGCAGCGATCGCCGATTTGGGGGGGTCACAGGACCCCCCTGGGCATTGTAACAAGGTACCTGCTGAATGATTTCAGCAGGTACCTTGTTACGATTACTGCCGGCTGAGCAGCAGTGATCGGAACTACTCATAACGTACCGGTACGTCATGGGTCCTTAAGGACTCGGAAGCCATTACGTACCGATACGTCATGCGTCCTTAAGGGGTTAAGGCTACTTTTACACTTGCAGTAACCTTTTCCGGAAGGCTGTTCCGGTTCACGGCAAACATGCCGAGAGGCAGTCGGACAAATACCGCAGTTTGCTGTAGTTTTATTCCGGCCCCCTCTCGGCATGGTTGAATAATGACTTCCGGTGGCACAGTGGACTTGCGGTAGCACCGATCTGGTAGGCTGTTCCCCCGCTGGAACAGCCTGCTGGAAAAGGCTACTGCAAGTGTGAAAGTAGCCTAAGATGAAAATTAAAATCAGTTTTTAATTTGATGTAAATACATTTTTGATCTTTGTTCAACATTCATTGAACCAAATAAGATTTTTCAGGTGCCTTCCTCTCTCATGAAGAAATGCAGGGTGTGGATGTGCTGGTGATGCGTCATCACTAAATGTCACCATTATTTCTGATGGGTGACAATGCTGGTCACCTTAGCTCTGACATAGGCACCTGCTCCCTGCTGCATCTGTTGCTAAGCGACAGTCTGAACATAGGCAACACATAAATTAAAGTCTTAAAGACACAGCACTAACAATAAATGTCTAGGGAGCAGATATACTATGGGGGAGATTTATCAAACTGGTGTAAAGTACAACTGGCTTAGTTGTCGATAGCAACCAATCAGATTCCACCTTTCATTTTTGACAGCTCCTTTGGAAAATGAAAGGTGGAATCTGATTGGTTGCTATGGGCAACTAAGTCAGTTCTACTTTACACCAGTTTGATAAATGTCTCCATATATGCACAAAACCATTGGGACACCCACACATTACACCTACAGTCGTGGCCAAAATTTTTGAGAATGACACAAATATTAGTTTTCACAAAGTTTGCTGCTAAACTGCTTTTAGATCTTTGTTTCAGTTGTTTCTGTGATGTAGTGAAATATAATTACACGCACTTCATACGTTTCAAAGGCTTTTATCAACAATTACATGACATTTATGCAAAGAGTCAGTATTTGCAGTGTTGGCCCTTCTTTTTCAGGACCTCTGCAATTCGACTGGGCATGCTCTCAATCAACTTCTGGGCCAATCCCTGACTGATAGCAACCCATTCTTTCATAATCACTTCTTGGAGTTTGTCAGAATTAGTGGGTTTTTGTTTTGAGGATTGACCACAAGTTCTCAATGGGATTAAGATCTGGGGAGTTTCCAGGCCATGGACCCAAAATTACAACGTTTTGGTCCCCAAGGCACTTAGTCATCACTTTTGCCTTATGGCACGGTGCTCCATCGTGCTGGAAAATGCATTGTTCTTCACCAAACTGTTGTTGGATTGTTGGAAGAAGTTGCTGTTGGAGGGTATTTTGGTACCATTCTTTATTCATGGCTGTGTTTTTGGGCAAAATTGTGAGTGAGCCCACTCCCTTGGATGAGAAGAAACCCCACGCATGAATGGTCTCAGGATGCTTTACTGTTGGCATGACACAGGACTGATGGTAGCGCTCACCTTTTTCTTCTCTGGACAAGCCTTTTTCCAGATGCCCCAAACAATTGGAAAGAGACTTCATCGGAGAATAGGACTTTGCCCCAGTCCTCAGCAGTCCATTCACCATACTCTCTGCAGAAGATCAATCTGACCCTGATGTTTTTGTGGTTTCTTTGCTGCCCTTCTTGACACCAGGCCATCTTACAAAAGTCTTTGCCTCACTGTGCGTGCAGATGCCTGCCTGGTGCCATTCCTGAGCAAGCTCTGCACTGGTGGCACTCTGATCCCGCTGCTGAATCCTCTTTAGGAGACGATCCTGGCGCTTGCTGGACTTTCTTGGACGCCCTGAAGCCTTCTTAACAAGAATTTAACCTCTTTCCTCGAAGTTCTTGATGATCCTATAAATTGTTGATTGAGGTGCAATCTTAGTAGCCACAATATCCTTGCCTGTGAAGCCATTTTTATGCAACGCAATGATGGCTGCACACGTTTCTTTGCAGGTCACCATGGTTAACAATGGAAGAACAATGATTTCCAACATCACCTTCCTTTTAACATGTCAAGTCTGCCATTTTAACCCAATCAGCCTGACATAATGATCTCCAGCCTTGTGCTCGTCAACATTCTCACCTGAGTTAACAAGATGATTACTGAAATGATCTCAGCAGGTCTTTTAATGACAGCAATGAAATGCAGTGGAAAGGTTTTTTGGGGATTTAGTTAATTTTCATGGCAAAGAAGGACTATGCAATTCATCTGATCGCTCTTCATAACATTCTGGAGTATATGCAAATTGCTATTATAAAAACATAAGCAGCAACCTTTCCAATTTCCAATATTTATGTAAGTCTCAAAACTTTTGGCCACGACTGTACATAGCAGTTTTTATAACAGGCATGATATGTATTAATATGGGGTTGGTCTCCCCTTTATGCAGCTAAAACAGCTTGAATTCTTCTGGAAAGGCTTTGTACAAGATTTTAGAGTGTGTCTGTGGGAATTTGCCTATTCATGGAGAACAGCAATTGTGAGGTCAGACACTTATTTTGGACGAGAGGACCTGGCTCACAACCTCCATTCAAGTTCATCCTAAAGGTGATCGATGAGGTTGCGGTCAGGGCTCTGTGTGGGCCAGTCAAGTTCTTGAACACCAAAGTCACCCAACTATGCCTTTATGGACTGGGGCACAATCATACTGTAACAGAAAAGGACCTTCCCAATACTGTTTCCACAAGTTGGAAGCATACAATTGTCTAACATATCTTACTATATGGAAGCATTAAAGGGTTTCTGTCACTTGAAAAATGGGTCTTAAGCTGGCTGACATTAGATATGTGCTAATGTCAGCTTAACATAACCATATAAGTCCCATGTCCCTCTGTGGTGCCGTTATTCATAAAAACTAACTTTTATAATATGCTAATGAGGCTCTAGCAGCAGGGGGGCGTTGTTCCTGCTGCTAGAGGCTCCGTTCTCCCACCTCATTCCACGCCTCATGCTACAGTTGATTGACAGGGCCATGGAATCTTTGGTCTCCTCCATCGGCCAAAATCTCGCGCCTGCGCCGTCTGCTTCTGTATTCGGCGCAGTGAGTGAAGGACGCTTGCCTGCTTCCTCGCTGCGCCTGCGCTGTCTTCTCTTCCGGGGAGCATTGCGACGTATTTGGCGCAGGTGCAGTGAGAAAGCAGGCGAGCGATCTTCACTCACTGCGCCTGTGCCGAATACAGAAGCGGACGACGCAGGCGCGGGATTTCGGAATGAAGACACGGCCGGGGGCATGAGAGCTGCGCTGCCCTGCACTGTCAATCTGAAGAAGATGGGCGTGGCCGCAGGTGGGAACACGGAGCCTCTAGGAGCAGGGGCAACGCCCTCTCTGCTTCTAGAGGCTAATTTGCATATCACATAAGATCGTTTTTTACAGTAATTACAGGTCAGAGAGGCATTTCATTTACAGTATTAGGTTAGTCTGACATTAGCCCATAGCTTATGTCAGACAGCTTAGGAGGTCGATTTCTAGTGACAGAAACCCTTTAAGATTTCCATTCACTGGAACTAAGGGACCTAGGCCAACCCCTGAAAAACAAAGCCAAAAAAAACATTATCCACTAAATTTTTGCCTGACAGGTAACCTTCTCCTGGCATTCACCAAACCCAGAAATGTCCATCAGGCTGTGAGATAGATAACCCTTTTGTAGCACTCCATCTGATGTTTGGCATTGTGCTTGGTGATGTAAGGCTTGCATGCCATGAACCTCCCGCCACGGTTTTGGTGCTGATGGTAATGCCAGAGGAGATTTGGACGTATTTGAGTCTGTAGTGTACGGGAGTTGTACTGCCCGTCACTACGGAAGGGTCACTTGGCTGCTGTCGCTCCTCTCATTTTAGGAGGAGGCTGGTAAAGGTCCTATTTGTACCATGCAATGTAAATCAATGTAATTTATGGTATTTGATTCCCCTGTTACTGTGAAATGTGCTATGTGCAGGCCGGCTAGGGATGTAATTCCAGCTCTAGTCACTAGAGGGAGCTAGGTTGCCCTAGTCTATATAAGGCCCAGTCAGGGGAAGGGAAGGCAGTCTAGAGTATGCCTTAGACAAGTGCAGGCCATGTGCCTGTGAAGGCCAAACCCAGGCCTTATGGCCTGTGAGGAATCCACCCTAGGAAGATGGTGCCCTAGGAGAAGGAGTGCAGACCCTGGAGTCTGTGAAGGCCACATGTCTCAGGCCTAGGCGAGTTCAGCAGAAGTCAACCTGGAGGCAATCCCTAGAGCAAGAGGTACTAAATGTCAAGAGGAGGTACATTATAAACTGGAGATTCAAGGATATAAGCCAGAAGTAGGGCATTGGGGCCTTGAAGCATCAATTCCAGTCAGGACGAGTCAGGAAGAAAGTAAGGTTCACCTGCAATTCCAAGTCCTGTATTATCACCCTCTGTTTTACCTTGCTGGATGTAAGACCACTGCAATTGTGATTGTCTGCAAAAAGGAACTGTTGGAAAGACTGCTTACTGTATCATCACTGTTTTCAGTAAAGTTGGAATTCTGTTTTCAAGTTACAAGTCTGCACCTCTGTTATTCCTACTATAAATACGGTGTGCCACCGTTTACTGGCACTGGCGTCACGACACCTCAGGGACCCAGCCATAGGCACGTTAAACTACAACACCAAGGGCACCTCACATTCCACCTGGCTGTGTCCCGCAAGAACCCAGAGAGTGCCCCAGAGGAACAGCGTGCCGGCCTCTCCATCACTGGCATTCCCCAGGTTAGTTCCATACATTGCCCTGACTTGGGGATGCTACATTTTGGCGTCACGAACAGGATACGCACATTTTACGGACTGTGAACAAAAACGTGAACTTTGTGCCTTAACCAGTTTGCCAAGTGACAAAACGCCTGTTTATTTGAAGTAAACTTTGTGGACCTAAAACGTACAGAAAAGTGTCCCAAAAACCTCCAGAAAGCGCTGTGCAGTGTTGCGCTATCAAGAGGAAGAAAATCGCCACTTCAAAGTGCATTTTTGTGGACTTTTATGCTGTTTTACTACCACTGCTTGCTGTCATTGAATTGATGCATCATGGCGCCCAAGATGGCCGCCGGCGCCATTGGACTTCTTCTTGCGCCATCACTGTCTGCAGTGGCGCGAAAACTTGGCGCCAAAACCCTCCAAGAGGGAGGAGAAGACGACCGGGAGGTAACGCCTTCCTTTGAGGATTATAATATGGACACCGCCTACCCTATACTGGAATACCTAGGGGGCGTGCAAGAATCGACGGGGTGGGGCCTGCAGGAACAGTGGCTCACCCTGCTACGGGGTTTCCTACCTGAATCGGAGGGATCCGGAGCCGTAGTTGGTGCAATGGAGGCGACCCCAGGAGCAACTAAGGAGCGCCCTGCGCCCCCAGCGTATACTCCCAGCGACATGGCCCAGACCTGTCCATGGTCACAAGCCGAGCCCTGCCGTTTTCACCCGCAGAGAGAAGGCTTCCTCCCGCGGAACCCCGCGTGGTCGGCCCTGATGGCCGAGATCCGAGTGGCGGCAACTTTAAAAACTACCACTCAGAAGAAATACTTCGAGGAAGTCACCAAACGGATTTATGAGGACTCCAGGGACAGCAAGCCCCAGCTTGAACGCCGCACCGGAGTCGTGCTCGAGTTTGATAAGGTCAGAGGATTTGGCTTCATCCAAGAAACCGGCACCAACCGGGACTACTACGTGAATCGCCGGTCCGTCAAGCGCAGCTATCTCCCGGGGCGACTGCATAATCTAGCGGTCGGAGAGAAAGTGGAGTTCACTCCCGCGGAGGGCCTGCGAGGCCCATATGCCACTGCGGTGACCCGACCCGGACCGGTACCGGAGGACTGGGAAGAAGCAGAAGCTCCGGTGGAGGCAGAGGACCCGCCGGGACCCATCCGGAATACGTACCAGGAGAAGAGTTCCTTTCTGGGCCCGAACATTTTCTGGCAGCCGACGATCCTGGACAAGCCTCCCAGTCCTTACCCCTCTCCAAAGCTGCCGCGACGAGAGAAGACAGCCGCTGATTGGGCGCGGATGGCCCAGTTCAGTGAAGCCATGGATGACCTGCGGAAGAACCGCCAGGATAGAACCTCATCTGAGCCTGCTGCAAGTGTGCCGGAATCCAGCAGTGAGATCTCCGCCCTGGAGGAGCGGATCGCTTCCTTACAGGCTTACCTGGATGGCCTGCGGCAAGTGACAGAGGCTAAGAAAACAGCGCAGCAGTCCAGCGGTGGTGAGTTACCTGTGACCCCTGTACCACCCGAACCCGTAGTCCAAGGTCCTACCATTAACGCTGAGCCACCCAAGGTCCGTGTAACAGCGGATAAATTGACATATGCCAGGAGCCGAGTCCGCCGTGACGGGAGCGTTATGTCCCGGCCAGAGGAAGTGTCTACCCCAGCGCCGGCCCGTGTCCCAAGACCAGCAGCTCCTATGTGTCCGCAACCCAGCGGGCCAATGAGGTGGGTAGGCCCAATACCGGTGATGTTTCCAGCCCATTCTCTTTGGTGGGCACCCCCTCCAAGTGGCCCTGGTGCATGGCCCAGACTACCTGCAGCACAGGGCTGCACTACCTCCGACGAACGGGGCTCATTTGACACCTACCTGTGAGCAGGCCTGCTAGGCCATTTTTGCTCATCCTCACAGGGACATCATATTTGTTGCAGGAACTGTTCCTTTAAGTTTGCCAGGCTGGTAGAGCTTGCTGCCAGTTCCCCACGGCCGGTGGCATGTTTGACAAATAAGTTGCCACTGTGGAACCACTGCTCCCAGCCTGCCTCTTTCTGTTCCGGGACATCCTGCCTGCTGCTAACATTGTTGGCGTCAAGTACTTTAATAACTCCAAGTTGTGCTTTTATTTGCACCTTATCCCTTTTAACCCCCATTTCAGGTTGAAAAGGGTTCTTTTATGTCAGCACTTTAAATATACGCAGGACTTGCCAGGAAGATGTTACCCTGGTATTGTCAGAGTCCTGTATTGTGATTTTATGTATGTGCTGCTGACCGTATTTATTGCTAAAACATATTTTATCTAAGTCTATGTGCCCAGAGATGGACTCCCTGTGTGCGAGTCTCTGTGATATGCTTTTATGGACTCACTCATTGTCATGGACTATCCTGGTATTCCCTAACATCCGCTGTGCCAGGTCAGCGCCCCAGTTCCACTCTTTATCCTGAAGAAAGAGAGCGACGCCCTTGTCACCGCACTTCTCCGTCAGTCAGCTGGACCTGATGACAATTGTCGATGCAGATAGAATTGAGTACTGATATGTATGTATTCTTGCATGTTTTTCTTTTGTCTCTTTCAGGTGGAAATTCCAGTAGGGCGGTACCCTGGTAGAGTACGAGGGCGTACTCAGCTTAAAGCAGCGGGGTATGTAGTGTACGGGAGTTGTACTGCCCGTCACTACGGAAGGGTCACTTGGCTGCTGTCGCTCCTCTCATTTTAGGAGGAGGCTGGTAAAGGTCCTATTTGTACCATGCAATGTAAATCAATGTAATTTATGGTATTTGATTCCCCTGTTACTGTGAAATGTGCTATGTGCAGGCCGGCTAGGGATGTAATTCCAGCTCTAGTCACTAGAGGGAGCTAGGTTGCCCTAGTCTATATAAGGCCCAGTCAGGGGAAGGGAAGGCAGTCTAGAGTATGCCTTAGACAAGTGCAGGCCATGTGCCTGTGAAGGCCAAACCCAGGCCTTATGGCCTGTGAGGAATCCACCCTAGGAAGATGGTGCCCTAGGAGAAGGAGTGCAGACCCTGGAGTCTGTGAAGGCCACATGTCTCAGGCCTAGGCGAGTTCAGCAGAAGTCAACCTGGAGGCAATCCCTAGAGCAAGAGGTACTAAATGTCAAGAGGAGGTACATTATAAACTGGAGATTCAAGGATATAAGCCAGAAGTAGGGCATTGGGGCCTTGAAGCATCAATTCCAGTCAGGACGAGTCAGGAAGAAAGTAAGGTTCACCTGCAATTCCAAGTCCTGTATTATCACCCTCTGTTTTACCTTGCTGGATGTAAGACCACTGCAATTGTGATTGTCTGCAAAAAGGAACTGTTGGAAAGACTGCTTACTGTATCATCACTGTTTTCAGTAAAGTTGGAATTCTGTTTTCAAGTTACAAGTCTGCACCTCTGTTATTCCTACTATAAATACGGTGTGCCACCGTTTACTGGCACTGGCGTCACGACACCTCAGGGACCCAGCCATAGGCACGTTAAACTACAACACCAAGGGCACCTCACATTCCACCTGGCTGTGTCCCGCAAGAACCCAGAGAGTGCCCCAGAGGAACAGCGTGCCGGCCTCTCCATCACTGGCATTCCCCAGGTTAGTTCCATACATTGCCCTGACTTGGGGATGCTACAAGTCAGCAAAGCGTTGGTGACTTTTATGCACTAAAACAACTTCTCTATAATGGAAAAAAAACACTGGTGGTAAAACACAACGTGCAGGCGCCTAAAAAAAACACAAGCACTTATTCTGGCATTTTTGTAGCAGTAAAAAAAAAAAACACCACTGCCAAATTAATGTGTGAGGACCATAAAGGCATACTGCATGGCTACGTGCTTAATTTTATATACCTGTGGCAATGAGACTGAATGAAACACCTGAATTTAATAATGGCCAGTGCGTCCCAATATTTTTGTCCAAATAATGTATTTTAGAAAAATAAAAAATTCTCTATTAGAAAGGAGGCCCAGCAATTCTTAAAAAAAATATTTACATTTGTCATTGAGGACTATATCTATGTATAGCTATGTGGAGTAGAGAAGGGGGAAAACTGACCATGAGCTGCAGACGTGCTGACATCTGATAAGTTGTACTGGTTTACGTAAATCACATGTCAACGCCAGTATGAGGAGCTGAGTATAATATAATCAAACAAGAATGGGATGTCTGTACCAGAGAGGTGTACAGTACATACAGGAGCTCTCACTTTCCTATTGAATTTCCTTGTGTATTATATGTTATATAGAATGTATTAACGCAGGGTGCTGTGACACAGACAATGATTTTGGATACAGATTTGAACTACCACAAGGTAAGGGTATGCATATAAGGGCACACGTACACGGCCGTTGCAGGTTTTGCGGTCTGCAAATTGCAGATCCGTAAAACATGGATACCAGTAGTGTGCATTCCACATTTTTCGGAACAGAACGTCCTGCCGTCTATAAAAAAGTCCTATACTTGTTCGTAAAACGGACAAGTATAGGACATGCTTTATTTTTTTGTGGGTGCCGCGGAACGGACATACAGACCCAGTGGCGTACACACAATCCATGGGGCCCCGGTTCGAAACTGATCCATGGGGCCCCCCCTGCCCGGCGCTGGCCACAAGAAGAGAGCGAGTTAGACTCATTCATTCGGATCTGAACTACTTAGCGCAGGGGCCAGGGGTCCGCAGGCGGCCGGGCCCCCTGGGGTGCCGATCCTGGTCGCAACTGCGGTCCCTGCGACCTCTATATGTACGCCACTGTACAGACCCACCGCTGCTGTATTGCATAACACCATGGAAACGAGCAGTGTATAATGTGATGGAAAAATGAATCCAGCCAGCAAAGGAGTCAATATGGACAATCACAACACATTAGTAAGTTCCTTGTATTAACTTTCTCTACATGATAAATGCTATTAACTGAATTGAGACAACCCCTTTAACCACCTCCTCAAGCAAATTTACTCTTAAGGCTACTTTTTACACCTGCGTCTGGTGCGGATCCGTCATGTATCTGCACAGACGGATCCGCACCGATAATACAACCGCATGCATCCGTTCAAAATTGATCCGTTTGTATTTTCTTTAACAAAGTGAAAACGGATCCGTCTTGAACATCACTAAAAGTCAATGGGGGCGTGATCCATTTTCAATTGTACCATATTGTGTCAGTGAAAACAGATCCATCCTCATTGACTTACATTGTATGTCAGGGCGGATCCTTATCCATTAAGAATGCATCAGGCCAAACTAATCCGATATGGACCGCTTGTGAGCCCTGAAATGGATCTCACAAGCGGACCCAAAAACAGCAGTGTCAAAGTAGCCTTAACTGTAACTGCCAGTACAGTAACTGGTGGTTGACATGTTATGTTTTGCCATGTACTGTGTAATATGCCATGTTGTGTAAGCTGTAATAGACAAGGCATTGTGGAACCTAACATGCATTTTAGGCTACTTTCCCACTAGCGGCAAGGAGCTCCGGCAGACATGTCGTAGTTTTTTTCCGGCCGCCTCTCGTCATGTTTGCCGTGCTCCGCCAGAACTCCGGCCCGCCCCCATTATAGTCAATTGGTCCGGAGAGGACCTCCGGCCCCACACGTGCACTAGAGGAAGCACGGATCCAGCAGGCTGTTCACCAGCCGGAACAGCTTGCCGGAGCTCGTTGCCACTAGTGTGAAACTAGCCTTATTGTAGGCACTACACCTTTAAAGGCTATGTACACCTTTGGAAGCAATATTTGTTTATGATTGCATGTTATGCATTTTTGGCTAAAAATCATTTTTTCATTTGGCCTATATTAAAAATATTGAGCTGTTCTGTCACAAAGGGTTAACTGTTTTTCTAACTGTGTGACTGGTCCTTTCACTTTGTGCCATCATCTAATAACCCTTATCTCTAAACTACTAAGAGGTCATAAACACTTATTTAAGCCACATTCTTATGAGTAAGATAAGAACTGAGCTATAATGAGTGTTTACAAGGGCAGAGAGCAGGAATAAGGAGTCCGTCTGCTCCTGATCTGACGGAAAAGACAGAAGATCCAAAGGGTGCTACGAGAGCATCTCAACTCTGTACAGAAAAAAGGACTTCATAATTAATCAAAATTAGTACACTGCAATAATAAACAAAAAAAATTCCCCAAAGATGTACATAGCCTTTAACACTGTAATGGTGGGCTTGGCTGAGGTCAGGAGTCACACCTGTGACAGTGTAGCACTGAACCAAATGGGTTGCGACCTAGGTGAGGCTAGTTGATGAATGACTGGAGCACTTTGTGGTCAGTCAACTAAGCAGTCTATTGAGTGTGTATTGTCCTGAGGAAGAGATTAGTACGGCCTCATAACACATTAATGTTTAGTACTTAATAAATATTCTTCAAGAGTAAAGTGGACAACTGGGGAATCAAGCTATAATAAAGAACAGATGATTTTACAGATCCAACACCACTGCTTCGGTTCTCCCAGCAGCGCTGTTTTCTGTCGACATCAGATGACCACTGCAACTAATCACTGGCCTCAGTGGCATGTGCGACGAACAGGCCACTGGCCGATGTCACTTTTTTGTGATACCAGTTGCATTGAAGCAACAAGGGACAGAGTCCCCTTAAGTAGTTAGTGTTGGTGGTACCCAGGTGTAGGAATGCCAGAGTGGTGTAAGGGTAGCCTATAATGTCCCTTTAGATGAGCTGTGCACGTGTCACAGTGCTCCTACCTGGATATCCTGGAACCCCAGGCGTTGTCATCCGAAGCAGAGCAGGGTATAGTTGATGAAGGGGATGATTAAATAAATTGAGTCCAGACCTTGTGTATAGTTGATAACAGCTTTATTTGAATAAACTTTCATCAGAAAAAAATCTTCCAACTTTATCTTGGTTACCAGCAGGCTTTGGCATTAATTCTGGCAGTCAAACACACTCGGCACTGCTAAATCTGTTGCTCTCTAGCTCTGCTGTGCTAACAGGATTAACTAGGAAACTTCTCCTTTCTGCTGTACTTAGCTTTCTGTAGTCTAGCTCTGTCTTTGCCTTTATCTTTATCCTGGGAACTTTCTTCCTGGCTTTGGAGGCTTGTGGCGTTGTCCTTTATATCCAGCAGAGCTGAAGGTGTTCTGCTGGCTTACTTTGCTTAGCTGGGGTAAGCGAGGACTTTGCTCTAGAAGGGGGTAAGCTAAACTGACTTTTGCAGGGCTCGTCGAGCAGGGACGAGGGCCTGCTTCCTACCCCTTAGAGAGTGCAAGTTACACTGACTCTCAGTAACTAAAACTCCTCTCTCTCTCGAGAGGACTAAAATGGATAGAAGGTTCCACTCTAGGCAAACTAGCTCTGCCATAAATGCCGCCATCTGCTGGTGAATCAGGTACATTACATTTACACAAATCAGTTGCAAAATAGAGAATGCACAGTGTTTGAACCTGGAACAAATACACATGATGACATGGAATCAACCATGGGAGATAGTGGAGAGGTATAAAAGGTGGTAATGCACCTCTGGGGCGTTATATTCCCTGGCACTTAAGAACCAAGCCACACTCGGCTTGTGCTTAGGGTAAATATATAAGTATGCTCTCAGGGTACCTGAAAAAATACAAAGTGCTGCAGGAAAATACACTAACACACTAACATAGAAGACGGCTACCTATGGGCTCCTGACTGAGTAGCGTGTACGACTTAACTGCACAAAGCACTCAATACTCCATGACAACCTGGCCAAACTTATCTATGGAGCATGGGGGTATCATGTACTGTAGTCCCTCCACATGTCATGATACGCCCTCAAATAGAAGTGTGGCCTCATCCTGTATTCCCTTGCTGACACCATGGTCCTAAAATGCTTTACGCTACGTCACCTTGATGACTGACCAGATAGCCACACACATTTCCTCTAAGGCTTGGCTAAGCACAAGACCTGGGGATAAATAACCTTGGCTAAGCACAAGGCCTTAAAACATATAACAATTAGGAGGATGAGGCAAGGCACTCCAATTTCTCCTGACACATAGAAGCAGCGGGTTACTCTTCACGATCTTAGATCTGCTTGTGACTTTACCACTTGGTTCCCCCTGTGTAGCAATAGGCTATGTCACACAGGAACCATTAGTATTTTGCATCCTCAGAGGCAGTCCATAATGAGCAACTGCGATGTTAGACGAGCTTGTGACATATATTAACATCCTCAGAGGCAGTCCATAAAAACTAAGCAATAAGGTGCTGACTATCTGGTTAACTGTATTAAGAGCAAAGTCCAAAGTCCATACAAAAAGTGAATATGTAGTCACGTTGCAGTACCTGCAAGGGAATACACACAATGGGCACAGTACGCTTTAACGTTGCTGAAACAGAAAAGATTAGTGCAAATCACAATGTAAATAGATAGGGCAAATATCTAAGGCAATAATGCAATAAAATCACATTAGAGTCCATATCTTCAATGTTTGTAGATAAGGTGCACCGAACTGGAACTTTAAGTGCAAAAGAGTTCTTTGTAAACCATGGGAAATAATTGTAATCCAAATGAGGCAATAAAGTTATTTGTAATCCACATAGTTAGTATTGAAATAGCAGCACAGGTTATGAGAACCTTTTGGCAAAGGGGCCCCTAAATAACCTGAAAAGTGGGGGAAAGGGTAGATTGGCATTGTTAAACGCAACTTGGAGGTAGATGGTAACCTTGGGGGGAGTCCTGACTCACATGGCCATCCGGTTTAGGGCTAAAACAGGGGCAACCTGGAAACATAAAACATACAACATGCCAACAGGCCCTTACCCTTCAGGCGCAGTCCACACAGTGGCTCCCATAAGTCAGTGTTCTTTTAAATGACAATCCAAGGAAAGCAGCTCTTTAGATGAGGGACTGGATGTCCTCTTCACTGCTGGAGCTGCTGCTGAGCTGAATAAGAGGTCTGTCCTGCCTCTGATATTTCATCCTTGCTTGTGTGGTGAAGCGCAACTGCCCTCCTGTGGCGGAACTTGGTATTGACTGGGTGGTTACACTTCTCAACTGCGCCACAACTTTTTGTCGTGCAAGAGCGAATGCTCCTGCTATCCAAAAGGGGTCCAGAATCTCCGGCTGTAATGGCGCTGCTAAATAGTCCTCCTCTCTGGGGGGGGGGGGGGTGATTCTTGTGCTGCCCTCCTCATAGCTATGTCCATCTTCCAGTGCAATTGGTATGTTACCACTGTCAGGTTGAAAGTAATAGAAGTGCTGGATACACATTATTGCTGATGGGTTGGGGTTGTGGGCGCAGATAATCCTGGTATAAGGGGCTCCGGCTCTGGCTTTTCTTGATATCTGAGCACAACATCCTCCATCTCCTGAAGGTGGCCAATATGTCCCCGGGCAGCTGGATTTTCCCGCCAGTTCTCCAGAGTGGGCACTGGGATCAGCAGTTTAGACAGCAAGCTCACCCCTGTAGCAAAGGGGCCTTTATGGGACAGCATGGGGGTGTACTCAACCTGTTCCCCTTTGTACAAGCTATGCCGGGCTTGGGGCAGGTACGGCCTCTTAACTGAACGTCTATTGATGAATAGCTCGGTCCCCATTCTATCGTCCTGCAGGAACCCCGTACCTCTCTCAAAACGATGGTGGTCCTCTGATCTAGTACTGATCTAGGTGGTCCTCTGGCGGATTAACAGTTTGGGTGCTGGCGCACGTGGTTTTGCACTTGCCGCTCCACAATAAATGCATCAAAGTCATTTTTGGAGGTAGTTTTGTAAGTCCAATAGGCTAAACAGTTCACAGGCACACAGATATATCCCATTCGGATCCTGTTCATGACGCCAAATGCGACGAACCAGCCACCGGCTGAGGTCCCTTTTTAGTGATCTGGATGGTGAATATTGTCGTGACGCCAGTTGCATTGAAGCATCAAGGGACAGAGTCCCCTTAAGTAGATGGTGTTGGTGGATATCGGTGCTGTCTTCCGAAGCAGAGCAAGGGATAGTTGATGAAGGGGATGATGAAATAAATTGAGTCCAGACCTTGTGTATAGTTGATAACCGCTTTACTTGAATAAACTTTTATCAGGAAACAATCTTACAACTTTATCTTGGTTACCAGCAGACTTTGACAATAATTCTGGCAGGCTTCTTTGTCTTTATCCCGGGAACTTTCTTCCTGGCTTTGGAGGCTTGCCGCTTTTTCCTCTATATCCAGCAGAGCTGAAGGTGTTCTGCTGGCTTATTTTCCTTAGCTGGGGTAAGCGACGACTTTCCCCTAGAAGGGGGTAAGCTAAACTGACTTCTGCAGGGCTCGTCCAGCAGGGACGAAGGCCTGCTTCCTATCCCTTAGAGGGGGTAAGCTAGACTGACTCTCGATAACTAAAACTCCTCTCTCTCTCTCTAGAGAGGGCTAGAATGGATAGAAGGTTCCACTCTAGGCAAAGTAGCTCTGCCATAAATGCCGCCATCTGCTGGTGAACCAGGTACATTACATTTACACACAGCAGTTGCAAATAGAGAATGCACAGTGTTTGAACCTGGAACAAATACACATGATGACATAGAATCAACCATGGGAGATAGTGGAGAGGTGTAAAAGGTGGTAATGCACCTCTGGGGCGTTACACATGCAGCACAAAATCACTGAGGCCAGTGATTGGTTGTAGTGTTCTCATGTGGTATATCTGCACATCACCACTGCAATCATAAAAACAAAGCCTGGCATGGAGGATTGGATAGTAGCACTGGAACAGAAGGGGTCTCAGCAAAATAATATTCACTCAGACAACCGGTTATAGAAAAAATTACAAAAAAATATAGTATATAAAGTATAAAAGCATACAGTATAAAAGAAGAAAAACTTCTATCTACTATAACGGAACAAACGCACGATATATCTATGAATGTGATCTAGCTTATCTTTCTCACTATTATTATTACTAAGGAATTACTGTCTGACGTGATGTGATTTGATGTGATTTGCTTATTACCGCTGGAGATTGCTTAAATTCCTGGTTTGAGACAGAAGCATGGAGAGTAAGAAGAAGGTCAGGCGGACGGCAGCTGCTGCAGCCCTGAGAGACAGGAGCAGATCATGTTGTGCACTGGCACCGAGCATATTACATTCTCTAAGATATACTGAAGTAATTACAACTCACAGGAACGAGCCCCTTAGGCCCAATTAACTTGTCCGCAATTCTGTTCCACATTTTGCGGAACGTAATTGCGGACCCATTAATTTCTATGGGGACACACTATGTCCTGCCCGGATCCGGAATTGCGGATCCGCACTTCCGGGTCCGCACTTCCGTTCCGCAAAAAAATAGAACATGTCCTATTCTTGTCCCCAATTACGGACAAGAAAAGGCATTTTCTATGAAAATGTCGGCGATGTGCGGTCCGCAAAATGCGGAACGCACATTGCCGGTGTCCATGTTTTGCGGATCCGCAAAACACACACGGATGTGTGAATGGACCCTTAGGCCCCTTTCATACGGGCGAGTTTTCCGCGCGGGTGCAATGCGTGAGGAGGACGCATTGCACCCGCACTGAATCCGGACCCATTCATTTCTATGGTGATTTTTACACATCACTTCCGCGTTGCATGAAAATCGCAGCATGCTCTATATTGTGCGTTTTTCACGCAACGCAGGCCCCATAGAAGTGAATGGGGCTGCGGGAAAATCGCAAGCATCCACAAGCAAGTGCGGATGCAGTGCGATTTTCCCGCATGGTTGCTTAGCAACGAGACCAGATCTTTATTATTTTCCCTTATAACATGGTTATAAGGGGAAATAATAGCATTCTTAATAAAGAATGCTTAGTAAAATGAAGATGAAGGGGTTAAAAATAATAAAAATTAACTTACCTTAGCCACTTGATCGCGTAGTTGCGATCTGTCTTCTCTTTCCAGCATCAGCTAAGATCTACAGGACCTGTGATGACGTCACATCACATGGTCCAATCACATGGTCCATCACCATGGTAAGATGGACCATGTGATTGGACCATGTGATGTGATGTCATCACAGGTCCTTTAGTTGTTAGCTGATGCTGGAAAAGAGAGGACAGATCGCAACTACCCGATCAAGTGGCTAAGGTAAGTAAATTTTTATTATTTTTAACCCCTTCATCTTCATTTTACTAAGCATTCTTTATTAAGAATGCTATTATTTTCCTTATAACCATGTTATAAGGAAAATAATAAAATCTCCAGAATACTCTACCGAAACCGGACTTCAGTGATGAAGTCCGGCTCGGGTCTGGGTACCAAACATGCCAATTTTTCCCACGCGCGTGCAAAACGCATTACAAGCGTTTGCACCAAAATCGCGCATATTCCCGCAACGCACCCGCCTCTTATCCGGGCGTCAAACATGACGCCCGTGTGAAAAGGCCTTAAGGCCTCTTTCACACGGGCGAGTTTTCAGCGCAGGTGCAATGCGTGAGGTGGACGCATTGCACCCGCACTGAATCCGGACCCATTCATTTCTATGGGGCTGTACACATGAGCGGTGATTTTCACGCATCACTTCTGTGTTGCGTGAAAATCGCAGCATGCTCCAGTTTCTGCGTTTTCACGCAGCGCAGGCCCCATAGAAGTGAATGGGGCTACGGGAAAATCGCAAGCATCCGCAAGCAAGTGCGGATGCAGTGCGATTTTCCCGCATGGTTGCTTAGCGACGAGACCAGATCTTTATTATTTTCCCTTATAACATGGTTATAAGGGAAAATAATAGCATTCATAATAAAGAATGCTTAGTAAAATGAAGATGAAGGGTTAAAAATAATAAAAACTTAACTACGCGATCAAGTGGCTAAGGTAATCGCAAAGTCATCACAGGTCCTTTAGTTGTTAGCTGATGCTGGAAAAGAGAGGACAGATCGCAACTACGCGATCAAGTGGCTAAGGTAAGTTAATTTTTATTATTTTTAACCCTTCATCCTCATTTTACAAGCATTCTTTATTAAGAATGCTATTATTTTCCCTTATAACCATGTTATAAGGGAAAATAATAAATTCTCCAGAATACTCTACCCGAAACCGGACTTCAGTGATGAAGTCCGGCTTCGAGTCTGGGTACCAAACATGGTGATTTTTCACACGCGCGTGCAAAACGCATTACAAACGTTTGCACCTGCGCGGAAAAATCGCGCATATTCCCGCAACGCACCCGCCTCTTATCCGGGCGTCAAACATGACGCGCGTGTGAAAGAGGCCTTAGGCTCCTTTCACACGGGCGAGTTTTCACGCGCGGGTGCAATGCGTGATGAGGACGCATTGCACCCGCACTGAATCCTGACCCATTCATTTCAATGGGTCTGTGTACATGAGCATTTTTCACGCATCACTTGTGCGTTGCATGAAAATCGCAGCATGTTCTATATTGTGCGTTTTCACGCAGCCCAGGCCCCATAGAAGTGAATGGGGCTGCGTGAAAATCGCAAGCATCCACAAGCAAGTGCGGATGCAGTGCGATTTTCCCGCATGGTTGCTTAGCAACGAGACCAGATCTTTATTATTTTCCCTTATAACATGGTTATAAGGGAAATAATAGCATTCTTAATAAAGAATGCTTAGTAAAATGAAGATGAAGGGGTTAAAAATAATAAAAATTAACTTACCTTAGCCACTTGATCGCGTAGTTGCGATCTGTCTTCTCTTTTCCAGCATCAGCTAAGATCTACAGGACCTGTGATGACGTCACATCACATGGTTCAATCACATGGTCCATCACCATGGTAAGATGGACCATGTGATTGGACCATGTGATGTGATGTCATCACAGGTCCTTTAGTTGTTAGCTGATGCTGGAAAAGAGAGGACAGATCGCAACTACCCGATCAAGTGGCTAAGGTAAGTAAATTTTTATTATTTTTAACCCCTTCATCTTCATTTTACTAAGCATTCTTTATTAAGAATGTTATTTTCCTTATAACCATGTTATAAGGAAAATAATAAAATCTCCAGAATACTCTACTCGAAACCGGACTTCAGTGATGAAGTCCGGCTCGGGTCTGGGTACCAAACATGCCAATTTTTCCCACGCGCGTGCAAAACGCATTACAAACGCTTGCACCAAAATCGCGCATATTCCCGCAACGCACCCGCCTCTTATCCGGGCGTCAAACATGACGCCCGTGTGAAAAGGCCTTAAGGCCTCTTTCACACGGGCGAGTTTTCAGCGCAGGTGCAATGCGTGAGGTGGACGCATTGCACCCGCACTGAATCCGGACCCATTCATTTCTATGGGGCTGTACACATGAGCGGTGATTTTCACGCATCACTTCTGTGTTGCGTGAAAATCGCAGCATGCTCCAGTTTCTGCGTTTTTCACGCAACGCAGGCCCCATAGAAGTGAATGGGGCTACGGGAAAATCGCAAGCATCCGCAAGCAAGTGCGGATGCAGTGCGATTTTCCCGCATGGTTGCTTAGCGACGAGACCAGATCTTTATTATTTTCCCTTATAACATGGTTATAAGGGAAAATAATAGCATTCATAATAAAGAATGCTTAGTAAAATGAAGATGAAGGGGTTAAAAATAATAAAACTTAACTACGCGATCAAGTGGCTAAGGTAATCGCAAAGTCATCACAGGTCCTTTAGTTGTTAGCTGATGCTGGAAAAGAGAGGACAGATCGCAACTACGCGATCAAGTGGCTAAGGTAAGTTAATTTTTATTATTTTTAACCCCTTCATCCTCATTTTACACAGCATTCTTTATTAAGAATGCTATTATTTTCCCTTATAACCATGTTATAAGGGAAAATAATAAATTCTCCAGAATACTCTACCCGAAACCGGACTTCAGTGATGAAGTCCGGCTTCGGGTCTGGGTACCAAACATGGTGATTTTTCACACGCGCGTGCAAAACGCATTACAAACGTTTGCACCTGCGCGGAAAAATCGCGCATATTCCCGCAACGCACCCGCCTCTTATCCGGGCGTCAAACATGACGCGCGTGTGAAAGAGGCCTTAGGCTCCTTTCACACGGGCGAGTTTTCACGCGCGGGTGCAATGCGTGATGTGAACGCATTGCACCCGCACTGAATCCTGACCCATTCATTTCAATGGGTCTGTGTACATGAGCATTTTTTTTCACGCATCACTTGTGCGTTGCGTGAAAATCGCAACATGTTCAATATTCTGTGTTTTTCACGCAGCCCTAGCCCCATAGAAGTGAATGGGGCTGCGTGAAAAACGCATTTCATCCACAAGCAAGTGCGGGTGCGTTGCGTTTTTTACTGATGGTTGCTAGGAGATGTTGTTTGTAAACCTTCAGTTTTTTATCACGTGCGTGAAAAACGCATCAAAACGCATTGCACCCGCGCGGAAAAAACTGACCAACTGAACTCAATTTCAGGCAAAACTGAATGGCTTAGCCTGTGAAATCGCACGGTTTTCATTGAACGCATCCGCAATGCATCCGGACCTAATCCGGAGACACTCGTGTGAAAGGGGCCTTAGGCCTCTTTCACACGGGCGAGTTTACCACTCGGGTGCAATGTGTGAGGTGGACGCATTGCACCCGCACTGAATCCGAACCTATTCATGTCTATGGGGCTGTGCACATAAGCGGTGATCTTCACGCATCACTTCTGCGTTGCGTGAAAATCACAGCATGCTCTAGTTTCTGCGTTTTTCACGCATAGAAGTGAATGCGGCTGCGGGAAAATCACAAGCATCTGCAATCAAGTGCGGATGCAGTGCGATTTTCCCGCATGGTTGCTAAGAGACGGGACCCAATCTTCATTATTTTCCCTTATAACATGGTTATAAGGGAAATAATAGCATTCTCAATAAAGAATGCTTTGTAGAATGTGGATTAAGGGGTTAAAAATAAAAAACTTAACTCACCTTAGCCACTTGATCGCGTAGTTGGTGATCTCTCTTCTCTCTTCAAGCATTAGCTGTAGTCTAAAGGACCTGTGATGACGTCACATCACATGTTCCAATCACATGGTCCATCATGTGACTGATCCATCATGTGACGGAAATACAGACATACGGAAACGGAATGCACACGGAGTAACTTCCGGCAAAAAAAACGGAACGGACACGGAAAGAAAATACGTTCGTGTGCATGAGCCCTTTGAAAGAGAACTTGGAGGAAACCCGCAAGAACGTGATTTTAGCATGTATTACCTAGATATAGAAATGTGGTTTTCAGCCACATAGCTTGTACAGGTAAAGTACATTGACACTAATATTAGAGATGAGCGAATCGAACGAAGTGGAATTCTATATGAATTTCAGGAAAAATTTGATTTGCACTGATTCTGAATTTCCTTACGCTTCGTGGTAACGAATCAATTTTTTTCCTAAAAGGGCTGCTGCATGTGTGAGGACATGGAGCAAGGAACTCTGGAAACGCGGGATCACCCATAATGCCATGCATACAGCCAATCAGCAGCCAGCCCTGTGATGTCACAGCCCTATAAATAGCCTCAGCCATCCTGGAAACTGCCATTTTCCAGTGTACTTAGTCCAGGGAGAGACGTCAGCAGGCGCTAGGGACAGTAATGGGAAAGACTTCATTGTTCTAAAAAAAAAATTTTTTACAAGTGTAGGGAAAGATTATTCAAGGTGTAGGGAAAGTATAGGGAGGAATAATTCCACAGCATTTATGTTAAACAGGGTTCAGTAGGGGAGGTTACAGCCTGGGTAATAGGAAAAATCCTATTACACCTTGCTGCACTGACTGGGGATCCAAATTGCCATTATACAGCTCTGTAATTCCAGCAAAACCATTCTTGTTATTTGGGTGCAAGTGCTGTTTGATACAGCCATTAACAGGGTTTATTACAAGGAAATATTTCTATGTCTTATTTGCCCTGGTGCAGTGCAGTTATATGTTCTAAAGCATTTTTGGGCTTGTATTAGTGGGGAAAAAATGGCTTTAATAGCCATTGTGTGGGGAAGTGCTAAAATTACAGCCTTTTTTGTCGTGTATTAGTGGCAAAATAAAAATATACTTGCCATTCAGTGGTGCAGTTATATGTTCTAAAGCCTTTTGTGGCGTGTATAAGTAGAAAAAGAAAAATATATTTGCCGTTCAGCGGTGCAGTTATATGTTCTAAATGTTCTGTTTGGTCAGTTTTGGCCCCTTAACCGCCCAAATAAGTGAACTGTGCAGTGATTCTTAGAGCGACGCCTGTCATCTGCATGTCATATTGACTCACAGTATTATTTCACTACCACAGCAGACTCCCTATTCGTGTTACTGCAAGGCACAGTGTTCTACACCACTATAAAGGCTCTCTGAAGCCAGGAAATATCTGTTTTTTTAATGCGATACGCCGCGAATAAATTCAAATCTAACCAAATTTTTTTTTAAATTCGGCGAACCGACTGAATCGAATTTTTGAAAAATTCGGTCCTCTCACAACTATGATATCATTTATCATTTGAAATAGGGTTTGTTCAGACATCAGAAATTTCACGCATTTTTCAGCACATATTCAGTATCACCACATGAAAAAGGGCCACAAAATACCTCCATTGCAGTCAATGGGAACTCTGTATGGCACTGCAGATGGTCATAAACTTTTCAGCCTCGTGGATACCCCTCCAAATCTGAGGCATATGAGACTAAATCTGAGGCAGAAATTTGAGGGGAACCCTTGGATTTCTACCACGAATTTTCTTGCACATCAGTACAGATTTTTCAGCTTGAAAAATGTATATTATAAATATCTGGTAAACTACCATTTTGATTGTAAGCCCGCCTAAATACAGTCGCTCAATCAGAGGGGTAACTTGAAGCTCCAGTGGAAAATTTGTAATAGATCGTGTGCCATATATAATACAGGTTTCTTCAGGAGCCATGACCAGGTGAAAGTGCTGTACCCCCTATATGCATGCCCCTGGTCTTCATAAGGAACGAGGGGATGTACATGCCTACTGATCCATGTGGCATTGCCAGATTGCCAACACTTGGCTATTACAGTGAATAGAGAAAGCCACGTATACACGGCCTGCTCTCCATTTACTCTGGGGCCCCATCCTTGAGGTAGAAGTAGGTCCCAAATGTGGGAATCTCACCTATCTGATATTTATGGCACATCCTATCACTAGACCATAAATATGGTAAATACTTCTCTTAGGCCCCTTTCACATCAGCGTTTTTGCTTTCCATCCTAGAATTCCGTCCTCGGGGGCTCTAGGACGGAAAGATACTGATCAGGATTATCCTAATACATTCTGAATGGATAGAAATCCGTTCAGGATGCATCAGGATGTCTTCCGTTCAGTATGTGAACGTTTTTTTGGACGTTGACAAAACCGCAGCAATCCGGAAGACATGCTGTAACGCCGGATCTGGAATTAATGCCCTTTGAAGTGCATTAATCCGGATCCGGAATTAAGCTAAACGTTGTTTCGCCGGATCCGACGTTTAGCTCTGCGCATGCGCAGCAGCATTTCCGATCGGGGCCCCAGTGTAAGCTGGGGCTCCGATCGGTTACCATGGCAGCCAGGACGCTACTGAAGTCCTGGCTGCCATGGTAAGTACTCCGCAGCAGTGTACTTATCTGCGCTGGGCCTTCGGGTGCTCCTTCATTACGTCAAAGGTCCGGGCGGCGCATTGATCTATGCGCTGGGGGGACCTGTGACGTCATGAAGGAGCGCCCGGCAGCCGCAGCGTAGGTAAGTACACACCATGGCAGCCAGGACTTTAGTAGTGTCCTGGCTGCCATGGTTACCTGAAAGCATATTGAAGACTGATCAGTCTTCAATATGCTTTCAGTTGTCTTGCGTTGTGACGGATCTGGCGGGTATTTCTGGCAACGGAAGTGCACGCCGGATCCTCACAACGCAAATGTGTAAGAGCCCTTATGCTATTTCCATTATTGAACAGCATAGCGGCGTGAACAATCATACAGCAATCACTATTGTAGCAAGTAAAGCCGTCCTAAAGACTATAAATGACACTTGTATAAGGAATTGTGTTTCCTAGAAGACATCATTCAAAAACACTCATAAATGAAATCTGATAAATGCAATATAGAAATTCGTCATAAGGCCACCTGCACACATTGCGGAATACCTGTGGATTTCCGTGCGGAAATTTTAAAGCATGTCAATGATGTTTTGTATATGGTTTTAGATGCCGATTTCACACTTTTCAATGTGTAATGACCCAGAGTGCCATTACCACTCAGCATCCCGCTACTGTCTCCTATGGGCTAACACAGTGTCATCTTATGCATTTATTGCATGTAACTGTTCATGTTCATGTAGTGTACCTGGTTCCACAGAAGGTGGCAGCAAGCAAGGCAAAGCTACATTTTCAGAGAATGGAACCTTCTTTCCATTCTCTTCTCTCCCTCTAAGGAGGAGTTTAGTTAGTTAGAGGTCAGTGGAGAGTACCCCCTGCTTGGGGAAGGAAGCAGGTTCACATGCCTTCTGAACGTGTCCTGCCTAAGCCAGCTAGAGCACCTTAAAGAGGACCTTTCACCAGTTTAAAAACTAACTATATCTGTGGGCAGAGCGGCGCCCAGGGGTCCCCCTGCACTTACTAGTATGTCTGGGAGCCACTCCGTTCGCCCTGTATAGGCTCCGGTGTCTGCAGCTCCCTCTGTTGTATGGGGCGGGGACTTTGTATCAGGCGTGTCCCTTGCTGCATAGCTGGCCAATCACAGCGCACAGCTCATAGCCTGGGAGTCCCAGGCTATGAGCTGTGCGCTGTGATTGGCCAGCGCTGAAGCAAGGGACACTCCTAATACAAAAACTCCCCCCAGTACAACAGAGGGAGCTGCAGACACCAGAGCCTATACCGGGCGAACGGAGCGGCGCCCAGACATACTAGTAAGTGCAGGGGGACCCCTGGGCGCCGCTCTGCCCACAGATATAGTTAGTTTTTAGTTTTTAAACTAGTGAAAGGTCCTCTTTAAGCTCTGCTGGACAAGGAGGCCAAAGCCCAAAGCCTCTGAAGCCAGGAGGCAGGGGCGTAACTACCAGGGAAGCAGCTGCTTCAGGGCCCGGGCTTACAGGGGGCCCGGCAAACACGTGTTGTCCTCACTTCTCTCCTCCCCTCGGTAATCAGCACGTGTCCTCACTCCTCTCCCGATCGCTAATTACACAGTGAATCGCAGTGTCCTCTCGCCCTTGTCTATTTAAAACTTATTTTTTCTTTCTTTCAGAAAAGCTTGCCCTGGGGATCGAACCTGCGACCATTAGGCTCGAAGGCAAGACACTTATCCACAAGGCCATATAAGCTGCATAGCCAGATAGCTTAATAAATAAAAAAAAAAAAAAATATATGACCTCTACATGTGGAGAACTTTGATAGTGTATCCATACACATTACAGCTGCACCAGCACATTGTATATGGATGTAGCAGAGCTTGGTGTGTTGGGGCAGCTGTAATGTGTATAGATACACTATCAAAGTTCTCCTTATCTAGAGGTCTTATTTTTTTTTTTTTAGCTACCTGGCTATGCAGCTGATACAGTCTTGTGGTTAAGTGTCTTGCCTTTCATCCTAATGGTCACAGGTTTGATTCCCCTCACAAGCTTTTCTGAAAGACAGTATAAATGAGGCTTGCCTAACATGGAGGTAAGTATATGTGTTTGTTTTTTTAAATACTGGACTTTTACTTTACTGCCACAGGGGAGGAGGGGGCTATTGGCACTATGATATTGGCAAATGGGGGGGAGATAGGCACTTCATATTGGCACACACATTAGGGGGCAGGGGGAGAGGATGGCACTATGATATTGGGATGGGGGAAGACAGAGGCACTTGATATTGGCACATTATAGGGGGCACTATGGGGAGAGGAGCACTATGGGGGCATCTGGTGCTATATGGCTGGCTACTGGCACATTATAGGGTGGGTTTATATGGCTGACTACTGGCACATTATAGGGGGGGTTATATGGCTGACTACTGGCACATTATAGGGGGGTTATATGGCTGGCTACTGGCACATTATAGGGGGGCAGGGGGGGCTATATGGCTGACTACTGGCACATTATAGGGGGGCTATATGGCTGGCACATTATAGAGGGGGAGCGAAACGCGCGGGTCGGGGGGGCCCAATACAAAAATTTGCTTTGGGGCCCAGTAATTTCTAGCTACGCCCCTGCCAGGAGGTATAGATTCCCTGGTATTATTCTAGAGACAGACTACAGGGAGAAGTTTCTTGTCAGTACAGCAGAGCCAGAGAGCAACAGATTTAGCAGAGATAAGTTTGTTTGCCTACTAGAGTTAATGCTAATGCCTGATGGGAACCAAGACAAAGCCTGAAACTGTTAGTGAAATGTTTATTCAAGTAAAGCTGTTATTGAACTTCATCACAAGGTCTGGACTCAATTTATTTCTTCAAATCCCTCAATTATTCCCCCTATTTGCTCTGCTTCAGACGTCAACACTTGGGTTCCAGCGTATCCAGGTAGGGGCACTGTGACAAGTGCAGAAAACATTAAGGGATATTGTGGGCTACCCTACACCACTCTGGCATTCCTACACCTGGGTACCATCTACTACTTCACTAAAAAGGGGCCCTGTGCCCTTGTTGCTTCACTGTGTAACGCCTCAGAGTGGCATTACCACCTTTTTACACCCCTCCACTATCTCCTATGGGTGATTCAGTGTCATCTTATGCATCTATTTCCATGTCCTGCAAAAATGTGTATTTCCTAGGGTTACAAATGTAATGTGCCTGGTTTACCAGCAGATGGCGGCACCTATGGCAGAGCTAGTTTATATAGAATGGAACTTGTCTTTCCATTCTAGCCCTCTCTAGAGAGGGAGAAGTTGAATGTTAGTGAAGGTCAGGGTAGCTTACCTCCTGTAAGGGGAAGCAGCAGGCCCTCGTCCCTGCTGGACGAACTTGCAGAAGTTAGTTTCAGAGCACCCCCTGCAAGGGGAAGGCTGTGTTCTGGCCAGAAGAGCCTGCCTGCTCTGTTGGGCCCAGAGGCCAAAGCTGAATGCCTCCAAAGCCAGGAAGAAAGATTCCCTGGATACAGATAAAGAGATCAGGAGAAAGACAGAGTCAGACTACATAAAGATAAGTTACAGCAAATAGCAAAGGAAAAGTTCCTACTTAATCCAGCCAGCACAGCAGAGCTAGAGAGTACAGATCTAGCAGGTCGAATGTGTTGGCATGCCAGAAATTAATGCCAAAGCCTGCTGGTAACCAAGATAAAGTTGGAAGATTGTTCCCTGATGTAAGTTTATTCAAGTAAAGCTGTTATCAACTTTAATACAAGTCTGGACTCAATTCATGCTACCAATCCCTCCACTGTTCACCCTATTTGCACTGCTGCGGATGACCACACTTGGGGTTCCAGGATATCCAGATAGGAGCACCGTGAAAAGTGCACAGCCGCACCTAGAGGGACATTATATCCCACCTTGATACCACTCTAGCATTCCTACACCTGGGTTCCACCATCACCTTCTACATAGGGGGACTTAGTCCCTCGTTGCCTTAGAAGAGACCCCTGGGGACCTGCCCACTTCAACTGCAACTGGCTCATGAAATACAGTTGCTTTAAGGGAACCCATGGCCGTTGCTGTGCGTCGCAAATGGAAGGGTGAGATCAGTGGCAAAACCGCATCAAATCCTCAACAAAAACTGTTAGAAATTGTGGATTTTGATGCGGGTATGCTGCAGAAATGCACATAAATCCGCATGGAAATTCAAAAAGAGGTAAATGAAATTCAAACTTCCTGAGAGAAGAGTCTAGGACTTTTTCCCAGTGGCATTGGTTAAATGCGCACTGCATTGACAAAGCCATGGGCAGTACACCTCGCTTCACTGTGCATGCACTGCACATCAGGCCCATGTGCAGTAAAGCAAGGTGTACCGTCCTCAATTTCACTGCTGCAGTGTGCATGTGCCCAATACAAATCTCCCAGTACGTTTAAATATCATTTTCTTTCTTTTCTTGGGGATGGGCAGGTTTGAGACCCTAAAGCCCAGCTTTAGTGGCCCCCAACCAGATGACAGGTTTTATTTAAGTAAATGGCACTGAGCTGCAATACTAAGAACAGCCCATGGGCAAGAGTGCCACTCCTTTTGATCTGCATCCCTTGTCATGTTATGTGAACATTTGTCATGATGTAAGGGGAGCCAGTGATTGGCTGTGGCGATGTCAAACCAGATGATTACATTGAGGAAGCCCAGTGGAGCATCGCAGGCCTAGGAGAGAAGGAGCGAGAAGCCAGCTCGGGGAAGCACGTACGTAATCTTCCCTTTACAAGACTGGCCAAGTGGGGGGGGGGGGGGGGAAATCCGCCCCATTCTTGCACAATCCCTTTAAGGTTACCCATTGGCTCAATGATGTTCAATGGTATCATTATATATTTAGTGATAGCACAATAATGATTTAAAGGGGTTGTCCAAGTGTTTGAAAAAAGAATAGAGCAAATGTTCCAAAATAACACAAGGCCGCAGTTAGAGATGAGCAAATCAAAGTTGACGAAGTGGACGATTCGTGGTAACGAATCGCATTTTTTGCTAAAATGTCTGCTGCACGTGTTAGGACATGGAGCAAAGAACTCTGGGAACGAGGGATCACCCACAATGCCATGCATGCAGCCAACCAGCAGCCAGCCAGCCCCTGTGATGTCACAGCCCTATAAATAGCCTCAGCCATCTTGGATTCAGCCATTTTCCAGTGTACTCAATGCAGGGAGAGACATCAGCAGGCGCTAGGGACAGTGCTAGCAAAGACTTGAAAACTTTTATTTTGCTGAATAGAAGTTCAGGGAAAGATCATTAGAAGTGTAGGGAAAGGATAGGGAGGAATTATTCCACAGTGTTGAAGCAGAACAGGGTCCATAAGGGGAGTGTACAGCCTGGCTAATATGAGCAATCCTATTACACCTTGCTGCACTGACTGGGGATCCAAATTGCCATTATACTGCTGCTTTCAGGTTTGCAATAAATGATACCTCTGTAATTCCAGCAAACCGTTCTCTTTATTGGGGTGCAAGTGCTGTGTGATACAGCCATTAACAGGGTGTATTACTAGGAAATATTTCTATGTCTTATTAGCCCTTGTGCGGTGCAGTTATTTGTTTTTAAAGCCTTTTTTGGCGTGTATAAGTGGGAAAAAAGGGCTTATTTGCCATTCAACGGTGCAGTTATATGTTCTAAAGCCTTTTTTGGCGTGTATAAGTGGGGGGGGGGAGAGCTTATTAGCCGTTGTGTGGTGAAGTAAGAAAATTACAGCCCTTTTTGGGTGTATTAGTAGCAAAAAAAAGTATTATTTGCCATTCAGCGGTGCAGTTATATGTTCTAAAGCCTTTTTTGGCATGTATTACTGGCAAAAAAGGGCTTATTAGCTGTTGTGTGGGGAAGTGAGAAAGCTACAGCACTTATCGGCGTGTATTAGTGGCAAAAAAAAAGTATTATTTGCCTTTGCCGTTCAGCGGTGCAGTTATATGTTCTAAAGCCTTTTTTGTTGTGTATTAGTGGCAAAAACGTATTATTTGCCGTTCAGTGGTGCAGCTATATGTTCTAAAGCCTTTTTTGTTGTGTATTAGTGGCAAAAAAAAAGTATTATTTACAGTTCAGCGGTGCAGTTATATGTTCTAAAACCTTTTTTTGGCATGTATTAGTGGGGGGAAAAAAGGGCTTATTAGCCATTGTGTGGTGAAATAAGAAAATTACAGCCCTTTTAGGGGCAAAAAAAGTATTATTTGCCATTCAGCGGTGCAGTTACATGTTCTAACGCCTTTTTTGTCGTGTGTTTGTGGCAAAAAAAAATATTATTTGCCGTTAAGCAGTGCAGTTATATGTTCTAAAGCCTTTTTTGGCGTGTGTTTTTTGTTAAGCCGCCAGAGGAGGTGAAAATGGCCATTTGCCAAATCTGTGGGCAGAAGGTGAAGCGTGGCCAGGGTGCCAGTGTTGGCACCACAGCCCTACGTCAACATATGCAGCGTCACCATAAAGTGGCCTGGGAGAACCTTGGCTCCAATGTGGTGGTCCAGCCTGCCACAGCAACCGCTGCATCAACCAGTGGCACGCACCCGATTTCAGGCAGTCAAGGCTCCACCACCTCAGTTGAAGGGAGCTGTTTGTCCTTCCCATCATCTACCGGTCTTGATGCTCCTCGCCCCCCTACTCCTCGTCAGTCATTTCGTCAGCAATCGATCACCGAAGCAATTTTCAAGAAACTAGAGTGAGGGGGCACGAAAGTGGGCATCTCTACTGATGGGCACCTAATCTGCCATAACTAATTTGAGGGGGCACCTAATCTGCCATAACTACTGTAAGGGGGGCACATATGAAGGCATAACTATGAGGGGGCACATATGAAGGCATAACTACTGTAAGGGGGCACCTAATCTGGCATAACCACTGTGAGGGGCACATATGTGGGTATATCTAATGTGAGGGGCACATAATCTGGCATAACCATTCTGAGCGGGCACATATCTGGGCATATCTATTTTAAGGGGGCACATAACTGAGCATAAATATTTTGAAGGGGCACATAATCTGGCATAACCACTCTGAGGGGGCACAAATCTGGCAATATCTACTTTGAGGGGGCACATAACTAGGCATAAATACTGTGACGGGGCACATAATCTGGCATTACTACTGTGAGGGGACACATAATTTGGCATTACTACTGTGAGAGGTACATAATTTGGCATTACTACTGTGAGGGGACACATAATCTGGCATAACTACTGTGAGGGGGCACATATCTGGGCATATTACTATTAGGGGACACATATTCTGGCATTACTACTTTAAGGGGACACATATTCTGGCATTACTACTGTGAGAGGCACATATTCTGGTCATTACTACTGTAAGGGGGCACATATTTGGCATTACTACTGTGAGGGGGCACATATTTGGCATTACTACTGTGAGGGGGCACATAACTGGGCATTACTACTGTAAGGGAGGCACATATCTGGGCATTACTACTGTGAGGGAGGCACATATCTGGGCATTACTACTGTGAGGGAGGCACATATCTGGGCATTACTACTGTGAGGGGACACATATTTGGCATAACTACTGTGAGAAGGCACATATTTGGCATAGCTACTGTGAGGGGGCACATATCTGAGCATAACTACTGTGACAGGAACAAAGGTGGGCATTAGTACTGTGAGGGGCCTCAAGGTGGGCATTAGTACTGTGTGGTAGCACTAGATTACCCTGCTATACATTGGCATGGCTCAGTCTTACAGGCCAGCACAGCGCCCCCTGCTAGTGGTTTCATAGGGGGAGTCACCATCTCTTCCTTATGTGATTTTTTTTTTTTCTCACCACAGTGACCTTGTTCTGCCGACGCCAGCGACACCATGGATGAGGTAGGACCAGATTTTATTAGGACTGGGTGAGTATAGCCATTGGGTTTAGGGCTCTTTAACATGAGCGGATCGTGTGCGGCTAATCCGCTGCGTGAAAGAGTGCCAAGCCCTGTTCTGGACAGTAGAGACACGGAGAAGTAACATGATTGATAATGCTCCGTGCCTTTCTGTGACCTTTTTACTACAAAATCACAGTGAAATAAAGTTGTCACTGTGATTTTATAGTTAAAAGATCACAGTCAATCATGTTAATGCTCCGAGTCTCTGCTGTCCAAAATGGGGCATGGCACTCATTCACGCAGCGGATTAGCCGCACGGAAAGAGCCCTTAGTAGCCCAAAGCTTAAAGTGTAACTGCCATATAAATTTTTTATTTTTTTTGCTAAAGCGTAGGGCAAGTGTTAGGTAACATTTATTTAGTCGTAAACTGGGACTGAAATGGCCCTTAGCAGCGCTCTCAGCAATGGGGGGGGGGGGGCGGGGCGACGTGGAGGGGGCCCCATGGATCAGTTTCGCACCGGAGCCCCATGGATTGTGTGTACGCCACTGGTCCTTGCCATTTTGGCGATTCTTCTATCCATTCGAATGGTAGTTTTTTGCTTTCTTCTACGTCTTTCAGGTTTTGGTTGCCATTTTAAAGCATTTGCGATCATTTTAGCTGAGCATTAGCTATTATTTTCTGCACTTCTTTATATGTTTTCCCCTCTCCAATCAACTTTTTAATCAAGGTACGCTGTTTTTCTGAACAATGTCTGGAACGACCCATTTTCCTCAGAATTTGAGAGAGAAATGCACTGTGACCAGTAGAGATGGCCCGAAATATTCGCCGGCGAACAGTTCCCAGTGAACATAGCTTGTTTGCGTCCACCGCGGCGGGCAAACATATTCGATGTTCGCGTTCGCCCCTATACTTTATCATTGAGTAAACTTTGACCCTGTACCTCACAGTCAGCAGACACATTCCAGCCAATCAGCATACCCTCCCTCACAGACCCTCCCACCTCCTATCTAAACGCAAGGACAGCATCCATCTTAGATTCATTCTGAAGCTGCAGTGTTAGTAATTGTAAATCGCAATGTGATTAATATAACCTGTATTATTTGCATTGCGATTACAACTTAGATCTGAGTTCCTAATGGTTGTATTGCTAGAATATAACGAAGATAACGAATATAGCACTATATTCTTAATCTTCGTTATATTCTAGCAATACAACCATTAGGAACTCAGCTCTAAGTTGTAATCGCAATGCGAATAATACTATAATCGCTTTCTGAATCCATTTGATGCCTCTATTTGATTGTATATGACGGTTGACTATGACTACCACCAACGTTTTGCTGCCTCCAAAGCAAGATATCTGAACCTCCGAGGGGCCATTTGGGCGTTTTTGATAGAAAACGCATCAAAAACCCATCTGCATTTTTATATTTTTTTATTTTTTGTATTTTGCCACATTTGGTTCCATATTTACATTTGATATAGGCAAATATGGTAGTCTAGATCATGTGTCTATACCAAAACCTAGGATCATTGTTTGACAGCATATTTTCTAAGCCATATAGCTGAATATAGATTTGGGCAGAGTAATGATCTAGACCTGTGTTTCCCAACCAGTGTGCCTCCAGCTGTTGCGAAACTACAACTCCCAGCATGCCTGCACAGCCAAAGGCTGTCCGGGCATGCTGGGAGTTGTAGTTTTGCAAAAGCTGGAGGTACACTGGTTGGGAAACACAGAATTCTAGACTAGCATATTTGCCTATACCAGATGTAAATATGCAACAAAATGTGGCAAAATACACAAAGAAATAAAATAAAAAATAAAAAAAATGATAAAAACGCAGATGCGTTTTTGATGCGTTTTCTATCAAAAACGCCCAAATGGCCCCTGGGTGTTTCAGATATCTTGCCTCGGAGGCAGCAGAACGTTGGTGGTAGTCATAGTCAACCGTCATATACAATCAAATAGAGGCATCAAATGGATTCGGAAAGCGATTAATAATTGTAAGTATTATTCGCATTGCGATTACAACTTAGAGCTGAGTTCCTAATGGTTGTATTGCTGCTAGAATATAACGTATATTCTAGCAATACAACAACCATTAGGAAATCAGCTCTAAGTTGAATATAACGAAGATTGAGAATATAGTGCTAAATTCTCAATCTTCGTTATATTCTAGCAATACAACCATTTGGAACCCAGCTCTAAGTTGAATTCGCAAAGAAGATGTCCCAAACTATTCACCGGCGGACAGTTCTACACCTCGTTTGCCTGGGCGAACGGAGTCACACAGGGGAGGAACTGCTCCATGTCCTTCATCAAGAAATCAAATCCTGGCTTTCTCCATGACAACTCAAAATCGGAACCATGGTGACCGACAATGGGAAGAAAATGGTGTCGGCGCTGCATCAAGGAGGGCTGAGCCATGCGCCCTGCATGGCGCAAGTCTTCAATCTGGTTGTCAAGCGGTTCCTGAAGTCTTTCACCCATCTGCAAGACATCCTAAAAATGGCCAGGAAACTTTGCATGCACTTTAGACACTCGTATACCGCCAAGCACACCCTCCTTGAACTGCAGCGGCAGAACGGGGTCCCCCAACATAGGCTAATATAAGACGTTTCCACCCATTGGAATTTCACCCTCCATATGTTGGACCGACTATATGAACAGAGAAAGGCCATAAACAATTTCTTGATGATCCAAGCGGACAGGAGTACTCCCTTGTGTAACTACAATGTCAGCCAGTGGCAGCTCATGCGTGACACCTGCCGTTTGCTCAGGCCCTTTGAGGATGCCACGTTATTTGTCAGTCGCCAGGACTACGGGATGAACAACGTCATTCCACTGATTCATATCCTGGAACAGATGCTAATAAATCTGGCTGGTCAGGGGACTGGAGACATGGTGCCTACATCTCACGGCTACATGAGCCCTGTGGGGGCTGAACTGGAGGAGGAGGACATTGAAGTACAAGTAATGTGTAGCGAAATGGGTGGTTTTTCTACACAGGTGACAGGAGAGGAAGAACAGGAGCAGCTGGAGGAGCGAGAGGGAGATGAGGAAGACGAGGCAGATGACCCAGGCACAACATGGCAGTATGCAGTGGAGATGGAGGCAGGGAGTCCCTCCAAGTCACTTGCGCAAATGGCCCGCTGCATGCTCACTTGCTTGAGTAGTGACAGAAGAATTGTCACCATTCGGAAAAGGGATGACTTTGGCTCTCCATCTTGTTGGACCCTAGCTATCAGTCCAAAATGGGGGCCTTTTTTACACCCGCTGAGAGGGAGGACAAACTTAACTACTATAGAGACATCCTATGTAGTCAGTTGGCCGCTGCCTGTCTGTGCCATCGTCCATCCTCTCGTAGGTGTGAACGGGGGGGCCCTCTGTGCTCTCTTTCCACTGCCATGGCTGCTGTCGTGGGGTGAGTGTGTAGAAGCAGTTCCAGCTCCATCAGCAGCAGCTTGAGTCTAGAGTCGATGATGAGCAGCTTTCTTAACCCGCCTAGTGAAGAAACTACTCACCAGCAGCAGCTAGACCTGTAGCAGAACCTGAACCAGCAGGTAGTGGTATACTTGGACAGCAACCTGCCACCCCACATTGAAGATCCGCTGGACTACTCGGCAGCCAAACTGGATTTGTGGCCGCAACTGGCCGAGTTTGCCCTGGAAAAGCTGTCCTGCCCAGCCAGTAGTGTGGCATCAGAGCAGGTGTTTAGTGTGGGGGGTGCCATAGTTACCCCAAGGAGAACTCGCCTGTCCACCCAAAATGTGGCGAGACTGACCTTTGTCAAGATGAATAAGGCGTGGATAAGCCAGGATTTCCACCCACCAATGCCTGATGCATCAGATTAGATCATCCATGCTGCCTCACCCAAACCTTGACAAAAGAGATCGGTTTCTTCTGGCTACCTGCCTTAGCTACTATTGTGAAGCTGCCACCTGCCTAATGCCACACATCTGATGCCAAGTGCTCCTTCTTACACCCACCATCATCAGCGGGTACTGTCATTGCCACCCACCTCCCCACTGTCATCGGGTCACTCTGTGGTCTCCTGATGATGCTGCTGCCTCACCACTCAGGTGTCCTCATGCTGCTGCTGCCACCTCCACACTGTGTCACCATGCCACTCTGTGGTCTCCTCATGCTGCTGCTAAATCAAAACTTTGTCAATGGGCCACTCTGTGGCTTCCTCATGCTGCTGCTGCCACCTCCACTCTATGTCGCCTTGCCACTCTATAGCCTCCTCATGCTGCTGCTGCCACCTCCACACTATGTCACCTTGCCACTCTTTGGTCTCCTCATGCTGCTGCTAAATCAAGACTATGTCACTGGGTCACTCTGTGGCCTCTTCATGCTGCTGCTGCTGCCACCTCCACACTATGTCACCTTGCCACTCTGTGGTCTCCTCATCCTGCCGTCACCTCACAACTCTGTCTCTCGGCCACTCTGTGGTCTTCTCATGCAGCTGCCACCTCCACACTGTCATCGTGCCCTTTGTGGCCTCCTCATGCTGCCACCACCACACTTTGTCACCTTGCCAGTCTTTGGCCTCCTCATGCTGCTGCTTTCTGACGGATTCTGACGGATCAGAGGAAGGGCAAAATAATCAGTGACGTCTTCACAAACTTACTGCTGACACCCTCTCCACTCTGTCAGGGGGGCTCTACTTGTGCAAGCATTTAATAGAACAGGTTCTATAGACATCTATGTGGAATCAGCTGACGACGGTGTAAAAGGAGTGCGCTCTTTCACGCTACAGTAGGATATTGGGCTTCTTCACGATTATTTATACCTGGCGCTAACATCGACCTGTAAGGGTGAGTTCACACTTGAGTTATTTGGTCAGTTTTGGCTCTGTAACTTCCCAAATAAGTGAAGTGTGCAGTGATTCTAAGAGCGACGCCTGTCATCTGCATGTCATATGGACTCACAATATAATTTCACTAACACAGCAGACTCCCTATGTGTGTTACTGCAAGGCACAGTGTTCTACACCACTATAAAGGCTCTTTGCAGCCAGGAAATAGCTGTTTTTTAACGTGATTCACCGCAAAAGAATTCAGAACAAATCAAATCTTTTTGGAAACTTCGGCGAAGTTTGAGAAATTTGCTCATCTTTGGCCACAGTAGTCATGTATCAGTACAGCACTTCATTGCTGGCATGCTCTAGGCAAAGACCAGTAGGGGACTGGATATGAGGGGAACTGTAGAAGTGAGAAGTGGGTTTTTGTTATTTTAGTACATTTGCTGCTTCTGCTTTATTTTTTCAAACGCATAGACAACTCCGTGAATGTTATTTGAATTAAAAAATTACATTTACTGGAGAAGTTGTGTATACTACCCCATAAGTGATCTTCTACATGCCGACAGTATATCATGTCTATTCTTTATTACTTTCACATGAGGGCAGATTACAGATAATGCAGTTACCTGTGCACTTGATACACCCTCGAGGGTCCTCACTGACAATATCACAGGGAGCAAATCATTTATTCAATAAATCTGCTGTAATAAAACTAATCCTTCTAAATTTCACTACAAGTAACGTCTAAGAGGGATAAACGGTAAGGTCAGGTTTTATATCAATGCAGTCAAGATGTCTCCCTGGAGAAATACATGATACAACTTTTACATTACCAAGCTTTAATGGTGGTCAATAACAGATCTTTACAAATCAGAAACATTGTATTTTATTCTACATTTGTAAATTAATAAAATAAGGAAAAACTACGCGTGAATACTCATCACACTTTTCTAAAATATTTTGCATTGCTGAATATTTTTCTGTATTTTTTGCTATTGAGAATGTGTATGGGCCAGACATCAAACGCTGTGCACCCCTTTACTGAATTGACCTCTATAGTTGTGCTGCTGACCGCTACTATATATTTCAAATGCAGTATTCCAGTTCATTAAAATACCGGAGACTGTGTGTTCCCACAGAGAACAAAAATAATATTTTGTCATTTGCATCAGAATGGTGGCCATAAACACTATTGATCTGGCATCAGTCCAGTATCCAACCAAAACAGCGTCTCTTAATCTCTTAAAGAGGTTGTACAAGAAAAGGCCCCCACTTGGCCAGACTTGTAAGGGGAAGATAACTTACCTGCTTCCCGGAGCCAGCTCCTCACTCCATTTCCTCCAGGCCTATGATGCTTCACTAGGCTTGCTTGCAGTAAACTTCCAGTTTGACATCACCACAGCTAATCACTGGCTGTGGCACTGACTAGCTCTCCTTATGTCCTGCCAAATGGTCACATGACCCAAAAGGATCCCGTCTCCTCCATGGCCAGCGATTCCCTGCAGTGATGTCAAACCGGGTGTTTTCAGCAAGGGAGCCCAGTGGAAAAGCCTAGGCCTGGGAGAGAAAGTGGGAATTCAGCGCCAGGAAGCAGGTAATCTTCCCTTTACATGTCCAGCCAAGAGGTGGTGGTGAGGAGGGTTTTCCAAAATCTTCCCATTTATACACAAGCCCTTTAAAGGGAGTCTGTCACCTAATTTTCACCAATATAACTAAGAGAACTGCCCACAGAAGATTGCAAACGCTTTCCAAGCATACCTGTGTGCACTTTGTGTCTGTATTCTATGTCCAGGAAAACACTTTTATTCTGCTGGAAAACAGCTCCTAAGTGCCCAGCCGAAAGTAAAAGTTAAAACAGCTTTCAAACAAGGTCAGGTTCATAAGATATGAGCAGCTTGTTTTTGGAACCTAAAACTGATTGTTTCAGTTACTTTTGTTTTTAGGAAAAACTAAACACGAAGTTAGGCAGCAAGACAAACACAATGCACTCAGCAGATATGAAATATATGAACTATATATGGAATATATGATGCTACATTCACTATATAAATGAACATAAGAAGCTTAGCAAATATATTTTGATCAAAAAAATGTGTGCCTGTCCACTGCAGCAAGGTAACCTCTTTTGGGTGGGAACCTAATCTATATAATATCTTCCTCTGTACCAATAGGCTCCATATGTATATGCTGGATCTGCTCTTTATAAAAACCTTTTTTTTAATTTAGGGACACAGCACCCCAATAGCATACATTCTGCTACAAACGCTACGCAATTTTTTCTAAAACACAGTTTAAATTTACAGTTTGTAATTGGGCATTTCAGTGCATTACACCAGTGTTACTGAACGCGTTGTATATTACTGCAAGATAATGGGTAGTTACAGGAAAAGCAGCACTGCAAAAAATTCCATTGTTAAACCTGTGTTATTGAACACATTTTATTTTAGCAGTAAATAATGTGTTGCAGTCAAACCATGCTAGTGAACATGTTCTACAGAATTACTGCAATACACCATGTAGTTCAAATACATTTTACTGCAAAAACAGATTTTTTTTATATCCATGTTAGTGAACGTATTCTATTACTGTAATATAGAGTGTAGTTTAAACACATTTTACTGCAAAATACTGCAATGTTATACCCTTAGTGAACGCATTCTGCTAAAGCAATATACTATGTACTTCACACACATTTTAGTGCAAAAACTGCACTATTACCAAAGTAAATAGTCAATACCAGTGTGCAGTGTGTTTATAGAAGGGGAGGGACATTTAATTGAATCTCTCTCTTTAAATTACAGAAAAAATGTGTGGTCTTGCTAGAACCATTTAATAATCTGTATAACATACCCATGACTTTTCATTTATAGGAAACCTGTGACTTTTCATTCATAGGCCTCACAATTAAATGCCTGGAAAATGAAAGAGTGGAAAACAAAAGACCCATGCCTCGTCATCCGAAAGTCAGAATGTGGGTAGTAGCAGCACCAGCAATTTGACCAATAGTAGTAGAAGGCCAGAGTTCTCCCTGACTTCCGATAGATGGCTCACTCCTTCTCTTATTCACAGTAGGATGATGTAGAGGTCACCTTTGAGTCTGACACTGTGCTATAGAGCCAGGGGTCACAGCATTCCTCCTGCTACTTTTCCTTGCAGCCCCAGAAAAGTCTTTCACATGCATCATCTCTGTCTTCCCTGCTTCTTCCTAGTGTGGTGCCTTCTTTTTTCCTAAGAAGATATAACAAACCCCACTATGCACTATAGAAGGTACTCAAGAGAGGTTCTCTGTTGATGACTTGTGCGAGAGCAGTCAGTATTCGGACTACCATGAGGAGGAGGTTCAGGGGGAGGCAGGGGACCCAATGCATAGCTGTGTTGATAGTGGTGTTGGTCATGGCACTTGTAGCCATGGTGGTGGCAGTAGGGGAAGTGGTAGCAGCAGAGCAAATACAGAACAGGGAATCGATGGGGGGGCAAAGAGCTAACAATAAAATAAGATTGTCTGATAAAAGTATTAGGGAGGGTGAGGACTGACGATGATTGTGTGTTGGACAGGGCCTGGGAGCCAGATTGCTTAGGAGGAGGTGACATAAGAGGAGGGGGGGAGGTGGCCACGTTGGCGGCAATAAAGGACAGAAACAATGTATGGCAAGAACCTGGACAGATCTGCTTCTATTACGGTCAGCTCGGGAACTGGTAATACCGCTGATACTGTGAGTGCAGGCTCAAAACATGCCCGTCCGGAGCCAAGCTCAGCTGATGCTCTGTGAGAATATCTCCTATCTGGCAGTTTTTCTCCACAATGCAGGCAGACAAAAGCATTGCCGTGTGCAAGATCTGCAGGATTAAAATAAGCTGTGGGTGTTCAAACACAAATGTAGGAACCAAGGCTTTATTGCACCTCATGAAACTGCATTGCCAATTACTGTAGGAAAATAGAAGTGGACACAATCTTGCGCAACATGGGTGCCCTCCTTCTCCTAGTCTCCTTTACACCAGCCAGGCTGCATCCACATGCAGTACAATGTCCTTATCATCATCAGTTACTATTTCTCCCACTCACTTCTCTCTACCGTTTCTCCTATTCTGCTTTGTTGTCAGCCATCGATAACGGAATGTGTGGCCAGAAAACAACTCTACATGCACAGCAATCTGCTGCTGCATAATCTTAACTCCCACCTGACCAAGTTGCTGGTGGTGCAATCACTGGTGTACAACTTAGTGGATTCTGCTGCCTTTAGGGAGCTCATGGCATGTGCTCAGCCTCGCTGGAAGATACCAGGCTGCCATTATGTCTCCAAGACCCACTGGCACAGAGAAAGGTATTATATAGATTCAAAATCATATACATCCAAAAGAGGTCGCCTTGCCATGGTGGATATGCACAAATTATTTTGATCAAAAATATAATTGCCCCATTTAGTTCATTTATATATTAAAAGTATCATTAGTTCATACAGCATATTTCATGCTTGCAGTGTGCTGTTGCATCGTGCTTGGCTTTTGTGTTTAGCAGAATAAGGCTAGTTTCACACTAGCATTTGTCAGATGCTACCTGCCCGAAAAGCCTGCCAGATCTCTCTGTATCTGGCATTACTGGAAGCTACATGGATGCCATCCAGCCCCATTAACTGATTTTTTTGTGGTTCTGTCAACACTCTAAATTACATTTTAAATCTATTGTATGAGTTATTAAAGGGAGTCTTTCACCTAATCTGAGCCTTTTAGACTGCTCAGATCGGGTTATAGACTCCTGTGCCCTAATTCCAATGGTACCTTTATTTGTGCAGTCCCTTGACGAGATGTTCCAAAAAAGACTTTTAAAACTTATGCTAATTAGGTCCGGAAGGTGCCCAGGGGGGGGGGGCGTTACTGCCGATGTGCCCAGAAATCCACACCTCTTTCACCCCTCTGGCCCGCCCTCCATTCCTATTATTACCTCCTCTTCTCCCTCACAAATCTCACGCCTGCTGGAAGAAAGACGATGCTGCGCTGACCCGCCCCTTTTTTGGCTTCACTGCAGTCCTCTGCGCATGCGCCGGTTACTTCTGCCTGCGCCACTGGATTTCAAACTACGGACCGGCGCATAAATATTTATTGAATTTTATTTCATAGTTTGTTTGTTTTTTGTTGCACACGAGGACCTTTACTATTAAATTTAAATTAATTTATTCATTATATTGCTTTGGAATACCTGCGGTGGCGTGCCCAGGGGGGGCGAAAGGGGGGGGGGGTTCGCCCCGGGTGCCGGCTGTCAGGGGGGTGCCAGGGAGAGGGACTGACAGGGGGGAACGGGGAAGCGCTCAGCGCTCCCTCCTGTCATTCCCTTGTAGCGTGACCGAGCTCTGTCAGGTCCGGGTACAGAGAGCATCTGTCTCCTGTACCCGGCCGGACTGACAGGAAGTGCTCACACAGCTTGCGCTTCCAGTGAGTCAGCCCGGGTACCGGAGACAAAAGCTCCTGTACCCGCCGTAATGCTCGGCCACGCTACAGCAAAGGTAGGTAGGGAGGGGAGGGGGGGATCAGAAAGAACATGACAAGAGGGGGGGGGTCAGAAAGAACATGACAAGAGGGGGGTCAGAAAGAACATGACAAGATTGGGGGGAGGTGATCAAAATGGGGGATCAGAAAAACATGACAAGATGGGGGATCAGAAAAAGCATGACAAGAAGGGGGAGTATGACAAATTACTATGTGGGGGCACTACTGTGTGGTTGGGGTGTGGGGACACTACTGTGTGGGGGGCAATGTGGCGGACACTACTGTGGGGGCAGTATGGGGGACACTACTGTGTGGGGGACACTACTGTGTGGGGACAGTGTGGCGGACAATATTGTGTGGGGACAGTGTGGGGACACTACTGTGTGGGGGCAGTGTGGCCAACACTACTGTATGGGGGTAGTGTGGGGGACACTACTGTGTGTGGGGGACAGTGTGGCGGACACTACTGTGTGTGGGGACAGTGTGGCGGACACTACTGTGTGGGGGCACTACTGTGAGGGGGCAGTGTGGCGGACACTACTGTGTGGGGGCAGTGTGGGGGACACTACTGTGTGGGGGCAGTGTGGGGACACTACTGTGTGGGGGCAGTGTGGGGGACACTACTGTGTGGGGGCAGTGTGGCCAACACTACTGTATGGGGGCAGTGTGGGGACACTACTGTGTGTGGGGGACAGTGTGGCGGACACTACTGTGTGTGGGGGACAGTGTGGCGGACACTACTGTGTGGGGGACAGTGTGGGGGCACTACTGTGAGGGGGCAGTGTGGCGGACACTACTGTGTGGGGGCAGTGTGGGGACACTACTGTGTGGGGGCAGTGTGGGGGACACTACTGTGTGGGGGTAGTGTGGGGACACTACTGTGTGGGGGGCAGTGTGGGGACACTACTGTGTGGGGGGCAGTGTGGCGGACACTACTGTGTGGGGGCAGTGTGGGGACACTACTGTGTGGGGGCAGTGTGGGAGACACTACAGTGTGTGGGGGCAGTGTGGGGACACTACTGTGTGGGGGGCAGTGTGGCGGACACTACTGTGTGGGGGCAGTGAGGGGACACTACTGTGTGGGGGCAGTGTGGGGGACACTACTGTGTGGGGGGCAGTGTGGGGGACACTACTGTGTGGGGGCAGTGTGGGGACACTACTGTGTGGGGGCAGTGTGGGGACACTACTGTGTGGGGGCAGTGTGGGGACACTACTGTGTGGGGGCAGTGTGGGGACGCTACTGTGTGGGGGCAGTGTGCGGGACACTACTGTGTGTGGGGCAGTGTGGCGGACACTACTGTGTGGGGGCAGTGTGAGGGACACTACTGTGTGGGGGCAGTGTGGCGGACACTACTGTGTGGGGGCAGTGTGGGGGACACTTCTGTGTGGGGGGCAGTGTGGGCGACACTACTGTGTGGGGGGCAGTGTGGCCGACACTACTGTGTGGGGGCAGTGTGGGGACACTATTGTGTGGGGGCAGTGTGGGGGACACTACTGTGTGAGGAACAGTGTGGCGGACACTGCTGTGTGGGGGCACTACTGTGTTGGGGACACTAGTGTGTGGCGGAAATTACTATATGGGGGCAGCGTGAGAGGCGTTGCTATTGGGGAGGCATTGTAGGGGCAATTCTATTATTTCTGGGGATAATAATAGGGTATTATTATTACTGGGGGCAATCTAGGAGACATTATAACCTCTGTAGACACTATAGGGACATTTGGGGTCATTTATCAACCTGGTGTACAGTAGAACTGGCTTAGTTGCCCCAGCAGCCAATCAGATTCCACCTTTCATATTTGACAGCTCTTTAGGAAATCCAGTTCTACTTTACACCAATTTGATAAATGACCCCAATTATGTCTATTAGGAGGTTGATGGAAAAACTGAGAAATCTAACGTGTCTGTGTTACTAACTCTGCAGAGACGAAATGCGACTGAAATAATGTGTCTTGGCGGTCTGGGTCTAACGAAGGAGAAGAGGAAAGAGAAGGTCTACATGACAGGAGATGTCCCTGATGTAAGAGGTATGTGCCCAAGTAATGGGGGGGGGGGGGGGTGCCAGAGAAAGGACCCGCCCCGGGTGCCAAAAACCCTGGGCACGCCACTGAATACCTGTACCTAGGGATTTTCACAGGACAGGCTGAGGGCCGTTCTTAGAAACCGAAAAATCCATATTGACAGGACTGGAATTAAAAGGGTTTTATGAGATCTTTTTACTGATGACCCATCCTCAGGATAGTTCATCAGTATCTCATCAGTGGGGGTGTGACACCTGGGACCCTTGCCGATCAGCTGTTTGAGAAGGCAGCAGTACCTGCTCACCAAGCACAGCACTGTCCATCTGATGGCGGCTGGGCTAGGTATCGCAGCTCAGCCCTATTCACTTCAGCTGCGCCTAGGCCATGTGACCGATGTACGTCAAATCACAAGGCCTAGGGAGAGCTGGGAGAAGGGCGCAGTTTGTCCACTCACTCATGTGCACGGGCACCATGTAACACCTCATTTCTCCCGCAGCCCTGTTGCAGGTGAAATTGACATTATCTGCTCCTTTCCTAAGACACAGTAATACATTTTTTAGTCATTATTCATTTCATATAGGAGATGATGTAGGTTGGTGGAAGGAGGCCACGTGCTGTTTTTGCACAGGGACCCTAAGGTCTTTGTCCACATCTTTACCACTGGTACAGTACAACAGAAGAGTTCTCGGAGTACAATTTATGTGGAATTTTAACCCGTGGCCAAGTCGGAGATACCAAAGCGCCACTCCATCACAGGGGAAGCTGACACATATGGCAACAATGTGGCGGTGAGTTGAATCAGCCCATTTGCTTTTATTTGAGAGGAGTGTATCCAGTGCAGAAGACGGGACTTGTATAGCATCAAGGAAGAAAATGGAACAGTTCTATCAGCTAAAATAAAGGAACGGCGTTACCACCAGATATATCCTAAATTATTACCATATTACAGAAGCTAAGAATAAATGAAGAAGTTTAGTGACTATTTCCCATGTGGATTTAGGGATAACTAGGTATAACTAAATGAGGGAATAGAGTGCGCAATATGCAAATCGAAGAAAAACCACAGTGACATCTTGTGGACAATCACAGAATTGTCAAGCAGATTTCTGACCACATAATAAGGGATGCTTTCTTAATCTTAATTATTTTTATGTTAGTATTAGTTCACTAGCAATTGTTAGATGGGTTTTATCATCTTATTGGTTTGCTGATTGGTGGGAATATGACCAATGGGACCATACTAATCTTAACAATGGGGCCACAGCAGCCACTTCATTCTCGCATTTGGTGGGGGTTTCAGCACTTATGGTTCAGCATGGTTACACTGTATCACAATACAAAGAGTGATGTCATAGTACAAATGATAGTATAATGATCACAGTGATGTAACAGTATATAGATAATAAACATTCATCGGGCTATTGCACACAGTGATGTCACTGTCGATGGTAAGCCTAATGATGATGTCAATGATGAACACAGTGATGTCACAATACATAGTAATCATGGTTACACTGTATTACAATACACAGATGATACAAAAAGTGATGTCACAAATCAGGAATAACTAACACAGTGATGTCATAATACAGGGGTCATCAACCTCTGGCACTCCAGCTGTTGTGAAACTACAATTCCCAGCATGCTCCATTCACTTCTATGGGAGTTCTGAGAAGAGCAGAGCAAGTATGCATGCTGGGAGTAGTAGTTTCACAACAGCTGGACTCCCGGAGGCTGCCTACCGCTGTCATAGTACATAGATACTAAATATTAGAGTCATAGGCTTTTAATGATATAATAGTATATAGATCGCAAACATTCATAGGGCTATTGCACACAGTGATGTCACTGGTAAGGGTAAGCATAATGATGATGTCAATGATGAGCACAGTGATGTTACAGAACAGGGATGACATAGGAATGTCACAACTAAAGATGAAAGACCAGATGTACATACAAATCATGCTTTCAGAAATAAATAAATACGGGGGACATTTATTATGGTATTTACACTACAATAGTGGCATAAAAAGTCACAGATTTTGTTGCACGTCATATTTGCTGCACACAAAGAGCCAAATAACAAAAAAAAATAGATACTAAAAATCAGCAGCACAGTGATTGACTATATACAGTGTTGTTCTCCTCAGCCTAAAGGGCCTCCTGTGCACTAACTGTACCTCGCCTGCAGTGATCCTACAGATATTGTGGTGACAGACCAAGGGTCAGTCACATGAGGATCGAGTAACATGTTCAAAGTGAATGACGTTGACGGAGGAAAATGACAGAAGCCAGCACACAGGTTAAAACTCTGCCGTGTTCCCAAATTGGGAGGGTCCTAGGCCCTTTATTTATACCCATTCCAAGGGTGGAACCTCTTAAAATATTGACATGATTGGTTTACAAATATTCCAACAATAACTGCATATTGGCTACTTAGCAGGTACAAACGCTATCTTATCTCAACACACATTGCTAACTTCAGTAGTTTTTAGCATACACATCACTGTCATCTTCTCATGGTGCACACAGAAATGAAACACATAAAGTCTCACAATAAAATGGAGTCTCAGGAAAGCTGGGTATTTCCTTAACCATATCTACTTGTTTTATTCCTGACAGAAGCAGAGAGGAGACAGAACGTTTGACTCGTGGCCCACTGGCATGGTGGGTCAACTATCAGAAGTCTCGATGGGCCAATAACCAGACCATCTTTCTGCTTATTGACCATCTGAATGTTGTGACAACTCTAGCCATAGCAGGGATAAACAGGCTGCCTTATAGAGACACAGAGACAGATGTAGAGATACCTAGGCCGCAGTGGCAAGTTATTGATGGGTTGGGACAGGGTGTGGGACCCCTTAGCAATTGTTACAGAGCAGATACATCAAAAAACTGTTATTCCTATGTTCCATAGTGGGCACGGAGCAGCCTCAGGCCCTTGGACCCAGGTGATACTCCAGCTTCTGCACTTTATATCTATTGAAACCAATCCATAGTCCTTAACTTGCTTTAAATAAGTAATTAACCCCTTAGTGAACATCCATACGCCTTTTTACGGTGGTCACTAAGGGGCCTTAGGCTGGGCTGCCGCGTTTTTACGGCGGCGCAGTCTCGGGGAGCGTGGACCTGGCTCTCACATGAGAGCCGGGGCCCTGCTCTAACAGCTCGGACTGGCAGGAGTGCCGATCCGGACTGTTTAACCTTCCCTCTGTCACCCATCAGCACCCCACAAATGCGATCACAGGGTGCTGATGTCTCGGGAAGCCTTACCTGGCTTCCGGCAGGGCCCCGAGCCTGTTCTTCAGTTAACTCCAGCAGGCTATGCCTCTCTGGCGCAGCCTGCTGGTCAAAGTTTGAATTACATTGCTATTAAAATGTAATGCATTATAGAAATAAATAAAAGCAATCAAAATACTGTATATTATAGTCCCCTTGTGAAACTATTAAGTAGTAAAAAAAAATGTTTACATTTTTTAAAACAGACACATTTATTAAATAAAAAAAATTCCATAAAATAAAAAATATGCTTTTTTTTCCATTGAAAATACGCTTTTCAATGAAAAAAATTGCAAATTCCCCCCCCCCCATATATGTGGTATTGCCGCGTCCATAATGACGGGGACTACATAAATATTACATAAATTATCCCCTATGGCAAACGCTGTAAAAATAAAAAAGAAGACAGAATTTCAAATTTATTCTTAGCTTCCACCGAAAAAAACGTAATAACAAGCGATCAAAAAGCAGCATTTACTCCAAAATGATACCAATGAAAAATAAAAGTCGTCCCGCAAAAATCAAGCCCTCGCACAACTCCATAGAGAAAAAAAATAAAAAAGTTATGGGTCTTGGGAAGTGGCAATGCAAAATAATTTTTGTTGGGTTAAAAAAAGGGGATCTATTGCAAAAAAAAGTAGTAAAACGAAAAAACTATATGTATTTAGTATCACTGTAATCATACTGACCCAGAAAATAAAGATATTATGTTACTTTTACCGAAAAATGAACGCCGTAAAATTTATAATGTAAAAACGCAGTGGCACTATCTCTATTTTTCCCCATCTCCCTCCCAGAAAGAGTTAATAAAAGTTAATCACAAAGTTATGTGTACCCTAAAATAGCGCCATTAAAAACTACAACTTGTCCCGCAAAAAACAAGCCCTCATAAAGCTATATAGACGGAAAAATAAAAAAGTTATAGCTCTTGGGACGAGACCATGAAAAAAGGAAGAAAAACACTTGGTCATAAAGGCCCAAACGGGCTTCGTCACTAAAGGGGTTAAAGATCCTCACTTATATTCAATTTCGACCTCAACACATGGTACGGAAATCTAATTCCTTCATTTTTCAAAATCCACCAGGCAAACCTTTATCGATCCTTATCATTTCTTTCTTCCAAACACAGGCCACCATAACATTATACATAATAATCTGTCTGTACCTAAAGGAGTTATCTGGGCCTGTACCTAAAATGCCTCTTTCAGCTAACCTGCAAATAGAATCAGGGCATCTCACCTCAGGCAGCGGCCAGCCTGTCCCTAATGGGGCAGCAGCTAAAGACATGGGAGCTTATGGCTAGGCTTGAATTCTATGAGGCAGTATACCGGCGCCGGCAGTTGCAGGACATTATCACAGCCCTCTTGAGAAGGGTCCTAGGCAGCGTGCGGACGTCGTCATATCTGCTTGCGCCATATGTAGGCAGACCTGAACCCAGTGCAGGTGGAAGTGATGATGTCATTACGCCACCTCAGATCACAAAGGGCAGCATGTAGATGGGATCAGGTGAGTACTTTGTTTTGGGTTTTTTCTTTCATGGGACTGCTGTGGGCACTAAAGAGGGGCGCGTGCTAAATACTGAGGGCGCTAAAGAGGTGGGCAATGCTAAATACTAGGGACAGCTCATCAGTATAAAACACTCGAAAGAACCCCCTTCAACTGGATTACACGGATTCTGGGGCTGTGTATCAGAAACTGCTTCCAGGGATCAATACCTCCATCGGGTCTCTTTCACACATGGGTGAATCACGGATATTCTCATCCACAATACAGTCCAGAGCAGGACATGTTCTATAATCTGCAGAACTTCCGCACGGATCCGCAAAAAATACAAATATGTGCATAACCCCATAGAAATGAATGAGTCAGTGTACTATCTGCAAAAAAGCGGATAGCTTACAGATGAAGAATACAGTGGTGTGCACGAAGCCTTACATTATGGACCAGTCGAGTGCAACCCATATGCACTGACCACTATGTCCATGAGCCCTTGGTTTCCCTCCTGCTTTGCATTCAATATGTGAAATAAATAAAACTTCCGGATGTTCTTGCCTTGGATCCACCGGGTAATTCAGTTTATCTCTGTGAAATACTGTATGTGCATATACATACTGATAAAAAATCATTTCCTCCCAGTTAAAATGGATATGACACCATTTCTGGAACTGTTGCTTGGTTCAGTCGCTGAGTCTTAAGTAAGCTGAGCATCCATGCCTGGAGCATTGGACTTTCGTCTTTTTCTGTAGTCATTCATGTATTCATGGGCATCACTTTCATCAGATATCTGATCCCTGGTTTCGCATTGCCAGTTATCAGAGACAACGTTTCCGAAGATGCTGTTACACAAGAAAAAAGATGCTTCTAAGAGCCGATCATTCTGCTTTACTTTTCTTGCAAGGAAAGCGGTTACCATTTTGGTAATAGATGTGAAAACCTTGAATGGCTATAGGCAGGGGTGGAACTAGAAAGTTGCGGGACCCATAGCAAATGGGCTACTCAACCCCAGAGCGTTTGAAAGGTAGGGTAAGGCCTATTGCACACGACCGTATGGCTTTTTCAGTATTTTGCGGTCCGCAAAAAACAGATCCGAAAAAATACGGATAACGTCAGTGTGCATTCCGCTTTTTGCGGAACGGAACAGCTGGCCCCTGATAGAACAGTACTATCCTTGTCCGTTATGCGGACAATAATAGGACATGTTATATCTTTGAATGAAATGGAAAAACTTAAATACGGAAATGGAAGGCATACCGAGTACCATCAGTTTTTTTTGCGGACCCATTGAAATGAATGTTTCCGTATGCGGTCCGTATACGGAACGCAAAAAATGGAACAGAAACGAAAAAAAAAAACGTTTGTTTGCAATAGGCCTAATGGACACTAGCTGGTCAAGTAACAAACCAACTTGTGGAACTCACAGCATAGCCTGACAATTAGGCTAGGTTCACACGACGACAAATAGAGCACAACTATACTGCAACATATGTCATGCGACATTTTCTTGCATTAATGTCGCGCGCCAATTTTTATAATGGGAGTCTATGGTGTCGCATTGCAACATGTGACATGCTGCGACTGCGACGCGACAGTCGCAGAAAAATCCATCTTGAATGGATTTTTTGTGACTGCCGTGTCGCAGTCGCGGCATGTTGCATTGCGACACCATAGAGTACCATTATAAAAATTGTCGCGCGACATTAATGCAACAAAATGTCGCCGTGTGAACTTAGCCTTAGCAACAGACTACAATGTGAATTGCAGTCTTCAAAACTACAACTCCCAGCATGACTCAACAAACGATCAAAGCATGAACACTGGTGATAGTGTGTGACACCAGTGCGGAACACTGGTGTCACACACTATCAGCCACAGAAAATGAGGAAGGGCACATGGGAGGCATCAAACTCCGGACCCCAAAATGAGTACAATGGCTGGCATCAAGACCCTGTGTTTATTACCCCCTTAAAGGGCACTCGTTAACAGGGTCAACCCTATTAGACGAGACATGCAGCCTTGTAAGATACTGTTAAGGCTACATGCACACGACCGTTGGTGTTTTGCAATTTGCGGAACGGAACGCGGCCCATTATAGAAATGCCTATTCGCAAAACGGACAAGAATAGGACATGCTATATTTTTTTTGCAGGGGCACGGAACGGAGCAACGGATGTGGACAGCACAAGGAGTGCTGTCCGCATCTTTTGCAGCCCCATTGAAGTTAATGGGTCCGCGCCTGAGCCGCAAGATATGCGGCTCGGACGCGGACCACAACAACGGACATTTGCATGAGGCCTAAGGCTACTTTCACACTTGCATTGTTGTTTTCCGGTATTGAGATCCGGCAGAGGATCTCAATACTGAAAAAAAACTAAAACATTTCCGTTTAGTCCTCAAGCCTTCTGAATGGAAAGAGATCCGTTCAGGATGCATCAGGAACAGGATGTCTTCCTTTCCGCCAGCATTCCGTTTTGTGACCGGACACAAAACCGCTGCAAGCTGCGGTTTTCTGTCCGGTCATAAAAATAGATCCCGCACTGAAAACAATGTCAAACCCTCAGTGCGCCTCAGCTTTCCAGTACTGGCCACTGCACTGAAGCCCATTTTTGCCTGAAGATTAAAAGTATTTTTTCTTAGGAATGCTAACCAGTTTTAACAAGGCACATATCATTTTAATCAGCAGGGTCAACCCTACAGGAAGTATTCTTGCTTTAAAAGCAAAAAACAGGCCCTTTAAGTCATTATAATAACGCAATATGTTTTTATAACCAACCAGCAGAACTGTGAATACGGCTCTAGAGGACAGTACACGTCCGGATCAGTACAAGGTAATTCATGCAATGCAATACAAAGTCACACATCTTTTTATTTACTTCTATATTAAATTTCAAATGGTGTTGAGTGGTGACGCACCCTATAATCCAGGCTCTGAGAAAGTTCCATACCACGATTTGTAATGAAACTGACAAGAAGACCATCAGTCATTCGCTGCTGCTTTATACGGTTATTCATAGTCTTTGAATTGTTTCAAGTCATAAAGCTTTTTAATAACCTGCAGGAAATGTTTAATGACTTGATCATAAGTGGTTGCGGTGACAAGAATGATGCTCTACTCATCGTAGGAGAATATGATCTGTGGTTTGTACACTGGAAACAAGTGTCACTTTAGGTTCTTCACTCTGAAGAATAGGACTATTTTATATATTGTGACTATTCTATACTGTATATTTTTTCTATGGGACATCAGAGTGCATCTCATTACATGATGTATATTACCTTAAAGGGGTTATCCATACTATAAAACATGCCCCCCAGTGCCCGCCCCCTGGCACCAGCATCGCTCCTGATCCCCGCACGGCCGCCACTGCATCTCTGGGTGACGCTATGGATGCATCAGCGGTCGTGCAGAAAGCAGGAGCGATGCGAGTGCCGGGGAGTGGGGTAAGTATAATCTATATGAGGGGCCCGGGCATTGGGCGACATGTTTTACAGTTTGGATAACCCCTTTAATAGTTGTCCCCCCCCCCATAGAGGGGCCTAAATTCTCACCCAACTGTCCACCATGGACCAACTGCACATGGATTGATATGGATTTTCTGTGTTGATTTCTGCTAATTTCACTGCTTTTCATAGACAATTCAATATCAATGTAACGTGGCATGTATCATTGTAGATTTACTCCTGCATTGCAAATAATAAAATTCACATGGGAAAGCCACACAAAGCATTGACCTACTAAAGGATTTAAAAATCCACACCAACTTACACGTCCACGTCCATTAACATTCAGAAAATGCCCGCACCATGTAGATGAGAATTTTAAAGTCTTATCTACTTACCTGCTGCTCTGCATGTAAGGCCTCATGCACACGGCTGTTGTTGTGGGCCGTGTCCGAGCCGCATATTTTGCGGCTCGGGCGCAGACCCATTCACCTCAATGGGGCTGCAAAAGATGCGGACAGCACTCCGTGTGCTGTCCGCATCCGTTGCTCCGTTCCGTGCCCCCGCAAAAAAAATAGAGCATCAAAGGTTTATGATCCAGTTACAGAAAATAAATAAATAAACGACCACTTGTCAAGTTGTAAAACCGAACGTTTCGGTCCACATGGACCTTCCTCCGCAGCTTTAGGTTCTGTGGCCTTGAATGCGGTCAGAATGGAGGCTGGCCTCCACACAATCCTGTCCCTGAGCTCTACAAGGCAGTTCGGTCCTCTTCTTGGCTTGGTTTTTGCTCTGATCTGTATTACCAGCTGTGAGACCCTGTATAGACAGGGGTGTATTTTACCAAATCATGTGTAATCCACTAAATCTACCACAGGTGGATTCCAATCAAGGTGTAGAAACATCTCAAAGATGATCAAGGGAAACGGGGGACGCTGAGAGCTAAATGTCAAGTGTCAGCAAAGGGTCTGACTAATTATGTCCATGTGAAAGTTTATTTTTTCCTTTTTAATAAATTAGCAAACATTTCTAAAATTCTGTTTTACCTTTCTCATTATGGGGTATCGATTGCAGATTGACAGGGAAAACGTAATTTTGTTTTTAATTTTAGCACAAGACCGCACCCTAACAAAATGTGAAAAAAGTAAGCAGGTTTAAAGACTTTACGAATGCATTCTATATGTAAATTAACCATACGTGACCCTAGGCTGTAGATACATTGAAGCCTTTTACAGCAGAGACACAAGGTGTGCTCACAAAAAATGTACTTGCTGTAAGGTGATATTACTTCTGAAGGGATTCACTCCTTTCTCCAATAATAACACTTCTCCCATCCGCCAGCACATCTAATGTGTTATATTTGATCGTCCCTACACAATGCCGACTGCAGTATGTCAGCTGCACTACGGGGCCATTAAAAGTCAGGATTAGAAGACATCTCTCTGATGTCATAAGGCATACTGTGAAAAATACAGTATTTCTGCAGTATCAATGCATGTTGCTTTAGCTGCTCATATCTCTGGTTTGCTACCAGCTAGATATGGGCTTGGTGTTGTTTGCAAGCTCGACATTCCAAGCTTTTAGACAATACCAGAATGACAGCAGTATGTTCAGTACAGGAGAAGATATCACTGATAGAAATCAGGATGCTGTGAATGCAGCTGAAAGTGAAAGTAAAAGCAGGTTTTACCCGCGATTATTCCCGACTCGATTTCTAACAGTAATTTCTCCTCTGTTGCTCGGACTTTAGCTTATTTTCTTATATGAAAGCCTAAAATGTCAGCTTTCAAATAAAACTAGCATATTTCTAGCTTCTACCATTCAGGAGAAAGCAGTCCTCCACTTTCTGCCCGAGCCCAGGCACTCAGGGATGTGCTCCTCCTCCCAGTGCTCTCCCTGGCACTCAGGGCTGTGCTCCTCCTCCCAGTCCTCTTCCCCCCAGCACTCAGGGCTGTGCTCCTCTTCCCAGTGCTCTTCCCTGCACTCAGGGCTGTGCTCCTCCTCCCAGTGCTCTCCCCGGCACTCAGGGCTGTGCTCCTCCTCCCAGTGCTCTCCCGGCACTCAGGGCTGTGCTCCTCCTCCCAGTGCTCTCCCCGGCACTCAGGGCTGTGCTCCTCCTCCCAGTGCTCTACCCAGCACTCAGGGCTGTGCTCCTCCTCCCAGTGCTCTCCCCGGCACTCAGGGCTGTGCTCCTCCTCCCAATGCTCTTCCCGACACTCAGGGCTGTGCTCCTCCTCCCAGTGCTCTCCCCGTCACTCAGGGCTATGCTCCTCCTCCAAGTGCTCTCCCCGGCACTCAGGGCTGTGCTCCTCCTCCCAGTGCTCTTCCCCCCAGCACTCAGGGCTGTGCTCCTCCTCCCAGTGCTCTCCCCGACATTCAGGACTGTGCTCCTCCTCCCAGTGCTCTACTCGGCACTCAGGGCTATGCTCCTTCTCCCAGTGCTCTACCCAGCACTCAGGGCTGTGCTCCTCCTCCCAGTGCTCTCCCTGGCACTCAGGGCTGTGCCCTCCTCCCAGGGCTCTCCCTGGCACTCAGGGCTGTGCTCCTCCTCCCAGTGCTCTCCCAGGCACTCAGGGCTGTGCTCCTCCTCCCAGTGCTCTCCCCCGCACTCAGGGCTGTGCTGCTCCTCCTCTCAGTCCTCCTCCCAGTGCTCTCCCCAGCACTCAGGGCTGTGCTCCTCCTCCCAGTGCTCTCCCAGCACTCAGGGCTGTGCTCCTCCTCCCAGTGCTCTCCCCAGCACTCAGGGCTGTGCTCCTCCTCCCAGTGCTCTCCCCAGTACTCAGGGCTGTGCTCCTCCTCCCAGTGCTCTCCCCGACACTCAGGGCTGGAGTTCCTCCTCCCAGTGCTGTGCTCCTCCTCCCAGTGCTCTCCCCGACACTCAGGGCTGTGCTCCTCCTCCCAGTGCTCTCCCCGACACTCAGGGCTGTGCTCCTCCTCCCAGTGCTCTCCCCGACACTCAGGGCTGTGCTCCTCCTCCCAGTGCTCTCCCCGACACTCAGGGCTGTGCTCCTCCTCCCAGTGCTGTGCTCCTCCTCCCAGTGCTCTCCCCGACACTCAGGGCTGTGCTCCTCCTCCCAGTGCTCTCCCCGACACTCAGGGCTGTGCTCCTCCTCCCAGTGCTCTCCCCGACACTCAGGGCTGGGCTCCTCCTCCCAGTGCTCTCCCCGGCACTCAGGGCTGGGCTCCTCCTCCGTGCTCTGCCCAGCACTCAAGTCTGTGCCACTTCTCCTAGTGCTCTCCCCGTCACTCAGGGCTGTGCTCCTCCTCCCAGTGCTCTCCCCGGCACTCAGGGCTGTGCTCCTCCTCCCAGTGCTCTCCCCGGCACTCAGGGCTGTGCGCCTCCTCCCAGTGCTCTCCCCGACACTCAGGGCTGTGCTCCTCCTCCCAGTGCTCTCCCTGGCACTCAGGGCTGTGCTCCTCCTCCCAGTGCTCTCCCCCGCACTCAGGGCTGTGCTGCTCCTCCTCTCAGTCCTCCTCCCAGTGCTCTCCCCAGCACTCAGGGCTGTGCTCCTCCTCCCAGTGCTCTCCCCAGCACTCAGGGCTGTGCTCCTCCTCCCAGTGCTCTCCCCAGCACTCAGGGCTGTGCTCCTCCTCCCACTGCTCTCCCCGACACTCAGGGATGTGCTCCTCCTCCCAGTGCTCTTCCCGGCACTCAGGGCTGTGCTCCTCCTCCCAGTGCTCTCCCCGGCACTCAGGGCTGTGCTCCTCCTCCCAGTGCTCTCCCCAGCACTCAGGGCTGTGCTCCTCCTCCCAGTGCTCTCCCCGACACTCAGGGCTGTGCTCCTCCTCCCAGTGCTCTCCCCGGCACTCAGGGCTGTGCTCCTCCTCCCAGTGCTCTCCCCAGCACTCAGGGCTGTGCTCCTCCTCCCAGTGCTCTCCCCAGCACTCAGGGCTGTGCTCCTCCTCCCAGTGCTCTCCCCGACACTCAGGGCTGTGCTCCTCCTCCCAGTGCTCTCCCCAGTACTCAGGGCTGTGCTCCTCCTCCCACTGCTCTCCCCAGTCACTCAGGGCTGTGCTCCTCCTCCCAGTGCTCTTCCCAGCACTCAGGGCTGTGCTCCTCCTCCCAGTGCTCTCCCCAGCACTCAGGGCTGTGCTCCTCCTCCCAGTGCTCTCCCCAGCACTCAGGGCTGTGCTCCTCCTCCCACTGCTCTCCCCGACACTCAGGGATGTGCTCCTCCTCCCACTGCTCTCCCCGTCACTCAGGGCTGTGCTCCTCCTCCCAGTGCTCTCCCCGACACTCAGAGCTGTGCTCCTCCTCCCAGTGCTCTCCCCGACACTCAGGGCTTCCCTCCCGGCTTCCCCTCCTCCCCCAGTGCTCTCCGTCTCTTGTTCATATCAGAGGGTAGACGGCTACACATTACAACGCTGTGAGAAGAGGCTGCTCAATGTGAAAGTGACACACATTTCTGGGTGTTATTATGAGGTAAAAACTGAAAAAGATTAAATTATAAAGCACAAAAGCATTTATTCAGCAGGGTGTACTGTACCATTAGGGTATAAAAAATAAAACAGCAGTTACACTTTAAATACACGCATTCCCACGGCTTTAATAGAAAGCAGGACATAATTACGCACCATTAACAGTTGTAATAGTCATGTAGTATTGATACATATGTTACATAGTTTAATTTGAAAGATTACTTACCTGTTTGAAATCATGTGACTGTATATTTGGTGCAGTCTCCCTTTTTAAATACTGTGTTTGTAAAGCACTGATAGCTACGACTAAAGCCTGCTAGCAGGCCGAAACGCGTCAAAAACAGTGTTTTTACTACATATGTCTGATTGGATTTTATATGCTTCTATAAAGATGGATTTGTTTTAAAAGATTGCTAGAATTTCTCTCTCTTTCTCCTGCCTGGAAGCACGCTCAGCATTTTTCGGGCGACTTCGCTGTAACGGGTGAGCTGTACTAGACTATTGTTTTTGTACCAATGTCCAACTTACTGATGAAAAGATACATTTTTCTTTCTCTGTATCTGCAGAGTACAATAGTGTACAATCAAATAAGGGGAGATGAGAGATGTGTGACAATTTCCAGACTATTGTACTTAACGAGTCACTAAGGAAATAATAGCAAAAGCGTTCAATCTGCCGGTTCCACTGGAGGTCACATTCTATCATTTCTATCTTACTGCCAAGACAGAATTCACACAGTGCCTGTAAATTATGTTTATTTTATTATACAACCTGCACAGATGCATTCTTACAGGATATTATAATGGCACAACATTATATGGATAACAAACCTATTATTAAAGGGGTTTTCAAAGCTCCTGATATTGATGACTTATCCTCAGAATGTCACTTACTGTATATCCAGTTGGTACCCCGTACCCCCACCGATCAGCTGCTCCCTGTAGCCTCTGGTGCTAAAACTAGCACTTTAAATGCAATAGGAAGCATCCGTTTAAAGTGTAATGACTATGCTGGGCTACTGATGCTCACCTCCTATTGAAGAGAATGGGAGCTAAAATGCAGTAATCCAGCATGGCTAGTAAACTGCGAACGAAGCTATGCTGGCTGTCGACATCTCATCGGTCTGCAAGTGTAATTGCAAGCCGTCCCATTCCCTTCAATGAATGGATAGGAACGTGCAGTGCCGTCCCATTGAAGTGAATGAGACGGCTTTGTTTAATTACACCCGCTCACCGCTGCAATGTCGACAGCGAGCAGTTAAACAACGAAGGGAAGGCTGCGCTGGCACAGCTTGTGGCCTTCACTTAAATCAGCTGATCGCGGGGGTGTCAGACCCCCACCAATCTGATACTGATTACCTATCCCGAGAATAGGTCATCAATAAAATTATCTCGGAAAAACCGTTTTAAAGTTCTGCCCATGCTCTGCATGAAAAGGACTTAACAGTTTAGCCGAAGCAGAGTTTAGGCAGAAGGTGGAGGATATTTTTAACCCCTCTTATCTCCAGATTGGTAACAGCTAGTAATATGCACCTGGTCTTTTTTTTTTTTTTTGAAAGGAGACAAATCTAAGCTTTAAAACAATACCAGAATCAAGCTCTTAAACTGCAGGAGATATAGCTATAAGAAATCGGGTTATGAGTGATAGTAGCTGAAAGTGAAAGCAGGTTTCATCTGCTTCACTCCTGACCTGAGTTCTAACAGCTATGGCTCTGACTTTTACCCAGCCTAAAATATCAAGAGTGTGATTTCAGCCAGCCTGGAGGAGGAGGAAAGGGGGGGGGGGGGGGAGAATGCAAATATGGCACCATCACATGACCCGTATTACCCAGTTAATATCCTAACTGCCATACAGTGTCACGTGACTTTTCTTGGCCAATAGAAGCTGGCAGGTCGTTCAGTCTTAATGTACACAGTTTTACACCAGGTTTCCATAACAACACAGCAATTTTACGACACTGCTAGAGGTCACCTTTAAGGGGGCATGGTGCTGTAGAGATCACAGTTAAGGGGCGGGCTCCTGTGGAGGTCACAGTTAGGGCTCTTTCACACAATTTTTATCTCACTGTGATTTTGTAGTAAAAAGGTCACAGAGATGCATGGAGCATTATTAAGCTCCGTGTCTCTGTTGTCCAGAACAGGGCTTGGCAATCTTTCACGCAGCGAATTCCATGCATGAAAGAGCCCTTAAGGGGGCACGCTCCTGTGGAGGTCACAGTTAAGGAGGCGGGCCGCTTTTGATGTCAATGTTAATAATTCCTGACAAGTAGGAGAGGAGGATGAGGCAGCTCAGTGCTGTGAAGTAACTTGTCCTGCTGTACGATATACCACATTTATCATAGTGAATCTTATAAATGTGTCACATATTTAGTGCTGGGCTAATATCGCTAATAGCAAGGTCAAAATAATGTAAAACATGACGTTTTAATCTACATAAACACAGTAGTTTTCACCCTATAACACACACTGAGGTTTTAGAGAACAGTAAGAGAAAAATATTTTTCGTTAGACCTCAGATCAGACCAGCAATTAGACCCCCAGTGTTAATCAGCCCTCAGCTCACAGCCCCAATGTTGTTAAGACCCTTAATCAGACCCACAGCCCTCAGCTCAGACCCCAATGTGGATGACCCCCAATCGGAGCTCAGATCAGAGCCCATTATTAAGAAAAAATAAAATAAAATCAGACCCTCATACCCCAGATCAGCCCCCAGCCTCAGATCACAAAATAAAAAATACACTCACCTCTCCTTCTCCGGGCGCCGCCGCTCCTCACCTCCACCGATCCGTCTTCTTCCTCCTGCCAGCGGCCGTGCAGCAGACAGTAGAGGACCAGGAAGCGGTGAGTACAGAGCCCAAGGAGTACTACATTCACTGCTTCCCAGTCCTTATGAGCACTTCAATAATGGAAGCGCTCATTAGTATCTGCCCTCATAAGACGCAGTGACGGGTGGAGGAGTGCGTCTTATAGGGCGATAAAGTCTCAATACTTAAGAAAACCATTAAATAACTGATGTGTAATTCTTCAAGTATTTAAAAATGACAATAGGGCAAGTTTGATGTGTAGGAAGGAAACATAAAATGTGATTTTCTTTATTTAGAGACTCTTAGAACAAGATATCTAGAGGTTCCTTCTCCCTCAAGTCTGGGCAGTACTAAGAAATATACTGTTAGCTGGCAGGTTTGCTGACCAAGCTGTGAAAAGTTAATTAGGAAGAGGTATAAATCCCAGAATGTGATGGGAAATAGATATTATGTGTGAGGAGGAGGCCAATAATAGGGAAGGGGGTGAGTCAGTGATAATAAGTAAGGAATTCAATACTCAATCTCAGGGAACTCATTCAAATACTTATACAGTGGCCTGGATGCTTTTCTTGAAACCTATAATATCACAAGCTGTATGTACTAGATTACAGAACATGGGACCTCAATCCAGGGATTTATTTCAATTGCCAGATTTGAAGTTGGAAAAGAATTCCTTCCTGCTTGCTTTGGATCAGCCCAGTGCAACTAAGCTGGATTTGATGGACTTATAAATTATATAACACTCTGGGCCTCCTTCAAACAAGACATGTTCAAAAGAGTCTAGAAGCACACATAGGTTGCTCACCGTGCATTTCTAAGCAATATGGATAGTCAAGCAGGTTAGTAAACAGTAGAATTAAGTCCGCTGACTTTAAGGTGAAACGTTTTTCTAGAAGTTATCTGAAGAAATTTACACCGAACTATCAGAAGGGGAATGCAATAGATAAAAGTAGCACAAATGACAAATATGTAATAACTATTACTCAAGAAAATATATTGTTACATCGCTTTAATGCATTGTGATCAAATTTCTTTATTAGCCAATACATATGAACTGAAATGCAGCAGTCACGGTACCAGGGACAGCTTTATTCAGAAAACCAAAGATCATTCCTCATAAACCAGAAGGCCACATGGCTTCTGGCTATCTGCATCCAAACAAAATAAGAGGGCCAAAAATATGAAACCCTAAATAAACTGAAGCGTTTGTGAATCATTCATGGAAAAGTCACCTAAAAGAATAAAAAGCAAGTGGTGTGGAACATATACAGTAAATGGTCTATGGTGGCAGGTCCATTCTTAAGGGCTAATGATTAGTATCAGCTACATGAGATGCATCCAAGAAAAATAACCATCACCTACCAAAAGCTAACTTGACAGTAAGATTGTGGTGTAGTGGAAGATAAGGGACCAGAAGATCCTTCCTTGTAGTGGAAGATGAGGAACCAGAAAGCATACCTGAAATGTCTATACCTCATCTAAGAACTGTGCCCATTCGGCTTTTATTGACCCTGCTCCAAGACATGAGCTGAACGTGTACAGACTCATATACTTTCAATGAGACTACACACAACTAACCTCACCGAGGAGAGCCTAACGATGCGAAAGGAGCATTGCACTCGGCTGAGCACTTTTGGCATTTCCTTTCAGTGACTGGTGAAGGACCCAGCACCCAGATCCCACCGATCAAGCTTTGTCAAACTGAAGGTATGCTTTAAGAGCTATGGTACGGCACTGGTCTATTGTTAAGCCCAACACAGCTTAAAATAAAGAAAATATTCATCTTCTACTGCCTTCTACATGGAAGATTGCTTTCACAGAGACCTCAAATTGGGTGCCAGAGTCTTTTTTTAGGGGATCCCACAGAGATGCAATTCATAACACCACCATACAAAGCCTGAGAGTAAGGCCTCATGCACACAACCGCATTTTGGATCTGCACTTTTTGTGGATCGCACACAGACCCATTCATCTTTATGGGTCAGCATCCATATGTCCGTCCTGCAAATTATAGAACATGTCCTTGCAGACAAGAACAGTCATTTCTAATAATGCGACTGAGAAAAATGCTGATTGCATAGAGAAGGTATCCATAATTGCGGATCCGTGGTTTGCAGACTTTAAAATGGATACGGTCGTGTGCGTGGTAGCCTAACTACTGACAATAAAAGTTCGGACAGCGCTATCAGAGCAGATTAGCTTTATTTTCACTTCACAATGTCTGCTCACTCGGCATCCTGCTTATTCCCTACTTGAACGCAAAATCTCAAGGTCTCGACATTTCAGGATATTTAGCATGATAATTAGACAGAGATGCTTCCCCCCCAAATCAGCAGTGCACAAGGAGAAAATGTTACTCCAAGGATATAGGAAATCGAATAACAGACATGTCATGAAGAATGGATGCCTTTAATATAGAGCTACCAGTACACGGCCATCTCCATGCAGCAGCCATATTTCTTCCTTTCAAACAAATAATTTTTTTTCCCAGATTTTGAAAACAAAAAGTGCAGTTTTGCTTGAGACCAGGATCTCATTCATTAGACATACCCACCAATCAGGCAACTCGCACTGTGACTAGAAACATCCACTAAACATATCTACACAAGGAAACGACAGCAAGTCCACAGGTACACAGGGCAAAAGGAAAGTTCCTGCAAGGCAGAACATTTGCACCAAGCTTCCTCAAATGTACCCATTTATAAATATGTACAAATCAATTACAGGCACTTGAAATGTCTTTGGTTGGAAGAAACCAACATTGCAATATTGTGTGTTCCTCCCTCCCCCTCTAGAAGGACTCAGGACACGTTCTCCTGGTGGCGTCAACAGGCAATGACTCCAGTTGTATCTACGGATGGTAAAGGAGGGATGGTTATGCTTCAGAAAGTGCAACCTGCAAAACATAAGAAACAAGTCAGTTTAGGGCCTTGTAGAAGAAACGCAAGCTCTAAAGTGGTGTCAAGTTAGAATTCATTCACCTCTTACATACAGCAGGGGAAGCCACTGAGTGCTGCCTTTCATGGAACCTTTTTTAAAAGGTACGTCCACAGGGCATGGATATGCTGAGACTTTGCCTGTGGCAAATCCACATTGTTTTACAGTACCAGCAATGTGGCTGAGATTTTAAAGGGAATCTGTCACCTGCATATTACCCCAAATTTTTTTTCATTAATCCAGGTGTAATAAATTACCTTATTTCCATATGTATTCTTCTTTTAATTGTGTGCTTTGTCTTTTCTTCAAAAAAACGCTTTATCCGATATGCTAATTAGGCTGTAAGGAGCCCAGAGGGCAGTTATTCCTTTTCCAAGGTGCCCCCCCCTGATGTGCCCGGCCCGCCTAAATTTGAAAAAAGAAGAACGCCTCCAGGATGTAAAATCGCCTTCCAGAGGCAAGGCTAAGTGCTCCAACCCCCGCCCCCCCCCCTCCAGGTCCGCCCTCTGCTTCAAACATCTCCGATCCTCCTCTCGCACGGCAGTCCGAAATCCCGCGCAGGCGCAGTGCCGCCGGTTGCCTGTGTGATGGTACGGCAACTGAGGGCAACAGCGGCACTGCGCCTGCGCGGGATTTCGGGCTGCCGTGCGAGAGGAGGATCGGGGATGTTTCTAGCAGAGAGCGGACCTGGGGGGGGCGGGGGTTGGAGCACTTAGTCTAGGCGTTCTTTTTGCAAATTTAGACGGGCCGGGCACATCAGGGGGGCGTTCCTGGGCACCTTGGAAAAGGAATAACGCCCCTCTGGGCTCCTTACAGCCTAATTAGCATATCGGATAAAGCGTTTTTTTGAAGAAAAGACAAGGCACACAATTAAAAGAAGAAGACATATGGAAATAAGGTAATTTATTACACCTGGATTAATGAAAAAAAATTTTGGTAATATGCAGGTGACAGATTCCCTTGAAGAAATCGTATCCATACTGTGGAAAAAGATATCCACGGCATACACTGACCTGTGGGGCGGATTTTAAACCCACAGAATGTATGCTGCAGACTTCCACTGCGGATTTCACCCTATGCAACGCTTGGGATGAAATTCGCTATTTTGCCGTACCCTAGAAGTGAAAAGTTCCATCGCTGTGTTAGGCTTTTTTTCTTGCATTTTGAACACTTGAGAACATCTAAGAAATACCTTTTCAGGACAGAAGTCAGAGCTGTTTTGCCTCAGCTTGCCTGGGCGGCCCCTGATGACTGCATAGCAGAACATGGTGATAACCATCACAAATAGAAAGTAACTTGTGTCCATCAGATGCAGATTAATAAGAGAGCGGTCATCCTGTTGTGAAAGAAGAAAATCGGAGTTTAGAAGTAAACCTTTTTACAAAAAAAAAAAAAGTAAAATGACAACTACCAAAATGTTATAACATGCATATCACATGTGTATAGGTAAAAAACAAAATAAAAAAACAGTAGTTTGCAATTTGCCTGTGGATACGAACATGTCTCCAGGGATATACTGTGGTGACCACCGAATAACCAGGGGTTTACATCATAAAATCTGCTAATGAAGACTTCAAAATGACCATATACTGCACTGTTATTAAGGCATTTGGACATTGTAGAACTCATCACAGAGGTCCCCACTCTGGAGGATCTATGTACTAAAATGGTAGGACATTCATGTGACCGGCTGATATGTACTACTACAATTCCCCTGCAGCCACCACCAAAGCCAAAATAGTCATTTGTCCAGATATTCAGTATACAAACATTAATTTTCATATTACAAATACACGGTTGTCGGGAGTTTGGGCACAATAATATTTATAAAATTTCCATACCATACCTTGTGGTCCGCAAATTCTTGGAGACCATCGATCAGCTAGATACCATTTATCCAGTCTAAACTACCATACTACCATTAAAAAATGCTGGACAAAAATACAAAAAATTACCTCTCCTTAAAGGGGTGATCCAGGAAAAGATATTGATGACCTGTCCATAGGATAGATCATAAGATCTGCGGGTGGTCCGACACCCTCACTGATCAGCTGTTAGAAGAGGCCGATCGTTGCATGAGCGCGGCAGCCAGTGACGTCACTCTAACTCAGTCAAGTGGCCTAGTTGCAGCTCAGCCCCATTCAAGCCAATAGGACTGTGCCGCAATACCAAGCACAGCCGCTATACTATGTACGGAGCTGTGCTTGGAAAGCTGCCAGTAGCCTGCAGCGCTCAGCAGAGCCCCCAGAAACAGCTGATCGGCGGGAGTGCCAGGACTCGCTGATGTGAGAATGATGACCAGTCCTGAGGATAGGTCAGCATGATCTTTTCCAGGATAACCACTTTAAATGATAAGTCACAGTGACATATCAAAGGTTTAGATCGGTGGGGAGCAGTGTAGATACCTCTGCAGATTGCCAACACAAGGAATTAGGCTATGTCCACAAGTGCTGTGGAATATACAGTGGAAAAGCCCCTAGCGGTTTATGCTTCGGTTCCATTGCAAAAACCGCAATCAAATTGCACTCATATCAGCAGTCTGTCATTTTGGGGATGGCAGTCAGTACTGAAATCTGCAGGTGTTTGCAGGAAAATCCGTGCGGTCAATCCGCATCAATTGGATGCGGATTTTACTAAGTGCATGGAGAAAATACGGTCAGCAAAAATAAAATTGACATGCTGTGGATTTTAAAATCCGCACCGTAGGTCAAAATCCGCATCGTGTACATTGAGAATTTCAAATTCTCATAGAATACCATGTACATGAACCTATGGTGCGGATTTTCTGCACAAAAATCCCCACGCAATCCTGATCGTGTACATTTAGCCTAAAAGTACTGACTGCCATCCCTGAAGTGACAGACCACTGAAATCAACTGTTCGGTCACGACACTAGAGTATGCTGCCCTCAGTGAGGACAGCATAGTGCAAGTGACCAGTTCTTTAAAAAACGTTTTAAAGTATTAAAAAAAAAAAGAAAAATTTCCCAATTTCCAAATTTTAAATTTGGCATCAGTGTATTTGTACTAATTTAACACAAATTTTAATGCTAGTGAATGCTGTAGCATAAAAATATACCAGAAAAAAAACTAAATGTTTTTGTTTTTTCAATTTCACCCCACAGTTATTTTTTTTTCCTCACCAAAAGCAGTAGGAGAGCGAAACAGAAGCAAGGTACCAACAAGTCCTGTACCGGATAAGAACAAGAGACCAGCCCGGTGACAGCGAGAGAAAGTAAAAACAGAGCGTGGGATCTGTGTCCCCCAATGCATTGAACGAGAAAGGGATTTTACGGTAAGTGCTAAAATCCAATTTTCTCGGTAATGGCATTGGGGGACACAGCACCATGGGACGTCCCAAAGCAGTTCCCGAGGGTGGGAAAAGAACATCCATGCAAACGATTAGGTGTACAGGTGCAGGAGAACCATGTGACCCAACAGGACCAGGAGAGGCCATAGCATGAAATGTTCGATAGAAAACTAAGGAAGGGAGCAGAGAGCCTCTAGGACCAAGAATAGTCCAAAGAAAAAAAAATTATGGGAGACCGCCAGGATCCCAAGGCAAGGCTTGGGAAAAAAGGCCTGCAAGAAAGGAATCAAGGGGAACACCCAGCTTCACCCAAGGTGGGTAAAATAAGAAGCTAGAGGATAGGGAGCATGGCTAGATGTCCTGCGCAGGAACAGAGAGTTGAATAAGTGCGCACTGGAGAGCCAGAGGAAGGATCTGGAAGAACCAGGGCCCCCCCCTGAAGAAAAAGGAGAGCAGCACAAGCGAAAGGCATCTGTTATTGGTAATGACCTAGCGCTCTGCATATAGAAGGATGCTCCAGGAGGAGGATCAATAAGAGGACAGACCCAACAAGAAAAATTAGACTATGGGAGAACCTGGGAAAAGGACAGGAGCAGTCCTGAACCAAGGAAAAAACTTCCTGGCGACAAGCTAAAGGAAAGTCTGCCGAAAACAGCATTTGGCAGTGGTATGAGTACCTCCTTGTGAAGGAGAAGGTGTACGTACCTGGGACACCACATAGGTGTGCCGGCGTGCTAAACACAGTGGCAGGTGAAGCACCACCTACGGGAGAAGCGGCAAGCCGACTTACCTGTGTGGTAATTACCTGTGCAACCAGGGGAGTGCCATCTGAAAATGCAGTAAGGGGGGATACCATATTTAGGCAGGCAAGAAGTCCAATAACTCTACCATGGATTTGGAGGGCAGGGCTAGATTCCCTTTGGCCTGGGACAGGGAAGGGGCCCATTCAGGAGCGAGCCTGAAAAAAGAAAAACAGCCAGCCAGAGGCTGTCCTACTGAGTCTCAGGTGCCGTGACCCCGAAGAGGTGCCAAAGCAGCTGCTAAGCGTGCAAGGAGGTTGCAGAAGAGATGCTTGCAAGATGGAGGATCTTTCTTCTTGAAACAGAAGTTAAGTGAAAACCTCCGCTTGGCTAGGATAGAAGGGGAAGAGAACCCCTCCCAGGAGCCGGTAGGAGCGGGAAGGGTGCAGGAAAAAGCCTGGAAAGCGGGGGGGGGGGGGGGGAGAGAGAGAGAGATAGAGGACTTGTCTAGGCCAGGGCCTGTATTAATGAGGTGGCCGGAAAAGGTGCCGCGGGAGACCGGGGCACTCCCGAACGAAAAAAAATAGGTGTGGGGGGCTCCTGAGGAGGAGCAAAGCTCAGGGAGGTGAAAAGCAGGGCAAAAGGAGCACCAAGGGCTCCATGACAGGCTAGAGAAGATGCGGCCTAGTCTCAGCAGAAGCCGGGGACTAAAGTAGAGGGAAAGGCTGGGAAAGGCATAGGCGCCCAGGGAGAAGGATATCCAATGGAGGGAAGAGAAAGGGCTAGACCCCCCACCCCCACACAATTGTGGAGAATTCTCTCCCCGGAAGAACAGGGGGTAGAAAGGGGGAAGGGAGGAACCTACCCAGGCTCCCCTAATAAAATTAATCCCATCCCCTGGCCAGAAAAGAGGCTAACCTGGGGGACTTCCTGGGGCAGGGACGCAGGGGAGAAACTTACATTCTGGGGCAGGGCCGGCGTCAGCACCCGCCACACCGAGGCCCACTCATTTCCGTGGTCCCTTTAATTACATTTTGACATACGCTGCTGCGCAACGCTGCTGCCATCTTACAGGATCTCCAGGCCTACGGAGAGTCAGTGCGCTTGAGTACAGTGGCCGGTGTGGGACACAGACTGTCAGACTAGACAGATTACATACGGAGGACTCTGAGGAGGAGGACCGTAAACGGTCACAGGGGCGGAGGTGGAGCTAAGCAGCTGCAGAATACAGCATAGCAGGCGCAGCCGGGCCCAAAGAAACCTGGAGTTTTAACTGTTTTATTAGGATTCAGGACAGGTGACTTTTCAGAACTGTATTTGGCTACCGCAAAAAACAAAACTGCTTATGTGATTCATTCTAGCCTTAGGGTGGGTCCTCCACACACTGCTTTTTTTGACAAACAAACAACACTGCAGTTTTTGATGCATTTTTTGAGCTAAAGTCAGAAGTGTATCCAGGCAGGAAAGTACAGGTCCTTCCTTTATATTCTCCATTGCTTTTGGATCCACTCCTGACATTAGCTAAAAATAAACGCATCAAAGACCGTCACCCTTAACCCCTTCCCGACACGAAGTATTATTACGTCATGGAAGTGGGTAGAAAAAAAAAAAAAAAAAAAGCAGGGACATAAGGATAGATTCACACATATCCACGCTGTGGCGTGTTCTGTCTATTGTATTTGGCACCATATATAATACATGCAGTTTTATTGCCTCGTATGTTGTGCAAAATGCCACAAGGGGGCCCACTGAGGCTTTATCGCCCAAGGGCCCACATGAACCTGGAGCCGGCCCTGGTCTGGTGTCTTCAGGCGCCGCAGGGTCACCTCTTCGGCAGACTCTCACTTACGTGGGATTGCCCGCAAACCACTGCGGATGCAGTAACAGGTGACTGGGTGACCGGCGAGGTACTCCGATTACACGCCTGCAGGGGGTGCAACTAAAGTGGATATCCACGATGGAGCCCCATCCTGCAGCAGGCCAAGTCCAGCAAAAAAAAAAAAAGCAGCAAGACCTGCAACAAAAACAGAGCAGGTCATGTCTGCCTCCTACAGACACTAGACTAAAACGGATTAGCCTAGTGGCAGTGGAGAGGGTATAGCCCTGCTAGACAGAGCCAACATTCATTTTGCTAGTGTCACCTTCTAGCGGCAGCTGGCCCTATACCAATGGTGCTGTGTCCCTCAATGCCATTAACGAGAAATGAAAATTAGTCCAGTCCTGCAGTAACCAGACCCATCCACTCCACATGTGTTGGTCCAGTGCCTGTAGCAATATAAAAGTCTGGAAAACACCTTTAAGGGTTAAAATCCTTGTTGCTGAACCAAAGCCACCTAGATTTGTATTTGAGCACGAGACCAGGCTTATCGTCCTCTCCCGTGTTGTGGCAGCAATGCCGGACCAGACCTAGTGTCCTAATGCCAAGACATGGTAGTCGGGGGGTGCTGCTCATGAACGGTGTTATCTGGTGCAGGTTTTATGAGCGTTCTCAATATCAGCAATCTGCTACCTAATATACACAATCCCCTTACCTTTGTTCTTCCAAGCACAGAATAATACTAACCGTGCATTTCCGAGGAATAAACGATGACGCAAACTCAATTCTGTACTACGAGTTTGCCATTTGATCCACACAATTCTAGTCAAGGAGATGTTGGCGATAGTTTACAATTTGGAGGCTCAGCCTAATGAACCATAAGCGTTAAACATGCAGATTTCCTTTAATAATGCACTTTCTTGAAGTGTTTTACCATAAAACACTGTTTGCACAACTATGAACTACTTTCTAGAAAATACTAACTCCCGCTAGAGACATCACTTAGGTCAGCGCTTCATTCAGATAACACTGCTCCGCGGCGTGATGCAACTAAGCGCCGGCCCCAGGTGGCTACGCTTACGGAAACAGCTGCACAGGCAGGCGCTCCGCTGTTTGTGCAACTCGCATTCTAGTAAATGGGAGCTACACAAAAAATGCAGCAGAACAGGCTACACCGCTTCCGCAACTCCAAAAGTTAGGGCCCATTCACAAGGCAGGTTTTATTGCAATGTCGGTGCAGATAGCCATGGCGAAATTCTGCCGAAAACCTGCAGGCAGCCGCATCCTTTCTGCCTCCTGTATATCTCAATGGGAGGCAGCACTGAGGACTGGAGTGGCAGCTTAAAGTTGCCGCAAGAACGGACATGTTCTTTCTCAGCACGGTTGCAGCTGTAAGCTGCCGTTCCGAGATCCTCAGTGCTGCCACCCAATGAGATGTATAGGAGGCAGAAAGGACGCACCCGCCGTGTGAACGGGGCCTTACAGAAGCAACATAGCTTGTTCTGCTAAGCTGTTTGCGTAACCGCCATTCACTACCGTGGGAGTTAAGGAAGCAGCAGAGGGCCTGCCCACTGGGCTGTTCCAGTAACCCTAGCCACCTTGGACCGGCGTTTAGTCCAATCTCGCTGTGGGGCTTTCCAAATCATATACCCACCTCTGGAACAATAACTGTGAGCTTGGGGTTTAAAGCATGGTACACCTTTCCAATGGCTCCCTTATAACACCAGAAGGGATTATAGTCCTGGGCATACTTTGTTCCAGAGTCTCGAGCAGTGGTGAAGATTTTGTACCACAGGGTGGCATTGCTGTAGGTTTCAGGAATGCAATGAGGCGGTTGTCTAAAACAGAAACAATACCTTTCAATTTACAGGGCATGCGATGCAAAGTCTTTATCCATCCAATAAAAAATAAAAAAATAAAATAAAAAAATCACATCAGCACAGAGTATTCTGGAAATGTGATTAATCAGTTTCTAATGAGTGAACCGTATGTAAATGAAACTGTGCCATAATATGAGGAGGGGGATCTAAGTATAGCTCTTAAAGGGTTCTCTGAGAATTAAGAAAATTAAAAAACTTTAATATTACTTTATTATAAATATAATCCCAAATACCTTTCATTAATTATAATGGCTCGTTTTGTCTGGGGAGCAATCATTAGGAGAATTAAAATGGCCGCCATACTATTAGTGAACACAAAACCTGTCCTAATCACACAGCAGGACAAGTTTCTTCACAACCCTGAGCTCAAGATCTGCCTCATCCTCCTCTCTGCTCGTCAGGGATTATGATTCTGTTTATGACAGACTGTGAAAATGTGGGGCTGTGGTAATGGAGACTGCATACAAGTGCTAATGCTCATTACCCCCATCCTCCTCTCTGTACTTCATGTCTCCTCACAAGCTCCATTCCTACAGAGATTCAGCTGAGGATCTTATCAGCTGTATTCGGGATCATAATCCCTGACAAGTAGGAAAGGAGGATGAGGCAGCTCTGTAGTTCAGTGTTGTTAAGTAACTTGTCCTCCTGTGTGATTAGGACAGGTTTTGTGTGTACTGATAGGACGGCGGCTATTTTACTACCCCTGAACATTGCTCCCCAGACAAAACAAGCCATTATAACTAATAAAAGGTATTTATAGTAAAATAATATTTAAGTATTTTAAGTAATTTTTATTTATTTTTTTATTCCCAGAGAACCCCCCCTTAACTATCCAGCAGTGGGGTAGTAGGAAATCGGAAACTTTGGGGTCTCATGTCAGTCACTGTAGAGTCCTAGAATGCACAGAAGACTGATGAGAGACTGAAAAGATTTGTAACCCTTACATATGAAGAGACCATGAAATGTATCTGGTTCTTAGAAAGAAGAAGGACTAATAAGGTACTTACACAGTGACGGGGAACACACTGCTCATGGCTGTTACGGTCATACATGTGGTAAATACCACCTGCTCACAGTGTCCATGGAGAATACAGTCATCCGAGTTCCAGGCAGCTGGCAGAGTAAATGTTATATTCATCTCCTCATGGGACTCTCTGCCTTAGAAGGTGAAAATAAAAATGGGATATATATATATATAGACGGTGTTCAAAGAGTAATAAAAACAAAAGGTCACACAGGAAGATTGATGGCCGGTTCAATCGGGAAGACCGCACAATGAACCCCAGCAATGTGTCATACTGTGCCTATTTACCCACAGCGTAAGCCCTTGCCAGAAAATTAACTCTGAGTTTTCGTTTTTCACTCCACGCATTTTCATAGTCCTTTTTTATTTTTCCGTTCACATAGCCTTATGAGGGCTTATTCTTTGCGGGACAAGTTGTACTTTCTAATGGGGCCATTGTAGGGGAGGCGGAAAAAAAATCCAAATGGGGTAGAATTGGAAAAAAACGCAATTCTGACAAAGGTTTTGATTTTTTTTTTACACTGTACACTACGCAGTCAAATTGACCTGTTATCTTCATTCTCCAGGTCAGTATGGGTACAATAATACCATAATGTTTCTTGCCTTTTAATACTGATTTTTTTTTTAAACCTTTGAGAAAAAAAAAAAACTAAAAAACTTATCACCATATTCTGACCCCTATAAAACTTTTTTGTAGTTATGTGTACAGGGCTGTGTGAGGGCTATTTTTTTGCAGAGCAATCTGTACTTTTCAGTGATACCAACTGTGAAGTGTGTGCGAATTTTTGATCAGTTTTATAAAGAAATTGTGAAGTTGAAGTGACAAAAAAACGGCGATTTTTTTTCCTGTTACGCCATTTGCCATATGTCATTAATATTGTTATATTTTAATTGTATGGGCATTTTCGCATGCGGCGATGCTCATGATATTTTTTTTTTTATTGGTTAACCACTTCCCATCTGCTCGTTGACTAAACACGTCCGTGTAGTGGTTGTTTACCTCTGAATGGATGTTGTAAAATGTCCATTCAGAGATCGCAGCTGCACGCTAATCATGCAGCTGCTGTGTCAGGGGCTCGCTGTCAGTGACAGCAGGGAACCCCAGAGAGAAGGCAGGGACAGTTCCCAGGTGTCCCTGCCTTCTAGATCGCTGCATACACAGCGCTCACCGAGTGCTGTGTATACAGAGCAGGAAGCGCTATGCACCGGAAGACTGCAGGAGCTGTCGGGTCTTTCATAGACCTCGATCAGCCCTGCACTGAGGCTGTACAGCGATATACTCTGCTGTAAGCCTCTCTGGGGGCTGTATTTCCACTGTAACTGGGGCTACTATGTCAGCCCAGGTACAGTAGAAATGAATAGTGAAAAAAAAAAAAGTGACGTTAAATGTCCCCCAGAGGTCTTGTGTGAACTTATGGGGGATGCAAAGTGTTAAAAAAAAAAAAAAAAAGTTTCAGATGTAGAAATAAAAAATATAAAAAATCTCCAATTAAGTAATTAAAAAAAAGTAAAAAATTGAAAAAAGAAAAAAATAGACATATTTGTATTGCCGCGTCCGTAACAACCTGCTCTATAAAAATATCACATGACCTAACCCCTCAGATGAACACCGTAAAAAAATAAAAAAACAGTGCCAAAAGAGACATTTTTTGTCACCTAACATCACAAAGTGCAACACCAAGCGAAAAAAAAGGCGTATGCCCCCCAAAATAGTACCAATCAAACGGTCAATCATCCCGCAAAAAATGAGACCCTAACTAAGACAATTGGTCAAAAAATAAAAAAGCTATGGAGACACCAAAACATCATTTTTTGCGGGTGCGCGCGTTCACAGAGAAGCGCGTCTCGGCAGTTAGGCTACAGCCTGCCAGCGATGATCCATCACTGGCAGGCTGTAGATGCGAATTAAATCGCATCAAACAGCTATATCAGACGCTGTTTTGTGAACAGCGTCTGATATAGCTGCTACCTGGTCCTCTGGTGGTCCCATTTGCTGGGATCGACCACCAGAGGACCAGGTAACACTGTAAAGTTGCACCAAACACTACACTAACCCCCCTCACCTATTAACCCCTTGATCACCCCATCTAGACCCCCTGATCATCCCCCTGTCATTGATCACACCCCTTGTAAGGCTCCATTCAGACGTCCATATGTGTTTTGCGGATCCGCACATTGCCAGAACTATATAGAAAATGCTTTTTCTTATCCGCGATTGCGGACAAGAATAGGACATGTTCTATATTTTTGCGGAACGGAAGTGCAGACCCGGAAGCGCGGATCCGTAATTCCGGATCCGAGCGAGACAAAGTCTGTCCCCATAGAAATGAATGGGTCCGCAATTCCGTTCCGCAAACAGAATTTCGGACGTGTGAATGGGGCATAAGGGTCCCCTATCACCGCCAGTTAGTTAGCTACTTGTTAGGTAGCTAGCGCCCAGCCCACCGCACCGCAGTCACTGATTTTGGCTGAGATTTTTTCATCCACATTGACCGATGCGAATGAAAAAATCTGTGCCGTTCATTTTTTTTTTTTTCAGCGCAGCGGCTAAACGAAAAAAAAAAATCTCATTACCCGTATGCTCAATATAAGGAGAATAGCAGAAACTCCTCATGCTGGCCATACGTGTAATGATTGCGGAGACCCTCAAATGCCAGGACAGTATAAATACCCTACATGTGACCCCATTTTAGAAAGAAGACACCCCAAGGTATTCGCTGAGGGGTATGGCGAGTTCATGCAAAATTTTATTTTTTGTCACAAGTTAGTGGAATATGAGACTGTAAAAAAAAAAATAAAAAAAATCAATTTCCGCTAACTTGTGCCAAATTTTTTTTTTCTGTGAACTCGCCATACCCCTCACAGAATACCTTGGGGTGTCTTCTTTCCACAATGGGGTCACTTGTGGGGTTTTTATACTGCCCTGGCATTTTAGGGGTCCTAAAGCGTGAGAATCCAAATGCGTAAAAATGGCCTGTGAAATCCTAAAGGTACTCATTGGTTTTAGGGCCCCTTTGCGCATCTTGGCTGCAACAAAGTGTCACTCATGTGGTATCGCCGTACTCAGGAGAAGTAGGGCAATGTGTTTCGGGGTGTATTTTTACATATACCCATACTGTGTGAGAAATATCGCTGTAAACGACAACTTTAAATAAAAAAATGTAAAAAGTTGTCGTTTACAGCGATATTTCTCACACGCACCATGGGTATATGTAAAATACACCCTAAACACATTGCCCTACTTCTCCTGAGTACGGCGATACTACATGAGTGACACTTTTTGCAGCCTGGATGCGCAAAGGGGCCCAAATTCCAACGAGTACCTTTAGGTTTTACATGGCGGCTCACAATTTAGCCCCGCCCAAAATGCCAGAACAGTAAACACACTCCACAAATGACCCCATTTCGAAAGTAGACACCCCAAGGTAATCACTGAGGGGCATAGTGAGTCCGTCTGAGATTTTTTTTTTTGCCAGAAGTTATCAGAAATTGAAACTTTTTTTTTTTTTCTCAGAAAGTGTCATTTTCCGCTAACTTGTGAAAAAAAATGAAATAATACATGAACTCACCATGCCCCTCCGCGAATACTTTGGGGTGTCTTCTATCTAAAATGGTGTCATTTGGGGGGTATTTATACTATCCTGACATTCTAGCACCTGAAGAAACATGACAGGTGCTCAGAAAGTCAGAGCTGCTTCAAAATGCCGAAATTCACTTTTTTGCACCATAGTTTGTAAACGCTATAACTTTTACCCAAACCAATAAATATACACTTATTGGACTTTTTTTTTAATCAAAGACATGTAGAACAATAAATTTAGAGAAAAATTTATATACAAATGTAGTTTTTTTTGAAAAATTTTACAACAGAAAGTGAAAAATGTCATTTTTTTGCAAAAATGTTGTTAAATTGGTATTAATGGCAAAAAAAGTAAAAATGTCAGCAACAATGAAATACCACCAAATGAAAGCTCTATTAGTGAGAAGAAAAGGAGGTAAAATTCATTTGGGTGGTAAGTTGTATGACCGAGCAATAAACGGTGAAAGTAGTGCAGTGCAGAATTGTAAAAAGTGGCCTGGTCATTAGGGTGTTTAAGCTAGGGGGGCTAAAGCGGTTAATTGATGGCTATATAGCAATCATTGAACACTTAATTTTCAATATAACTAGGGATGAGCGAATCGACTTCGGATGAAACATTTAAAGTCCATTTGCATAAAACTTTGTTCCAATTCTGTACGGGGCAGGAGCTACGTACAGTATTAGAATATATTGGCTCCGATGAGCTGAAGTTATTGCTTACTAACTGCATAAATTTATTTCTACTGTAAAAAACATTTCCCGAACTCGGGTTCGGTTCCAAGTGGTCCGTACAGTATAGAAACAAAATTTTATTCCATGGCCCCTTCATTCTCAGGATTGTGGTTGCATACCCAAGGGTACTTTCACACTAGCGTTTTTATTTTCCGGCATTGAGTTCCGTCGTCGGGGCTCAATACCGGAAAAAAACGCTTCAGTTTTCTCCTAATGCATTCTGCATGGAGAGAAATCCGTTCAGGGTGCATCAGGATGTCTTCAGTACAGTCACTGTACGGCATTTTAGACGGAGATATTACAGCAGCATGCTGCAGTTTTATCCCTGTCCAAAATGCCGGAACACTAGCAGACCTTTAAAAATGTGAAAGAAAAAAAATACATAACGGATCCGTTTCTCCGGATGACAAACGGAGAGACGGATCAGTCTACAAATGATGTCCGTTTGCATGCAGATTGCCGGATCCGGCAGGCAGTTCCGGCGACGGAACTGCTTGCCGGATTTCTCTGCCGCAAGTGTGAAAGTAGCCTTAGGCCTCTTTCACGAGCGTGAAGGATTGGCTCCGGATGTGTTCAGGATGCGTTCAGTGAAACTCACACCATTTTGCCAGCAAGTTCAGTCAGTTTTGTCTGCAATTGCATTCAGTTTTTTCTGTGCGGGTGCAGTGCGCATTGATGAGTTTTTCACGCGCGTGATAAAAAAACAGAAGGTTTACAAACATCTCCTAGCAACTATCAGTGAAAAACGCATTGCATCCGCACTTGCTTGCAGATGCAATGAGTTTTTCACTGAAGCGCCATTCACTTCTATGGGGCCACGGCTGCGTGAAAAATGCAGAATATAGAACATGCTGCGTTTTTCACGCAAAGCAGAACTGATGCATGTAAAAAAAACGGTTATGTACACAGACCCATTGAAATGCGTTCACGTCGCGCATTGCACCCGCGCAAAAAACCTCGCTCGCGTGAAAGGGGCCCAAGACCCTTCAACTAGTGTAGATCACATAGCAATGGACCCAAAAACACAAACTTCTCACTTGTCTTATTTTCTATAACTTACAGCACACCTGAGTTTCGAGAGAAAAAAAAAAAAAAAAAAAAAAAAGGTTGCACTATGGCTGTGCTTCTTTGTACAATTCTAACTGTGATGGAACAGTTCTCTTTGGGCTGCTTTTTTCAACTGTATTATTCTCTGTTTCAGCTGCACAGCTGGATGCATTTCACTCAGAAGCAGGGGGTATCTCCCTTATGCCAGCACTGTACTGCTTTGACGTCCTTTGCTTACTTCCCACTATGTTTGTTTTAAGCTCTGGAGTTCACAGAACAGATCAGGAGGGTTAATCACACTTACTGACACACAGGAGGCTCCTGTGATGTTCAGAAGCAGAGTAGAAGCAGTTCTTCTATCAGTCTCAGGATCTCAGCCAGCTCTGAAACTTCCTCTAAGCTATTTTCTGAGTATCTTTTACCAGGGACAGATCTTGCCTGACAACAGGCAGTGGACTGCAGTGGAAGTGAGATCCCTAGTTGCCATGATGTAACCGCTTTTTTCAGGTGGATGCAGGCAGATTTTAAAATGAAGTAATTTAGAAATATTCTAGTTACACCATTCTCTATTAAAGGGGTTGTCCGTGTTCAGAGCTGAACCCGGACATACCCAGAATTTGACTCAGGCAGCCCCCCTGATATTAGCATCGGCAAAGGCATTTTGTGGAGTTCCCATGACGAACCAGACTCTCCTTCGGGCTGCCAGGTGGAAGCTTCCGCCCAGCAGTGAACCCGTTGACGTCACCAGCACTGATGGGCGGGCTTTAGCACTGCCCTAGCCTGTAAAACTGCTAGGACAGCGCTAAAGCCTGCCCATCAGAGCTGGCGACGTCACCGAACACACTGCTGGGTGGAAGCCTCTGCCCAGCAGTGTGTTATAGTAAATAAAAGAGCCCTTGCCCTGCGCGATAGTGCGCAAGGCAAGGGAGAGCATCAGAGCATGAACTGCTCCGATGCTCAAGTCAGGGGGGCAGCCTGGGTGAACCCGGACAACCCCTTCAAATGAAATTGTGTGAAAGTACAGTGCCTCCTTGATGTACACTTTAAAAGGTAAAATTTGTTGTTTTTCTTTTTTTTTTTAACGTATCAGTATACGGGGCATAACAAACCAAATCTCGGCAGCCATGTTGATGGCTACAAGTACTAGACAAACAAAAAGCTCAAAACAACAAACAGTCTTATGAGATACCTGTAAGACCAATCTGATGGCCAATAATCGTAGAGCTCAGGTGAGTGATGTTTCGAGAGTATCCTCCAAAAGGTTTCAGGGGATCCAATGTCAAGGTAACAGCTACAGAAATATTTATGGGTCCTGTGTCCTCAAGGGCTTGCGGCGTCTGTGTAGAGGACCGGGCCTGGCCAGTGGTGACTGTACTCTCTTGCGGTGTGGTGTCATTCAAGAGATGCTTCAACGTTTCATTCTCAGATATACAAAAGTCCAGGTTATTAAACCTCAGGAGAAAAGTGTTCCAGTCCTGTGGACAGCAAGACATGCAATACATTCATAAATCCGACTACATCATATAACACATGATCGTGCTAACCTACGGCCCTGTTCTGCACTGCTGCAAATGCAGATGTGGCCACGTATGCGTGACTTTCTCTATTCACTTCTTAAAGGACTTCCAAAAATAGCTGTGCAATCCCACAGAAATTAAAGGGGTTATCCAAGACAGTCATATAGACCTCCCAGAGTAGACAACCCATGGTGGAGATCATACTTACCTGGTTTCTGCTGCTAGGTTTGGTCTCCAACGCTCCCAGGCCAGCTCTTTCGCTCCCTGCCGCACTGAGATCAACATCAGACAGCAGGGGCCACAAGTGACCACTGCAGCCAATCCCAGGCCACAGTGGAAACCTGCTCCCCTTGCATCACGTAACCAGTTGTAGTGGCGCAAAAGAAGCAGTTCACCACTGCGGCCTGGGATTGACTGCAGCATTCATGTGTCCCTACCACAGTCGATGGATGCTGATCTCAGTGCAGCAGGGGGCGAAAGAGTTGGCCCAGGAGCTGTAGAGACCAAACTCCATGGCAGGAACCAGGTAAGTATGATCTCCACCTCGGGTCGGCCACTTTGGGAGGTCTGTCTGAGTCTTCAATAACCCCATGTACTGCCACCTCTCCATTCCTAGAGGTGCTAATGGCCTGGTAGAACCCCATTATTTTCTTTTAAGGCAGCCTGTGCCCTATAGTTACTCCCCTGTTACCCCAATTAATTCCAACACATGTGGCTTTTAATGCAAAATCTGCAGTGGAAATTTTTCAAAGAATTACATTGAAAAGTATAGTTCCCAACAAAACACTGTACCTCTGTCATCTCGGGGGACTTAATTTCCTTCATTTTGAAGAAGTAGCCAAGCGTGAGGAAAGCTATGGCCATACCACTGACACTGACCATAAAGACCACCAGAGGGGGCCGACTACTGATGTACGACTTCAGGTTCTCCAGGGGATGCAGATTCAGAAACATTGTGATATAGAAGCCCTGTGTAGGAAAATCAAAGTCTAGATTACTAGGACAGATCAGTCATCCTGGAACAATGAATGAAATTCGTCTTTCTTTGATAACCTACATGAGGCAATATAAATATATATACCACATATCTGTAATATACCCATTTATATAGCGCTGACATATTCCGCAGAGCTTTACAGACATCATCATCATCACTCGCTATCTCCAATGGAGCTCACAATCTAAACTGCCTATCAGTTTGTCTTTGGAGTGTGGGAGCAAACCCACCAAACACGGGGAGAACATGCTCTTAATGGAGCAGATGACCCCCGCGCAGACACCGAGACCAGGAGGCAAGTACGTAAACCAAAGATTCTCATTAGAGATGAGCGAAGCGAGCTTCAGATGCTACATCCGATGCCGCTTTGCTAAAAAATTAATTACCGTATAATACTGTACGGACATTTGTCTCCGTACAGTATTAGAATGTATGGGCTCTGATGAGCCGAAGTAAGTTATTCACCATGACTCTGAATAACTTCTTTTATTGATTATTACAGTAAAAAAATACTGCAAAACTTGGAACAGAACTCGGCTTCGGTTCTGAGTGGTACCTTGGAACCGAAGCAGAGTTCGGTTTCAAGGTTCTGAAGAAACTCCGTACAGTATTATAACATTTTTTTAGCAAATCGACTTTGGATGTAGCATCCGAAGTGGCTTCGCTCATCTCTAATTCTCATGTAATAATTGTAAAACACATGTGTTTGTGGGATCGGGGGAGCTGGATGCCGTGTGCGACAGCCTCGGTCCTCCTGAGGGCACGGCTCCATAGGAACTTACCCTGGGTTCACACCTGAGCATTTACAGCGCGTTCAAACGCGCTGTAAAACGCTCAACAGATTAAAACCAATGCATCCCTATGGGAGTGGTTCACACTTGAGCGTTTTACAGCGCGTTTGAACGCACTGTAAAACGCCCAACGCATAAACAAGTACTTGAGCTTCTTTTGGGGCGTTTGACGCGCGTTTTGTGACTGACACCACAGTAGTCAATTACAAGAACGCGCGTTTTACGCGCGTTTCCTATTTGCAAAAACGCGCTGAAATACGCGCGACAAAATAGAACGCTCAGGTCTGAACCCAGGGTTAGGGCAATTCTAATAGAATTATGCATTGGACTATAGGAGGAAAGCAATCTAATCATTGCTTGTTATAGTTCCCCTGTTTAAAAAATAAAAAAATATTTTATAAAAATTCAAATCACCCGTCTTTCTCCAAAATAAAAATAAAAGTACATGAACAATAAAAAAAACAAAAAAAAACAACAAACATCATAGGTATCGCTGTATGCAAAAACGGCCATATTATATATATTTATCCCATATGGAAAACAGCGAAACATTGTGAAAAAAAAAATATATCAAAATGCCCGATTTGCTGTTTTTTTGTAACTTCACCTCCCACAAATATTTTTTTTTCTAAAAAGCGATTAAAGTTTTTTTTTTTTTTTCAGTATTAAACGCAAGAAAATCTAGAAAGTGCAACTTGTTCTGCAAAAACAAGCCCTCATACGGCTATGTCAATGGAAAAATTAAAATGTTATGGCCTTGGGAGAGCTGGGAGTAAAAAAACGAAAATGGAAAAAAAAAAAAAAAAAGGAGAATTGCCTGGTTATTAAGAGCTTAAACAACTGACTGCTGAAAGCTTAAAACAATAGTTCTTATACCGGTGAATAATAAAACAAACTACGTAGGCCAAGAAATACAAGGAGTGACAACAAAATCCATGTGATCCTGACAGGCAGAGGAACAATAAAGGCAAAAAGGAAACTAGAGCGGATGCAGAAGCTTACTGAAAACATCCTGCCGGATATAACATCTCTCAAGGTGCAAGCAACCATTATCTTCACTCCATCATGGCTGAAACTAGTAATTTCTACCCACCCAGCCCCTGTGCACATAGTAGAACTTGCAGACTTCCCTTAGGCTTGCTGTGACTACCGGGATGGGGAGGCTGAAGGAGGCTTGCTATGACTACCAGGATGGGGAGGCCGAAGAAGACTTGCTGTGACTACTGGGATGGGGAGGCTGAAGGAGGCTTGCTATGACTACTATGATTGGGAGGCCGAAGGAGGCTTGCTGTGACTACTGGGATGGGGAGGCTGAAGGAGGCTTGCTGTGACTACTGGGATGGGGAGGCTGAAGGAGGCTTGCTGTGACTACTGGGATGGGGAGGCCGAAGAAGGCTTGCTATGACTACTGAGATGGGGAGGCAGAAGGAGGCTTGCTGTGACTACTGGGATGGGGGGGCTGAAGGAGGCTTGCTGTGACTACTGGGATGGGGAGGCTGAAGGAGGCTTGCTGTGACTACTGGGATGGGGAGGCTGAAGGAGGCTTGCTGTGACTACTGGGATGGGGAGGCTGAAGGACGCTTGCTGTGACTACTGGGATGGGGAGGCTGAAGGACGCTTGCTATGACTACTGGGATGGGGAGGCTGAAGGGCGCTTGTTATGACTACTAGGATGGGGAGGCTGAAGGACGCTTGCTATGACTACTTGGATGGGGAGGCTGAAGGGCGCTTGTTATGACTACTAGGATGGGGAGGCTGAAGGACGCTTGCTGTGACTACTGGGATGGGGAGGCTGAAGGAGGCTTGCTGTGACTACTGGGATGGGGAGGCTGAAGGAGGCTTGCTGTGACTACTGGGATGGGAAGGCTGAAGGAGGCTTGCTGTGACTACTGGGATGGGGAGGCTGAAGGAGGCTTGCTGTGACTACTGGGATGCAGAGGCTGAAGGAGGCTTGCTGTGACTACTGGGATGGGGAGGCTGAAGGAGGCTTGCTGTGACTACTGGGATGCGGAGGCTGAAGGAGGCTTGCTGTGGCTACTAAGATTGGGAAGCTGAAGAAGGCTTGCTGTGACTACTGGGATGGGGAGGCCAAAGGAGGCTTGCTGTGACTACTAGGATGGGGAGGCTGAATGACGCTTGCTGTGACTACTGGGATGGGGAGGCTGAAGGACGCTTGTTGTGACTAAGATTAGGAAGCTGAAGAAGGCTCGATGTGACTACTGTTTTAACTACTGGGATAGGGAGACTAAAGACGACTTGCTGTGACTACTACTGGGAAGGGGACGCTAAAGGATGCTTGCTGTAATTACAGGGATGGAGAGACAAAAGTAGGTTTGCTGTGACTACTAGGATGGAGAGGCTGAAAGTGTCTTGGTGTGGCTACTGACATAGGGCGTTAGAAAGGCCTTCCTGCTGGGGAAGCTAAAGGAGTCTTGCTGGGGCAACCTATCAAGTACTCTGTGAGTCCATTTCCAGTTGGGAAACACATACACAACAGTTTTTATAATCTATGGCAGGGATGGGCAAACTGCGGCTCTCCAGCTGTTGTCAAACTACACCTCCCACCATGCCCTGCTGTAGGCTGATAGCTGTAGCCAGACTGGGCATGCTGAGAGTTATAGTTTTGCAACAGCCGGAGAGCCACAGTTTGCCCATCCCTGATCTATGGTCTCCAAGGATCTCCTAGCTCAACACTCGCAATGGCTGGAGGCCCAATACCAACATCATCACCTCTACTGCCTTTACGTAGTACCCCTACCCTCCCGTACTCCTCAAGATTTACTTTACTTACTTGTCATAGGAACTCATTTACTTGCAATTTTGTATGCAAGATGCCATATTCCCCTTGGCATGAAACTTGCAACACGCTGTTAATATATAGGATATGTAATTGCTGTAGTTATAGGTAAGCCTTTACAATGTGCCCATGACCTTGTTGGCATTTTAGCCACCATTTATTTAACTTTTGTACCAAAATAAAGATTGTAAAAAAATAAAAAATATAAAGTCCAGCTATTATCTTCATTCTACCAATTCTAGAAATGTTTGCCACCCTCCTGCTAGAAGAACTAGTAGGCGTCGCTGACATTTTGACTACTGGGAGGTGGGCTGTGAGTACTGGGAGAAAGGCTGGGTAAAGTTTGCTTTGAATACTGGAAGGGGAGCTGGGGAGGGAGGCTTGTTTTACCTACTGTGATCAGAGTTTAGAAAGGCCTTTTGTCACTATGGGGAACCTCCTGTAGCTGGAGAGAACCACCGTGTACGGCCTCTTGCACACAGCCGTTGTGTGCCTGTGGCCGTATTGCGGCCCGCATACGGTAGGTCCGCAATACACTCCGAATAGGTGTGTAATCACGGAGATGGGGAACGGAAGCACGGATCAGAACCCCACGGAAGCACTACGGAGTGCTTCCGTGGTATTTCTGTCCGTGCCTCCGCACTGCAAAAAAAATAGAACTTGTCCTTTTTTTTGCGGTGCGGACGGATCACAGACCCATTCAAGTTGAATGGGTCTTGATCCGTCCAGGCCGCAAAGACATTGCCTGTGCACTGGGGACCACAAATTGCAATCCCCAATGCACGGAACGGACCCACAACGGCCGTGTGCAAGAGGCCTAAGGCTGAGTTCATACTTTAGTTATTTGGTCAGTTATTTCCACAAGTTATTGTGAGCCGAAGCTACTGGTGATGAGGTGTAATGGACAGATCTGCTCCTGGTTTTGGCTCACAATCACTGATAGAAATCTCGGCCTAAGTCACTTACTGCCAGCCTAACTTTTGGAGCTGGTTCATTGTCCTAGAAAACATTAGCCCAGATCAGATCTCTAGTAAAAGAAGTACACACAATATTTGCTCCAGACCAATATTTGGGGATCTTCAGGAAGGACAAGTGTATATGGCATTTTTCCAAGCAGAAGATTCTTCAGCTCAGTCGCTAGCGCTGTCATTACAAAAGAGGACTTGTTCTGTACATATATTCTGCCACACATCTTACAATGATTCTTCCCTCTGGCCTTGTGCTTCATACTTTGTTGACAACTGCCTCAAGCTAAAGTACACATTGTTCCGCCAAGAGTGCTGATTTGCTTATATTACTGCAACGTGTCCTTTCCCTATGCTGTGTCCACAGATCTGGCCAACACATGAGCAGCCGGGGGCAAGAAAGTCTAAATTCATCGGCTTCATTCATATTCGTAAAACAGGGTAGAGACCTTCCCGTCTTTCTGTAGATAGCTTTTTTTCCCCCACTTGTTTAGCTGACAAAATAAAATCATCACTGAGATATTGGAGATGATACCCTACGTGTGACGTGAAGGTTTTCTATTCCACGGGGGAGGAATCTGTAAGACTACCTCTGCATCTGAGCCACCATGACGAATGCTTTACTATAGTCCCAATCTAAAGTACAGTACAAAGCCCAATGAATGAGCCTAATGTTTCTCAGGCATTAAATCAATGACCAGCCATGGTTGGATGTGATTGAGCCACTGTACAAGAAGAACAGATATCATTTGGCCGCGTCCAGATGCCGCAGAACAATACAGAGTAAATCCGCAAGATCCACTGCCAGTTGTCCACTGAATATGGGGCCTATAAAACCCCAATGACATATCTTATACTGTACTTTGTGGTGGATCTTCAGTATGGAATCATATGGCCCGATGGAAAGGTTCCTCAGTTGATAGTTACCCACCACCATCTAAAAATTGGGGCAGAAAACCTTCCTGCACAAGCACATTTCCAGTATCTGTGGGCCCACTGTTCATACTTGTGGTCGGGGCTACATGACACATAACCGTCTACCTGCCTAACTAAACTAAGCGGCTTGAATTGTGCCATAACCGCTGCGTAGGAGGAATGCCTGAAAGGGGGCAAAAAACCCACATCCAAATGATACACAGTAGTTTATACCAACGACACTAACATGACCAACCTCTGGGATGCGAGAACATCTCTTGACCAGGTTGAGGTATGAACCTATTGAACATGCAGAGCGCCTAACTTCCGGATAACATGGGCCAGAACTTTGTTCCCAGAGGCAGCACATGCTGCACCTGACCTGAAGGAAAGGCCCGGTAGCTGTCGGTGTCAACCCTGAAATTGGACACCGGCATACGGACATGCCGCACAACTGAGAGGTCCGCAACAGAGTACTCTCAAGGTCTTGGTCTGTTAGTAGTGCCAGTAATTGCTGAAAGACACGAACCGGGCACCCTGAATGGAACACCAACATGACCAACCTCTGGAATGCAAGAACATCTCTCGACTAGATTAAGGTATGAACCTAATGAACATGCAGAGCGCCACTGACCTAGCTTCCGGATAATATGGGCCAGAACTTTCATACCTAGAGGAAGCATATGCCGCACCTCACCTGAAGGAAAGGCCCGATAGCTGTCGGTTTCAACCCTAAATTGGACTCCAACATACGGACATGCCGCACGACTGAGAGGTGTTGAGTAGTGATGAGCGCAAAGACCCACATTCGACAAGCAACCCGCATCACATTCATCACACACTCGCGACCCCGCAACACTCGCCAACCCGCACCCAACATCACGACCTGCGACCCATCTTTCAAGTCATATTTGCGTGCGCAAGGAACCTTTACATGTATTGAAAGCTTGAAATGGCGGGAGTCGTTTGTGCGAATGGAAGGGCGCTAAAAGACATACGAATTATCGCAATACATGCAGCGTAGTGGAGTCTGACACAACCTGTTAACGCTAGGTAGGTAAGGGAATACCAACCGCGAATAGATTAACGCAAATATTCAAGTGACGAACATTCGCAGGACAATTTTACCTATTAAATCTTTACTCTGACAAGAACAGTGGAAATTGTTAAAGAAGCAACTAAGGTTGGGGGAATTATGTCTGAAATTATTTTATTATTTTTTTTTATTTATATTTTTTCCTTTAAGATACAGTTTCCCTATCACTCACTATGCACCTTAAGAGCGAATATACGCAATTGCGAACATGGGGTCATGTATTCGACATAGTCGCAAAATCTCGAAATCATGACATTCAAGACCAAAAACTCGACCTGCGAATACTCCCGCCCAACACCAGTGGTGAGTGGTGTCGTGTGAACCGCAACAGAGTACTCTCAAGGCCTTGGTCTGTTACTAGTGCCAGTAATTGCTGAAAGACACAAACCGGGCACCCTGAATGGAAAGTCGGAAAGAAAATGATTATATTGGGGCCCAAGAAATGGCAACAAAACCAGTGTCAGTGGAAGCACCAGAAAACCAAATATATAAAACCGCCGTGGTTTGACGTTGTGATACCGCAAACTGATGAAAACGTGACTTACCCAAGACTCTGAACCTATAGCAACGTATGAAGAAACGTCAAGTAGCAAAGCCCGTAACCTAATGGCAAATCCACCCGTAATGCGATTTTTATATATTTTTTTCCTTCTACTACCTTAGCAAAAGATGTAACCGATCACATCAACTGAGAAATCGCGAGCTGTGACGTGACCTGAAAAGCAAAAATGACATGCAATGATGATCCTGGCTGTGGTAGTGCGCTGACACTGACACGAGGCATACACGCATCAGAAAACCAACGAAATGGTTGAAACCGCCGAGGCCTGAGTGACGCGTCAGGTCTGATGTTGTGACACCGCAAACTGATGAAAACACGACTAATGGTCCTTTCATACTTGCGTTCTGAGTATCCGGCAGGCACTTCCGTCCCGCCGGATCCGGCACAACGCAAGTGAACTGAAAGCATTTGAAGACTGATCAGTCTTCGAAATGCTTTCAGGTTACTATGGCAGCCAGGACGCTACTAGCGTCCTGGTTGCCATAGTAGCAGTGGGGAGCGGCATACTTACAATCCGTGCGGCTCCCGGGGCACTCCAGAATGACGTCAGAGCGCCCCATGCGCATGGATCGCGTGATCCATGCAATCACGTGATCCATGCGTGTGGGGCGCCCTGACATCACTCTGGAGCGCCCCGGGAACCGCACGGATGGTAAGTATACTGCTCCCCCGCTCCCCACTACACTTTACCATAGCAACCAGGACTTTAGCGTCCTGGCTGCCATGGTAACCATTGAGAAAAAGCTAAACGTTGGATCCGGCGATGCGCCGAAACGACGTTCAGCTTAAGGCCGGATCCGGATTAATGCCTTTCAATGGGCATTAATTCCGGATCCGGCCTTGCGGCAAGTGTTCCAGACTCTTGGACGGAACAAAAAGCGCAGCATGCTGCGGTATTTGCTGCGTCCAAAAAACGTTCCGGTCCTGAACTGAAGACATCCTGATGCATCCTGAACGGATTTCTCTCCATTCAGAACGTATTGGGATGATCCTGATCAGGATTTTTCCGGCATAGAGCGCCGAGGACGGAACTCTATGCCGGAAAACAAAAACGCCAGTGTGAAAGGACCCTAACCCAACACTCTGAACCTATAACAGCCTAAAAATAAAATCGTCAAGTACTAAAGCCCGTAACCTAAATGGGAAATCCACCTGTAATGTACCTTCCCCCCCCCTTTCTACTACCTTAGCAAAAGATGTGATTGACCACATCAAGAAATGGCGAGCTGTGACGGGACCTCAAAAGCAAAAATGACATGCAATGATGATCCTGGCTGTGGAAGTATGCCGACACTAAGCCTACATGCACAGGTTTTTTGCGGCCTCCGTTCGGTGTTTTTTTGCGGATCCGATGGTTTCCCATTCATTTCTATGGATCCGTTAAAAATGCGGATGCCTCTTCCGTTGCCTGTCCGCATTTCACGTCCGCAAAAAAAATATGGCATGTCCTATTCTTGTCCGCAAAAAACGGTTTGCGGACCCATAGAAGTCAATGGGTCTGCAAAAAATGCAGATGACCAACGGAAGCCATCCGTTTGTCATCCGCATCCTTTTTTTTTTTGTGGATGGTTCCTTTGAAGCCAGGGAACTTGTACAGGTACTTTAAGAAACTGGTTTAAGCCTTCCGTTTTTTTTTGCGGATCCGCAAAAAAAAAACGGAAGACACACGGAAACACAACCTACAAAATTTGCGGACACACGGAAAGGATGTAAATGTGAAAAAAAAAGGAAGACGGATCCGCGATTTGCTGACAGCAAAAAACAACTGTCGTGTGCATGTAGCCTAACACTAACACATAAAGCAACAAAACGAGGCAAAATAACAAAATAAAAGGTCCTCTTGGGTCTCTGCAATTACCTTTGTAGCAAGCAGCTCCCCCAGTGTCCAGCTAACACTCTGAACTGAAGATGGATCCCCAGCACAGGGTTTTTTTTTTTTTACAGAAACTCAGGTTCACCACCTTGAAGTGGCACACACACATTTTATATTTCCAAAACAAAGGAAGATACCTCAACACAGACGAGCTTACCGTCTACTCAATATACATATCGCAAAATAGCATTTATACTAAAGAAACAATAACACTTTGTAAAGAGTAACTCTGCTCCACCTGGAGCAATCAGCTGCCTCACCCTCTATAATGCAAGTAAGGGGTAATGCTGGATGTCAGTGTGAACAAGGCTTTAGTCTGTCTGCAGAAATAATAGCGGATAGCGAGAGAGGTTTGCTGGTGAGCAGTGAAGTGAAAGCAAACAAGAAGTACATACAGATATACACGGACAAACTAAGCAAGGTGGCTTGTGCAAGACATGGAAGCCTGCGAGAAAGCGAGACTGAGTCACGCTGACCCCTGCTGCCTAACCGCACTGCCGCGTGGGCACCAAACGTGGGCTGCCAGGCAGAAACGCTCCGATGCAATGCTGCTCCTCCTCACCAAAGGAGCCGACACATTGCCGGCTGGACTGTAACAGGACGATGCTGCACGAGCTTGCAGCAAACCTTCACCCGACCGGAACGAAGCTGCCCATGTGCTGCAACAGGTGGCTCAGACTGCACACAACTACGCAGCACCGTCGACACACCCAGGGGAGGCGCCTGCCTGGTATAAATGTACTACTTACGCCCCTCCCACAAATACAGGCCAATAAATCGGCCTTCAAACGTGTAATAGGGACACTATCTGTTGTCACAAGGAGTGGCATCTGGAGTATTTCCATCTGGGTGGCTGATGAGAATGCTGCTCCACTGGGACATCCAGCTCAGTGGATCCTCCGAGCAGCCCTGTTCCAAAACCTTTCGACAATGCATGGTCTTTGGCACAGAAACCTGTGCAACCAAAAAAAATCCATGTGGACAAGACCAAACAGTGAAACGGTCTTCATTGGCCGCAGCAACCAAACAGAGCGGAGGACAGCTCAGGTCAACCAATGAGGCCAAACTGTTTAGGCCTCATGCACACGGACCCATTCACTTCAATGGGGCCGCAAAAGATGCAGACAGCACTGTGTGTGTGTGTGTGATGAATGTGGTGCAGTGTGTGTGTGTGATGAATGTGGTGCAGTGTGTGTGTGTGTGTGTGATGCATGTGGTGCAGTGTGTGTGATGAATGTGGTGCAGTGTGTGTGTGTGTGTGTGTGATGCAGTGTGTGTGTGTGATGAATGTGGTGCAGTGTGTGATGCATGTGGTGCAGTGTGTGTGTGTGTGATGAATGTGGTGCAGTGTGTGTGTGTGTGTGTGTGATGAATGTGGTGCAGTGTGTGTCTGTGTGTGTGATGAATGTGGTGCAGTGTGTGTCTGTGTGTGTGATGAATGTGGTGCAGTGTGTGTCTGTGTGTGATGCATGTGGTGCAGTGTGTGTGTGTGTGTGTGTGTGAGATGCATGTGGTGCAGTGTGTGTGTGTGTGTGTGTGTGTGTGTGTGATGCATGTGGTGCAGTGTGTGTGATGCATGTGGTGCAGTGTGTGATGCATGTGGTGCAGTGTGTGTGATGCATGTGGTGCAGTGTATGTGTGTGTGATGCATGTGGTGCGATGCATGTGGTGCAGTGCGTGCGATGCATGTGGTGCAGTGCGTGCGATGCATGTGGTGCAGTGCGTGCGAGCGATGCATGTGGTGCAGTGCGTGCGATGCATGTGGTGCAGTGCGTGCGATGCATGTGGTGCAGTGCGTGCGATGCATGTGGTGCAGTGCGTGCGATGCATGTGGTGCAGTGCGTGCGATGCATGTGGTGCAGTGCGTGTGATGCATGTGGTGCAGTGCGTGCGATGCATGTGGTGCAGTGCGTGCGATGCATGTGGTGCAGTGCGTGCGATGCATGTGGTGCAGTGCGTGCGATGCATGTGGTGCAGTGCGTGCGATGCATGTGGTGCAGTGCGTGCGATGCATGTGGTGCAGTGCGTGCGATGCATGTGGTGCAGTGCGTGCGATGCATGTGGTGCAGTGCGTGTGTGTGTGATGCATGTGGTGCAGTGTGTGTGTGTGTGATGCATGTGGTGCAGTGTGTGTGTGTGATGCATGTGGTGCAGTGTGTGTGATGCATGTGGTGCAGTGTGTGATGCATGTGGTGCAGTGTGTGATGCATGTGGTGCAGTGTGTGATGCATGTGGTGCAGTGTGTGTGTGTGAGATGCATGTGGTGCAGTGTGTGTGATGAATGTGGTGCAGTGTGTGTGATGCATGTGGTGCAGTGTGTGTGATGCATGTGGTGCAGTGTGTGTGATGCATGTGGTGCAGTGTGTGTGATGCATGTGGTGCAGTGTGTGTGATGCATGTGGTGCAGTGTGTGATGCATGTGGTGCAGTGTGTGATGCATGTGGTGCAGTGTGTGTGATGCATGTGGTGCAGTGTGTGTGATGCATGTGGTGCAGTGTGTGTGATGCATGTGGTGCAGTGTGTGTTATGCATGTGGTGCAGTGTGTGTGTGTGTGTGATGCATGTGGTGCAGTGCGTGCGATGCATGTGGTGCAGTGCGTGCGATGCATGTGGTGCAGTGCGTGCGATGCATGTGGTGCAGTGCGTGCGATGCATGTGGTGCAGTGCGTGCGATGCATGTGGTGCAGTGCGTGCGATGCATGTGGTGCAGTGCGTGCGATGCATGTGGTGCAGTGCGTGCGATGCATGTGGTGCAGTGCGTGCGATGCATGTGGTGCAGTGCGTGCGATGCATGTGGTGCAGTGCGTGCGATGCATGTGGTGCAGTGCGTGTGTGTGTGTGATGCATGTGGTGCAGTGTGTGATGCATGTGGTGCAGTGTGTGATGCATGTGGTGCAGTGTGTGATGCATGTGGTGCAGTGTGTGATGCATGTGGTGCAGTGTGTGATGCATGTGGTGCAGTGTGTGATGCATGTGGTGCAGTGTGTGATGCATGTGGTGCAGTGTGTGATGCATGTGGTGCAGTGTGTGATGCATGTGGTGCAGTGTGTGATGCATGTGGTGCAGTGTGTGTGTGTGTGATGAATGTGGTGCAGTGTGTGTGTGTGATGCATGTGGTGCAGTGTGTGTGTGTGTGTGATGCATGTGGTGCAGTGTGTGTGTGTGTGTGATGCATGTGGTGCAGTGTATGTGGTGCAGTGTGTGTGATGCATGTGGTGCAGTGTGTGTGTGTGTGTGTGTGTGTGTGTGATGCATGTGGTGCAGTGTGTGTGTGATGCATGTGATGCATGTGGTGCAGTGTGTGTGTGTGTGTGATGCATGTGGTGCAGTGTGTGATGCATGTGGTGCAGTGTGTGATGCATGTGGTGCAGTGTGTGATGCATGTGGTGCAGTGTGTGTGTGTGTGTGTGTGTGTGTGTGTGTGCATGTGGTGCATGTGTGTGTGTGTGTGTGTGATGCATGTGGTGCAGTGTGTGTGTGTGGTGCAGTGTGTGTGATGCATGTGGTGCAGTGTGTGATGCATGTGGTGCAGTGTGTGTGATGCATGTGGTGCAGTGTGTGATGCATGTGGTGCAGTGTGTGTGTGTGTGTGTGTGATGCATGTGGTGCAGTGTGTGTGTGTGTGTGTGTGTGATGCATGTGTGTGTGTGTGTGTGTGTGTGTGTGTGTGTGTGTGATGCATGTGGTGCAGTGTGTGTGATGCATGTGGTGCGGTGTGTGTGATGCATGTGGTGCAGTGTGTTTGTGTGTGATGCATGTGGTGCAGTGTGTGATGCATGTGGTGCAGTGTGTGTGATGCATGTGGTGCAGTGTGTGTGTGTGTGTGTGATGCATGTGGTGCAGTGTGTGTGTGTGTGTGATGCATGTGGTGCAGTGTGTGTGATGCATGTGGTGCAGTGTGTGTGATGCATGTGGTGCAGTGTGTGATGCATGTGGTGCAGTGTGTGTGATGCATGTGGTGCGGTGTGTGTGATGCATGTGGTGCAGTGTGGAGTGCCAAGTGATAAAGTACAGGCAAGATCCGCCATATTGGACTATACTTGTCTGCTGTTATTCTGCTGTAATAGGACAGGCTCTATTTTTTAGGGGGGGGGCTACGGTACAGACATACTGATGTGGACAGCACACGGCGTGCCCATTGAAATGAATGGGTCTGCATCCTATCCGCAAAAAAAACAAAAAACGGAACGGACACGGAAACGAACAACGCTCGTGTGCATGTAGCCTTAGGCCGAGTTCACACTCCAGTTATTCCCATTGTTACCGTGAGCCAAAACCAGGAGCGGGTCTGTCCATTATACCGGATCTCTGTGTAGACTTTACTACTGGTTTTGGCTCACAATCACCGATAGAAATCACGGACCAAATAACTGAAGTGTGAACTCAGCCTTACCCCTGCGCATTCATAAGTATCCACCACCTTCGTGAATGGAGGCCAAGTTTCTGACCCTATGCCGCCAAGCCACCCCGCCTGCAGCAACCAATGGCCACACAATTTGCGGTAAAATCCCACATCCATTGGCTGCAGCAGGAGAGGGTAGCTCCGGCGCATGCGCCCACGTACACTGCGGGGTCGGACCCTAAATGCTGCTTAGCAGCGTTGTCTGCACCTGACGTCGTGTTTCCACCGGCTCAGCATCAGGCAGTATATTTCTTTCTGAGGGGCGTCGTTTTCATATCACGTTCTTCTGATTCTATCAGTGAGAGCTGCAGATCCGGAAAGCTGAAAGATGGAGGGGGAAGGGAGGCGGACATGGCGAAATCTAACTGTCCGGGAAGTGACATTACACATCTGCTGGAGCCCTGGCAGGACGTCCTCTTCAGACAGCACTGGGATATTTGTTTTCTGGGTCATGTAATTAATCTAACAAGTGCAGTGCCAATGTAATCTGATGCCACGCTGGGCTGCGGTTACTCCCTGGCACCATCAGAAATCTAAAGCAAGTTGAAAAAAAAAGAAAACGCAAAAAGCAAGTGAATAATTCACACTGATTTATAGCAGGAGTCTACACGATAACATAGGTGCGCTGCAGATTTCAGCAGTGGAAAATCCATAGGGTATCTGGGATCCATTCGCCAGAAATAGGGCGTATCCTGCTGCAATTTGTGTGCGGAAATTATACCGCCTGCACTGCAAAGGGTGAAAACCATGGCAGAAATCCGCAGCATAAATAGCCCCCGCTACAGGTCAAGATAGGTGTGGATTTTCTTGCCGAAAATGTGTTTGTTTGTTTTCCGCAAGCAATTCCACTTTAGAAAACCTACGGTGTATCAGTCATGTGCGGCTGTATCCTTCCAGGAGCCTAATATGCCCATGCACATGGCAGCACGCAGACTCCTTATACACAACACGACACGTCCTATTGTGGGGCATACGGATGCAGACGGCACGCAGTGTCCCCACTGAAATGAATGGGTCCACATCCGATCCACACAAACATACGGTTGGGTGCATGAGGCCTAAGGAGATCTAGTGGCGGGTGCCGGACCCCCGCCGATCTGATACTGTCGACTAGAGTTGAGCGAACTTCTGTTTTAAGTTCGGCTTCGGGTTATCCAAGCATCCCGCTATGGATTCCGCTACCGCGGACCATAACAGCATTTGGAATCCATAAGGGGATTCTTCAATGAACCCGAACCTTGGACAACACGGAGGACCTGGGGTGACGTCACCGTCATGTGATCAGTGCAGGGGGCGTGGCTCAGCACTGGATTAGATAAGAGGTGGTAGCCTACAACCTCTTTGGGTCCATTCACACGTCCACAATTCTGTTCCGCATTTTGCGGAACGGACTTGCGGACCCATTAGTTTCAATGGGGACAGACGATGTCCCGGCCGGGTCCGCAATTGCGTTCCCAAAAAAAATAGAACATGTCCTATTCTTGTCCGCAATTGCGGACAAGAAAAGGCATTTTCTATGAGAGTGCCGCCGATGTGCGGTCCGCAAAATGTGGAACGCACATTGCCGGTTTCAGTGTTTTGCGGATCCAAATGCCAAATGCGTGTTCCAAATGCCGTTATGGTCCGTGGTAGTGGAATCCATAACGGGATGCTTGGATAACCCGAACTTTGGAAGCCGAACTAAAAACAGAAGTTGGCTCATCTCTACTGATGACCTATCCTGAGGATCATCAATATGAATAAAGCAGACAAGCCTTTTAAAGTGGTTTCCCACCTTTTTGATACTGATGACCCAACCTCCGCATAGGTTTTCAATACCAGATCAATTCGGATCCAACACCCGCACCCATCAGCCGCTTGAGGCAGCAGACGAAGCAGAAAATTCCGACCACGGTAAAAGGTTATTTGGGCATTTTTGTGAGAAGAGGACGCTGGGTGGTCTCCTGCGGCCCAGCAAAATGACTAGAATTTACACCGTCATTTATAGCAGAAATCCAGATTTGACTTTCTGGCGCACAGAGGGCCACACACACCCAGTGTACTGACTGCGCTTCTTAATAAATGAGACACGTCTACATCACCACTGGCATAGGACTAGGGTTGTCACCATACCAACATTTTCATTCAGTTTCGATACCATAAAAAAGTTTTGCAATACTCTATAGCATTAAAAAATAAATAAAACACCAATAAAGCCGCGTGCCTTCCGCGTTTTAGGGAACGTCCGGCCCATAATAGAACAGTTCTATCCTATTTTTGGTGGGGACAAGGCGACTTAAAATGGCGAATCGCGTGGTTTTTATTATAATTTTTTTTTTCTGTTACGGCGTTCACCGCATAGGAGATATTGTTACATATTTTAATAGTTTGGACTTTTTCAGATGTAGCGATAAGTAATATGTTTATTTATTGTTTATATATTTTACTTGTAAAACTGGGAAAGGGAGTGATTTATACGATTAATAATTTTATTTTTAAACTTTTTATTTGATAACTAATAGCCACCTTAGGGGGCTAGAACCCTCGTCCTATTCCCCCTAATAGCTCTATTAGGGTGAATAGGACTTTACTCTCACCCTGCTGCCCTGTGCTTTGTGCACATAGCAGCAGGGAGCTTACCATGTCAGCCAGGGCTTCAGTAGCATCCTGGCTGCCATGGTAACCGATTGGAGCCCTAGGATTACACTGCTGGGGCTCCGATCGGAAGTTGCCACTGCCACCAATGAAGAGGAAGGGACCCTGTGGCCACTGCCATCAATGATTATAATACTAGGGAGGCGCACTGCACCACCAATGAAGATAACTAACCCATTAATTCAAATATAGGCCGCGCGTGCCAGAGGCAGTCACATACCCGGCCTCTATGACAAGGCGCTGCAATCCCCGTCAATTAACCCCTCAAGTGTGGCACCTGAGGAGTTAATTGCGACAGATCGCAGTGCCTTGTCATAGAGGCCGGGTATGCGATTCTACCCCCAGCATGCGCGGCCTATATTTGAATTAATGGGTTAGTTATCTTCATTGGTGGCGCAGTGGTCACAGCACTACGCTCTCACTGGTGGCAGCGGCAGCTGCGTCAGTGGGGAGGGACTCTCTCCTTCTACACTGCTGCTGAGGAGAACATGGTGTGCTCTGAGAGCAGCACGCGCCATGTTCTCTGATACTAGGCTGCGCAGTCGGCAAATGGAATTCCCAATATCAGGACACACCGGTCTTCAGAGGTGCCCCCAGAGCGGTTCCCTTGGATGAATGTGTCTCACTGGGCTCCATACCTACCTTACCCTCAGATAGCAGGCCTACATAGACAGTGGGCCCTGAGAGCAGCTCTACCTCTACGGACATGATGTGTGTCAAGGTATAACCCGACAGCCTGTGGCTCCAGGTCTGAACACATCCTGCAGCCGGGGCCAATCCCAATGCATTTCTAGATGGGCTGCCTATTATACAGGCAGGGCAGCACGGTGGCTCAGTGGTTAGCACTGGTGCCTTGCCACGATGGGGTCGATTCCGACCAAGGACAACATCTGCATGGAGTCTGTATGTTCTCCCCGTGTTTGGTGGGTTTCCTCTCACACTGCAAAGACATACTGATAACTTAGATTGTGAGCCCCACTGAGGACAGTGAGTGGTGATGAGGTCTGTGAAGCGCTGCGGAATATGTCAGCGCTATAAGTGTATGAAGTAATAATAATCCATACTGCATGCCCATGAGATTAATACCAATGACCTCAATGTCACATAGCAGCGGTCTAAGGCCTAATTCACACGTCCGCAAAATGGATCCGCATCCCATCCGCAATTTTGCGGAAGGGTTGCAGACCCATTCATTTCAAAGGGGCAGGAATGGTTGTGGACAGCACATTATGTGATGTCCGCATCCGTGTTTCCGCAAAAAAATAGAACATGTCCTATTCTTGTCCGCAATTGCGGACAAGAAAAGGCATTGTATATATAGTGCCAGCAATGTGCGTTCCGCAAAATGCACATTGCAGCCGTCCATGTTTTGCGGATCCGTGTTTCCGCAAAACACACTACGGACGTGTGAATTAGGCCTAACTCTCCCATCTCCCTGGTAGTGTCTTATGCCGTAGACAGGATCGTATGACTCACGCGCTGCCTCTGCACATCGCCATGGATTCCAGGCTCGTGCCTATGATTTGGGGGGTTTCTACAGACACCATCACTGCCAGACCCATCACCTGGAGGACAGGAGCCATCTCTGTGTCCCCAAGGGAGGCGGATGCTTGGAAGTGACCAGCAGCTGGCCCACAGGGCACACTGGGGCAAATCCGTCTCCACCAATCAGGAAGATACAGCGTGGACCTGGGCCTTGTCCTCTAGGGTTCCATATAACATGGCGGGTCCATCGCTAGCACCATCTCCTGTGCATGAGCACAGTACATACACGTACTATAGAAGGTCGCCCCCTGCACGGGGAGCATGCACGTATTATAGAAGGTCGCCCCCTGCACGGGGAGCATGCACGTACTATAGAAGGTCGCCCCCTGCACGGGGAGCATGCACGTACTATAGAAGGTCACCCCCTGCACGGGGAGCATGCACGTACTATAGAAGGTCGCCCCCTGCACGGGGAGCATGCACGTACTATATAGTGTCGCCCCCTGCACGGGGAGCATGCACATACTATAGAAGGTCGCCCCCTGCACGGGGAGCATGCACGTACTATAGAAGGTCGCCCCCTGCACGGGGAGCATGCACGTACTATAGAAGGTCGCCCTCTGCACAGGGAGCATGCACGTACTATAGAGGGTCACCCCCTGCACGGGGAGCATGCACATACTATAGAAGGTCGCCCCCTGCACGGGGAGCATGCACGTACTATAGAAGGTCGCCCCCTGCACGGGGAGCATGCACGTACTATATAGGGTCGCCCCCTGCACGGGGAGCATGCACATACTATAGAAGGTCGCCCCCTGCACGGGGAGCATGCACGTACTATAGAAGGTCACCCCCTGCACGGGGAGCATGCACATACTATAGAAGGTCGCCCCCTGCACCTGGAGCATGCATGTACTATATAGGGTCGCCCCCTGCACGGGGAGCATGCACGTACTATAGAAGGTCGCCCTCTGCACGGGGAGCATGCACGTACTATAGAGGGTCACCCCCTGCACGGGGAGCATGCACGTACTATAGAAGGTCACCCCCTGCACGGGGAGCATGCACATACTATAGAAGGTCGCCCCCTGCACCTGGAGCATGCATGTACTATATAGGGTCGCCCTGCACGGGGAGCATGCACGTACTATAGAAGGTCGCCCTCTGCACGGGGAGCATGCACGTACTATAGAGGGTCACCCCCTGCACGGGGAGCATGCACGTACTATAGAGGGTCGCCCCCTGCACGGGGAGCATGCACGTACTATAGAAGGTCGCTCCCTGCATGGGGAGCATGCACGTACTATAGAAGGTCGCCCCCTGCACGGGGAGCATGCACGTACTATAGAGGGTCACCCCCTGCCAGTGATCCTACTCCACTAGGCACTGACACAACCGAGACAGAGGAACAAATCCCCAGGATAGAGGGTGTGAGGATTTATGCAATGATGCCTGGTATCAGCACACCTCTTTTGAGGCCCCCACCATCCATGGGTGCCCACTCCTTGGTCTAGGTGATGGCATCCATGTCACATGGCAGCTTCGGCCTCCCTCGCACACACACCAGCCCCCGGTCACTGGAGGCTGCCCCCAGTCTAGTAATACACATCGCTATCCTGCACAGGGCCGGCCCAAAAAGACAGAACCGTGGCGCTCACCTGAGAGGGCGCCCCCTGGTGTCAGCCTGTCCCCCTGGTTCCCACTCTCAGGCGGCCGGACACGGGGCCCCGGGCTCGGTCATGTCAGGCCGTGTGTCCGCACTCTCTCCCGTTCTCCTTCACTTCCTCACTTTCTGTTTCCGGAGGTAACGCAGGCGACCTGTCACATAAAGCTCCGCCCCCTCCTCGACTGTTTGTTTCACAGCAACCTAGCTTTATTGACAACACTGCCTGTGAGCAAAACACATGTCAGGACAACCAATGGCGGTCGGGCTTCTTTAGTACTGTTTTTTTTTTTTTTTCAAGCATAACTTTAATGAAATTCAATATTTTACAACTAGAAATCGTATGGCATTTAAATATACATATATACTTGTTTAACGTAACCTAAATTATAGAATAAATGAATGTAAATGTAACTAGACTTAGATTGAAGTCAATGAAGTGAAATTATGATTTAAAGGGGTTGTCTCACTTCAGTAAATTGCATTTATCTTGTAGAGAAAGTTAATACAAGCCACTTACTAATATATTTGTATTATCCATTTTGCTTCCTTTGCTGGCTGGATTTATTTTTCCATCCCATTATACACTGCTCGTATCCATGGTTACAGACCACCCTGCAATCCATCAGCAGTGGTTGTGTTTGCACACTACAGGGAAAAGCACCAGTCTATGTGAGCTACCATGGTCACCAGATAGGCTGGTTCTTTTTCCCATAGTGTGCGAGCATGGATTACAGGGTGGTTGTAAACATAGAAACGAGCAGTGTATAATATGATGGAAAACTGAATCCAGCCAGCTAAGGAAGCAAAATGGATAATAACAATATATTAGTAAGTGCCTTGTATTTAACTTCCTCTACAAGATAAATGCCACTTACTGAAGTGAAACAACCTCCTTAATGTCACATGTCACTGTATAGCCGTACCCTTAAAAGGGTTTTCCAACATTTTATAATTGATGATCTATCTATGGATGAGTGAAGTGAGCTTCAGATCCTAGATCCGAAGTTGCTTCGCTCCATACTTAGGTTTGATGCTGTACGGAGACCTGTCTCTGTACAGCATTGAAATGTATGGGCTCCAGCGAGGTGAATTTGAGACTTCGGTGAATAGCGCTGGTATTTGATTATTATACTTGAAAACCATTTTAAAACAGGTATCAAAAGTCGGCTGCGTTTCTCACTTGTACCTCGGTACCGTAGCTGACTTTGGAACCAAGTTTTAAAATGGTTTTCAAGTTGAAAATCAAATCCCAAAGTTATTCACTCAAGTCTCTAGAGCAGGGGTCTCAAACTCAATATACCTGGGGGCCGCAGTAGGCAAAGTCTGGGTGAGGCTGGGTCGCATAAGGGATTTCACACAATAAAAGTCCTCAAATGTCATTATTAACAGTTTTAATTATTTCTTCTGAACATGAAGTGTCCTGAACATGAATAGAACATTGAGTGAAGATCATGAACAGTTCTTCTGAACATGGCATCTTTTGCTTACTCCTTGCTGCCAGAGACTTGACAGCGCTTCTTCTCACAAATCTGAACCACATTTGGCTTTAGAGAGGAAGCAGTTGAGACCCTCAGTATGGCTTGAAGATGATCATCATTAAGTCTAGACCTGTACTTTGACTTATTAAAGTTCAAGGTGGAAAATAACTTTTCACACAAATATGTGCTCCCAAAAAGGCACATGGTGCGCTTGAACATTCGGGAAAGCTCAGGGAAGCTGGGGGGGCAATTCTCTCAAAAATTGCCCATGCATGTCTGCTTTTCCACTCATCTCCCTGAACTTGGCTTTGAGATCAGAGTTGCATTGCAGGTCAATGAGCTCCATTTGAAGCACAGGAGGGGCATCTTGCACATCAAAGGAAAAGGGGTCCACAAAAATTTGGAAAGTGGCTCTGTGCGTTTTGAAGTCTTCAAATCTGTGATCAAATTCCTTCTCTAGCTTAAAGATAGCATCAACATATTTCTCACCACTGAATGGTATGCCTGCATCCACAAGTGCCTTGCATGCTGGGAAATGGCAAAGGTTTGTCTGAGAGAGCAGGGATTTCCATAACACAAGTTTTGTGGAGAATGCTCTCACGTTGTCATAGGCAGCGCTGACGAGCTGCCCCTGGCCTTGTAACATCTTGTTTAGTACATTCAGCTTATGTGTGATGTCAACAAGAAAAGCTAAGTCCATGAGCCATTTGTCATTACTCAACTCAGAAACAGCCTTCCCATCCTTCTCCATGAAGGCTTTCACTTCTTCTCTCAACTCAAAAAATCTTTTCAGGACATTTCCCCTGCTGAGCCAACGTACCTCGGTGAAATAGAGCACATCTCCATATTCTGACCCCATTTCCTCTAAAAAAAACACGGAACCTCCTGTGCTTTAAGCCCCTGGATCTGATTTGGTTCACGCATTTCACAACAACAGACATCACATTGTCACACGGCAGGCATTTTCTGCAAAGGGCCTGCTGATGGATATTGCAGTGAAGAGCAATGGCCTCCTCTACACCCTCCTCTTCAAGTTTTTTTTGAACACGTGCCACCAGTCCATTTTTCCTCCCTGTCATCGATGGCACTCCGTCGGTTATTATTCCAACAAACCTCTTCCATGGCAAACCTGCATTCTCAATGGCATCACACAGATGCCGAAATATCTCATTAGCGGTGGTCTGGCCATGCATTGGAATTATTGTGAGCAGCTCCTCCGTCAATTCAAAATTGCAATCAACACCACGGACAAATTGTGAGCTGGGCAGTGTCTGTTATGTCTGTGCTCTCGTCAAGAGCGACAGAGTATGCATCAAAACATTTGGCTTTCTCACACAGTTGATGATAAATGTCACTTGACATGTCAGAAATGCGCTCTGCCACAGTGTTGGCAGAAAGGCTGATTTTGCTAAACTGACCTTTCTTTTCCGGACAGATAATACTTGCAGCCTGTAACATGCATTGTTTAACAAACTCTCCTTCTGTGAATGGTTTCATCTCACTAACCATGTAACTAGCTTCGACTGATGCAACATTCTCTTTGGTTGCTTTCTTGAAGAAATCTTGTTGCCTCATTAGACATGCTTTAAGACTGGCAACCCGCTTGGCTCTCTCATCCCTTTGATATTTTGCACATTCCTCAGCATGTTTAGTTGAATAATGGCGTTTCAGGTTGCATTCCTTGTGCACTGCAACTTTCTCTGTGCAAACAAGACATGTGGGGATGCCCCTGTGCTCAACAAAGAAATACTGCGTCTCCCACTTTTCCTGAAATTGTCTGTGCTCGTCATCAATCTTTCTCTTCACTGCAGGCTTTGATGAAGTCATGATGAAGGTATGACAAAATCTAATTCTATAATAAACTTCTCTCCCTTGTGTCTGTTCTAATTCTAATTGATTCCGCTTAGCAGCTAATTGTGCACACAGAACGTCTTCGCATAATAACTGTTATGATGGCATAACGTCATTTCCGCCAATCAGCAGCTCCCGCCGCCGTCCCTTGCATTATCCGATAATGCAAGGGACAGCGGGCGGGAGCTGCTGATTGGCGGAAATGACGTCTGCGCTACTGTACAGATAGAAGCGACCGTCAGACGGAGCACCTGTCGACAGGGGTGGGATTCAAATTTCAAGTCTCGATCCATTCATTTTTGAGAACGTTGGTGCGGGCCACAAAATAGTGTACCGAGGGACGCAAATGGCCCGCTGGCCGCGAGTTTGAGACCCCTGCTCTAGAGACTTTGGAGATAACGAATTTGCCTCACAGGAGGCAATACATTTTAATCCTGTACGAAAATGTATCTCCGTACAGCATTAAAACGAAGTTTTGGAACAAAGCAACTTCAGATCTAGTATCTGAAGCTCGCTTCGCTCATCTCTAGATCTATCCTCTGTATAGGTCATTAGTATGTGATTGGTGGGAGTCAAACACCCGGGACCGCTAATCAGCTGTTAGAAAAGGCACCAGCACGCCTATGAGCTTGCAGCTTACCAGTCACAGCACCGTGCACTGTATGGCGGCTGTGCTTGGTATCGCAGCCCATTCACTGCTATGGGGCAGAGCTGCGCCTAGGCCATGCGACCAATGAACATAATGTCACTGGCCTAGGAAAAGCTGAGAGAAGGCCGTAGCCCGATGTCTTCTCAAACAGCTTATCCAGGGCTTAGCTTGACTTGAAGCGAGGAGGCCGCTGCTCCCTTGACTTCAAGCTGACTCTGACGTTAGGGAAAATCAAGATTAAAACTGCGTTTTTTTAAAGTTTACAACCACCAATGGAGGAAAGAAAAACACGATTAGGAACACACTGGGGGCCACTGTAAGGTAATGATGGCCGTTTAATATGTGTTTTGGAGGTGACAGAGATTTTTAGTTTTTTACCCCCCGCCTTCCTGGAGCCGTAACGGTTTTTATTTTTCTGTTCACATAGCCTATCTGAGGCTTATTTTTTGCAGGACAAGTTGTACTTTCTAATGGCACTATTTAATATTACATAGGATGTAGTGGGAAGCTAAAACAATTTCAAATAGGTTGGAATTGGAAAAGAAACACAATTCGGCCATAGTTTCATGGGTTTCGTTTTTACGACGTTTACTATGCTGTAACACTGACCTGTGCCCTTTATTCTCTGGGTCTGTATGAGTACAGTGAAGCCACATTCTTTTATTTTTACTTGTGTTTTAATACCTTAAAGTATAATACTTTTTTTGCATTGCCATATTCTGACCCAAGTAACTTTTTTAATTTTATGTCTAAGCAGCTGTGTGAGGGCACATGCGGGTCGATCTGTAGTTTTTATTGATACCATTCTGGAATGTGTATGACTTTTTGATCACTTTCTATTCTCTATTTTTTGGGGGAGATGAAATTATGAAAAAAAGGTGAATCAGCCATTTTTTTCCCCATTACGCCATTCGTTAAATTGCCCAGGATGGGGCAGAAGGATACAGTTATCTCTTCTAAGTTATATCCTTGGATGGATTTGCCCATTCCTGAAGTCATGTGAGGTGTAGTTGGTTAGAGGGGGGCAGAATGTATTCACCATTCCATATTGTTGTCTAGGATTAGACATGCCCATCCTGATATCATGAGGTTTCCTCTCAACAGAAGTGATGTATATAATTTAACTTCTTGTTTTTGCCTAACCCAGGCATGCCCAACCTGCGGCCCTCCAGATGTTGCAAAACTACAAGTCCCAGCATGCCCGGATAGCCTACAGCTATCTGCCTACAGCAGGGCATGGTGGGAGTTGTAGTTTTACAACAGCTGGAGGGCCGCAGGTTGAGCATCCCTGTCCTAACCAAATAATTGCTTTGTTATAATGTGACAAGTTGCTTCTACCCACATGTATTGCTAAGCTTATATTGCTTTATATCGATTATATCTTTGTGTTTATTTACTTATTTTAAGCTTGTAATGCTTTATATCACTGTCGTATATATTCATTGGCATATATAATTGTGTTTATTTACTTATTTATGTTTATAAACGGGCATATTGCAACACTGAGAGCCACTGACAATTTGCAAAAGAGTTTGCTGCTCACCGAGCAAGCAGTCTTTGGGGTAGTTCAGGGGAAGAGTGACAATAAGGAGGCTGAGGAAAGTGAGGTAGCTAGCTAGGTGACAGTAAGAAAGGGGGGTAGAGGGAAGAGTGCCAGGGAGGCTAGCCCTGATCTGACACACCCCAACAAGTTTGCACGTTTGGCAGCTGAGGGGGGTGGCAGCTCAGGGACAGCACTGCTGCATCCGGACACTTCCTCTGCCAGTCAGGGGAATGTCAGCTCCGGTAAGCAGGAGAGCAGGGCAGGCCAGACAGGTGCAGGTAGTGGGAGACTCAATTATTAGGGGAACAGATAGGGCAATCTGTCACAAAGATCGTGATCGCCGAACAGTGTGCTGTCTTCCTGGTGCTAGAGTTCGACACATCGCAGATCGGGTTGACAGATTACTGGGAGGGGCTGGAGAAGATCCAGCGGTCATGGTCCATATCGGAACCAATGACAAAATTAGAGGTAGGTGGAGAGTCCTTAAGAATGATTTCAGGGATTTAGGTGAAAAGCTTAGGGCAAGGACCTCAAAGGTAGTATTTTCCGAAATACTGCCTGTACCACGGGCCACACAAGAAAGGCAGAGGGAGATTAGAGAGGTTAACAAGTGGCTCAAGAACTGGTGTAGGAAGCAGGGTTTTGGGTTCATGGAGAACTGGGCCGACTTTGCTATCGGCTACAGGCTCTATCGTAGGGACGGGCTGCACCTCAATGGGGAAGGGGCAGCCGTGTTGGGGAGAAAGATGGCTAGAAGGTTGGAGGAGTGTTTAAACTAGGGACTGGGGGGGAGGGAAATTACATTATAGGAGGGGAAGATAGTGCAGATAGAGACCGCGGGCAAGGTAGTGGGACTGGGGGAGGAATGGAAGGAGGGACTAGAAAAGTTCAGAAGGAAAGGTGTAGGGCAAAAAATATGCATAAACCTCTCAAATGTATGTATACTAATGCCAGAAGCCTGACTAATAAAACTAGGGAACTGGAATTAGTGATGTGTGAGGAGGATTATGACATACAGTTGTGTTCAAAATTATTCAACCCCCACTGGAATTGAGTGTTTTGGCCAGTTTGACATTGATTTTGATCATTTCAGTCATCTTGTTTACAATTAAATCAAAGAGGCACTTGTAAGTCAGACAAATATAACATAACATTTATAATGAAATGACCACAAATGTCTTTTCTGTGCTCACATCATTATCAGTTTTATTCAACCCCCAAGTGACATTCAATCTTAGTACTTAGTACAAAATCCTTTTCCAGTTATAACAGCTTTTAAACGTGAAGCATAGCTGGACACAAGTGTCTTGCAGCGATCTACGGGTATCTTCGCCCATTCTTCATGGGCAAAAGCCTCCAGTTCAGTCACATTCTTAGGCTTGCGCGCTGCAACCGCTTTCTTTAATTCCCACCAGAGGTTCTTAATCGGATTTAAGTCTGGTGACTGTGTTGGCCACTTCAAAATGTTCCAGCCTTTAATCTGCAACCATGCTGTAGTGGACTTGGAGGTATGCTTGGGATCATTGTCCTGTTGAAAGGTCCAACGTCTCCCAAGCCTCAGGTTTGTGACGGACTGCATCACATTTTCATCCAATATCTCCTGGTACTGAAGAGAATTCATGGTACCTTGCACACGCTGAAGCTTCCCTGTACCTGTAGAAGCAAAACAGCCCCAAAGCATGATTGACCCCCCGCCATGCTTCACAGTAGGCAAGGTGTTATTTTCTTCATAGGTCTTGTTCTTCCTCCTCCAAACATAGCGTTGATCCATGGGCCCAAACAGTTCTAATTTTGTTTCATCAGTCCACAGAACACTTTTGTGGTTTGTCCACATGACTTTTGGCATACTGCAGTCGACTCTTCTTATTCTTTGGAGACAGCAAGGGGGTGCGCCTGGGAGTTTTGGCATGGAGGCCTTCATTACGCAGTGTGCGCCTTATTGTCTGAGCTGAAACTTCAGTACCCGCATCTGACAAATCTTTTTTCAGTTACTCAGCAGTCACACGGGGACTTTTCTCCACTTTGCGCTTCAGGTAGCACACAGCAGTCGAAGTCAGCATCTTCTTTCTGCCACGACAGGTAGCGTTTCAACAGTGCCCTTTGCCTTGAATTTGCGAATGATGCTTCCTGTGGTGTCTCTTGGTATGTTTAACATCTTTGCAATCTTCTTATAGCCATTGCCCTTCCTGTGAAGAGAAATCACCTCTTCTCTTGTCTTCCTGGACCATTCTCTTGACTTCACCATGTTTGTAAACACACCAGTAAATGTCTAGAAGGAGCTGAGTATCACAGTCATTTTACATCTGCCTAATCGGTGCTTATTATGCTTGATTGCTGCTCCTTGACATCCAGAGGTGTTTTCAATACCTGATCGAAAACACTTGAATGAACCTCTGTTCTTAAGAGTGGTAGTCTTTAAGGGGTTAAATAATTGTGTCAATGAAGAAATCACAAAAAAAAAATATTTAATACTGTATTACAAAAACAATTGATGTCATTTTAGTTGCATTTGGTTCTTTAAAAAGTCCTTGTAAGATTTAATTCTGAACACAATTACAAATGTACACTAAATTCCCTAAAACCCTTTACAGCATTGGGGGTTGAATAATTTTGAACACAACTGTAGTGGGAATAACTGAGACATGGCTGGACGATAGCTATGACTGGGCTGTTAATGTACAAGGTTACAATCTGTTCAGAAAGGATCGTCAAAACCGGAGAGGGGGAGGGGTCTGCCTTTACATAAAGTCCTGTCTAAAGCCCACACTCCGGGAAGACATCTGTGAGGGACACGAAAATGTGGAGTCATTGTGGGTGGAGATAAATGGAGCCAAAAACAATAATAAATTACTAATAGGAGTTTACTATAAACCACCTAATATACCAGAGTCCGTAGAAAATCTATTACTAAACGAGATAAGGCGGCAAACCATAATGAGGTGTCTATTATGGGGGACTTCAACTACCCAGATATAGACTGGGAAACTGAAACCTGTACATCCCATAAAGGAAACAGGTTCTTGGAAATAGCCAAAGACAATTACCTTTCCCAACTGGTTCAGGACCCGACTAGAGGGACGGCCATACTGGACTTAGTATTAACCAATAGACCTGATAGAACAACAGATGTGCAGGTTGGGGGACACCTGGGAAATAGTGACCATAAAGTAATAACCTTCCAATTATCCTTCAAACGAGAGTTTCTAAAGGGAGGAACAAAAATACCAAACTTCAAAAAAGCTAAATTTAGCCAACTAAGAGAGGCCACAGGCCCAATTAACTGGGACAAAGTCCTCAAAAATAAAAATACAACCACAAAATGGGAGATTTTTAAAAGCATCGTAACATCTAATTGTGATCGATGCATACCTTATAGAAATAAAAGGCTAAGAAATAAGAAGAAACCAATGTGGATAAATAGAACCATAAAAAAAGCAATAAATGACAAAAAGAAAGCATATAAATCACTAAAACAGGAGGGGAGCCAGGAAGCACTGATAAACTATAAGGAAAAAAATAGAATATGTAAAAAACTAATAAAAACTGCCAAACTAGAGACCGAGAGATTAATTGCCAAAGAGAGCAAAACTAACCCTAAAATGTTTTTCAATTATATAAATGGTAAAAAATATAAACCTGAAGGAGTCGGCCCTCTACATAGCAATGAGGGGGGAGTTGCAGAAAGCGACGAGGATAAAGGTAAGCTATTAAATATTTTCTTCTCGACTGTTTTCACTGAGGAAAATAAACTGTCAGATGAAATGCAAAATGTAAAAGTAAATTCCCCATTAAAAGTGCCCTGTCTGACCCAGGAAGAAGTACAGCAGCGACTTAAAAAGATTAAAATAGACAAATCGCCAGGACCGGATGGCATACACCCCTGTATCCTAAGGGAATTAAGTGATGTCCTAGCCAGACCCTTATTTTTGATATTCACGGACTCCATACTGACAGGGAATGTTCCACCAGACTGGCGTATAGCAAATGTGGTGCCAATATTCAAAAAGGGTCCAAAAACAGAGCCTGGAAATTATAGGCCGGTAAGTTTAACATCTGTTGTGGGGAAACTGTTTGAAGGTTTTCTGAGAGATGCTATCTTAGAGGATCTCAATGGAAATAAGCAAATTACACCATATCAGCATGGCTTCATGAGGGATCGGTCATGTCAAACTAATTTAATCAGTTTCTATGAGGAGGTAAGTTCTAGACTTGACCGGGGTGAATCAGTGGATGTCATATATCTGGACTTCTCCAAATCATTTGACACTGTACCACACAAAAGGTTAGTATATAAAATGAGAACACTTGGACTGGGAGATAATATCTGTATGTGGGTAAGTAACTGGCTCAGTAATAGAGACCAGAGAGTGGTTATTAACGGTACACACTCAGATTGGGTCACTGTCACTAGTGGGGTACCTCAGGGGTCAGTATTGGGCCCTATTCTCTTCAATATATTTATTAATGATCTTGTAGAAGGCTTGCACAGTAATATATCAATTTTTGCAGATGACACTAAACTGTGTAAAGTAATTAACACTGAAGAGGACAGTTTTCTGCTACAGAGGGATCTGGATAGATTGGGAGCTTGGGCAGAGAAATGGCAGATGAGGTTTAACACTGACAAATGTAAAGTTGTGCACATGGGAAGGAATATTGCAAGTCACCCATACATACTAAATGGTAAAACACTCGGTAACACTGACATGGAAAAGGATCTAGGAATTTTAATAAATAACAAACTAAGCTGTAAAAACCAGTGTCAGGCAGCTGCTGCTAAGGCCAATAAGATAATGGGTTGCATCAAAAGGGGCATAGATGCCCGTGATGAAAATATAGTCCTACCACTTTACAAATCACTAGTCAGACCACACATGGAGTACTGTGTACAGTTCTGGGTTCCTGTGAACAAGGCAGACATAGCAGAGCTAGAGAGGGTTCAGAGGAGGGCAACTAAAGTAATAACTGGAATGGGGCAACTACAGTACCCTGAAAGGGTATCAAAATTAGGGTTATTCACTTTAGAAAAAAGACGACTGAGGGGAGATCTAATAACTATGTATAAATATATCAGGGGTCAGTACAGAGATCTGTCCCATCATCTATTTATCCCCAGGACTGTGACGAGGGGACATCCTCTGCGTCTGGAGGAAAGAAGGTTTGTACACAAACATAGAAGAGGATTCTTCACTGTAAGAGCAGTGAGACTATGGAACTCTCTGCCTGAGGAGGTGGTGATGGTGAGTACAATAAAGGAATTCAAGAGGGGCCTGGATGTATTTCTGGAGCGTAATAATATTTCAGGCTATAGCTACTAGAGATAGGTCGTCGTTTTTTGCCTTCCTCTGGATCAACTTGTAGGAAACAGGTAGAACTGGATGGACAAATGTCTTTTTTCGGCCTTATATACTATGTTACTATGTTACTATAACATTGTAACCAATAAATCTGCATGTTTTTATAATACCTGCGTATTATTATATCATGTCAAAACTACATCTTTGGCATTAATGTCATCTCACATGAAAATAACTTATTATCTGAGGAAATAGTCGGCCTCAGATGTGAATTGTATTGATTAGGTCAGGGATGCTCAACCTGCGGCCCTCCAGCTGTTGTAAAACTACAACTCCCACGATGTCCTTCTGTAAGATGATAGCTGTAGGCTGTCAGGGAATGATGGGAGTTGTAGTTTTGCAACAGCTGGAGGACCGCAGGTTGAGCATGCCTGGATTAGGTTATCTACAATTTACCAGGTCATGATTTCAAGAAGTTATGAAACATTAATGGTTAATTATTTTTATGACCATAATTAATAATTCTTAATTGAATTATTATAAACCCGACAACTCCAGCAGGCTGTTCTTCTGCCAGAATGTGTATCTAAGGTTATGTTGTGATTTGTGAACTCTGTCAGTCTATTCCGGTGGAGGATCAGACTTAGAGTACATCGGCTCCATCTGTCATAGCTGGATGGATGCCCATTGACTGTAACGGGGATCAGGACAAAAAATGCTGCACAGTGACATTGCATTTTTTGGCCGGACTCCGGCCGGTCTCCAGATGATCAGAGACAGAGACAGAGTCCCAGTGTTCACAGTGCAATGTGAACCACCAGGCCTAAGCTATTAAAGAAACCTGGCTGAATAAGATGATCAAATTACTTTTAAAAGTAGAGTTCAAATAAAATGCTACATTACTAAAAGAGTATTCAAACTAGAAAGACATAAACATTGCCTTACCCTTTGTTGTTCAACTAGTCTGAAGACTTTCAGGCAACTTTAGTTCTGACTGTCTTGCACATACTGTTTTCTTCTAAGGCCCCTTTTACACAAGCGTGACGGATTAGGTCCGGATGCGTTCAGGATGCAGTCAGTGAAACTCACACCGTTTTGCAAGCAAGTTCAGTCAGTTTTGTCTGAGATTGCGATCAGTTGTTCAGTTTTTTACACGCGAGTGCAATGCGTTTCGATGCGTTTTTCACGCACGTGATAAAAAACTGAAGGTTTACAAACAACATCTCTCAGCAACCATCAGTGAAAAACGCATCGCACCCGCACTTGCTTGCGGATGCAATGCGTTTTTTACTGAAGCCCCATTACTTCTATGGGACCAGGGCTGCATGAAAAAAGCAAAATATAGAACATGCTGCGATTTTCACGCAACACAGAACTGATGCGTGGAAAAAAAACGCTCATGTACACAGACCCATAGAAATGAATGGGTCCGGATTCTGTGCGGGTGCTATGCGTTCACGTCACACATTGCACCCGCGCGGAAAACTCGCTCGTGTGAAAGGGACCTAAGGCTTTCTGGCATTTTAGAAGGCAAAAACAAAAACTAGGGGGAAGAAGAATAGATTTATCAAAAGTGGTGTAGAGGAAAACTGGCTTAGTTTCCCAATAGCAACCAATCAGACTTCACCTTTTATTTTCCAAAGGAGTTCGGAATAATGAAAGGTGGAATCTGATTGGTTGCTAAACCAGTTGACCTTTACACCAGTTTGGATAAAGCTATCTCCTGAATAAGGTACATAAGTGCATATAAGAAGCTTGCATGAACCAGCTTACCCTAAAGCAGGGATCAGCAACCTCCGGCACTCCAGCTGCTGTGAAACTAACTACAACTCCCATAAACCCAGAATGCTTCAATCACTTTTATAGGAGTAAGGCTAGATGCAGAGACGTCCTTCGTTAAACCCGGACGTGAGCAGTCCGTGGTAACCAGGGCTGGATTTGTTCTTTACAGCAGGAGCGCACTGCGTCATTGGTTGCTACGCTCTGGTTACGCCCTGGTTACCACGGACTGCTCACGTCCGGGTTTAACGACGGACGTCTCTGCATCTAGCCTAACTCCTATAAAAGTGATTGAAGCATTCTGGGAGTTGTAGTAGTTTCACCGCAGCTGGAGTGCCGGAGGTTGCTGATTCGTGGCCTAAAGGATCATTTGGCGGTTGCTATGAAGAAAAGTGAGCATATCCACATGCTCAAAACTGAGGCTGGCCCTGCGCTTTGATGTTTTGTTTCCTGCTGCAGAAAACAGTCGCTCTGATGGCATGGATGTTGCTGGAATACACAGAAAGAACTTTGCTAGTACTGGATAGCGTATTTCATTTGTTTTCCACCATGACAGCGGATTCTCTTTCTTGGATACAGGATGTTCTCCAAAGTACATCAAGACCTCCTTCTGCACAGATTGACTTAACTGCTGCTCCTTATCCTCTTCATCACTGGAGCTGGACTCGGATGATCCCAGTATGTTCTGGAGGAATGATGTGGCTGTGGCAATGGCATCCTTGTGCTTTGCTGCAGCAGGGTTATCTTCTTGACTTCTAGAAGAAGCTTCATGTTCACTGGACCCAGTGGACCGTGTCATTTCGTTTTTTGGTAACAAGTGCCATGGTCTGTACTGTGCTTTGGACCTTGAATGACTCATCTGCAGACAAGAATTTAAGTTTCTTAAATCTGGGATCCAGAGCAGCGGCAATTAGGGCAGTGTTTGAGTCAGGTTGAAATGTAGACAGTTCTTGCCATCTTGTTGTGATCTGTTTTACCACATGAACCTGGTATGACATTAATGGTGCAGTCTCAAAAGCTAAACTCTATATGGACTTCTTTAGGTTCTGTACTAGCTGTGGAAGTGCAGAGAGGGTAACATACTTCTGGCCACTCAGAAACTCCGTAGCTCCCAAGGGCCTGGCTTAGCTCCTCAATCAGGCTCCACTGTTCAGGCTACAGATCAAGGTAGTGGTGTTTTCCTCTTGGAGTCACTTCTGGGTCTGAGAGAGCAGCAGTCACCGGCCATCTTTGTTCCAGCAATCTTGCTATCCTGTGATAAGTGCTATTCCAGCGCGTACTTATATCATGCACCAGCATGTGTTGTGGTGTGCCCATCTGCTGTTGCTTCTCCTTGAGCTTGGTGCATGCCAACTCACTCTTCTTAAAGTGCTCAACAAGGCATCTTACACAAGCCACACACTTGGAGATAGCTTGTTGGTTCTTCAGAGCGCTTTACACAACCAAGTTTAGGGTGTGGCCTTCACATCGCACCGATGCCCATCCATGTTTTTCTTTTAAAATCTTCACTGATGCTACAACAGTAGCGCCATTGTCATGGACAACAGCTTTGACTTTCTCTGCTGGAATGCCAGATATGGCAATAACATCTTCAAGCCTTTCTGCAATATTTTCCGCTGTGTGCCCTTCTTCAAGGGGCATCGTAGTTAGGCTTTAGGACTCCATTTCCCAATCCTTCCCAAGAAAATGATACGTCACTCCCAAATAAGCTTCTGTAGCAACGCTCGTCCAAATGTCAGTTGTAAGTGCAACACTGTCAGTCTCCTTAAGAGTGTTCTTCAACTTGCCTTTGATGTCTTCATACTTTGTCTCCATAATTTTCATGAAGCAGGTTCTTGAAGGAAGAGTGTATCTTGGATTGAAAGTGGAAATCATCCTCTGAAAACCTTCATCCTCCACCATAGATAGCGGGCGCATGTCTGTGACAATCATGTTCAGAATGCTGTCTGTAAGCTCAGCTGCTTCTGTTAAACGTGATGCTGCTGTTCACACATAGCTGTCCATACGTCGCTGTGATTGTGTACTGAAAAAGAGGTTAAATAAACAATTATTATTACAGTATGAAGCCTATGTCTTGTGTGTGTAGATCATATAAAAAATGTTTTCTTTACTTACCTTGGGTCCGGTCCGCTCGGTGAACTAGTAGTACATGCGTAAACTGGGTGTTTTCTGTTCAGATGTTAAAGCATTGATGCCGTGCTATTATAGTAGGCTAGTTCGCTTTTACATTAGACACATTGTACAGATTTTTTTTTTCTTTCTCAGCTTGAAATGATCCCAAACTTTGGACACTGTGCCTTTTTCTCTGTCCTGTCTCTTCTGATCGCCCCTCGGTCTCACCATTTTCTCTCTCTTTCTCCATTTAAGTAGAGTAATAGTATACTTTTTGGTTGTACTCTTGCCTCTTGCTTTGTGCAACAAAACTTACGGGGGGTAAAATAAGAATTTCAGAAATGAGAACATATCATCAGATCAAACTACTCCCCCGGCTATCATCGTTCACAGATCTCTGCCACAGATAAGCGAGGGGTTAATGGAGGCACCTTGGCAAGTTATTGGTGGACTTTGGAGAGGGGTTATGGAGGCACCTTGGTTTGGAGAGGGGTTAATAATGGAGGCACCTTGGCAGTTGGCATGGATAAATAAAGTTATTGGTTTGGAGAGGGGTTAATGGAGGCATTGCCGAAGTGCCTCCATTAACCCCTCTCCAAACCAATAACTTTATCCATGCCAACTGCCAAGGTGCCTCCATTAACCCCTCTCCAAACCAATAACCACTTTATACATGTCAAGGTGCCTCCATTAACCCCTCTCCCAAACTTTTGATACATGCCACCCATTGCCAACTTGGCATATATGAAGTTATTGGTTTGGAGAGGGGTTAATGGCAGCACCTTGGCAAGTTATTGGTTTGGAGAGGGGTTAGGAGGCACCTTGAACTGAACTGAAGTTACACCCTGATCTGATTCTGATGATCTGATTCTTCTGATGCCAGCAGCCATATATGCCATTAATTTACTGCCACAGCGGTGCCCCCGTTTCCCACCTGGCCCGCTACTGCTGCTGCTAACTTACTTATACTTACCTAATGGCTGTGTGCGGCGTGCGCAGACACAAGAAGTCCGCAGAAGACGCGTCTTCATCCCAGCATGCACTGGGACCTGATCGGATGTCACACACATTGTCATCCTGCACACTGACGATGTGTGTACACATTACGCAAGGCCCTGCAGCGCGGTGCCGTCTCGGGAGGCCATGGAGCGGTGAGTGAGAAGCCTAATTTCACTCCCGCTCCGTGGTCATGTGATTTAAATGATTCCTCGATGCAGGGAAACTGCATTGATGATTTTTTTGCCTCGATTTAATCGATAAATCGTTTCAGCCCTAGTTGGTACCCAGGGGTAGGATTGCCAGAGTGGTGTAGAGTGGCCTACAATGTCTCTGTAGCAGTTGTGTGCACGTGTCACGGTCCTCCTACCTGGATGCCCCTGGATCCCAGATGTGGTGTAGTCCAAAGCATTTAAATCAGTAAAACTTCACTTTTATTAGTAGTTCTCTAAAAATGTTTGTGAGTTTTGACACACTTGTTAAAACTACTGCTCGAATTTGCACACTGCTATCGCACAGGTTGCTAGTGGTAACGGAGGGTGTGCACTACCCTCCTAACCTTCCCACAAGTTTGCAATCAGTGTATAACTACCTGCCTGACTAATCCTGCAGGGTACTCGGTGCTGTGAACATACACCCTAAAGTAAATAACTGTTTCCTACTGTTTCCTACTCAGTGTTTAGCAACTCGAGCAGAGCTAAAACCAACAGATTCTGTCCCCCAACATGTTTCACCAGATAAACTGGCGTCTTCAGGGGAAAGGACAGAATCTGGTGAAACATGTTGGGGGACAGAATCTGTTGGTTTTAGCTCTGCTCGAGTTGCTAAACACTGAGTAGGAAACAGTAGGAAACAGTTATTTACTTTAGGGTGTATGTTCACAGCACCGAGTACCCTGCAGGATTAGTCAGGCAGGTAGTTATACACTGATTGCAAACTTGTGGGAAGGTTAGGAGGGTAGTGCACACCCTCCGTTACCACTAGCAACCTGTGCGATAGCAGTGTGCAAATTCGAGCAGTAGTTTTAACAAGTGTGTCAAAACTCACAAACATTTTTAGAGAACTACTAATAAAAGTGAAGTTTTACTGATTTAAATATTAAGGGTAAAAGTGGTGAATTGAGCTCAATTGAGCAAAGTTTTTTTGTTGCTATGGAACCCTCCCTTAATAGGGTCTCTAGTTTTTTTGTAGTCCAAAGCAAGTGCAAAAAGAGGTTGTTGAACTTGGGTGATGAATAAGCAGAATAAATGGAGTCCAGACTTTGTAGTAATGTTGAACACGGCTTTACTTGGCATAAACGGTAATCCAAACAGTTTCCAAACTTTATTTTGGTCATCAGCAGGTATTGCCTTATTCTAGCAGGCAAACACTTCTGCAACAATCTCAGCTCTGCTATGCTTTAGCTCTCTCAGCACTGCTATTCTGTCTGGGTTAAATAGGAAATCTTTCCTCTTCTACTGGAATTCAGCTGTCTGTAGTCTGTCTCTTACTTTATCTTTAATCCTAGGAACTTCTTCCTGGCATCAAGCTCTCTTAGCTTGGGATTAAGGCAGTGCAAGTCCAGGAGCGGACAAGCAACCATACAGAACTCTGCTGTCCGACACCCAACCTTCCCTTAGGAAGGGGTAGACTAGACTGATTAACTCTGACTAAACTCCTCCCTCCCTAGAGAGGGCTGGAATGGACAAAAAGGCTCCACTCCAGGCTAAGTAGCTCTGCACAGATTGCCGCCATCTGCTGGTGAACCAGGCACAAAACACTTGAACATTACATTTGCAAGGAAATTAACATATACACTTTGCAGGAAATGGCAATAAATGTAAGAGATGACACAGGATCACACATCACAGATAGTGGGGGTCCCAAAAGAGGTGGTAATGCCACTCTGGGTCATTACAATTTTTGTTGGCAGAAGGTGTGACGGGAGCACAAATTTATCTTGGTATGTGTGCTCAGTATGGGGATCATTTTAGTTTTTGCTTCAGGCAGCATAAAGGCTAGATACACCCCTGGAAGAATGGGGCTGTTTTCTGCAGCAGATAGTCACTGGGGATAAAAGAAATGCAAGAAGCAAGCCTCAGCAGGAAAGTTGATGTTGACCATCTTCTGGGACTCTCAAGGGCCTTTTCTTGAAACCTAACTGGAACATGGAACAACTGTCACAAGTGCAACGCATTGTGTCATGTTTCAGAGAAAAATGAAATCCGTAATCCGCTTTAGAAGATGAGGAAATCTGTCAAAGGGAATTGTGCTGTTGTACTTTTAATGCCTGTCCTCACACTGCTGCCCACACATGGGAAACCCTGAGACAATTAAAGTGAGAGGTTATGGAACTCCCAGCTTATAGACTGGATTTAGAGCTATCTGATTGCTACCTTTTTGGACCACCCAAAGAGCTTTAAAGTATACCTAAACCTTTAAGTACATTTATTAAAACCTTTAGGAAATGGGCTCAAAATATTTGTAATTCACTTTTTTTTCTTGCGAAATAGGCCACTGTAGTTGCCTATTCGCGCATTAGAATCTATACACCCATAGAGCGCTGTGTATGGGAGTACGGACTCTCTTCCTGCGGCCATACTGTAAGCCCTTTACAGGCAGGAGGTCCATAGCACATTGCTTCTCCTGTCTGTATCAGCGCTGGCATACAAGTGCTATGTCAGGCTTTAGCAGAGCGGCACAGGCAGAGAACTGAAGTCTTATGTCAGCTCCTGCACTGCGCTCACTAAGCTAACTACAAATTATCTCTATGTTATTTGGTGCTTGCAATACGCTTCAGAAAGAGATATAATAGACATAAATCTTATTCTAGAATTGATTTATTTTACAGACAGATCCATTAATTCCCAGATAAGACAAATCCACTGATCCGAACATGCTGCAACAACACTTTTCACATCTAAGGCTACTTTCACACTCGCATTTTGGCTTTCCGTTTGTGAGATCCGTCTTGGGCTCTCACAAGCGTTCCAAAACGGATCAGTTTTGCCCTAATACATTCTGAATGGAAAAGGATCCGCCCAGACTGCATCAGTTTGCCTCCGTTAAGTCACCATTCTGCTCTGGAGGTGGACACCAAAAAAGCGTTTTGCTGTCCGCCTGACGAAGCGGAGCCAAACGGATCCGTCCTGGCACACACTGTAAGTCAATGGGGACAGATCAGTTTTCTCTGACACAATAGAAAACGGATTCATCCCCTATTGACTTTCAATGGTGTCCAAGATGGATCCGTCATGGCTATAGAAGACATAATACAACCGGATCAGTTCATGACGAATGTATGCGGTTGTAGTATTGTAACGGAAGCGTTTTTGCAGATTTCATGACGGATCCGCAAAAAACGCTACTGTGAAAGTAGCCTTAGTCTTAGTCTATTGCTCATAGTAAATATGCAAAAAACTTGAAAACATTTTGAAAGAATATTTAAAATTTAATAATCTACCAGAGACTCATACTTACTTACTGTGCCCAAAAGGGGGTTATTAGAGGGTCTTTTTTATATAAACTGGGTAGTAAATTAATCTTAAAGATCAAAGACAGCTTATCTGATCCTGTAAACACCCTCCGAAATGCCCAGGTTCCTCATACAGAACATAATTACATGGTCCCCGATGCCTGCGTCCCTCCGGATCCCTGCACAGCTGCCGTTGCATCTCCCCATTGACGGTGACCTGCCACCTTGCATAATGTGATGGAGTCACCATCGCGGCCTGCTATTGGCTGCACCTCCTGTCACTGGATGTTGTGAACTGCACTTTTCCCCAAAAGTGTGGGGGGTGGGGAGATTGCAGGGTGTCTTATAATATAAAGTAAATACTAGTAAGCAGTCACTTGTATGCAGGAGTCACAGGGAGCAGTGAATATAGCGCTGTCTGTACTCACCACTCCGTGGTCTTCCTCTGGGCACCGCGATGCACATGTCCTGACCGTGTAGAGCATCAGGATGTAGTGCGTGCACTATGACCTCATGCTATATGTGGTCCGTCACTGTGCAGAGCGGGCCCGGAGAAAAACAGGGAGCGGTGAGTGTAGGAGAGACTGCCAGATTTGCAGAGTGGAGGCAGAGCAGGAGAGGTAAGTTAATTGATCTCTGATGCGGTTCTGATCTGAGCTCTGATCTGAAGTTTGATATGGGGATCTGAGGTCTGATATAGGCGCCTGATCTGAAGCATTCCTGCAGAATTTTCTTAAGCACTTCCTGTGCTTTATGAGTTGGATCATCTGACCTTGCTGACCAATTCTAGCCCTCCTGCACATATATAAGTGGCTCAGAGCCCCTTCCCAAATGCCTCTGCGTCCTTGTGTCCTGCTAAGGTTCCTGATATTTGCTTGTGTTCCTGAATCGTACTTGTATTCCTGGACTCTGCCACCTGTTTGATCCCTGCCTGGCTTGACTCTCCTGTTGCCGACCTGGATTCCCTGACCTGTACCTTTGCCGCTTGCCCTGACCTATTGCCTGTTTGACTTCGCCTCTGCCTCATCCTTCGGTCCTGCACTGTTGCTCCTGGTTATGACTCAGCCTGCTGACAACGCTTATACCTCTGGTAACTTGCTCAGGTACCTCCTGGACCAGCTGCCTCGTGTGCCAATCCTCCTCAGGAGGTAGTGACCTGGTGTTCTTCTCGGGAAAGTCTATCCCCACCATCAGGGGTACTGTGAAGATCGAGGGATTCACTTAGACAACGCCCTTAGAGGAGGTAGGACATGTGGCACAGTGGGTTCACAACCACTGGTTCGTGACAGTACGCTTAGGCCATGGACCCCGCTGGTCACCCCAAGCCTGTCGTTCAGGAATTGTTATATGAAGTGAGGCGTCAGAGCGAATGTCAGGATGTCATGATGCAGTTCATGCAAGATGTTGCTGCTCGTCTGGATGCCATCTCTTCTCCAGCTACCGCAGAGTTGCCAGTCGCTGCTACCCCTACAATACCCACACCGGTTAATCCGGATTTTTGTGCCACTGGTGTTAAACTCCCTCTGCCACCCCGCTATGATGGAGATGCAAAAATCTGTCGTGGATTCCTGAACCAGTGCCTAATCCACTTTGAGTTGCATGAGCAGAAGTTTCCCACTGAGCGGTCCAAGATTGCCTTCATCGTGTCCATACTGTCTGATGAGGCCCTTGCTTGGGCAAATCCTTTTTGGGAAAATGGAGGTCCAGAAACCACTAATCTGCAGTCTTTCCTGGCTACCTTCCGGCTGGTCTTTGAATAGCCCGGCTGCATGTCCTCTGCTGCATCAGCTCTGCTGCATCTACGACAGGGTTCCTCGTCTGTCGGTCAGTACGCCATCTATTTTTGGACCCTGGCTGCCGAACTTGCATGGAACAATGAGGTTTAACTGGCGGTGTTCTGGGAGGGCCGTTCTGACCGGATTAAGGATGAATTAGCTGGTCGCGACCGTATGTCTACTCTGAATGACCTGATCACCTTGGCCACAAGGATAGATATGCATTTCAGGGAACATTCTAAGGAGGTCGTATGCACCAGAAGACCACCTCGTTTGGGTCCATCCTTCCAAAGGCCGTTTCTTCCTCTAGTGTCCACCCTATCTAAAGAGCCCATGCAAATAAAGCGCCTTCGTTGTGAGTGAAGGAGAGACTGACAGATTTGCAGAGTGGAGGCAGAGCAGGAGAGGTAAGTTAATTGATGTCTGATGCGGTTCTGATCTGAGCTCTGATCTGAAGTTTAATATGCGGATCTGAGGTCCGATATAGGGGCCTGATGTGAAGATCTGATATGGGGGTCTGATTTGAAATCTGTTATGGGGGTCTGATCTGAGGTCTGGGGTTTGATATGGGGGTCTTATCTGAGGTTTGATATGGGCATCTGATCTGAGGTATGATGAAAAATATATATATATTTTTTCTTCCTCTAAAACCTAGGTGCGTCTTATGAAATGAACATATGGTAAATCATTCATTTGCTACAACTTTAGAATTTATAATGCAAGATTTAATTTAAGAAATCTACCACTTTATAAATATGAATCTAAATTAAAAATCTAAATTACTCTATTACTCCCATGACAAAAAATCTAGTTCTTTACTTGCGAAATGTTTAAAGTCAACAATCCCCTCCATAAAATACCCCTTTACAGATAAATAACTTCTCGTTCCAAGAGAAACCGCCAACCTGTTCAGGGACTATTAACATCGTCTCTACAATTTAAGTGTAGCCTCCTCTACTCCACAGCCAACGCAAGAACAAATAAACTCTTTTCTGAATAACATAAATCTTCCTAATCTCTCCTCGGATCATTTACTCCTTCTAAATAATCCGATTACTGACTTTGAGATTCATTAGGCTATCAAATCATCCCCTCTACATAAATCACCAGAGATTATTATAGGGAATTCTCTCATATTTTATTCCCACATTTAAAATCAGTTTTTTCAAAAAGCACTTAAAGTCACTTAAGTGACAATCCCAAAACCTGGGAAACTTTCTGATTCTACTTAAAACTATTGACTGATTTCTCATTTAAATAGAGGTGTCAAATTATACTCCAAAATAATTGTCACTGGATTACAAAACATCCTACCAACTCTAATTAATGTGACCAAGTAGGATTCTTACTAGGTAGACAAGCCCCAGACAACACTAGAAGCATCATATCCCTTTTACTATATTGTGAATTAAGCTTAAGCAAAGTATTGGCTCTCCTTGAAGAGACCAGGTCTGTATGGAGACTTAAAGAAGCGTCCCATGGTTTATTGGCAATGCTGCATGGGAAAATAATATGCAAAGAGGTATCTCCCAAGGGAAAAGTACCATCTCGCTAGTGCCACCTTGCGGAAGTGGCTCCCTATGAATCAAAATACAACTTTTTGGAAAATGACAAAGGAAAATGCCAAGCCAGATATCCATCCATAGACAGCTGTTTCCACAAGGTGGTGCTAGCGAGATGGTACTTCTCCCTTAGAGGAGATACCGTACCTCTTTGCATATTATTTTTCCAGGTACATTGCCAATAAGTCTCCATACCATTGCCAGTAAGTCTCCATACAGGGCAGATCTCTTTAAGGAGAGCCAGTACTCTGCTTAAAGGGGTTATTCCATAATTAATGTACAAAGTGAAAATCATACATAATCTAGTACATGACAATCTCTTTCTAGCAAGGCTAGAACCAGCCCTGTGCCTCACAAGGATCCCCATTCATAGCTCCAATTGTTCTGTTAGATTTATTTCAAGTTGTCAGCTTAGCGGGAGTGTCCTTTCTTAGAAAGTGTGTCCTTTCTGCTGAGGCTGGTGGCAGTTGAAGGATGGAATCTAGCATGTGCTTCCGTCTCATTGAGCAGGACAGACAAATTAGAAAAAAAACAAACAGCAGGTGGAGCTATACAGATACATTTAATTGAATAGCTATAATCTATTTTAATTACATGCAATTACGAAACTATTCTACAAACTGTAGAATATTTTTTGTGGGACAACCCCTTTAAGCTGCAGAATGTAACAGTGGCTGCTGTGTGCCGCCGTTCCCCTGCTTACTGCTGCGGTCCCAGGCGCGGTGTTATGCTGCAAGTGTTTCCTTTCAGCCCTGGCCACGGCATGCTCTCTGCTTGTTTCCTGCAGCATTTTCTTAAGCACTTCCTGTGCTTTATGGGTTGGATCATGTGACCTTGCTGACCAATCCTAGCCCTCCTGCACATATATAAGTGGCTCAGCCCCCTTCCCAGATGCCTCAGCGTCCTTGTGTCCTGCTAAGGTTCCTGATATTTGCTTGTGTTCCTGACTCGTACTTGTATTCCTGCCACCTGTTTGATCCCTGCCTGGCTTGACTCTCCTGTTGCCGACCTGGATTGCCTGACCTGTAACTGTGCCGCTTGCCCTGACCTATTGCCTGTTTGACTTCGCCTCTGCCTCATCCTTCGGTCCTGCACTGTTGCTCCTGGTTACGACTCAGCCTGCTGACAACGCCTATACCTCTGGTAACTTCCTCAGGTACCTCCTGGTCTGCCTGGAGTAGCTGCCTCGTGTGCCAATCCTCCTCAGAAGGTAGTGACCTGGTGTTCCCCTCGGGAAAGTCTATCCTCACCATCAGTACCGTAAAGATCGATGGGTTCACTTAGACAACGCCCTTAGAGGAGGTAGGACACGTGGCACAGTGGGTTCACACCCACTGGTTCGTGACACAGAATACTACTGTCTACGGATGGATATCTGGCTTGACATTTTCCTTTGTCATATTCCAAGTCTTGTTAAAAAGTCGGATTTTGACTCATAGGGAGGCTTTTCCACAAGGTGGCGCTAGTGAGATTATACTTTTCCCTAGGGAAATACCTCTTTGCACAATATTGTTAACTAAATAAACTCGCTTCAACTTTTCTCATCATAAAAGGCATTCAACAGGAAAAACGGGAACTAATTTTTTTAGTTCTAGACAAATTCAGCTTTACAGGCCATTTATCCACATTATATCCAAACCCAACCACTAAAGTATTTCTCAATAGCTCTCTATTCCAAGAATTTACAATAACCAATAGAATCAGGCAGGGATGTTCCTTATCTCCCCTTTTTTATTTTATCCATTGAACCCTTTGCCGACTTCATTAGACAGTCCCTTAAGGGTCTAAAAGTGGGATCAACTGAACACAAATTGGCATTATTTGTCTACAACATTATTCTAATGATCACAGACCCTTCAACTTAATAAGACACAGCTTTTAAAATCAATGAGAAATTCAGAAATGTCTCTTATTACAAATTACTCCGTGTGAGGGAGAGATGCAGCGGCGGCCGTGCAGGGATCCGGAGGGACGTGGGTGCCGTGGAGCAGGTAAGTATGCTCTAGAGAAGGGGCCCGGGCATTCTGGGAGTCATTATGGGGATTGAATAACGCCTTTTCAGTTTCCCTTAAATACCCATTTTAGCGTGATAGTACACACCGACAAGCAAAAGGGCAACAATGTTTTGAACTTTTGACTTTCAGGCTCCATATCTCATTATCCACTACAGCTTCATACATGAGAATACCGTCACTTTTTAGACAATCATCTTGGCTATCTCATATATAAATTAGATTTGTAACTACTTAACATATGATTAGTTATGCAGCATATTCTCATGTAACTGCATTGTTTTGCTCTTGGTTGTGGAACAATCTTTTTCTTCTTGTATACAAAAAATTACAACCTGTTCTCACATTCCCTAATAGCTCAGTGTTATTAGGTTGATTCCCAAGAGAAAGATCACTGGTTTGAATCCAGGAGCAGCTTGTATGCTTTGTAATAGTGAGATCACAGATGTCCATGCAAGCAACGTGCATTACACAAGCCTGGAATGGTACGCTATCAGGGATTAATCTAAAATATAACTTTTATTAATTCCTTAGTAAAACTGCTGGGTGCAGGGAAATGAAAAACTGAAAATGGTAATGAGTGTTGGGTGCACTGTAATCCTGGACAATGTGCAGCACTCACACACCCAGCTGCTGTGCTAGGTTGCGAGCCGCCTGTCCCTGGAAAGGAAAGTACTGGCACACCATACACCACTACACCTGAGTCGGGAGTCTGATAGCGTCCCATGCACTCAGTGAACTCTATCTTTTTCTTTGGGTACGCCTACTGAGTTAATTTTCCATTGGAGTTAAGTCTGGAATGGTGGCCAGAAAAAAGGTGAAGAACCTCAACTTTAAATATTGTCAGAAGAAGTGTAGGCTTGAGTTTGCAAAAAAGTACGAACAGTGGACGGTAAAAGATTGGAAACGGGTGATTTGAAGTGATGAGATGAAAGTCAATAGACTGGTCTCTGATGGGTGCAATTGGGTCTGGAAGAGACCAGGGAAAAGGGAGCTAATGGATTGAGAAATTAAAGGAACTGTTCACTGGAGGAAGCCTGAGGATATGGGGTTGTTTCACAGCCAAAGGTGTTGGATACTTCACCAGGAGAGATGGTGGTCTCAATGCTGAGCTATATGTCAGTATCCTACTTCGTACACTCGAGTAATATGGGTATAAAAAGGACGACATATTGTTGCAACAGGACAACGACCCAAAGTATACGTCAAGATTGGCAAAGAAATGGTTCAATCAAATAGAGGGGCTAGATTGGTTCCACAGTCCCCAGACCTCAACCCATTCGAAGACTTATGGGTAGAGTTGAATTAAAATCTATATTCTTACCCAAGTGAGTTGACCGGTATGCACCAACATTGGGAATGTGCAGAAGAGACCTGGGAACAGATTTCAGTTGACACATGCTTGAATCTGATCGAAAGCATGCCCAGAAGGATTTAGGCAGTGTTAAAAGCCAAAGGTGGATTTACAAAATACTAACAAAATAATTTAAATGAAAGGGGTTTTCCCATCTCAGACAATGAGGGCATATCACTGGGATATGGCCCTATTATCTGATAGGTGTGGGTTCCACCTCTGGGACCCACACCTACATTGAGAACGGACCCCTGAAAGTTGTGGAGGGCGCACTGCCTATGAGCATCCACTCTCCATTCATTTCTATTGGGCCGCCGAAAACAGCCGAGCTATTTCTGTTGGCCCCATAGAAATGAATGAGAGCGGTGGCCGCACAAGCGCATCAATCACTTCTATGAGGACAGCGCTTGAAGGAGGCCGGACCCTGGAAAACCCGAGGTCCTCTGGCCACCACCTTCCCCGCTCAATTCTCGGTATCCTACCGATATGCCCCCATTGTTTGAGATGGGGATACTCCTTTAAGATTTAGAATTTTAAGAGCAAAACAGGAGCAATGCAGTTACATGAGAAGAATCTGCATAACTAATCATGTGCTAAATAGTTGCAAGTCCAATGTATGTATGAGATAGCCAAGATGATTGTCTATAAGATGATTGTGTCTCACGTTTGAAGCTGTAGTGGATGGTGAAATACGGAGCCTGAAAGTCAAAAGTTCAAAACATTGTTACCCTTTTGCTCATTAGTGTATGGCACATATTTCTTTCTTTTAATAAGAAAAATATTTTGCGTCCTTTAAAGGCTAGGACAACTTCGGGGCAATTTTATTTTTGTATTTTACTCATTTTGGGCTGAAAAAAATTATTTTCTTCAATTCATCTTTATTAAAAATGTTCAGCTGTTTTGGAGATACAAGGGTTAAAAAAATAAACTGTCTATTTGCAGACTGTTATTCCATTGGCTGATGGCTCACGTGAAGCCCATTCTCTGACCTCCTAAACTCTTATCAAACTGATAAGAATAGGGATTAAATGAATGGAGATCAGAGGCAAGGCTTCACATGAGCCATCAGCTGACGGGAATGACAAGTAATACTTTGCAAACTGACTCATTCTTTAACCCATATATCTTAAAAACAGCTGAACACTTTTAATAAAGCTTAATAAAAAAAAAAATTGCCCAAAATTAGCAAAATGCAATCATTGAAAAAACTGCCTTAGGATTCATGCCCATGACCGTGCTGAGGGACAGAATGCACGGTCACTGGACATGTGAACTCAGTTTGCAGACCCATTGACTTGAATAGGTCCGCAATATGAAACATGCAGCCAAAGATAGGACAGTTTATTTAGGACATGTTCTATCTTTGGCTACATCTTGTGGATCGCACACTCATTGAAATCATTGGGTCTGTACTGTGATGTGAGGTGCATCCGGCCAATGCCCGTGTTTTGTGACTACGCAGTTTGCGGCCTGCAAAACAGACATGGCCATCACACGGTTGTGTGAATGCGGCCTTAGGCTGAACTCACACATGCTATTTGTGTTGCAGATTTTCAATCCAAATGCAAGAGATGAAACCAGCCTAAGGAGGATCAGCCTTTCCATTATTTTATTTTTTTCCTCTCTTTTAAAGTGAACACGGCTGAATGAGAATACCAAACACAACCTGTGGACCGGAGTGGTGCTGTTTTTGGAAGAAAGTAGCCATGTTTTCCTAAGGGCTCATGCACATGAATGTATTTTCCTTCCGGGTACGTTCAGTTTTTTTTGCGGACCGTATGCGGCACCATTCATTTCAATGGGTCCGCAAAAAAAAAAAGGAAGTTCATTCGTGTGCATTCCGCTTCCGTATGTCTGTTCTGCAAAAAAAATAGAACATGTCCTATTATTGTCTGCATAAGAGGAAGAACAGCTTATTTGTTCTGCAAAATATGGAATGCACATGGACGTCATCAGTATTTTTTGCAGATCCGTTTTTTTGCAGACCGCAAAATACATACGGTCGTGTGCACGAGCCCTAATTCTGGACATTCCCTGTAAGTAAGTAAAAAGAATCATCGACACCTTAAGCCTTCTTGATTTATTAGGGATCTGACATTTACTTCCGACATGACAACAATCACTTCTTGCTTACACGTTATATTGCTTGCTTGGCGAATCCACAGAAAGGTATTGACCCTAAACTGCTTGCTTCCGGTATTTACATGTGTCCAATTCCTACAAGCATCTCCCTGTACAATTCTCATTACGTTACTACAGCATATTAAGGTAGCAACACGCCGGGAGTTTAAGATTTGGTAAATGAACCACCAGAATGGATAAATATACGGAATCAATTCAAATGATGAGCTCCCTAAATATAATGATCTGCAGTACCTACTGGAGTCAGGGGTTAAAGCCTAACTGATCGGTGCAGCTCCTCCGCCAGTCTCAGTACTGGGGTCATGGGAACAGAACATACGTACCCTCAAGGAACAAGTGCATGGAGCTCCTGTACAACCTATAGAAAAATAAATATATAATGGACAAAGCCATTTTTAAACTAACTAAATATTTCCGATACCGTAATTCCCTCATAAAACACTAATGAAATCCATCTGGGACTGGGAATGTTTTGACCAATTGGGGGCGATCACGTGAGAAGAAATTAAGTTCCCCACAGCAGCCCTTCAAGGACAGCTCAGAGTGCAGTCACTAGACTGCTGACGGGGACAGCAGCCAAATGAACCTAGTCTTGGTTAAAGGGGTTGTGGAGTGCAGTAATACTGGTGACTTATCCCCAGAATAGGTCATCAATATCATATCCGACCCCCCTGCCGATCAGCTGTTGGAAGGGGTCTGGCGCTCGTGAGTGTCCTGCTTCCTCTTTACACTTTACCTGAGCGTCGACTGCTTTGCAGTGTAATTACAACGGCTCCGTTCCATTCACGGCCACTACAAAGGAGTAGGCACGCAGGTAAACTTTGAAGTAGCACTCCCACAAGTGCGGCGACCCCATCAAACAGCTAGTCGGCAGGGGGTGCTGGGAGTCAGCCCCCTGCCGATCTGATATTGATGACCTAGGTCATGAATATTACTTCATTGCACAACCAAAGATCAACCTTTACTTTAGGGACCAGATTTGTGCCAGTAAGTTTCTACACAGAGGCTTCAAGACCCTAAAGTGGGTTTCTGGATAAAAAACACAGATCCTTGCTCCAGTACCAGCGCTGCCTGGTTCTCCACCGCTCTCGGCTTCTTCGTCCAGCTGTATCCGGTCACCACTGCAGCCAGTGACTGGCTGCAGTGGTCACAGGCCTCTGTATCAGGATGTCATCAAAGGACCAGAAAGCAGAGCACAGTGAGGGACCAGGCAGTTTCAATATAGAAGCAATGGCAGATCTATAAGGTGAGCATTGTGTTTTTTTTATTTCTAAACAGCAATAGTAACATTTTTAAACTTTTTTAGGGGCACAAAGAACCCAAACAACACATACTACCACTTTAGCAGTCTCCATGTATTGCAGCTGGTGAAATGGCAGCGTGCACTGTTGCGATTAAGCATATTAAAGAAGGAAAGAGCCAAAAATCTGGATTTTGCAGGCAATAAAGGTGCCCTCTCCAACATGTCGCCTACTGTCCAATCAGAAGATTCCTGCATTCTGGCTTCAAACTCAGGTCCCAAGCCGCCGTTGTCCTGTCCTTCTTGTGAACATGTATAGGACATAACAGTTATCCCTGCATGAGCACGATGAGTTGTTTCCTATACATGTTCCCAGGCAGGTCATGACAACCCCTGCATGGGACCTGGGCAGACAAGGTGTCTACAAAAAGACACCCATGGATCTCACAATCGGCAAGGACCCTTTAGGTTACACTTTCAAGTTTAGGTGGATGCCTCCTCTCTGGGCAAGACAGAATTAAATGCACAAGAGGACCTACGGTTAGTAGTCCGCGTTACACGTTCTCTGTGAAATTATAAGCACTGGAATGTTAAAAAATAAAATTATTTTCAATACTTTGAGCTTTACGTCTACATCTGCCATGTGCAAATTTAATCTTAAACCCAAAAATCCCTGCTGCTAAACAGCATATATCTTCAGCTTCTAATTGTGTGGAGGAATAGCAAGGTTTTAAAGGGTCATTAACTCTTCAAAAAACATTTGATATGTCAGAGAGAAAAGTCAGAGTCTGAGCTCTGAGGCCCCCTAGTCCCTAGAATGGGTGAAGAGAAGAGTACACATATCACGCGCTCCATAGAATTCTATGGGCCCATCTCAACTCCATCCTTAGCGGCGAGGAGAGAGAGCACAATATGTGCACCCCCATTCTAGGGATAGGTGGGTGTCTCAGTGCTCAGGCCCCGGACGATCTAAACTTCTGAAAGGTTTCTATGACATATCGAAAGCTTTTTAAAAAGTTAGTGACCCTTTAAAGGATCGGGATGACAGAATCGTGCCTTACCTTAAAAGGTGCAAAGTATATATCAGATATGAATAATAATCTATAAAATACTATGATACGGAGCTGAGCCCACTGCAATACGTTTTTCATTTCATACAGGAAATGGGGACTTATACGGGGTGGAAAATGTCTTTAACTTACTAAATTTCACTAAAATTATACCTAGATGATATGCCCAGTCTGGCTACAGCTATCAGCCTACAGCAGGGCATGGTGGGAGTTGTAGTTTTACAACAGCTGGAGGGCCACAGTTTGCCCATCCCTGTCCTAGTATAACCAGCGGCATAGCCCCCATCAATGTTCTCCACGGGGTACACTAGTGTAATACGCGAGAGGTCAAAATGTCCATTCTGGAACACTGTAAAATCAGGTGGGGAGGGTAGCGGAGATGGGGACAGATGACAAAATAGCTGTTGGACAAGCAGCCACGAAAAGGCTAAATAATAACCTTGTTCCAAACATATGAAGGAGACGGCAGCAAGACTATCGAGATGTTACTTCCCAAAGGCAGAGAAGATACAGAGGTCTGTTTAGGGTTTAAACGTCAATTTAGTGGTTGGTAGATCCGTCCTTGTGAAAAATACAAGAAACTCACGATTGCCCTGATGTCTCATGATAATAAATAGATTACACTGAAAGTCTGAACAAACCTTGGGCCAAAATATGAACTTCATTTCATAATCTTTGACCTTTCAAGTCCACAATAAGCTGACACGATGCTGCGCCATAAATCATGGAAAAAAGAAGTTCAGCGAGTGATGATGAAGAGGATTATCCTGCATAGACCTGTGGCTGCAGTGGTGGGGGCAGACGGTCGTCCTCCACGTTCTCAGAATCGATAGAGGCCAGAGCCTGGCTGTTAGTCTTTATGCATAACGGGTATCTTTCCACAATATCCTGGACTTCACGGGTTACATCTTCCGTCCAATCAATCAAGTCCTTCTCTAACTTCTTGGCTTCTGTCACAATGCGTTCTTGCCTCTCTGACAGCTGGGAGAGCAATTCTAGGTTCCTGTGCATCTGTTTCACTCCTGGGCACGTATCCGCATCCCAGATATCAGAGTCTTGTTTTTTCGGAGACGCTTGGCCAGACATGTACCTGCTGAACTCTTCCTCGCTGAGGTTAAGAGACTGGGCATCCAGCTTCTCAATGAAGGCTATAGCGCAGCACTGTGGAGGAGACATAGAACTGTCATGAGGAGTGTGTACAACAGTATTATCATTTTCAGCAGAATTACTTTATTTCGGGTACGTCGGTATGCATTGCAAAGTGTGAAATCCAAAGTGGAAATTTGCAGCATAAATTCTATCAGTTTAAAATCAGCACTAAATGTCAATTTTTGCTGTGAATTTATCCCCTTTGCTGGTACTGTAAAACGCTGCAAAATCACCTTTACATTCCGCGTGAATGTACCTTTAAATAGCTAAATCTGCATGGGAAAATAGTCCATTCAATAGCTCTTGCCGTACCAGTACTCCATGTCCCTATTTTGTTTACAACATATATTGCTGGTGGTCACACCACTGGTGGCATGTGCATTAGGTGGTCTGGCATGGGCAGTTCTCGTCTCTCTCTCTTTGGACCTACAATGCTCTCTGCCTGCTCTCCAGCATGTTTGCTCTCATTCACTTAAATAGGAGCTGAGTTGCAATTCACTGGTGTGGTCACTACACAGAGGACGCGGCCTTCTGCTTCCAGCTCCGTCCACTGTTGTGTTCTTGACGGCCACCAGGTGTTGGACCCCTGACCTTCTGATACTGACGTCCTATCCAGAGGAAAGGTCATCAATATCTAAAAGCTGAATAATCTCTTTAAGGTATATTTACACGTACAATTTGGGTCAGGTTTTGTTCAGTATTTTGATGCAGTTTTAAAAGCCAAAACCAGGAGTGGATTAAAAAAAGAGAAGTCCTATCTGTACTTTATACTTTTCTTTTAGGATCTACAACCTGGCTTTAAAAATTGCATCAAAGATCCCGATCAAAACCTGCGTATGTGAATATACCCTAACAATACTGCACCTACAAAATACAGACACTCTAGACCAAGGATCAGCAACCTCCAGCACTCTAGCTGTTCGTAGACTACAACTCCCAGAATCCTCTTTTCACTTCAATGGGAGTTGCAAGAACAGCCCAGCAAGTGTGCATGCTGGGAGTTGTAGTTTCACAGCGGCAGGTTGCCAATCCCTGCTCTAGATCAGTGTTTCCCAACCAGTGTGCCTCCAGCTGTTGCAAAACTACAACTCCCAGCATGCCTGCACAGCCAAAGGCTGTCCGGGCATGCTGGGAATTGTAGTTTTGCAACAGCTGGAGGCACACTGGTTGGGAAACACTGCTCTAGATTATAGCATATTTATGTGTTCAAGCATGTTTGGCTCACAGAATCTAAAGCATAAAGGGAATAATGTGACAAAGAAAGGAACGGAGAAGGAAAGGAAGGAAGGAAGAAATAACATTTCTATATATCCCAGTAACAGAAACCCAGATGACCACTCACCAGGTTAGTGAAGTAGTACCCATCCTCACCAGTCATCAGTCGGCTTGGATTACAGAATCTCGTGATGTACTGGATGTTAGACTGTAGACGGGGCGGATTTGCTTTAAGTACAATGTAGATCAGTGTGGGGAGGAAGTCATCTGCAGACGCAGGTTCATTTTTCGTGGTCCTAATCGCATTAAAGATTTGTTTACTGCACCCAGTGATACATGCAAGCTTATCACGAGGAATCCGCTTTGAGTCCATTTCTATGATATCTACATAATAAGGAGACGAGGGTGACATTAATTCCCAGAGTTACACAATTTCTACAGCTTTGCACAGTCAGGCTGATATGTGAACATTCTTATCTCTTCGGGTGCAGCATAAAGTAGCTCCTGACTGTGATTTCAGCATGGTGTCCCGTATGGGTTTTGTAGTATTCAGACTAGGGGTGGGCGATATGGCCTAAAATTTATATTGCGATATAATATGAAGCATGTGCAATAGGCGATATATATCACAATATATATTTTCTATATTGGAGGGAGGGTTGTTAAACTTTTTTGGTTTTTTTTTCCTTCAACTTTTTATTTAATAACTATTTAGCCTCCTTAGGGGCTAGCACCCTTGTCCTATTCACCCTGATAGATCTGTCAGGGTAAATAGGACTTGACACTGACCCTTCGCTCTGTGCAGACAGCAGCAGGGAGCTGACCATAGCAGCCAGGACATCAGTAGTGTCCTGGCTGCCATGGTAACCGATCGGAGCCCCAGCATTACACTGCTGGGGCTCCGATCACAACTGCCACTGCCACCAATGATCGGGGGGGCCCACTGTGCTACCAATGAGTCAATAGAAACGTAGCCTGCATGTGCCGGCCATATACCATACTGGGCCTCTGTGACTGCACTCTGCGATCCACCGCAATTAACCCCTCAGTTTCTGAGGGGTTAATTGCGGCGGATCGCAGCAGGCAGTCATAGAAGCTGGGTATGGGATATGGCTTGCACATACAGGTCTATAGGACCTTTCATTAGGTGGCAGCACTTAGGGAGCCAGCACTTACTATTATATCTGTGCAGGGCTCCGTTCGCCCGCTCTGGCCCCGTCACATGGTGGGAACACCAGGGAGGAGACATCAGCTTCTCTCCCTGGGCGTTCCTTCTCCCTTGCCTGTGACGTTCTGCACTGCCCCGCTCTCATTGGTGGCAGTGGCCACAGTCCCTCCCCTCCACCGCTCTCATTGGTGGCAGTGGCTACAGTCCCTCCCCTCCTCCTCTCTCATTGGCGGCTCTCAGTGGGGAGGGACTCCCTCCTTCTCCACTGTGCCGGCTCAGGAGAACATGGTATGCGCCGAGAGCGGCGCATACCATGTTCTACCGCGATATGGCGATATAGACGAAATCGATATCGTGGCACAAATTCATATCGCATATCGTCTATATCGCCATATCGTCCCACCCCTAATTCAGACCATTTGTTGTGCATGGCTTCCTCAAACTCTGGATCGGTGGGGGTTCAGGGAGTCAGACCCTCGCTGATCTCATACTGGTGACTTATCGTGAGGGTAGGTCCTTAATATGTAAATCTCAGAAAGGCTAGTCAAGAGCAATGCGATTGAAAACAGATCTGCCTGTATAAATGGGCACACTGCTGATACAGGGAATAATCTGTATTACATGGGCATACTGCCCATCATTGGGGGAGGTCAACACTAAACCTACATAGATTGTATACCACTCCAGGTTATCTATGCAGAATGCCAGGTCCAATATATTTCTACACCCCCTTTCTTCTAGGCCACATATTGGACACATGGGATCAGATATTTCACTTTCCACATCTGACGTTCTACATCATGTGATGGGGATTATGCACTTCCCCATGATTTAAGCTCAGTTTCCACATTCAGGTTTTTAGATGCAGTTCTTAAAACCAAAATCCGGTGTGGACTAGGGTTCGACCGATTATCGGAAGTCCCGATATTATCAGCTGATATTCAGGATTTTGTAAGTTATCGGCATCTAACCTTGCTGATAAATCGAATACTAGTGAGCGCTTCCATTATGGAAGCGCGCACTAGTATGCATCGAATGCCAGGAGCGGGGAAGAAGCGCAGCAAGCGATTCCGATACTCACCCTCCCTGATCTTCTTTGATGGGGCCGGCGCTGCACTGTCCTGACCCCGTACAGCACCAGGACGTAGTGCGCGCACTATGACCTAACACTGTACGCTGTCAGGTGACGGTGCAGCGCAGGCCGGAAAACATAGAGAGTGAGAAGCTGGACCTAGAGATGAAGAGGAGCCGTGGCGCAGGAGAGGTGAGGAGTTTTTTATTTTATTCATCTGAGGTCTAATAGGGGTTAATAAAGGTCTGATCTGAGGTCTGATAGGGGTTAATAAAGTCAGTGAGGAGGGGGGAAGGGTATGGAAATTGGCATGTGGCACTAGTATATTATAAATGTTCATTATAAATTGACTACAAACTAAGGGCTTTATTAATTTATAATTTACATTTATAATATACTAGTGCCAAATTCAAATTTCCACCACCACCACCCCCCCACTACCAACTAATATAATATATATTATAAGATATAAAATATTATTATAAGTTATCGGCTATCAGCCTGAAAGTTCACAGATTATCGGTATCGGCTCTAAAAAAATCTATATCGGTCGATCCCTAGTGTGGACCATAAAAGGAGAGAACAAAGGAGTGACAGATATTGGCACTCCTCTTTTTTTCAATTCACTCCTCCAAAAACTGCACCCAAAAGCCTGAATGTAGAGTTAGAATAGGAAAAAAAATTCTCACTCTCTACTAAGTGGTCTGTACTCTTTTACATACTGTGCGGCAGGCTCTATGAGGTTTTCCATTGGTATCTGCCCCTCTTAAAACCACAAAGCTCCACTCTCCCTGTCACCAGATCACCTCAAGTCTGACTTCTGAGACCTCTGGCAATGGGCTGTTATTGCAGTCGCCCCAGCCATACATTTCAGGAGAAATGTAGTGTGACATGGCATCCACGCATGTCATTTGTGGATAGACGGGGTTCGCCGAGTGAAAGCTGCTGGCACTTTGTTGCTCTCCACTCTGGTTCATGGATGGGGGACTCCACCTGTACGACTTCCTTAAAGAGTAACTAAACTTTTAATGACTTTTTTTTTTTAAATCTCCTAAATGCCCTAATAATAATGTTTCTAATATATTTTATTTATTGATTTTGCATTTTTACTAGAAATATTCCCCCCTAAAGCGTAGATTTCCCTGTGCGCTTTAAATTCACTATTTTCCACACCTCAGCGGTGTAGGGAGTACGGACTGTACACTTTATGAATGGGGCCTGCTGATCCTGCCTGTGCCCCCCGAGGTTTACTAAATGCTGGCATAGCACATGGGTACCCTGTAACCATGTGCTATGCCAGGATTAGCCGAGTGGAGCGGCTCCTGCCCGTGGCTGCTTCGCTAAGCTAAAAGCTGACATGCTGGACTCTTAGATTAGGGAGTATCTCTAGTAAAAATTCAGAAACAATAAATAAAATGTATTAGACAAATTATTATTAGGGCATTTGGGACATTAAAAAAAAACTTCATGAAAAGTTTAGTTACTCTTTAAAGGGAATCTGTCTCCTCCGGCAACCCCCAATAAGTATAGTATTACATGTACTAAAAACCTTCTGCTGACGCTGGATCAGTAATTCGTCTGTCGATATGCAGCCCCATTCCCACTCTGTGCCATGGAGGACTCTTGTGCATCTGCACATAGCGGCGAGGACTCCACACGGCCTCTCGAGGCATTCTTAGGCTGGTTTGTGGGCACATAGCAAGAGAATGGGGGTGAGTATCCACATACAAATTACTGATCTGGAGTCAGCAGCAGATTTTCTATACATGTATACTGAATAGGGCATATTGAAAAGCTTTGTGTCTGTGAGAAAATCCCTTCAATGACCATTTTTGTCACACTGACCTGTTATTGCCTTTACCACCATATCAGAGACTTCTGGAATATCCTCATTTACAGGAACACAGAGCATCTGTGGTGTTACCCAATGTAGAGCCCTACGGAACAAACAAGGATGGGACGCGCACAGGTTACAAGCTGAACACATTTAAAGAGAGCATGTGAGATATCGGGCCTGAAAGAGAGCAAAAGAAAAAAAACTAAGTACAAAGGCCCTTACTGAGGCGGACACTATCCTCACCGGATTCTCTTTTGCACAGTCAGGTCTTTCTTCTCATCATCAGTAGTCTCGGGACAAAATACATGCTTGTAGAGGCGAGTCATGATGAACTTCTCTATCTGATCCATGGCTTCCTCCACTTTAATAGGGGGCACTGATTTTTAAAAGACGACACAGCAGTGTTACAAAATGATAGTGAAACAGCATGGGACCAATTTTTTATTTTATGCCGCCTATCCACTGGTGGCCAAAGAGTGCCCTTTTGGCATTTGCCAAGCCAGCATGTGTTGCTATACTTTTTTTTTTTCACTGGATATATTGGTGTCGCAGGCTATGCTTTTCCATACAGAGGCATACAGTAAAAAACATACCACAGAATATATTTTTTTACATCGGGGTCCTATGGATGACAAACGCCACTGCACAGTGGAATACTCGGACACTTTGCTTGGAGGTATGTGACGAGAAATGCTCTCGGGGGTATACCTCACAGAAAAAGCATTGCGGCGATGTTTCATAATTACTTAACCTCACATCATAAAAATAACAGGAATGCAGCAAACGGAATGGAAACAGATCCCGAAGCACTTCTGCTCTCCAAAGCTCTACTGAATTGTGGTTGCGCTCTCCGATTTGCAGGTCCTATGAATGACATTACCTTTCCAATACATCTGCAGCTTGTCCGCTGTGTTCTGGTAAAAGTCCTGAGTGAACTCTGACAACTCATCAATGTTTGACTCCTGGATAACAAGAGAAAAGAAACAGAACAATGTAGCTGCATACATGAGACATACATTACATTTCTGACCAGAAGACATGTGGCTGTACACCACTTGTGCCATATAGGGTAGCAGCGTGGGCACGCAAAGGGCTATTCTTCCCATGACCATAAAGAGAACCTATGGAGTCTTATACAGCACATGTAGGATATGAGCTTGGGAAAGACTGATGCACTAAGGAAAAGAAGGGGAATGGTACTACTCCACCTATCCTCCAGGATAGCACCCACAGGACTCTCTCACTCAGTTTAACAGGTCAGAAAGATTTTTTCCCAAATAGCTTCCATGTAAATGTTGGTATCCAGGTGAAATTACCTACAAAGTGTGCCCCTCAGGTGCCAAGAGTTGAACAAAGTTCGGGTTCGGGTTATCAAAGCATCCCGTTATGGATTCCGCTACCACGGACCATAACGGCATTTGGAATCCATAAGGGGATTCTTCAATAAACCCGAACCTTGGACAACACTGGATCAGTGCAGGGGGTGTGGCTCAGCACTGGATTGTGGGTTCATTGAAGAATCCCCTTATAGATTCCAAATGCCGTTATGGTCCGTGGTAGCGGAATCCATAACGGGATTCTTCGATAACCCCAACACGAACTTTGGACGCCGAACTTAAAATACAAGTTCGCTCAACTCTAATCAGAAGCTCTACTCTGTATGCTGGATCTAGGTGACAAAGTGATAAAGGGCATCTGTCAGCAGATTTGTACGTATGACACTGGCTGACCTGTTACAAGTGTGCTTGGCAGCTGAAGGCATCTGTGTTGGTCCCATGTTTATATGTGCCCGCATTGCTGAGAAAAATTATGCTTTAATATATGCAAATGAGCCTCTAGGAGCAACGGGGGCGTTACTATTACACCTAAAGGCTCTGCTCTCTTTGCAACTGCCGAGTCCTCTGCACTTTGATTGACAGGTCCAGGCGTGATCACGTTGATACTGCCCGGCCCTGCCAATCAAAGTGCAGAGGATGCGGAACGCCCCCGTTGCTCCTAGAGGATCATTTGCATATATTAAAACATAATTTTTCTCAGCAATGCGGGCACATATGAACATGGGACCAACACAGATCCCTTCAGCTGCCAAGTGCACATGTAACAGGTCAGCCAGTGTCATAGGTACAGATCTGCTGACAGATGCCCTAAAACTGTATTTCAGGCACCAATTTAAAGGGTGCACTGCATGCAAACGTGCCTGTTGGCCAATCAGTCTATGGCTCACACTTTTGGGGCTCCATCCAGCAGGTGTCATAGAAGCCACTGGTTTACTCTCTAGACACCATCTAATAGGATCTGTCCTAGGGACTGTCAAGTTATGGTGGCCTAATGGCTGCCCATCTTATGATGTGAGATAAAAATGCAATAACTACATTGCAACTGTATGCAATATTCTATGCACTTTTCTGACATTTAGTGAAGGGGCCTTGTTTCTTAAGGCAAAACTCTTGAAATAACATTGCAGGAAAACGTAATATTGTATAATAGGTGACGTTCCAAAGGGACAACCCCTGTCCACGTGACCTGTCCAGGGACCCCCTGATTAGTACTCCTCCCAAGATCAGAGAGCCGCTATCAAGCAGCGTCCCTCTCTGGCAAACTGGGACTGCCATGTATTAAAAGGACAACCTGTCAATTAATCCGTTTATGGCAATTCCCCCCAACTAAATCCGCAGATTCCTTGAGGGGTCAGCAGCTGGACCTGTGGTGATCGTATTAAAGCGGTTGTAAGTGATGGAAAAAAAACTATTGGGAAAAAATATCATGCGTTCTGCACAAATCACAAAAGCATTCAACAATCACATGTTTGCAACCCAATATAATATGTTACACACAATATGGCGGGGTGATCTCATTTGGATGCATGAATTCCATGGGATTTATCAGGAGGATTGAGCTGTAATGCACAGGTAACGTATAAGGCTCCATTCACACGTCCGTGTGTGTTTTGCTGATCCACAGAGCCGCAAAACACGGACACCGGCAATGTACGTTCCGCATTTTGCGGACCGCACATCGCCGGCACTCTCATTAGAAAATGCCTTTTCTTGTCCGCAACATGTGCTATTTTTTTGCGGAACGGGAGTTCGGACCCGGAAGTGCGGATCCGCAATTCCGGATCCGGGCGGGGCATAGTGTGTCCCCGCAGAAATGAATGGGTCCGCAATTCCGTTCCCCAAAATGCAGAACAGAATTGCGGACGTGTGAATGGGGCCTTAATGTCACTACCTGAAATACGCAGAATGAATGTGTCAAAGAAAAAGATCCAGATACCTTCTTGTGGTGCACGGCTTCCAGGAAGACTTTGCACTGTTTGTAGACATCGTGTCCTGCTTTATGGTACGTCTTTAAAAACTCAATAAAATCTTTAGACACCCGATCAGTCTCCAGGCTGAACTGGCGCGTGAGAGAAGGGCTGGGGGCTTTGGCTTCTTTCATATCTGTTTATAAAAAAAAAATGAATATTGAAAAACACATTACTTTAGATAAACTTTACTCCAAAACGTTCTGATCTGTGGCCCAAAACTGTTTTATGATTTATGAAGGTCACCTCTGAGACATTTTACAATCCCTGTATCTTTTCCTTCTGCTGTTCTGGAATTTCATGTCATATTACACAATTTACAACACTTACAATAAGGTCTGGCCTTGGAGAGCACAGTCACTACGCTCTCCAAGAAATATAATTCGGCAGGGCTTCCAACCTTATAAGTAAGGGGTTATTGCAGTTCTTACTTATAAAGGTTATTCTTTGTATAAATACTACTTTCTGTATAATTTTCCTGCAGCTTCAAGAAGTTTGCTTGCAGCCACTCCATAGGAGCCTTTAATGGAGTAAAAATCCTGATTATGGCTCAGCAGTTACAGTAAATGGATCTCGCTGCACATCTTTAGTGAATCCCCCCAGAAATATGCATGCATTACATGTGGATTTTGCTGCAGATTCACTGCAGTTTTCACCCCTCCTACATTAAAGTGGTTCTCCGACAGTACTCCGCTTTCAGCCCTCAGCTCCCTTCTCCTCTGTTTCCAGTCCACACTGAACTGGAAGTGTCATGTGTAGTGTTGAGCGAACTTGTATTTTATGTTCGGCGTCCAAAGTTCAGGTTCGGGTTATCGAAGAATCCAGTTATGGATTCCGCTACCACGGACCATAACGGCATTTGGAAACCATAAGGGGATTCTTCAATGAACCAGAACCGTGGACAACCCTAAGGACCTGGGGTGACGTCACCGTCATGTGATCAGTGCAGGGGGCGTGGCTCAGTAATGGATCACCTCTTATCCAATCCAGTGCTGAGCCACGCCCCCTGCACTGATCACATGACGGTGACGTCACCCCAGGTCCTTAGGGTTGTCCACGGTTCGGGTTCAATGAAGCAGCCCCTTATGGATTCCAAATGCCGTTATGGTCTGTGGTAGCGGAATCCATAACGGGACTCTTCGATAACCCGAACTTAAAATACAAGTTCGCTCAACTCTAGTCATGTGCCATCTCCGCGGAGTGGTGGCAGTGGTTAGGTGCCGTTCCTGCACACGTCACTGACGAGTGAAATCCATCATGGAAAAACAGCAGATTTGAAAGTCTAATCCTCTTCCCTCCGCAACACTCCGCGTTGCGCGTCTGCAGGTGAGCAAATCCACTGTGTGTGAATGCACCCTTATAGTACAGTTATCAGAGATGTGTCTTATAATGCACATGTGTCCATCCCATGACCAAGACAGATGTCTATACACAAGGCTTCTACTGAATGACTGCAAGCAGAGATCTTGAAACTCCACGGTAGCGATACAGAAAGTATATTGTCACTATATAGAGTATATTATATTTGTGGAGGCCGCATCACCCCTGCAATACAGTATGATTTTAAAAGGAACATTTTATAAGCACGTTTCACGCTAATCCCTGATTATTTTCCAGTCTCCACCTAGAAACCAGAAGAATGCTGAGTGAATGATTTTTTTCAGAACGATTTACAGAACCAGACACTCGGTAGAGGTTCAGTCGCTTCATGTATCCAGCCTAACCCTACGACTTGTCATCTGGAACATGCCATCGAGAAACAAACAGCACTCAGAACTACACGTGCAGAGGACTGAAGAGGTCCATACACCTGCACTAGCTGTCCGCCGAATGCTCGTTCAGCCGACAGCTATCTCTCCCGACTACACCGTACACCTGCATCCTCGGCTTGTCTGAGCATGTATGCGCTGTTCGTGGGGAGACAAGAAAAACCTCCGGTGTCTGAGAGCGGTTTCGGTTGCCAGAGTATAAAAATCGCGTGTTGAAATTCGGCCCATCCTTCTCTCCCCCGACATCATCCATCAGTAGAGAGGCAGGAGCTCCCCGTACACATTAGGCCTCATGCAAACGACCACATTTGTTCTGCAGTCCACAAACGGCAAATCCGCAAAACACGGATCCCGGCCGTGTGCATGCCCCCATTTTCTCTTTTTCCCTTCTATAGAAATATCCTATTCTTGCTCGCAAAACAGACGTATAGGACATGTTCTATTTGTGGGATGGCCATGCAGACATATGGATGGAATATTGGAATTTGCAAAAAATGTGGATCGGATGCAGAACAAAAATACGGTTGTTTGCACAAAGCCTTAGATTGTGAGCTGAACCCACTGAAAACAGCAGGTTTGGCCGACAGAGGTCAAATACTTCTGGGGACCTTGATTTTCATGGAATCCACATGAAAATCAGTAGGTTTACTACAGCTACAGAGCACACAGAGCCAGCACGGATATCATGTACTCATCACTGCTCTGAAAGGGGCCGTGTAACAGAAAAACACCGCTGATTTTTCTCTCCCCAGAAGAGCGCCACTCTTGTCAACTGGGCCGCACGTGGTATTGCAGCTCGGCTCCATTTAATTGAATAGGGCTGAGCTGCAATACCAAACACTGTCCGGGGACAAAATGGGTCTGTTTCTACTATTATACAGCCCAATGAAGAATACATTTAGATGCGTTTGATGCGTTTGAAAAGTGTCCACCTATAAGGCCTGGTACTACGAAACGGAGGATCCCATTGACGCAACTTGGTAATAGTTGTTTGGCGTATACACTCTGTGTAATCCTTCGGCTCCATTCAGCCTATACAGCGGAATACGTTGGAGGTTTTCATCAGGAGGTACACGTGGGGGACTCTCTAACGAATACCTCTAATACAGCCAAAATGAGGTGTGAATAGAGCCTTATCCACCATTCAATCAGCTGAGAGACGGAAGTCCGAATGTTGATGGTCACACAGATTCAATCTCTCGTCGGGAGAAACAGGATACATGTGAATACACTCCAAGCACAGACTGAACACAGACACGTATGTTCCTATGCACCCACCTCTGAGCTTGTCATAGAGCGCTTGTGTATATCAATGGAGGGGAAATGAAGTAAAACAGGACAACGACACATTAAAACACAGAACGGTTAAAACAAATGATAAATGAACAAAGGAATGGAAGAACTGAAAGCCAGCGAGCGATAAAATGTCAGGAAAAGCACAGAAGCACAGGCACTGCAAATTACTAGCAATAAAAACTGTATTCAGCCATTGTTTATGTATATCTGCTTCTGGGAAAGCTGGGTGCAAAATCAATCAACGTCTTCACTACTGTAGCTCACAAAAGGATTTCCCGGCCTTCTGAATGCAGTGATACCGGGGGGCCATTCACTAAAAGGATCAGATTTGCCACTATCGAAAATCTGTGTGGCCAAGTCTGTTGGAACTGAAAAAAGGCAGCCATACGGTTTTTCACCCAGCTTTCCCAGAAGCAGATATAGCTAAAAGTACTCGTTAGAATCAGAGCACTCAAGGAGGGAAAACATGTTCTCTAAGGGTCCATTCACATGTCCGTAAGTGTTTTGCGAATCCGCAAAACACGGACACCGGCAATGTGCGTTCCGCAATTTGCGGACTGCACATCGCCGGCACTATAATAGAAAATGTCTAATCTTGTCCGCAATTGCGGACAAGAATAGGACATGTTCTATTTTTTTTCGGAAACGGAAGTGCGGATGCGGAGGTGCGTATCTGGAAATGCGGATGTGGACAGCACATAGTGTGCTGTACACATATTTTCCGTCTCTATTGGAAATATATGGGACAGCACCCGTTCCGCAGTTGTGGAACGGATGCGGACCCATTTTGCGGACGTGTGAATGGAGCCTAATAGTATATTTCTGGAATAAAACAACTGACATTCAGATATAAAAAAAAAAGAAAAAGTTCTTATGTAAAGAGGTTGCTCCATCGGGACAATCGTTGTCCACTGGACAACTGGACATTAGATTAGGGAGAGGGGCCCTCAGGGCCAAGGCTTTTACTTTTCAGGACACTGGGCAGAGATCAGGTGAGTTCAGAAATGGCGGATGAGCGTAAATCTGCAGCGAATTACGGTACAACAAATGACGTGAAAAGGGTTTTGAAAAGGCATGAAAAAACACGCGGATTACGAACTGTAATAACAGCAGCCTGTCCGTTATAGTGTGGATAGGTCGCGCATGTATAGGGGTGAAATTCACAGTGAATCTGCAGCAAAATCAATAGGGGGATGTGTGTCAAGATCAGCGGCAGCAGAAACATTCCCCAAGCAAACAGCTCATCATTGGGGAAGCTGCATTTGCACATTTAGGATACATGCACACAATGCAGATTATATGCGGATTTTCATGTGGTACCGGCTATCTATTGAATCTATAATTTAACGTGTGGAAATTGATCTGTGATGTGGATTTTCAATTCTTTGTGCGGATTTTCAGTGCAGACTTCACCCTTTGCAATGCACAAACCATACAAAATACAGTAGCTGTATATATACCCTAAATTGGGCTGTCCTAAACAGACAAACCCTTTTTGCAACCCCCCGTACCTACCAAAATAAAGTCGGGATATGTATGTACTGAGGTTGCAGATTATGTTTCATTATATTGCTTTCAAATTAAAAAGCCACCAATGCAGCATCACATGCATGAAACGGGAGGTAAAATGGCTGCATCTGCAGTGATCCCGCGCGGAGGGCTCCAGAGGATGTTCTCCACGATGCACCTGCTTTACAGGGGTTCTCTCACAATCACTGGTCAGCGGCAGGAATAGTGGTGGAATTTCATATTGTGCAAAGTGTAAAAAGTCCCCAGTCCTTACAAAATGTCTATTTCCACACTATAACGCACAGACATACTGTACAGTATACTAACACACCAGAGGCTTCATATCAATGGCATTTTCCTTACTAAAAGCTTTTCTAATCCTAAGCAAAGCTGCGATAAAGTGAAGCTCTACCTTTACATTCGACCCATTTGAGGGAACCCGTCACTCCCATTATGCTGCCCTCTCTGAGTAGTGGCAGGCACTACGGTGGACTGTCATTTCTGTGTTAAAAAGGTTGGCACACTTTTTTTTCTTACGTTTTAGAAGGCAGTTAAAATCCATAAAAAAAGTTATTTTTACCAGTTCTAACCCCCTCCTCACCCGTGTTGTCGCTCTGGTCTTCTCTGCCACTCAAGCCATGACGTCATACTCTTGAATTCAGAAATAGCTTGCCTGTATACCAACATGGCCTCAGTGATCTTGAGCTGTAAACTGCTGAGACCAGTGACTGGCTGCAGCCAGCATATACAGGACGTCCTCGTTGCAGGCAACATATGTCATGGCTGCAGCAGCGGACAGGATCGGAATGGCAGCAATGGAATGGAGGGGGTTTGGTCTGATGAGTATGACTTCTTTTATTATCTTAATACCTTCTACTTCATTTCTATTTTTTTATGGAGACAACCCCAATAATGTGCTGAAGTTTTTGAAAACTTACATCTTAATCGTAGCAGTGCCCGCCCAGTGAGAAGTCTGATAGTCACCCTGCCCAGTAATATAGTGGTTGGAGAGCATGCTCTCCAAAGCTACTGAACACAATCATACCCGTCACTACTGTATGCTGCACTCTAAGAGGGTGTTACAACAGGGGGTCACAGGTTCCCATTAATCAGTGTAAAATAAATCTATTCAGGTTGGTTATAGACATCCATACCCTGCAATGTTGTTTTTTTACTTTTCAACAGCAACCTCATCCCATTCATTGCTGCAGAACATTCAGAAAACCCACTAGATACATAGGGTGCCTGATGGAGGCCTCAGGTTTGGATTGAAATGCGTTGTTCCTACTAATAGAATAAACTTTTATGGATGCACTCTTTATATTCTAAAAGAGGAGTGCATGAAGAGTAATAGCAGCAACTCTGCAATATTGAGGTTTCTCCTAATTCATCCTCCTCCCCTAGCTTATATCTTGTGCGAGCGCCGGTCACTGCTGGGTCCACGCATGCGCGCTGTTCTGCCCACTATGGGAAGAAGCACTGATCTTAAACTTCCAGAAACATGCCCAACCTCTTTACTGTAGTATATTCGACCGACAATCGCAAAAGATCGAAGCCAGAGGATAAATTAGGAGAGTAGGGCAGGCCAGAGGACCGGTTATGCCGGCACATAAGAGAGGGACCTGGGCACTTGCGGAACCTAATCTGCATATATTTATAAAGTGTTTTTTTTCTGCTTGTGGACGTGGCAAGACAGAATAAAGATTTTTATGTTTTTATGTTGGGCAACTGTTCTATAATGTGATATGAGCGGTCTAAAATGTTCAAAGTAGGTGACAGACTCCCTTTAATCACACAACCTGGTCTGGTTAATGGTTCCATCTTTCGATCCTTGAAGAGTATACACTGATATTAGATGATTTATACCCCCTTTTACTGTTTTTCTCATTTTGTGACTGAACGCCACCATTGGAACAGTGTCAGCACACACTCTGGATGCTCTGCTATGTAATGGGTTTGGTTTGTGAATATACTAGTAATGAAAAGGGTGGACATGTTGCTGGAAGGTACTGACAACTCCACAGCAAGTACATTGATTATACTGAGATTATGACAAGATGGAGGTTAACGCTCAACACACAGACACACTGCACTCCCACATACAACAGGAACAGCACACTAATAAGTAAGCAGCACTGTCTGAGCTGTGTTACCTTCAGCAGGAGAGGCCAGCTCCCAGGGGGGGACAAAAAGACCCTTCAGGTCCCTGAGAATATCAGCACTGCGCTCCCTGCCTTCTGCCTGCACCGGCTTACCAGACTTTTCTTCTGTGTCTGGATAATTTCAGGAGCAAATCAGATAGCCAAAAAGGTTACATGACCAGAAAAGGGGAGAAATAAGGAGGAGGAAAAATAAATGCAGAAAGGAAATTAATTATGATAAAAGGATGAAACAAAAAGTGCTAAATAAAGAAACAAAGTAGCAAGCAGTAGCATGCAGTTGTCATCAGTAAGGAAGGATCTGGGTTCCTACTGACACAGGTTTGTGCTCCTCTGACTATGGTTTGGGCCCAACGGGCAATACAGCACCCAGGCATACGTTCCTATTTATCTCTTGATTTTTCTGACATAAGAATCTGCTACGTGATACTGTGAACATACCCTTTAAGGGGTTCTCCAGGTTCAGCCCCCTCCCCACCATCCCTGCCGGAGCTGAGGAGGGAAGTACACTTACCTGGCTCCTTCGGCCCACTACTGAGGTCGCCCTCTAATGTATACTGAGAACCCACACAAATATGTATATACCTTTATCAAAACCCCATAAAGGAACTGCTTGCACAACAATTCCTTAAATGGGTTTTCTCATGAAGACATTCCCTGTCCATGAGCATATTACGGCATGCGGACATCAAAACAGGGAGCCGCTCTACACAAGCCATTCCTGTTCTGGCAGACTAGAGCCACCTATTCACCTAAATTACCTTGCTGCAGCTACTCTGGCAGAATCAGCTGTTTTCCGGATGTGTGGATAAGCGCATTGTCCAAAGGTGCCACATTCTGTAAGTGGATGTCTCTGATGAGACCACCCCTTTAATTGCTTCCCCGAGGGTAACATTTCTTTAGTGGCTGCTCCGACTGTAATGAGGTCAGAGATGATAGCTGCTGACATAGGCCTAAGTTATTCTGACCTGACCAATGAAGACTAGCAACGACCAAGCGACTAAGCTGCCAGGGATGTCTGCTGGCCAGGACTCTTATATCTTGGGTCTCTCGACCCATGCCGCTTGAGATGCCGGTATATTGTTCTAACCTCCTGCAGCACATTTTCCCCTACGTCTGTCATGAGGAAAAGCTGGTGTTGTGGGTGAAGGGCTTATATCTACTGCACAATTCTGTACAAAATGGGACGTAGTGAAGTGTTCCAAGGCATGTCCAAGGGGCAAAGCTTCATTTTCACTTATATGTGTTCTGATATTAAAGGGTCTCTGAGTTTTCAAAAAACTTTTGATTTGCCATAGAGACATATGAAAAGTTCTGATTGGTGAGGGTGTGAATGCGGAGACCCCCGATAATCACTAGAACTAGGAGAGAGGAGCGCTCACATAGTCACTTATAGCAGCACAAAAGGGCGAAATGTGCAAGAAATCCACAACAGATAGAACATGCTGCAGAACACTCTCAAATCTGTGCCGATTCTTTCTGCATTGGGAAATGGGATTTGTAAAAGACCCTTTAGTCCAGATACACGTTTGTTACTATGAATGCTAATAGTGATTCCTGGCTGCATTTAACTTGATTGTTAGGGATTTCAAAGACTTGAGCATTAAGTGTTCGGCTGCATTCCCACAGCTAACGTAAAATAAGAGAGAAAACTAAGCTGCTGCCAGACACCATTGGTATTGGCTCATCATCCATGTCAGGCACCTCAAAATCCCACGTGCCCAATTTTTTCTATCCTCCTCCCCACAGGGGAGAGTCATTATGCCCCCATACACATTAGATGGTCAGCCTCCCACTGAAATCAGCGGGTTCCGTCAACATTCGTACTATGTATGGGTACCTTAAAAGGATTATCCTATTACAAACACCTATCCCCTGTCCACAGCACAGGGAATGAGTGTCTGATTGGCGGCCCCCACTGATCCCAAAAACTGGGACCCTGTGTTTTTCCCACTTGACTAGAGTGGCGACAGTCACACATGCACACTGCAGCGTCATGGGACTACCGGAGAGAGAAGAGTGCTCGTTCTCAGCTACCTCTGGCAGGTTCAGAGTAGAATGGACAGCCTCTTCGTTCAAATGGGGGAACATAGGGCCACCATGCTTGGGATCAGCGGAGAACTCTGCAGTTGGACCCCCGCTGATCAGACACTTACCCCTATTCTGAATGGGACAACCTGTTTAAAGCAAATGTCAGAGCTTTAACAACAATATACATCACCTATTTCACACCCTTAAGTCGGTCTCAGAAGTGTGTGTAAGGTCTGTGACATATGGTCGACGTGACAGCCGGACCTTCCATGGCTCAGTGGACCCAAACTCACTGTATTATAGTCCCCTACATTCCTGCACTCACATCATTGATTAATCACTAAGTTGCAGTGAGTTCTGGTCCGCTGAGCTGCAGTAAGGGTGCATTCAGACGACCGTGTTTTGCGGTCCTCAAGTTGTGGATCTGCAAAACACGGATACCGGCCGTGTGCGTTCCTCATTTTGCGGACCGCACATGGCCGGCCCTATGATAGAACTGCCTATTCTTGTCCGGACAAGAAGAGGACATGCTCTATAGTTTTTGCGGGGCCGCAGAATGGAACTATGGATGCGGGCAGCGCACGATATGCTGTCCGTATCTTTTGCAGCCCTATTGAAACGAATGCACCCATTCCACAAAACTGCTAAACGGATGCGGACCCGTTCATACGGTCGTCTGAATGAGCCCCGAGTCTGGGAAATGCTGCTGTCACACGGAACGCTCTCGACTGTGTGAAACCAGCCTAAGGAACATACTCCAAATTTCAGGAATTCTCTGCCCATACTGGGATTGTCACGTGACAGATTTACAAGATGCCACTTATGTGTAAGAAGTAAGTTATTTTGGCAGCCGTGTCTTACCAATAACAGGGATACGTAAGATTGAACAGGAGGAGTCAGGAGCAATACATTACAAGAGGGAGATACCGTGCACTGTTGTGTATGGCCTATAAGTGTGGTTACCTTTCTTCGGTACACTTTTGGATGAGGCTGTAAAGAATTTCTTCACCGTCGTCACTTTTCTTGTCTTTTCATTGGATTTCTTTTCTTCAAATTTGGTAAAGCCAAGAGACGTTTGACCTCCCTGCGCTCCTTGGCTGCTGGCGTAAGCCTCCTCTTCTTCCCTCTGCAAGCTGTAATGGCAAATGTCTACAGGTCATGCCTAGACCTCCATGGGAAATGTTAGGATCATTTGCTTGTGGGGATTACCCAGGATATTATGTGGTTACAAGAACTTGTGGCGGAATAGGTCAAGACATTGGTGAGAATGGGGCTTGTCCTTACTGTCGTGGATAAGCATATGTCATCACTGGAGTATTGGGCTCTGAGAACTCTAACCAGGCTCAGGGATCTCCAGCATTAGGAGGTCAGAGCTCTTCCGGTGCTTTGTTATCCGAGTCTCATATAATCCACAGTATCTCACCCATATCATCTCAAACACATAGTGGTGCTACATTAGGCACCATCATTCTCTCTGTATTATATCAGATGGTCACCTGCACAGCTACTGAGTCTTCAAGATGTCATCAGGATGACACAACCCTTTCTATAAAGATCAGATGATACCTGCTGGTCCAGCTTTTAAACTACATCAAAGTTGTGGCCTGCAATAGATTTTCTCTTGCATCAGTCAAAGGGAAAATGTAGAATTTCATGGTGGCCAATAGAATAATTACATAGACTGTGCATACCCGACAAATACGGTCTCATCCTCATGAGGGGTCAAAATGACATGGATTATCTTGTTAAAGAGGACCTGCCACCCCTCCTGACATGTCTGTTTTGTACTTGTATTTCCCATAAAATAACAATACTAGAACTTCTGTTTTTTAAAGAGTTGTTCCAGTTTCATGATATTGATGACCCAACCTTAGGAACGTCATCAATTTCAGATTGGTGGAGGTCCGATTCACTCTCCGATCAGCTGTTTGACTGGGCTGCGGTTCTTGTGTAAGTGCTGAATCATCTGCAATGTCTACCTGCACAATTGTAGTGACGATGCAGTGCAATTACAGCTTCGTCTCCCATTCACTTGAATGGGACACAGCGGCAATTACACTGCACCACCAGTACAAAGTAGATGGCGTTCAGATAAACACTGAAGAGGATGCAATGCTCAGCTGGGTGCCACAGTCTCTGATTGGCGGGGGTGCCAAAAGTCAGATCCCCACCAATTTGAAACTGATGACCTATTCTGAGGATAGATCATCAATTTAATGAAACCGGAAAACACCTTTACGAACTCTTCCTTGTGCCGTTCCTGTTATCCTGGAGGAATAACAAGAGGAACTGCACAATGAGGAGTTTTAAAAAAACACGATAATACAAGTATTTAATAAGGGTACTTTCACACTTGCGGCAGGACGGATCCGTCAGGCTATTCAGCCTGCCGGATCCGTCCTGCCGCAAGTGCCCGTGCACTGCCGTGCTGCCGCTCCGTCCCCATTGACTATAATGGGGCGGGGGGCGGAGCTACGGCGCAGCGCGGCAATGTGCGACCGGAGATCACCGGACTAAAAGTCCTGCATGTCCGACTTTTCAGTCCGGCATTCTTTGCCGTGCCGTAGCCCCGTCCCACGCCCCATTATAGTCAATGGGGACGGAGCAGCAGCACGGCAGTGCACGGGCACTTGCGGCAGGACGGATCCGTCCTGCCGCACGTGTGAAAGTACCCTGAAGCAGACTTGTCCGGAGAGCCAACAGCTTCTCTTTAAGTGATCTTGACGGTTTAATTAGGTCAATAATCCCTCATTTTAACTCCCATTTAAAGCAGGCGTTTAGGATTTTGATACCGATGGGCTATCCTAAAGACATACCGCCAATCGACTGCTTCGTTTTAGCTCTGCAACTACATGGTTTAATCCGTTGTGTAGTGAACAGAGCTGGTAACTGCAGCACTGTTCCCACTGAAGTGAACAGGGGCAGTACTGCAGCTCCGTCCACTACACAAGGGACTGAGCAGTGTAGTTCTGCATCACATGGAGATGATTTGCCTGGTCACATGACCCTCCATCAGCGGCCATCTTATGGACAGGACCTCTGTGTGGACAGCACAAAAGACTTTGTAAACAAGGGGTCATATCTTATAAATTATAGAAAATGGTGCAGCATTTTAACAAAGACTATATTAATAAGGGCTCGTTCACATCACCGTTTCTCCTTTCTGTTCTCTGGCTCCGTTAAGGAGCAGGAGAACGGAAAGGACGGGTTCTGCAGATAACTGAGCGTAACGGAGCCTAAAGACCCCATAGACTATAATGGGGTCCGTTCCTTGTCCGCTCATAACTTGATTTTTGAGCGGAGACGAAAGTCCTGCATGCAGTACTTTCGTCTTCGCTCAAAAATTATGTTCTGAGCAGACACCTAACAGACCCCATTATAGTCTATGGGGTCTTTAGGCTCTGTTACGCTCAGTTAGGTGTCAGTTATCTACAGAATCCGTCCTTTCCGTTCTCCTGCTCCTTAACATAGAACGGAAAGGAGAAACGGTGATGTGAACGAGCCCTAAGTGCTATATAATCATCTCACAAACAAATTAGTGAACAGTAACCAGAAGGTGGCCAGCCCCTTTAAGGATAGACCAACAATATCAAACTCCTGGACGACCCATTTAATAGCAGCATGCCGTAACTGTATGTAAACAGGTCATATTTCCGTAGACGAGTATAAGTATACCGTTCTGCAAGCTCCCAGTCCTCCTGGATTTGTTTCTGTCGCGCCTTCTGGTACTCCTCCCGCCAGCACTTTGAGCAGAACCCTTGCCACGCTGGGTTTCCATAGTAGCCACATCCTTTTTTACAGAGTAATTCTGACTGGTCCACGTGGATGGCTCGGCGCTCCGATTTCAGACTCATCTTCCTGAGGAAGACAAAACGTCACATTCATTAGGTCTAAATCATTCAAACAAAACAAATAAAGCGGAAAGTAAAAAGACCACTTAAAATATTGGTGTAAATCACAAGAAGAAATTTGTGGCATCATACTGGACCTGCAGAAGATGTTGATGGCATGCAGAATGGCAAAAGATGAACTGTTTACCGTTTGTGAGAGAAAGTAATAGAGATGGCGGCACTTTATAGAATACACCCTGTTCAGATTCTTTAGCACGGAATGGAAGAATGGGCGAAACTGTAATAAATGCTGCCGTGCCCCCCCCCCCCCCGACATCTCATCCAGGAAATGGCAGCAGACTGTCAGAGGACAACATGAGACCTCAGTGAAAAATATATTTGTACGGTATTAGCCAGTAAATAAAAGGAAAAATAAAACTGAGATTGCTCGGTGGTTGATATCTTTTGTCGGTGAAACTTGTCAAAAGCTTAGAACAAGAATGAAACTCTCATCGACACACAATAAAAGAAGAAAGGAAAGATCTGCCTGTACCGAAACTTTTGCCGTCATGATCACAACATCACAGACATGAAAGTACTGATATTAGGCCCCTTTCACACTAGCGTTTTTCCTTTCCGTCCTAGAGTTCTGTCCTCGGGGCTCTAGGACGGAAAGATACTGATCAGGATTTCCCTAATGCATTCTGAATGGAGAGAAATCCGTTCAGGATGCATCAGGATGTCTTCCGTTCAGTATGTGAACGTTTTTTGGACTTTGACAAAACCGCAGCATGCTGCGGATTTGTCTCCGTCCAAAAATCGGGAAGACATGCCGCAATGCCGGATCCGGAATTAATGCCCATTGAAGAGCATTAATCCGGATCCGGTATTAAGCTAAATGTCATTTCGGCGCATCGCCGGATCCGACGTTCAGCTTTTTCTCAATGGTTACCATGGCAGCCAGGACGCTAAAGTCCTGTTTGCCATGGTAAAGTGTAGTGGGGAGCAGGGGAGAAGTATACTTACCGTCCGTGCGGCTCCCGAGGCGCTCCAGAGTGACATCAGGGCGCCCCACACGCATGGATCACGTGATCCATGCGCATGGGACGCTCTGACGTCATTCTGGAGCGCCCTGGGAGCCGCACGGATTGTAAGTATACCGCTCCCTCGCTCCCCACTACTACTATGGCAACCAGGACTTTAATAGCGTCCTGGCTGCCATAGTAACCTGAAAGCATTTCGAGGACTGATCAGGATCCTGATCAGTCTTCTAATGCTTTCAGGCGACTTGCGTTCTGACGGATCCGGCGGGACGGAAGTGCCTGCCGGATCCTCAGAACGCAAGTGTGAAAGAGGCCTTAAAAGGGAATTTCAAATCTTAAAAGGACAGGAGAGTCAAGGAATACAAGCTCATGACTGACATTCCACACACTCAGATCAGGAATGACTGTCATGAATTTCTAACCTTCTACATCTCTTACCCTGGAAACACACCTAAGCGTTTTTCAGCGCGTTCACACGCGCTGTAAAACGCACAACATGTGGAAAGCCATGCTTCCCTATGGGCATGGTTCACATTTGGGCATTTTACAGCGCATTTGAACGCGCTGAAAAACGCCAAACGCTGTCGCTTCAGCATGAGCTTCTTTTGGGCGTTTTAACGCGCCTATGGACCATGCTGAAATAGGGGAGAATCACTGAATCGCGCGTATGATGCGTTTCTTAGTTACAAAACGCGCGTCATACACGAGATTCAGAAACGCTTAGGTGTGTTCCCAGCCTTAAGGAATGTGCCCTTCAGACCTCTTGGGCTCATCACAATTATGGACTGCATAGCTATTATAGGACAATAAAACTTTTACACTCATCTATACTTGCTACAACTATTTACTGCTACAACTGTTTCTTCTTCCACTCATATTGGCCGGCTTTACATCACTTGTCTCATCTACCTCACTAATAGGGCTCATTCAGACGGCGTATGCTGTCCGCAAAAATGCGAGTCCGTTTTTTTGCAGATTAGATGCTGTCCTATTCACTTCTATGGGGCCCTTTTCTTCCATTGCACGGCTCAGCAAAACAAATGAAACATGTCCTATACTTGTCAGTGAAAATCAGGACATGCCCCCCCCATGGGTCAGCAAAAAAACGTAATGCAATCTGTTTTTTTGCGGACATGCTGAATGATGAAAAAACGGATCAGCATTTTTGGAAAAGCCGAAGGACCTGGGGTGACGTCACCGTCATGTGATCAGTGCAGGGGGCGTGGCTCAGCACTGGATTTGATCAAATCCAGTGCTGAGCCACGCCCCCTGCACTGATCACATGATGGTGACGTCACCCCAGGTCCTTCGGCTTTTCCAAAGTTCGGGTTCGTGGAAGCCGCCTCTTATGGATTCCATATGCCGGGATAGTCCGCTGTAGTGGAATCCATAACGGGATGCGGCGATTACCCCAACCTGAACGCCAAACTAATTTTTGAAGTTCGCTCATCTCTAATCTTCACCATACGGTTCTTCACTTATAGAGCGAAGTAGAGAATTTTTTTTTTTTTCTTTGCCCCCCCCCCTTTTTTTATTATGTTCCTTTCCTCATAGTCTTAGATATTTACATGCGATGTATACCAGTTTTTGCTATATAAGCTGGTGTGGTATCATTTTTGCTTGTTTTTCTATGTAATTCGTGTCTACCTTGGAGACATTGTAATGTAGACAGTTATTCATATATGTCATATGGTACATATATGGTACACTACCGTGCTTGCCAATATATACCACCTTAAAGGGGTTGTCTCAGTTCAGCAAATGGCATGCTTGCACACTATAGGAAAAAGTGCCGACCTATGTGCGCTCCTACGGTCCCATACACCAGAGAGGCCAGCTCTTTTTCCTATAGCGTACAAGCACGACCACCCCTGCTGATTTGCTGGGTGGTTGTAACTCGTAACCCCTGGAAGCGAGCAGTGTATAATGTGATGGAAAAATTACCGTTATCCAGCCAGCAAAGGAAGCTATATGGACAATCACAATGCATTAGGAAATGCCTTGTAGTAACTTCCTCTATATGATAAATGCCATTTGCTGAAGTGACAACCCCTTTAAAGGAGGCCAACTCTTGGTTTGTGTCAGGTGACCGAGGGCTCATAGCTATGGCCGACGAATGTGCATATATGCTTATGAAAATATGGATCATATATTGATGAGCAATGCTGACCGTTTTCCCATTTTTGGTTCCCTATTGTACTGGGTTCTACTTTTTCCATTATGATCAGTATTTGTTACGTTTTTTGTTGAGGGTTAACTATTTTGCTGTTTTTGTAATGTTAGAGAAATGCAGATGATAAACAACAGAACGAATAGGAACTATGCAAACACGGAGAGCGCCTTTTCAAAGGTTATGGATTCCTCTGACATGCAAAAAACGAAGTTTCCATCTGCGACCTTCATTCCTTCCTTCATTGTTAAACCGCAGGTACAACAGAACGTAAAAAAGAAAGCCGACGTGATCTCCGCCAAAAGGCAACTGACATGTAAATGTTAAACGGTCTAAAGACAAACATTGGCGCGCAGTATGAGCCACATTATGTTTGCATCTGCCATTTGTTTCCATGAACACTAACACCGGTGATAACAGAAGTCAGGGAAAAGCAGAAGGCCCCGAATGCCAAGAAGAGGAAACACAAGAGGCAGGAATCGGCTGAGACATCGTGTTACAAATGAGAAGTCATCAGCAGGTTTCTGAAGGTCACGAGGCGGCTCCTCACACCGAGGAATAATCCGATCACCACAGGCCTATTACAGTACAACCGGTTCCACTGGCTAAAATAACTGCACTAACGTGACCGTGATTAACATATAATACTAACGGGTATGAGAAGCTGAGGCGTGAGGTGTTGTTTGCGCTGTGGAATTAAAAAAAATAAAATGTAAGGCCTCATTTCCGTTTTGTGATCGGCAAACTGCGGATCCACACAATATGGATTCCGTTTTTGTGTGTCCCACACTGTCCCTATTATAGAAATGTCTATTCTTATCCGCAAAACGGGCAAGAAGAGGACAAGTTCTATAATTTGAGGAACGGATGTGGACAGCACACGGATGACGTCCTTGTGCTGTCCACATTTTTTGCGAAATGAATGTATGCGCGTGCGAGCCGCAAAAAATGTGGCACGTGCCAAAAATCTGGATGTGTGCATGAGGCCCAACTCTTGATTTCGGAGTCACAGAAACAACCTAGGCCAGTGATGTCTAAACTAAGACACTGCAGCTGTGGTGAAACTACGACTCCCATCATGCTCCGTTCATTTCTATGGAGTTCTGAGAACAGCCAAGCAAGTGTGCATCTTGGGAGTTGTAGTTTTACCACAGCCCGAGTGCCGGAGGTTAGTCATCACAGGCCTATGCAGTTCTACAATGTGGGGACCCCACCAAACAACACCTTTCTGGTCTACCAAGTGGGTTTGGGGTGGAGGGGAAGAAGGGGGTACAGTAAAACCAAGATTAAACACCTACAGTTTGGGGGTGTTGATAGGAGTAAGGCTCTAGTAATAGTGGGGGGAGTTTATGATGAGGACAAGATTTGAAGTCAGTTCTGCTTTGGCATAACTCGCATCAAATCTATTAGGCCTCTTTCACACGGGCGAGTTTTCCGCGCGGGTGCAATGCGTGAGGTAAACGCATTGCACCCGCACTGAATCCAGACCCATTCATTTCTATGGGGCTGTGCACATGAGCGGTGATTTTCACGCATCACTTCTGCGTTGCGTGAAAATCGCAGCATGCTCTATATTGTGCGATTTTCACGCGACGCAGGCCCCATAGAAGTGAATGAGGTTACGGGAAAATCGCAAGCATCCGCAAGCAAGTGCGGATGCGTTGCTATTTTCCCGCATGGTTGCTTAGCAACGGGACCCGATCTTTATTATTTTCGCTCATAACATGGTTATAAGGGGAAATAATAGCATTCCTAATAAATAATGCATAGTAAAATGAAGTGGAAGGGGTTAAAAATAATAAAAGTTAACTTACCTTAGCCACTTGATCGCGTAGTTGCGATCTGTCCTCTCGTTCCCAGCATCAGCTAACAGCTAAAGGACCTGTGATGACGTCACATCACATGGTCCAATCACATGGTCCATCACCATGGTAAGATGGTAAGATGGACCATGTGATTGGACCATGGGATGTGACGTCATCAAAGGTCCTTTAGTTCTTAGCTGATGCAGGGAAAGAGAGGACAGATCGCAACTACGCGATCAAGTGGCTAAGGTAAGTTAACTTTTATTATTTTTAACCCCTTCCACTTCATTTTACTAAGCATTCTTTATTAAGAATGCTATTATTTCCCCTTATAACCATGTTATAAGGGAAAATAATCAATTCTCCAGAAGACCCGAAACCGGACTTCAGTGATGGCGATTTTTCTCACACGCGTGCAAAACACATTACAATCGCGCATATTCCCGCAACGCACCCGCCTCTTATCCGGGCGTCAAACATGACGCCCGTGTGAAAGAGACCTTAGAGATGAGCAAATTTATTGAAATTCATTTTGGATACGATTCGCAGTGGGCAGGAGGGGGGGAAGAGGTAGGAGGAGAGTGAGTGTATGTAATTCACCTTGGTTTTCAGTTAAATATATACCGTATTTTTCGCCCTATAAGACGCACCTAGGTTTTTAAGTAGAAAAATAAAAAAACAAATATTTTGAACCAAAAGGTGTACTTTTGGTGGGTTTTTTTTTACTAACGGAGTTCTGTGCATGACACTATTATGACACACTGTTATGGGGGGATCTGGGGATGGCACTGTTATGGGGGATCTGGGGATGGCACTGTTATGGGGGATCTGGGGATGGCACTGTTATGGGGGATCTGGGAATGGCACTGTTATGGGGCTCTGGGAATGGCACTGTTATGAGGGAAGCTGGGGATGGCACTGTTATGAGGGAAGCTGGGGATGGCACTGTATGGGGGCATCTGGGGATGGCACTGTATGGGGGCATCTGGGGATGGCACTGTAGGGGGGCATCTGGGGATGGCACTGTAGGGGGGCATCTGGGGATGGCACTGTAGGGGGCATCTGGGGATGGCACTGTAGGGGGCATCTGGGGATGGCACTGTATGGGGGCATCTGGGGATGGCACTGTAGGGGGGCATCTGGGGATGGCACTGTAGGGGGGCATCTGGGGATGGCACTGTAGGGGGGCATCTGGGGATGGCACTGTAGGGGGCATCTGGGGATGGCACTGTAGGGGGCATCTGGGGATGGCACTGTAGGGGGCATCTGGGGATGGCACTGTAGGAGGGCATCTGGGGATGGCACTGTAGGGGGCATCTGGGGATGGCACTGTAGGGGGCATCTGGGGATGGCACTGTAGGGGGCATCTGGGGATGGCACTGTAGGGGGCATCTGGGGATGGCACTGTATGGGGGCATCTGGGGATGGCACTGGTGGGGGCATCTGGGGATGGCACTGGTGGGGGCATCTGGGGATGGCACTGGTGGGGGGCATCTGGGGATGGCACTGGTGGGGGGCATCTGGGGATGGCACTGTTGGGGGGCATCTGGGAATGGCACTGTAGGGGGGCATCTGGGGATGGCACTGTATGGGGGCATCTGGGGATGGCACTGTATGGGGGCATCTGGGGATGGCACTGTATGGGGGCATCTGGGGATGGCACTGTATGGGGGCATCTGGGGATGGCACTGTATGGGGGCATCTGGGGATGGCACTGTATGGGGGCATCTGGGGATGGCACTGTTTGGGGCCACCTGGGATGGCACTGTATGAGGGCATCTGTGGGTGGCACTGTATGAGGGCATCTGTGAATGGCACTGCTATGGGGGGGATCTATGGATGACATGCTATGTGTCATCCACAGATCCCCCCCATAGCAGTGCCATCCCCAGATGCCCCCATACAGTGCCATCCACAGATGCCCCCATACAGTGGGTGTGATGACCCCCAATACAGGGGGTGGGGGTCGGCATCTTGTTTGCTAATGACCGCGGGGCCCGGTGCAGTAACTGTATTCTACTACACCGGGCCCGCTGTAGTAATGGTATGGCAGTGATTAAAACTATAATTTTCATAACACTAAATCCATGCTGCATTACCCTACCTAATGTACGATCGCAGGCAGCAGGCCGGGCGGGCGGCGGCAGCGTAACTGACTACGTCACGCGCCTGCTCCGCCTGCTTCATTCATAAAGTGGGCGGAGCGCGAGCGTGACTTCTTTTCCTACCACATGAAAGTGCGCCCTCCTGTAAACTGTAAGAAACTCTCGTTTTACACGCACTCAGCCGTATCTGTTTTGCACTTAGGAAGCCGTAAATCCATAAAATACAAATACCTTCTGAGTGCAATTTTCAGTCCCATAAGTCCCATTGCTACCATTTGTCTGAAAGGCGCGGGTCCCACCTCTGGCAGGGAGAGTGGTGTCCGCCCACCACCAAACGCTCTCCCCATACAAGTGAACGGGAGCACACTGCGCTTGCGCGGCCACCGCTTCCATTTAATCCTAGGGGGCCAGCGCTCAGCTATGCTCAGGAGGGCAGCTGCGCATGTGCAGTGCGCCCTCCACCACCTTTCCCCGCTTCGTTCTTGGTGCGGGTCTCATTGTCTGTGATGGGAATACCCCTTTAATTTCTTTCAGACAGATATAGGCCAACACAGATAGGTGCAGTTATTCAGGAAAAGAGACAGAGAGAAAGCAAATGTGTGAAGAATGCTGGCTGTCTATCACCAGCCTATGTGGCACAGCCATCCAAAACTCATGCTTAACCCTATAAACAAGCCTCCGACAACAACAGCATATGCATTGGAGGCTCCATTTGGGGCTTCAGTGACAGATTTTATCAAAAATAGTGGGGAGAAAAGTCCTGCTTGCAGGACTTTTTTCTCTGCTAAAAAAGCCTTCTCTCAAACGAAGACCAATGGATCACTTTATAGTCAATGAGATCTGTTTGGCTCCATTCCTGTCAGTATGTGCCAAATCTGTCACTTCCGTTATGTTCCTATAACAGAAGTAAAGAACGCTGATGTGAAAAAGCCCTGAGCTATCAACAAATCTCTCCAGGCAAGTGCCCTTTATGAGAGCAGAGCAGACAAAGTTGCCTTTTTTTCACATGAGAGGCCTTGGGGAGGCCTCTGGGTGGGTACTATTTCTGTAATGTAGACCGCCCATTATACATGAGGTGTATTGCAGGCTAGGTAACACTTCTCTTGGTTTCTAGGAAAAATATATGTAAATTAGTACATCTAAGGGTACTTTCACACTAGCGTTTTGGATTCCGTTTGTGAGATCCGTTTCAGGGCTCTCACAAACGGTCCAAAACGGATCAGTTAAGCCCCAATGCATTCTCAATGGATAAGGATCCGTTCAGAATGCATCAGTTCGGCTCCGTTCCGCCTCTATTCCGTTTTGGAGGCGGACACCAAAACGCAGCATGCAGCATTTTGGTGTCCGTCTGAAGAGGCGGAGCCTAACGGATCCGTTTTTTTTACAATGTAAGTCAATGGGGACGGATCCGTTGTCAGCGACACAATATGGTGCATTTAAAAACGGATCCGTTCCCCATTGACTTTCAATGTAATTCAAAACGGATCCGTTTTGGACTTTATCATTTTTCTTTAAAGCTAATGCAAACGGATCCGTTCTGAACGGATACAAACGTTTGCATTAGAGGTGCGGATCCGTCTGTGCAAATAAACAGACGGATCCGCACCAACGCTAGTGTGAAAGTACCCTAACATCTGGTGGCATGAGAAAAGCATTACAGTGGAGGTTGGGCAGAGACACACAGCAGTCCGGTCAAAGGAGCAGAGTTCACTGGGAATCCATGCTTCTATACGGAGCACCTTTCACGCAGTAAAAAATGCTTATCCGAAACTGGCCTAAAATGTTTCGTGTTATGTCATTAAATCGAGCATAGCCCTAAATAACATGGGATGAGGCATGCAGGAAATCAGGGTGCTGTCTACATAGAAGACCATAGTAGCATGACATCACACTCCATAGACCAGGGGTCTCGACCAGATGCAAAACTAAGGCCAGACACAGAAGAGAGAGTTCAATGTGAGAAACTTGCTGGGTGTGTCAGTGTGAGGTCCCATTGTGAACTCCACTCCTTTGACAGGATCGCACAGCATTACAATGAATTATAATCCTGTGTGACCCAGTGAGATCTGGAATCTACTGCAGTACACTGACAGCACTAGGTCAGTGTAATTCAAAAAGATTCCAGGTCTCACAGGGACACTTATAAATCATTATAACTAGGGATGAGCGAATCGACTTCCGATGAAACATCCGAAGTCGATTCGTATAAAAATGTGTTCCAATACTGTACATCGCAGGAGCTCCGTACAGTATTAGGGTACTTTCAAACTCGTGTTATTCTTTTCCGGTATTGAGTTCCATCCTAGGGGCTCAATACCGGAAAAAAACAGATCAGTTAAATCTTAATGCATTCTGAATGGAGAGCATTCCGTTCAGGATGCATCAGTTCAGTCCCTCTTACGTTTTTTGGCCAGAGAAAATACCGCATGAAGCTGCAGTATTTTCTCTGTCTAAAATTCCGGAACTCTTGCCAGAATGCCGGATCCAGCATTAATTTCCATTGAAATGTATTAATGCATTGACGGATCCGGTCTTCCGGCATGCGCAGAGCTTTAAAAATGTAAATAAGATAAATACCGGATCAGTTTTTCCAGATGACAACCGGAAAGACGGATCCGGTATTGCAATGCATTTCTGCGACAGATCCGCATCCGGATCCGGCAGGGAGTTCCGGCGACGGAACTGCCGGAATCCAGCAACTCAAGAGTGAAAGTACGCTTAGAATGTATTGGCTCTGATGAGCCAGTTATTGCTTTGCGAAGTCTAGAGAGACTTCAGGTAATAACTTCATAGATTAATTTATACTGTAAAAAAAAAACATTTCCCGAACTCGAGTTCAGTTCCAAGGTACCACTTAGAACCGAACCAAAGTTCGAGAACAGTGTTTTTTGCGAATCGACTTCGGATGTTTTATCCGAAGTTGATTCGCTCATCCCTAATTATAACGCTGTGCAATCCTGTCAGAGGAGCAGAGGTCAGAATAGGAACCTACTCTGACAGAGCCTGCTAGGAGTTGTAGTTTCAAAACAACTGGAGTGCTAAAAGTTTGAGATCACTGCCATCACCGACAGTGAGTTACAATGTGCGTCCCAATATATTCTCTGCGAAATCCATAGCGGACCAACATCAGGGCACTCACTATGAACGAGTGCTGGGCACCCTGTGGCACTGCCATCTGCAGGCTTCCATAGTGATATAATGTCATGGATACAAAGTCCACTGTAATCTCATAGACGTCCATGTAAACAGGGCGAGCTGGACAATCCCTCTAACTGGAACACCGCGTGCCCCTCTTATGCTAGGCACTGTATGGTATGGACGTGCCCCCTTATGCCAGGCACTGTATGGTACGGACGTGCCCCTCTTATGCCAGGCACTGTATGGTATGGACGTGCCCCTCTTATGCCAGGCACTGTATGGTATGGACGTGCCCCTCTTCTACCAAGCACTGTATGGTACGGGCGTGTCCCTCTTATGCCAGGCACTGTATGGTATGGACGTGCCCCTCTTATGCCAGGCACTGTATGGTATGGGCGTGTCCCTCTTATGCCAGGCACTGTATGGTATGGACGTGCCCCTCTTATGCCAGGCACTGTATAGTATGGACTTGCCCCTCTTATGCCAGGCATTGTATGTTACGGACGTGCCCCTCATGCCAGGCACTGTATGGTATGGACGTGCCCCTCATGCCAGGCACTGTATGGTATGGACGTGACCCTCTTATGCCAGGCACTGTATGGTATGGACGTGCCCCTTATGCCAGGCACTGTATGGTAGTGCCCCTCATGCCAGGCACTGTATGGTAGTGCCCCTCATGCCAGGCACTGTATGGTATGGACGTGTCCCTCAGTCTTATGTCAGGCACTGTATGGTATGGACGTGTCCCTCAGTCTTATGTCAGGCACTGTATGGTATGGACGTGTCCCTCTTATGCCAGGCTTTGTAGGGTGACCACCAGCCCACCAGTGGATCATGTGACCTCAGCACCCCAACTATACATGAAGCGGGGGTACACCTGGATATTTTGAGTAGATAAATATAATAACAGGAGTGACCCGTATAGAAAACAAGTCTCCCGGGCGGGTCTATCAGGGAGCCCGCTGATGAGACACATTACACAGGGCGTGGCTGTGGACTGCCCTCTTTCCCGCGCTCACACTGTCTGTCAGTGACCCCACACCGAGTATTAGAGAGCGGCTGCTCACCTGCCCCGGCTCAAGCTCTCCCAGTTCCTATACGTCTCCCCACTCAGCCCGGAGCGGTACACAACCCAGGCCTGGCGTGCTGACGTCACACGGTGATGCGCCTCAAGCCTCGCACTGAGTTGGACTTCCGGTTTTGCGCAGTTCTGCACTGATAGAGTCGATCAGGCTGATGGATGTGTGACGGTCAATCTGCTGTGTCACTGTCCTCCACCGCTGGATTACTATAGCTGTACACGCACTCAGCAGAACCGCACTGCCAGGGCAAATTATGCTCGAATACTATTGTTCTTTGAGGGTCCACACGATATGCACGAGTAAAACTGCCACCACAGCGGATTTTTATGCAGCAAATCCAAATCCCTGTGCAGTAGCAGCAATGTAGTGTGTGAGAATGTAACAACTCATCTCAACCGTGTAAAAAAAATATATATATATCCGGACCCATTAACTTCAATGAGGCCATGCAGATGAGCGGTGATTTTCACGCATCACTTGTGCGTTGCGTGAAAATCGCAGCGTGTTCTATATGCGTTTTTCACGCAAAGCAGGCCCCATAGAAGTGAATGGGGCTGCGTGAAAATCGCATGGATGCTAGGTTGCTTAATACGGAAGGCTCACTAAAATGTGACTTGAGGGGTTAAAAAATTAACTCACCTCATCCACTTGATCGCGCAGCCGGCATCGTCTTCTTTCAGGACCGCAAAAGGACCTTTGATGACGTAATCGCGCTTGCCACGGTGACGTCATCAAGGGTCCTTTTGCAGGTCCTGAAAGAAGACGATGCCGGCTGTGCGATCAAGTAGATGAGGTGAGTTAATTTTATTTTTTAACCCCTTAAGTCACATTTTAGTGAGCATTCTGTATTAAGAATGCTATTATTTTCCCTTATAACCAATAAGGGAAAATAATAAAATCTACACAACACTGAACCTAAACCCGAACTTCAGTGAAGAAGTTCGGGTCTGGGTACCACATTCAGTTTTTTATCACGTGCGTGCAAACTGCATTGCACTCACAAGGAAAAAAACTGAACAACGGAATCGCAGTCAAGGCTGACTGAAATCTCGTGCGATGTGACCCGCAATGCATTAGGAGCAAATCCGGGACGCCCGTGTGAAAGAGGCCTTAGGCTAATTTCACACAAGCATGTTTATTCCGCGAAACGCGTGCCGTCCGTGTTAAGGCTGCATTTCCCAGACACAACAATGCTCCTCTGACCCGAACTCACAGTATGATGATCCATTTTGATGCTATGAGTTCCTACCTGTACTCATGGCATTATGTACAGAAACCCACGTTCAGGCGAGAGCCTGTGATGTGAGAGGAGCAGTGTTTATTCCAGGAAGCCCAACCATCACATGGACTGAACATGCTGGTGTGAAATTAGCCTTAGCGTTATATTCACATGTAGCAGATGAGGAGAGGTTAAAACCGCATCAGAAAAACATGCGCCCGCTAATGGGATCTGTCTATATGCTATCCATATGTATAATTTTTTTCCAGGAGGTCTGCACACCGGAATTGTGGCTTCACAAGTTGGGTTCTTTTGTGACTTTTCAGTTGTCTGACTTTTTGAGCACTGAACCTTCCAGTGCAACCTACAGATCTGAAATGAAAATTTTGTCCAGAATGTCAGATATCGTTTCTTGTCTCACGTTTGTGAAGCGGGGGAAGGGTGTGTGGTTATCCTGACTTGAAGCGAGGAGGCCGCTGCCCCCTTGACTTCAAACTCTGCTGTTACATAGCGCGTGCAGGGGATTAAAGTTTGTTTTTCAAGATTTTGGTGCATCTGGCTGGAGAAGGGAAAGGATCTTTAGAAACATACTGCTGGCTACTTTAAGGTAATGCTGGTGGTTTTTGAGGTTACAGGTTCCCTTTAAGGCCATATTCACATGTCCGTAGTGTCCATCGTTCCATGCGCCATTCACAGTCAATGGGTCCGCAAACTCTGCATGTATTCCGCAGAATTACGGAATACATGCGGACATGTGAATAGGGCCTTAATGTGACCTTCTCTAAACCTTTGACTGCACATGTTCAACTTTTCAACGTTTCAGTACTTTTTTCACAACTTGCCGTTCTCTAACAAGGAGCCTAACGGCAAAATTCATGACAGGTGTTTGATCCATTGGTATTTGAAACAGTCCTCCTCATCATGCTGTTCACATTTTGAGCTCAGCCCTAGAGGCTGGTTTTAATCAGAGTAAGTATAAAGCTGAATGTGCATTCACAGTACCTGCTAGTAGCCATCTGGCTCCAGGAGGAGTGCACAGTGGGCTCAGCATGCATGTTGGTACCTGCATCCCTGGATCTAATGGAGGCTGTTACAGCACCAGAAAGGGTTAATAAGTATGGTTTATCCCAGCATGCATGCTGGGCCCACACTCTCTGGATTTTATGTGGTTGTCATGGCCCATAACAGGTAAGATTCAGCGTTAGGAGGATTTTATGTGGCTGTCATGGCCCATAACTGGTCAGATTTAGCGTTAGGACCACTCACGGGACAGCCTTGGCGTGGCGAGTGGCTTATTACCTTTTGATCAAAACATACACTAATGTCCTCTTATAGCTTCTATCTTGGGCAGAGTTCTGGTTGCAGAGTGCTGTTGCATTTTTTTGTTTGTATACAGAGACGTGCTGACTGACCCCCCCTTGTGTTTCACATTTTGACATCATGACACCAAGATGACACATAATAATTGACCAACAGTACCTCACTATTGTGAGGCTTCAAGCAGGATGTTCTCAGACAGAAGTGGCCACTGAGATTAGCATGTCATCAGCAGGTTGCAACAGAGAGACTGGAAGAGTCACAGAAAGGCATAGAAGTGGACGTCCTTTGGCCACATCCCACACTGATGACCACTTCATTGTGAACATTGCCCTGCGTAACCGGATGATGAATTCCACACAACTCCAGGCACATTTAAGGGAGGTGAAAGGCACCCAAATGTCACATCAGATCATTCAAAACCATTTACATCAGCGTGGTCTGTGTGCTAGACGACCTGCAAGGGTACCTGACCACACCACCAGGCACAGGCAATATCGTCTTCCGTGAGCCATGGAGCATCTACGCTGGACAAGGGACCAGTGGGTCTCAGAGCTGTTCACTGATGAAGGTTTATTCACGCTGAGCAGAAATCATGGCCGCCAATGATGTTGGAGACGTCAAAGAGAGCGCTGTGCATCAGTCACTGTTGTCACCAGACAAGCCTTTGGTGGTGGTGTTACAGTGTGGGCAGGTGTGTCTAGTCAATACAGAACTGCCCTACACTTTGTGAATGGTACAGTGACAAGCCCATACTACTTGAGGAAATCACCATTGCATGCTTCTACTTAAATGCCCTACGTTCATGATATATTGTCACTGTAGTGGGAACTTTTTAAGTTTTCCATAAATTTCACCCGAAAGCCAAATATCCCTAACTTTTTGTGAGTAGTGGGAATACAAAGAGCAGAGACATGGGGGAGAATTCTCAAGACCAGCGCTCCCGTCTTGATAGCCCCTGCACTGCCAGAAGAATGCGCCTTATTTATGATGAGACGCATCCTCCGGCAGTCAGTGCGCCTAAACAGAAATTTTTGACAGCTTAAGAGATGGTGTTGATTTCTGGCTTCATTTGCACCAGAAAACAGGCATAAATAAAGATAAATTTGACGGGGCAGCTGGCCAGGCCCCCTTTAGGAATGGTGATGTAAAATAGATGCGACAATATTTTTAAAAGTCGCTTCTGCGACTTTTTAACGTCACTTTTTCTCCCTCATGGTGTAAGATATTGATCTTGGAGAATGAGTCCTTAAAGGGGTATTCCGTTGTCATTAAATTAATCACCTACCCTCCAACTCTCAACACCCCTGCCGATCAGCTGTTTGAAGGGGCTGCGGCACTAATGCAAGAGCTGCATTCTCTGAACGCCCTCTACGTTGTAGTGGAGGCTTCCTCTCCCAATGAACAGCTGTTAAAACATCAGGGACTGGAGCAGCATCAGAACGTATTCTAGGTAGTGTTGATCACGAATATTCGAATTGCGAATTTTAATTGCGAATATCAGCACTTCGAGAATTCGCGAATATTTAGAATATCTCAAAATATATTCGTAATCACGAATATTCGTGTTTTTTTTTAAATACCAGTCTATGCGAATTTTTATGTGAATTTTTTTAATGCGAATCTTTGCAATCAAGAAAATAATGCCTGAAAATCAGGAATTTGCGACTATATGGCGAATATTCGCCCAAATATTGGCAAAATATTGCGAATTCGAATATTGCCCCTGCCGCTCATCACTAATTCTAGGCTGAAAAAAGGGATTTACAGAGCTTCTCCTACCATGGGTGGGTGGAAAACAAGGGAAACATGCATTACTTTAGTCTGTATTGTGGACCATTGAAACTATGGGTCTGTGAAAAGCACTGACAGAACCCTTATGTTTCGTCAGTGGTTTTCATTAACCATTGGTAGGAGATGCTCTTGAAATCCCTTTTTCAGCCTAGCAGTGCATGTGGAATACAGATGAGACATGGACCAACAAGACTCCCATAGCAGTGAATGGAGAGCGCACTGCGCATCTTCTGCCACTTCTCCATTCACCTCTATGGGAGTTCCGGACGTAGCTAATCCGGCGCTCGGCTACTTTCGGCATTCCCATAGAAATGAATGGCAGGTGGCTGGTCTTCCGCAGTGTGCCCTCATTCATTTAGGGCACCTATCAGATATTGGGGAACTATCCTACCGATATGCGACTGCTCCTGTCCTAGCACTCCGCTGTCCCTCTGACTGGTTCTTGTGGGCGACCCTGACTTTTTGTGGCCTACAATGGTGTCTTGCTCTGTTGACTTACTCTCTATTCCGGAATTTCACAATACTCCGTTGCAAATGAATGAAACTCCTGTAAACCATGTATTCCTGAAGATAACATAAATGCCACTAGATGGCGCAGGTCACGTACCAGAAATGTTGAAATGCTGAAACCCAGGTGGCCAGGTATCTCAGGCAGAATAGTCTACTGACTGGGGAATAAGTTGGGATATAGTGATTGCACGAGACGTTCAATAATTCAATGAGGTCCGTGCGTATATAACCAACCAATATGTATATGTCTCCAGTTGTACTTAATGAAAAAGACGGTGTTGCTGTCACAATAGACCCCACGTGTCCAAACCGGACAGAATCAATGCCGGTAGCTCGTGATATGATATCCGATCGCAATGCTATGTGGACCACCTGTGTCTACTGTGGCACAAACCCTCTACGGCAGGGATGCTCAACCTGCGGCCCTCCAGCTGTTGTAAAACTCCACCATGCCCTGCTGTAGGCTGTCCGGGAATGATGGGAGTTGTAGTTTTGCAACAGCTGGAGGGCCGCAGGATGAGCATGCCTGCTCTAAGGTATGAGCAAGTTAGGGCAAACTGTCAGCTAGTTCCTGGCCACACAAGCGCCGATGCCGCCGCTTCACCATCAGAGGCGGTTGGCTCTTTATGTCCAATTTTCTTTTTTTTACTGAAAGCATAATAGGATGACAATTCCTTTTCTGTGGAGAGCAGGTTTCATCAGTCATCTCATTATCATCACATACAGGATTAGGGCTGCAAAGATTAATCTACATTGTCAATAATATTCGATAACGTGATTCGTTGTTGGCGAATCCCGTTATCGAATAGTCGGCTGATTTGTTGCTTTGCGGGAGGGAGTGGGCAGCAGCGTGTAAAACTTACTAGAACACTTCGTAGCAGGCAGAAGGCCAAGCGGCGGCAACGCGACTCACTACGTCACGCGCATGCTCCGCTCACCTTATGAATTAAGGCGGTGCAGGCGCATGGCAGGCGTAGTGAGTTACGCTGCTGCCCGTCCGACCGCCCAGCCTCCTGCGATAGTTTACTACTAGTAAGTTAGGGTCTGGAGTTTCTGGACGGAGTGATTTTTGAAGCATAAAGTTTAAGTTTGATACCCTGTGCCCGGTGTAATAGAATAATGCAATGACTGCATCGGGCCCACTGCTATTACAAAACCGAAATGCCGGCCCCCACCCCTGTATTGGGGGTCATTCACAATCACTACACAGGGGCACTGTTATGGGGGGGATCTGTGGATGACACATCGCATAAGATGCTATGTGTCATCCACAGATGCCCCCATAACAGTGCCTGCCATCCAAAGATCCCCCCCATAACAGTGCCATCCACAGATTCCCCCATAACAGTGCCTGCCATCCACAGATGCCCCCATAACAGTGCCTGCCATCCACAGATGCCCCCATAACAGTGCCTGCCATCCACAGATGCCCCCATAACGGTGCAGTAATTGTTTTAATATGGCCTTTGAACATACTTTTTCAAGTAAAATCATATAAACCCCTTTTTTTGTCATTTTGGTCTTTTTTCCCGATTAATCGATGAAATTATCGACAACTAATCAATTAGTCAAATAATCGTTAGCTGCAGCCCTATACAGGATTACAATAACAGATAGCACCTCAGTTTAGGTAACACAAGATCCATCATTCATATCAGATGATGGACACAGCTTATTTACCCCCCTCCCTGCATAACGACCTCTGGACAGGTCACAAATAATTTCTAGAAAACTCTCCAATAGAAGTCAATTAGTGTTGAGCGGTAATATTCGATTTGTGAATTTTAATCGTGAATATCGGCATTTTGAGAATTTGCGAATATTTAGAATGTAGTGTTATATATTTATATTCGCGAATAGTGTTGATCGCGAATAATCTAATCGCGAATATCGGCACTTAGCAACATCCCTAGCAACCAATAGGAAAGTTCCTACCCCTTAGTGATGATCGGGAATATTCTAATCGCGAATTTTTATCGCGAATATATTACATTGCCGATATTTGCAATCAAGTAAACAATGACTGGAGATCATAAATTCTCGAAATTGCGAATTTATGGCGATTATTCTGCCAAAAATTTGCGAAAGATCGCGAATTCGAATATTGCCTATGCCGCTCATCACTAAAGTCAATAAACATCTCCTGTTCATTGTAGCTTGTGATCCATTTGGCTGCTGTAAAAGAGCTGCTCAGGCAAGGTGGCTGCCCCTAAAATCATGTACAAAAAAATAAAGTAAAAAAAATCTATGATCATAAAATAAAAAGAGATTAGAGCAGAAGTACACCTATCAATATCTGGTTTTAATTGGTGAAACAAAGTAATGCATTCCTTTTAAAAGTTAGAACACTTCATTGTGATGTGAAGATTTATGATGCGGAGGCAAAAAAAAAAAACCTAAGGTGTTAGAGGTATATATCCATTCATCAGCATACAGGACATTTACATGACAATAGGAAATCCGCAAGATCGCTCTGTTCTGGTGGAGAGGTTGATTTATGAGCTACAAGTCATGCATATGTTATAACGTAAGGAAAACCATCCCAGGCTAGATAATAGCAGAACACCCCAGGGTCACAAGATATGAGGCAGGGAGGCACCTAGCCTTTCTACTGCCTGAGGGTGACCAGTACTCCCTGCAGTTGGAGTCTACCCCCTGGACTGTGCATAGCCATAGCCTTCCTTGAAAATGGGCCTCAAGGCACAGACACATGAACACATTAACTCCTGAATGACCAGCACTGTAGTAGAACAGACCTCTTTTCAGGAGAGGTCATCAATAATCACATCGGTGGGGGGGTCAGACACCTGGAGCCCCACCGATTAGCTGTTTTGGGCAGCCATCTGCACCGGCAGGGTCTCGTGCACTAATGCAGCCAATGACTGGGTTCAGCAGTGTGGTATCCCCAATCTGCACCACGTCCATGTTGGGTCATTTGCCACTTGAGGACACGTCACCACTGAAACCTTTCATTGGCTGCAGCAGTGCAAGTTACACCATCCATACCCTAGCCGGAAGTACAGAATTCAGAGACTGTAATATTGTCAAATGAAATGGCTGCCACAGTCTCGGATTTCCCTATGCACGAGGTGCTTCATAAATCTGAGATATTCCCTAGATGCTTGATATGTCATTGCGTTGTATTGAAGCAGATTCATTAATTGGCTATACAGATGTAGCATGGTTAGCACTCCTTTTTTCTGAGATTTCTGAGTTTGGTTATCTAATCTAAGCAAACACCTTCAATTGCTTTTCAATGGCTTTTTTCTCAAGATAATGAAATGAGTTAAGAAATTTGAGTTAACAACGGGAGTGCTAACCCTGCTGCATCTGTATATAGTCAAATTTTTACTTTGAACTGAAGGGTCACTTTAAGGGTAAGGTGTAGTGATGAGCAAATTTGTCAAAATTCAAATTTGGATCAGAATTGAATCTACTTAAATTGAAAGTGCTCCAACTGGCTTGAAAATTTGTGTATGACTCTAAAAAAAGTTGCAAACACCATGCTTCCAGCATGTTACACACTTGCAACAAATGTTGTCATACGTGGTATTTATGCACCTCTCTCTCCACTTTCTGAAAAGGGGACGAGAAGTGGACAGGGCCATGAGGCACGACACATTTATATTCATTGCCCGTTTTCAATTTTTGGGGGGATTTTCGAATTAATTTATTTTCTGTTCCCAAAATTTGCTTGAATTTAATGAACTAAAATTAAGATTCAGATCCATCTCAAAGTTTTACAAAATGTATATATAGATATATAGTACTGTGTAATAGTTTTAGATGTGAAAGTATTACAACAGCTTATTCCACCGCAATCTTTATTTTCCCCAACATCTGACATCAGGGTACAATCAGGAATCCTACATACACACTAGATTGTTAGCGGAATCTGCTGAAATGTATCTAACTTGTATGGGCAGTTTTAGTATATTGTGAATGGGGCATAACTACTGTATGTGGGGGGAACTAAGGGGGCATAACTACTGTGTGGGACACTGAAGGGGTCCTAAGGAGGCATCACTACTGTGTGGGGTTGCACTAAGGGGGGCATATCTACTGTGTAGAAGGACTAAGAGGGCATAACTATTGTGTGCGTTGACAATGGGGACTGACTGGAATTGGGTGGGTATAGATAAGCATTGGGCGAACTTAGAGTCATGGATTAGTATTAAATTTTTTTGCCATAGCAGACTACATACACCATTGTTTGTCCTTTCTTGGGCTTTTTAAAAGTTTGGAGGCAGAGGCGTATTGGCCATAGACTGTACGGGGAAATTACCTGGTGGGTCAATGCCGAGGGCCACCCAAACCCTCCTCTCTGCCTCTGGCAGGGTACATAATGAGCTCTCAGGGGTAATTAACGGTGTGCGAATCAGTACCTGGCCAGCAACTGCACATGCCCTACTGAGTTCAAACGCTGTGGCCTGCATCTCACATCCTAAGCCCCCCCTTTGGGGGCAATATATTGTGCTGCACTGTGGTATATGGTTCTGCTGGGACAGTGTTTTGCCTGTGCTATGGTATTGCTGACCCCACCTACTTGTATTCCCCACCTTCTGTCAATTTGGACCTGTCTACAATATGGGGCCACTTTTAGTTTTGTTTTTTTAAGTTCCCAGTCCGCCTCTGTTGGAAGGTATGGTGTAAGAAACAAATAAATCCTCCCCAAACTGTACCACTAGCCTAATAGATATGTTTTACGCCTGTTTTGATATCCCCTGGGCCACGAAATAATGCTTTCCATTTACAAACAGGCACAGGCCAAATCATAAATGAGGCGCATTCTCTGGCTGTCCATGTACCTAAACTGAAACCTATGCCAGGTCATAGCTAGTCATTAGGGTTGAGCAAACCCGAACTGAATAGTTCAGGTTCGTACCAAACTTTGCGAGTTCGGGTAAAACCCGAACCCGGATTTTTTCACTGAGGTTCGGGTTCAGTGTTCGGGTAATTTTATTATTTTCCATCATAACATGGTTATAACGGAAAATAATAGCATTCTTAAGATAGAATGCTAAATAAAATGGCCATTGAGGGGTTAAAAATAATAAAAAAAACTCACCTCATCCACTTGATCGCGCAGCCGGTATCCTCTTCTTTCTTCAGGACCTGCGATTACGTCACCGCGCTCACCATGTGGAGAGCGCGGTGACATCATCGCAGGTCCTGAAGAAAGAAGAGGATACCGGCTGCACAATCAAGTGGATGAGGTGAGTTTTTTTATTATTTTTAACCCCTCAATGGCCATTTTATTTAGCACTCTATCTTAAGAATGCTATTATTTTACATTATAACCATGTTATAACGGAAAATAATAAAGTGAAGTTCAGGTCCCCATTGTCTTTAACGGGGTTCGGATTCGGTGTTCGGGTCAAGTTCGGGCACCGAACTTTGACCTGAAGTTCGACATGAAATAAATTATAATAAATGTTCCAGGGCTAATGGTCCTACCCTCACCCTGCCCTTTTCATAAAATAGCAAGGGTGGATTAGAAACGCCATTTACACCTAGATTTAGGCCCAATGGCATTTAAAAATTCGCAAACCCAGGGATTGCAACTTTTTTTTCCATCAGAAGACTGGCATGGGGGTGATAAATCCCCCGAAGTGTCTGCAGGTACAGTAGACAGCTGCTAGCAGGAGTCTAATAAAGTTGCTAATTTGACTAATCTTCTGGAGTCCACTTCCAACTATCCTGCATTAAAAGTAAGTAGATGTTTCAGGCAGTGAATGTGGGTCCACTATGCCAACCAACTGTTTGACTTTGGGCTAATCCTGTGAGCGTTATCCTGATGGTCCTCTTGTTTTTACCCCTTAACCTGTATACAGGGATCTTGCCTTTGCTGCAGGGAATCCACCAGGCCTGGTGGAACAGTCCTGATGTCATTGGCTGCTGACTCACAGGAGTCAGATACACCGGTGCCAAGGACCGAGAGATTAGGCAGCACAAGTAGTCTGGAAGTAGGCAAAGGTCAGAGCAGGTAGAGTACGTGCAAATCTGTGAAACAGTTCAGAGGTTGAGGCAGAAGGCTCAGGGTCAGTAGAGTTAACAGGCACGGGTCAAGTCAGGTGGCAGAAAGTGTGAACACAGTCGGAACAAAGACAAAAAGATTATAGCTGTTTTGAAGGGCCTAGCCAGCAACTGAAACAAAAAGGAATCTATTGCTTAGGCCAGGAATGGAACAAACAGCCCGGCATATGTAGGAGTGCTTATAAGCTCATTAGTCAAACAGCTGAATAAAGAGCAAAAGGGGAAGTTAATCCTTGAGGTACTGTAGGGAGAGGTAAAATGATTAAACACTAATGCACACACAGAAAGAGACCTAGCAGGAGTCTGGTGGCCGGCCCAGGGCATAATCTAGGTGAGTGATGTGACACCCGTGCCAGCCACCAAACTCCTGTGTACTAGTGCAAACAATGCAATGTAAATAAAAAATAGAAATGTTAATATTTTACATTTATACTTATTTTGCAGCAAAAAAACGGCACCCAACGTACAGCTAATGACCTTAAGAACTGTCTTCCGCATATAGAAGAACAAGAAGGCATTGAAGTGATAATATGACACCCACAGAGCCCTGATCTCAACAACATCAAGTCTGTCTAGGATTACATGAAGAAACAGAAGAATCTGAGCAAGCCTACATCCATATATGATCTGTAGTTAGTTTTCCCAAAATTTTTGAACAACCTCTTTATTGGGGTCATTTAGTAGGACCGGCGTTTTAGACACTGGTCTTAATAACCCTGCCCTAGCGTTTGATGGGTCTAAGTTATGTAGAGGCGCTGGCCTCTATGCCTAAAACATGTATAGAAAATGATAAATGAGACGGACCTGCCCCTTCCCCACCAAAGCCACGCCCACTTTTTTTTAGAACTGGCGTACGTGGGGTTGAAAGGGAAGAAGTCACGGATTCAGCTGAAAATCCCCTTTGTGACAGATATATGCCAAAAATTGGTTTATATCTATTAATAAATAACCCTCTGCATACCTAGAAGAATTGATGCTGTGTGGAAGGCAAAGAGTGGTCACACCTAATATTGATTTGATTTAGATTTCCCTATTGTTCTTCCATCCATTTTCATTTTTTTAATGAGACTGAGCTGTCCCTAGGCCATGTGACTGGTGAACATGACGCCACTGGCCTAGAAAGAGGCTTACCAGGTGCCAGGACTCAGACCCCCACTGATCACATAGGATAGGTCATCGATATAAAACATCTTTATATCCCACTAGGCTAGACCTGTTCTATGTTCTAGATGCAATGACCTACTGTACCAGCAGAGGGAAGCAAATGCCTTCAATGTGGTAAACTACAGCTACAGCATATGGTGATCCTGCACGCAAGTATAATTGATAGAATAATACATCCATACACACATTACATATTTAAGCAAAAGGGAAAAACAGCCGTCAATACAGCTAAAAGTCACTAAGGGCTCTTTCACATGAGCGGATACCGTGAGGGTAATCCACTGCGTGAAAGAGAGCCAAGCCCCGTTCTAGACAGCAAAGACACGGAGCATTAACATGATTGATAACGCTCCGTGCCTCTCTGTGACCTTTTTACTACAAAATCACAGTGACAACTTTTCCTCACTGTGATTCTGTAGTAAAAAGGTCACAGAGAGGCACGGAGCGTTATCAATCATCTTAATGCTCCGTGTCTCTGCTGTCTGGAACGGGGCTTGGCTCTCTTTCATGCAGCAGGTTACCCACATGGGATCCGCTCGTGTGAAAGACCCCTAAGAGGGAGATTGCTGAAGACTGCCACTTTCTGAGCCTGTCTTTATATCCCCTGCGCTGCCGGTGGTTGCGCATTATTAATGACAAGGCTTAGCCCCTGCAGTCTGTGCGCCTAACCAGAAATCTACGACAGCTCAGAGCTGCCGTAGATTTCTGTCTTCATTTATGCCAGAAAACTGCTGCTGGTCACGCCCCCTTCCAACCTTCATCACATCCCCTTTTAGAAAAGTGTTGAGAACAGCCAAAAAGGGGAGTTGCGCTAATTTTTCTTCAAAACAGAAGTACTTGTTCCCAGTATGCCATGGACCAAAAATGGGCCGAGTAAAGACAATTGTTGAATTGGGGACAGGGTCTGCTTCTAACTTGTCATTGTTAAATACCACAGGACGCCCTATACATGAAAAGTCTGAAGACCTAAACTAAAAAAAAAAAAAACATCCTCTTGTGCCTCTGTTTGCGACTTCTCCTCGCCAGGTCTAAAATTGTGGGTGGGGAAAGGCTGGCAGGCCCCTCTCATTTATCATTTTCTATCCCTGTTTTAGGCATACAAAATGGTCTAGATGTAAGAGAGCTCGGAAGCTGTCTTACATTTCGAACTGGTGCTGGATGCTCTGAAGTTATGGAGAGGCTTGGGCCTCTTCATAACTCCGGCGGATCCACTGCCAGCTATGGGACTTAATTAAGACCAGAATCTAAAATGCTGGTTCTAATAAATGTGCTCTTTAGTCTCTATCATATTTCTAGAGATGGCAGTAAAAATTTGTTTTATTGGCTAGGACCTCATTTTCCAGGACATATCCTCTTTCTGGGACCTAAAAACATTTTCCATCTGTCATTTATAAGTTACCAAAAATTTTCAGGATTCTCACCAGGAGGAGAAGGGGCGCTGCCGGGCAGGCACTAAATGAGTGCTTCCGGCCCCAAGTGTCGTCCTTTTTGAAAACCATAATATGACCACCCTACCCCAATGTCTTTTCCTTTCTTAAAAGGCTTATCCTATGACTAATGTAAAAAATGAAAATCAGACACCATATAGTACATGATAATCTCTTTCTAACAAAGCCAGAACCAGCCCTGTACCTCAACAGATCCAGAGATCTCCACATTCATTGCTCTACTAGATTTATATCAATCTGAAAGCTCTAGGGGAGTGTCTTTTCTGTTGCAGCTAGGGGGGTGTGTCTCAGCTCTCCCTATCACAGCTCAGGGGGCGTGTCTCAGCTCTCCCTATCACAGCTCAGGAGGCAGCTGAAGGATGAAACTGAGCATGTGCGGCCATCTCAGTGAGCAGGACAAATAAATAAGGAAAAAAACAAACCGCTGGTGGTGACTCCACCTTTTGTGGGATGGGATCTACTGAAGATTTATCCGGTTGCACCACACACACTCAGCCACCGTCTTATCGCCCAAAAATATTAATAGTGGCCAACTTATTTCCAGATGATTATGGTTGTCCAGCAGACTTTCAAAACAATCATCCGTTTTACGCAAATTACCTGATAATTGTGTGTGTTTACTGAAATTGTTCATTTTGAACAACTTTTCACTAATGTGTATGGGCACCTATTATTCTATTGTGCCAGTACTACTGTGATCATGAATGGTGTCGTAATTACCCCCTTTGATATTTTTTACTCTGCATTTTTGTTCTGAAATACTGTTCATCTGAGAAAATTACATTAATATTAGTTTATTGAAGTTTGAGCTGTACAATTTCACCTTATCCTGGAAGAATGTTAGAAACACTTGGTGAGCCTGACATTTACATTATGCAGTAAAGCCATTCAGTTGTAATGTGCTGAAGAATAATGCCAGGAGGGTGGTGGTGGTGGTAGGTGGAGGTCAGCAGAGACAGCCTGGCTTCTGGATAATGGACCATTGTTCTGTACATGACATTACTACAGCGCCTATTGTGATGAATGTGACTGTAACACTGAACGACAAAGAAAAAATATAGATGTGAAACCTCCAATATGTTAATTTATTTAGATATCTCATTTCACAGGGTGCTTGGTCTGTCTAGTTAAAGCCTTTATGCAGAGTTGGAGCTACCAAAAGCCCGGGCCTCATTCCTTGCCTGTACTCTCAACATCAGGTGCGATGCAGTGACAGGTAAAGTCACACAGGTATAGCAGCATTCTATAAAGTAACCATGCATGATCTACCGTATATATTCAAACTAATACTTCATCTAATATGCAATCAGAGTTTTTTAGCAGATCTATTTTTTTATCAAAAAGTATCTGAGCCCATCCGCTAGCAGCAAGGTAACTGTCACGATGAGGAGTGGGGGAAACCCCCACCGTACAATGTCTGGGAAGACTGGGGAGTAACTAAGCCTGGACACTGGGAAAAGGGAGCTGGTCACCTCCTATAGCATCCCTAATCCTAGCCCTTACCTCCTCACCGTATGAGCGAACCTGGATGGTAGGACAGCTCATACCTGGGACCCTGAGTCGCCCTAAAAATCCCTCACAAGGGAGCAGGGGTGAGATGACCCATGCTTCCAATACAAGGATGCACAGGAGTCTCCACCGGCATAGCTGCAGGTAAGCACACAATACAACACACTTACCTGCCGCTGACACCACACCTGGTACCCATGCATAGGTACTGGAGCCCACACACCAAACCGGACACTGTACCAACAACACACACACAGGAATCAAGTACTCCAGTTACTGCCTGGACCCCCATGCAGGTAGATGCAGGGCGGCCCCAGGCAGCGCTGCAAACAGATACGAGGTTCACCCCTCCGGGAAACCATAGAGCCTACTTCCGCAGGCAAACAAGGGAATGTCTAGCATACATGCTGGACAACAACAAACAACAGACCAGACATGAAGCAACAAACTAGACATAAACAACAAATCTCCAAATCAAATCCACACCTAGCAAAACAACAGATAAGGTAGGGAAAGGACAAGGAGGAGACAAAGATTACATCGCAGATGACATCGATGTCAAACTAGGATGGCCCTCAGTTTTCATCCTAGAAAGGAGCAAGCTCCTTCTCACCAAAAGGAAGACATAACCAAGATCTCAGTCTCAAAGCAACAGTATATGAAGAGACCTGAGACCACAACCCAGCTCCACCTAAGTCCACACCAGCAAGAAAATTAACCCCTTCGGTACCAGAAGGGGAAGGACCCAGGGGAAAGGAGGAGCCACCTACATGCAGCAACAACACGTTGCCACCGGCAACCACATGCATGGCAACCATGTCATGGCGCACACAACCGAGGCCGTGACAGTAACCTCGTCACAGATGGGTACCTAACTCTAAACCTAAATTGTGGGCATTAAGTTTCAAGGACAGCTTAAGCCATAAAAAAACACTGCAACTGCTACCATTATTACCTCTCAGGGTGAGCAGGCAATCACTGGCGTAACTATAGGGGTTACAGCGGTTGCAGTTGAGACCGGGCCCCTAAGCCAGAAGACTCCCTTGCCAGTGGTGCTGTATTTTTCCCTTTATAAGATACAATGCATCTTATAAAGGAAATACTAGCAAACGCTTCCATTATGGAGGAGTGAAGTGCTGTGAGCGCTGTACTTACCTCTCCTCCTGCTTGCTTTTCTCAGGTCCTGCATTGCTGTGTCCTGGCTGCCTGCAGCGTCAGGACGAACAGGGCAATCTATTACCTAACACTGCACGCAGTCAGGTGACTGTGCAGCGCGGGCCCTGAGAAGAGAGCCAGGACCGGGAGAGTGGTGGCAGCAGAGGTAAGTTAATTTATTTATTTTACAGTCTGATATGGGAGTCTGAAGGGTCTAATGGGGGTCTGGAGGTCTGATGGGGGGCCTGAGAGGTCTAATGGGGCTCTGGAGGGCTGATTGGTGGGCTGGAGGTCTATTGGGTGTCTGATTGGAAGTCTAATAGGGTCGGATTGGGGGTCTGGAGGTTTAATGGGGGTCTGTTTGGGGTCTGGAGGTCTAATGGGGGTCCGACATTGAGGCGGGGTCTGACAAGGAGATCTAATGGGGGTCTGATCTGAGGTCGTACACTGGGGTCTAAGATAGAGGTATAAAGGGGATCTAGTCTGAGATGGGGGGGGGGTCTGATCTAGGGTTTTATATGGGGGTTTAATCTTAAAGGTATTTTTTGTACTGGCGCACAATATAAGGGGGTATTTTTGTACTGGTGGACTATCTTTGTAGTACCAGTATTTTTAGGGGGACTGTTTCTACAGGACAGTATTATGGAGCACAGCTGACACAGTATTGGGGGAGCAGGATGGGTTTTTGAGAAGGTGGGGAGGATGATGGAAAAGTAGGAAAGTAAGATGTCTGTTTGTTAAACCCTGCAGAGACGAGACACGGCTTAAAGAAGTCACCATGGCGGTCTGGTCTGAAAGGAGAAGATGAGGAAAGAGAATATTTACACCAGAGGAGACATCACTGGATGTAAGAGGTACATATGTAGGTCTGTAATGACCCTGTATGTTCTGTAGTGCTGTATGTAATGTTTTCCAAGTATGTCTTTAAAAGGGCTGTCTACTTTTTTTCGTACGAACGCTGCCTTCTCTGCTATGTTTACCTGCCTCCCACTGCAATTGCTGCAGCAAGCAGATAAACAGAGCAGAGAAATTACCTCTCATATTAGTGCTGCCCTCTCTTCAAACAGCTGATCGGCGGAGGTGCCGGGGGACAACCCCTTTAACAGTGACACTGTAGGCAAGGGGTTAGGATAATTTGGCATGGGAGGGGTGGGGACATTTCAATTTTGGCCTCAGGCAGCAAAAAAGCTAGGTTCTCCAGCGCTGAGGGAAGGGGGTGGGGGCCCAAGCTGAACTCTTGCACCAGGGCCTTTAGCTACGTCCCTGCAGGCAATGACCTGTTGTGTGACGATACTCTGTGCCAGCAAACCTTCCATGAGCAGGAAGTCAGCCATAAACATCACCTTAGGCTAGTTTCACACTAAGGCCTCGTGCCGTTGTGTGTCCGCTCCGTGCATTGCACGGGCAACATCTGTGCGGCAGCCGGGACGGATCGAGGACCATTCACCTTGAATGGGTCCATGATCCGTCGGCACCGCAAAAAAATAGAACATGTTCAAGTGAATGTGTCCGCATCCGTGATGCGGGGAGCACACGGCCGGTGCCCGCATATGTGCATGAGGCCTAACAGTGAGATCCAGAAGGGAACCGCCTGCCGGGCCTCTTTGGATCTGGCATTGCCGAAAACTACATAATTGTCCTATTAACTATACTGGGGACCACCGGAGATCCGGCTGCAACCCAGCAAATAAAAAAAATCTGTTGAAGTAAAACCGCTGCATGCATATGCTGAAAAAAAAAAACAGAATTAATCAGTGCATCCTGCATGGTAGAACAAAAATGCAGGTGCACATAGTGTGATGATGCAGTGACATCATCGAAAAGAAAAAAATGGGGTCAGTCAGAATATCCCAATATACAGGTGCATATCACCATGGCTAAAAGCAAAAACGAACACAATGCAACAGCACTCTGCAATAGTGCCATACTCACTATAGAAAATGTACTAATGCTACGTTATAAATGTGAGATTCTTGCCAATACATCTTGTACAAAATTATTTGTGCCTGTCCGGCACTGGCAAGGCGATCTCTTTAGGACAAGAACCTACACTAAATACTACCTTGGTGTCATACTGGCCTTCATTAAATTCAGGGAATGCAGGTTCCACATGCATGCTGAGCCTACACTGTATTATACCACTTTTGGTGCCACAATGGCCCCCAATAAATGCAGGGAGTCCCTTCATTTTCTATAGTGAGTATGGGATTATTGTATTTACTTTATTATGTGTGTTTGCAGAGTGATATCATCATGCCTGCTGGGTTAAATAGAGGAGCGCAAGGGGCCCCAGCCTGTGTTCTCTCCTACTCGGCCGAGCAGGCATGATGAAGTAGCTGCATTGCGTCTGTTGATGGGAAGTGCAGGATGTGCTCCATTTATCAGGGGAACAGGCTAGGTGGTGTGGTAAGGTGCAGGGTGCTGTCGTGGATGGCAGGTATGTGTCACCGAGGTTCATGGCCTCGGTGAGGTAAGAGCCGTTTTTGTTGATGTCAGCAGCAGCTAGTGCTACTGACATAGTTTTAAATAGCATGGCTGCAAAGCCGATCCGGGCCGGCTCTTACCGGGAGCAGCTAAAGTGTAGGGTGGGTGGCTGCTCCCCACGACCCAGTCCTGGTTTTGGGCTGGGTTTAAAAACTCAGCCAGCACCAGCAGCTGGGGCTGTGATTGTCCTGGAGCTGCTAACAGTCCTGTGGAGTTCTATGACCTGGAGGAAAGAGCTCAGCAAGGTGGTGTTTTTCCCTGCAACTTGAAGGTGGAATCTCCTGCGGCTGGGCCGACTGCTAGGTGTGAACCCTCACCTAAACCTCCCAGGTGACTGAACCCTGTGTTGGCCTGTTTTGTTTGGCCACATTATTTCTGTTATGTGTGAATTATCACCAAGAGACTGTTTTTCATTTATGTTGTGCAAGTGTGAATAAAACACTGTTTATTGCACATTCTGGACTCCTTGTTTTGCCTCAGTACTGCACCCGCACCGCTATCTACCAGAGCGACTCCCCACAGTGGGTATTACTATTTTTTTTTATTTTATTAACATGACCGGGACTTCACTAATGTTAAAAGGGCACTAAAGTGGAGCACTACTGTGAGGGGGGGGACTAAGGGAACAAAACTTTGTGGGGTACTAAGAGGTCATTCTTCTGTGAAGGGGGAATGATTACTGTGCGGGATACTAAGAGGGCATAACTACTATGTGGGGGCAGTAATGGGGCATGATTACTGGATTACTGTTGGGGCACCCTACTGTTTTGGGGCAATAAGGGAACATTCGACTGTGTGGAGACACTAAGGGGGCATTTTACTGTGTTTATGCCCTAAGGGGCACACTTTTTAGGACCGGCGTTTTAGACGCCCATAGCTGTCAGTGGATCTGCCGAAGTTATAAAGAGACTCAGGCCTCGCCATAACTTCAGCACATCCAGCACCAGCTCTAAATGTAAGACCACTTCTGAGCAGTCTTACATTTTGACCATTTTGTATGCCTAAAACAGGTGTAGAAAATGATGAATAAGACGGCCTGCCACCCCTTTGCCACCCACAATTTTAGACCTGGCGTGAGCGAGGAAAAGTCGCAGATAGCGGCGCAACAGTTAGTTGCCTTAAATACGCCTATATATTCCGCAGTGCTTTACAATCAGGCGGTTTAAGTACAAACAGAGTCTTAAATAAAATAGCAGCAAACAGGTCAACAATTAAAACAAGAGGAATGAGAGCCCTGCTCGCAAGAGCTTACTGAGGAGAAGGGGTGAGACAAAAGGTAGAAGTCCAGCCATCTTAACACAATAGGGGAGAAGGTATAAGGCTACATGAGCCAGTCACTAGCCGATATCTGTAGTGAATCTGGGTGCATGGGGTGTGGTGGATGCTGATAAATCAGGTTCAGAGGAGTAATTCTGAAGGGTGCGGGGGCAGTGAATGGAGACGGGTTTGATCAGGGGTTGAAATCGGCTAACCTAAAAAGCTGTGTTTTTAGAGAGCACCTAAAACTGTAGATGAAAGTGAATTAACCTAACTATTTGGGGTAGGGCAGTCCAGAGAACTCGTGCAGCTCAAAAGAAGTCTTGGAGACGGGAGTGAGAGGTTCAGATTGTGGTGGATCTTAGTCATAAGTCATTGGCTGAACAGGGGGCACGGGTAGGATGGTAGACTGAGATGAGGGGATGTAGGGGGTGCAGCACTGTGAAGAGCTTTGTGGGTGAGAATGAGGACTTTAAATTGAATCCTGTACTGATTGGGCAACCAATGCAATGACTGGCACAGGATGGGGTATCGGAGTGGCAGTTAGACAGATAGATGAGCCTGGCTGCTGCATTAAGGATAGATTTGAGAGGGAAGATTAGGGGGTGGGCAATTATTAAGACGGGAATGGAACAGGGAAACAATGCAAGTTTTTGATGTTTCCACAGTAAGAAAGGGGCAGATTCTAGAGATGTTTTTGAGGTGCAGGCGGCATTAGCAGGCAAGAGATTGAACATAGGGGATAAACGAAAGATCAATGTCAAACATCACACCGAGACAGCGGGCATGGTGCCTAGGCATGATGGTAGTGCAACACACTGAGATGGAAATTGAGAAAGAAAAATCAAGTTTAGGTAGGTTAGTAGATGGAGAAAACACCAGTAGCACCAGTTTTTGAATTATTTTATTCCAGATAGAGAGGTGGTCACTGGTGTTCTGTAGTACAGCAGGGGTGATATCACTGGAAGAAGTATATAGCTTGGTGTCATCGGCATAGAAAGACCAAAGCTGCTGATGGAGAGGGCCTAGGACTAGAGTTGAGCGAACTTGTATTTTAAGTTCGGCGTCCAAAGTTCGGGTTGGGGTTAATGAAGAATCCCATTATGGATTCCGCTACCACGCACCATAACGGCATTTGGAATCCATAAGGGGATTCTTTAATGAACCCGAACCTTGGACAACACTAAGGACCTGGGGTGACGTCACCGTCATGTGATCAGTGCAGGGGGCGTGGCTCAGTACTGGATCACCTCTTATCCAATCCAGTGCTAAGCCATGCTCCCTGCACTGATCACATGACAGTGACGTCACGCCAGGCCCTTAGTGTTGTCCAAGGTTCGGGTTCATTGAAGAACTTTGGACGTCGAACTTAAAATACAAGTTCGCTCAACTCTACCTAGGACTGAAGGTTGAGGAACACCAACAGCAAGAGAGAGGGGGGGGGGGGGAGGTAGAGCCAGCAAAACTGAAATAGCGGCCAGGGAGATAGGAATAAAACCAAGAGGGAATGGTGTCAATAGATTGGAGCATGGTGAGGAGTAGATGGTGGTGTACAGTGTCAAATGCTGCAGAGAGATCAAGGAGAATTAGTAAAGAGTAGTCACAGTTGCATTTAGCTGCCAGCAGGTCACTGGTCACTTTGGTGAGGGCAGTTTCTGTAGAATGTAGGGTGTGAAAACCAGATTGTAGCAGATCAAGGAGAGAGTTAAGAGATAGCGGATGAGGCAACAATGGACCAGAAGTTCTAGGAGTTTAGAGATGATGGGGAGATTAGAGACAGGTCTGTAGTTAGGTGCGGGTCCAGATAAGGTTTTTTAAATAATGGGGTTATGAAAGAATGTTTGAAAGAAAATGGGAAGATACCAGAAAAGAGAAAGAGATAGAAGATTTTTGTTAGGTGAGTGGTGACAACAGGGGAGAGAGACTGGAGGAGGTGTGAGGGAATGGGGTCAGTAGTGCAGGTGGTAGGGCGAGGAGAATAGAGGAGCCTGGAGAGTTCTTCTTCTCTGACTGGGTTAAATGTGAAGAGTGAGCCAAAGGAGATGTGGGTACGAAAGGGATCAATCACACTCAGAGGCTGGGAGTTGATTTTTTGCCGGATATTTTAAATATTTTTCTCAGTAGTGGAAGCGCTCACTAGTATTTGCTTTATAAGAGGCACAGCTTCTTATAAAGCAAAAAATACTGTAATTGGCAGCGCACCACTAGGGGCCCAGTCGCAACTGCAACTGTTGCGAACCTTATAGCTACGCCACTTATATTCATAATAATACTTTATTTAAAACAGTCTATTTATTGCATATCTATAGTTTTGTGGGATAACTTAGGCCACTTCCGGCGCCATTATCTTCCTGGCTGCAGCGGTGACATTTCCATTCACACAGGTCACTGTACAGCCACATCACTGCTGAGACCAGAGATTGGCTGCAGAGGTGACCTGTGTGTGCAAAACGTCACCATTGCAGCCATGAAGGGAATTTGTTAATTTCTTATAGTATTAGTTTAAAATGAACCTCCACCTTTTAACACAATCCAAATTAAGTTCCGATTACTTTCCAAATATATCTTTAAGCCCAGTGGACCTTTGTTTTTATGACCTAGAGCGCCATATCACTGACCGACTTTTTGTAAGGCAGCCGAATTTTCAGAGTGTCTACGCACTCTGTTACTTCTGAGCCCTGTGAATGCTGTGAGATACAGCAGAATGGCACTACGGCATTAGCCATTTACATGCTGCGGTCAATAGCAACCGCCCTCCGTTATAGGAGTGGAACAACCAAAATAACGAAAGCATCGGATTTGACACATAACTGACAGGAACAGAGCCAACCAGATCCTTTTGACAATGGAATCCATTCAGTTTCTGTGGGGGACTGCATTTTTAGTGGAGAAAAAAGTCCTGCATGCAAAATCTGTGATGAAGGCCCCGACGCAGATGTGAACATGTCCTTATCTATATATATAGGTGATATACACTGTAATCCTGCCTGGGAGGATAATGGTGCTTACTATTAGCCTTAATATCCAGTGTGAAAACTGCAGAATTTTCGGATTTTTTTTAAATATAGATAAACAGAGACATGGAAAATTAAAAATAACGTCACCATAAATTCTTGAAAAATATGTTAAACTTAAAAATCAGATTAAAACAATAAGTCATTTTTGATGACACATTCCCTTTAGCATGTACAGCACATAAATTGACATTAAAGGGTTGTCCCATAAAAAATATTCTATATTTTTCAAACCAGCACCTACATCTGAATCATTTTGTAATTGCATGGTATATTTTAAAATGTTGTATAGCCCCTGAGTTTCATGCACACGGCCGTTGTTTGACCATGCCCGTATTGCGGCTCGCAAGCAGTGGGTCCGCAATACATGGGTACCGGCCATGTGCACTCCGCATCACGGATGCGGACCTATTCACTTGAATGGGTCCGCAATACGGAAGGTTCAGTGCGGAATGCAAGCACGGAACCCACGGAAGCACTACGGAGTGCTTCCATGGGGTTTCTCTCCGTGCCTCCGCACCGCTAAAAAATAGAACATGTTCTATTTTTTTGCAGTGTGGACGGATCACAGACCCATTCAAGTTGATTGGGTCTAGATTCGTCTGCGGGATCTGCACGGATTTTGCTCTTGCATTGGAGACCACAAATTGCGATCGGTAAAACTCCACCTGCTGTTTGCCCTTTATCTAAATTCTCTGTCCAGCTCACTGAGGTTGACATACATGATCAGTTCCATCCTTCAACTGCCACCAGCTCCAGCAGAAAGGATACACCCCTTGAAAAGGTGCACACCCCCTCAGTTGCCAGCTTAAAATAAATCTAGTAGAGCAATTGGAGCAATGAATGGGGAGAACTCTGGATTCACGTGAAGTACAGGGCTGGTTCTAAGTTTGTTAGAAAGGGGCTGTCATGTACTATATGATGTCTGAATTTCATGTTTTACATTACTAATGAGATAAGCCTTTTAAATAATAAAAATGCTTTAGAGGAATCCTAATATTTGAATGCAAACCTATTTACTTCAATGGAAACAGCGTCGCAGTAACCAACTCCATCCGCTATACACCATGGAAGGAACTGTGTGGTTGCAGCGAGTATTTCCAGCACTGGACCTGAACACCTGACTGACTGGGGGTGCTGGGAGTCAGGTCCCCGCTGATGTGATACTCTAAGGCCTCTTTCACACGGGCATCACGGTTTCTGTCCGGATGCATTGCGGGAAACGCGAGCGAGTGAGCACGCAATTTCAGTCAGTTTTGTCTGAGATTGCGTTGCGTTGTTCAGTTTTTTCTGCGCGAGTGCAGTGCGCTTTGCAAGCGCGTGATAAAAAACTGAATGTGGTACCCAGACCCAAACCCGGACTTCTTCACTGAAGTTCGGGTTTGGGTTCGGTGTTCTGTAGATCTTATTATCTTCTCTTATAACATGGTTATAAGAGAAAATAATAGCATTCTTAATACAGAATACTAACTGAAATGTCCAATGATGGGTTAAAAAATAAAAAAATAAACTCACCTCATCCACTTGATCGCGCAACCGGTATCGTCTTCTTTCTTCTTCTTGCAGGACCTGCAACACAACGCACAAGTAATGCGGAAAAACATTGCTCATGTACACAGCCACATTGAAATGAATGGGTCAGGATTCAGTGCGGGCGCAATTCGTTCACGTGACGCATTGCACCCGCGTGGAAAACCCGCCCGTGTAAAAGGGGCCTAAGGGTATCATTTCAATATAAAAATCCCGGAGAGGGTGATTCACATGTGGAACACTTGTTGCGATATTTCTATGTCTGTCCTCCAGTTGTTATATTCTGCACATTTTTTAACCACACAAATAAATAAAAAGCTGAATAACCAAACTGCTTTTATTTCATATTAAAGCGTGAAGAAACAGCTCATGCTGTAAGCATCTCCTGAGGCGGCTGTGGCCTCTGCGGTCATCTTCTGAGTCAACATTAGGTAATGCAGCAGACGATGTGTCATTGAGTAAGAGGAAAGACATAGCATGTCATCATTTTCATGCCACTGAAAAAAAAAAAAAAATTTTTAGGCTGTCTCCTTTTTTGAATAAACCAAAATAATGCAAATTAATTGAGTAGTTACATGGTTAATTTAAATATTGAAATCTTTTTTAATAAATATTTTAATAAATATTGCTGTTACATACTTGTTGTGGCGCCCCCTAGTGTTCATGGGCGTAGGAAGCCCCAAAAATCTGGGGGGGACAGCACTTATGGGGCCCGTGTCCCCGCCCACCCTCAAGCCACGCCCACATATCTCTCCGCCCCCCCAAGTGCCAAAAATCTCTCCCCCCCCCCTTATGGGTCAGTGGGTCCAGTTTAAAAAAAAAAAAAACACACACACAAAACAAGACACTTATACTTACCTCCATCCGTCACAGCGATGCGATGCAGGCCTCTTCCGGCCTGTGTCCCGCGCTGCACGGCTCACAGACGGCGCGATGACGTCATCGCGCCGCCTGTACCAACATCTGATAGGCTGCCGGCCTAGTGCCGGCAGCCCATCAGAGGAGCAGGGAAGGGAGACGCCTCTCCCTCTCCTGCTCCGCAGCACAGCCATTTGTATCGCTGTCCTGGGGACGGCGATACAGATAACTGTGGAGATGAACGCTTCCACAATGGAAGCGTTCATCTCCCTGTGCCCCACCACCGCCGCACACATTGCGCTGCCGCTGGGGGGGATTTTTACATACCTGTCCCCCCCGCATTATTTCCTGGGGGGGATTCGTCCCCCCCGTCCCCCCCCGCTTCCTACGCCCGTGCTAGTGTTCCTTTCATTTCCTCTGAGGACGTCCACGTAATGTGGCCAGTGACAATGAGAAGACGCCGCTTCTAGGGCTCTGATTCCTATTGGCTGGTGATTGAAGATCCAGGTGATCAGATTGAGCTCCTCAACATTCTGAGGGGAACACCAGGGAAGTCAGCGATATCTAGACAAAATAGAGGACTTTTGTGATGATTCAAACTGAAAACTTATGTTGAAAATATTTAATAGTTAGACAACCTATTGCACCGTTGCATCGATATAGTTAATTGGTCAACATGATATAGAATTTTAACAAATCTATTGTCCATATAAAAATATAGAAGCGTTTATGGAAATTATGAGGTACAAGATGGAGACCCCCTGATCGGGACCCTTACCTTTTAGCCAGATTGAACAGTGAGTACAACAAGGATTTCTCACTCTGGAGGACACAGTACAAGTGCAGTACACAGGCCACACATTGATTAAATGGGGAACCATGTAATGCTTTCCATCTCCTGTGATGATGCTAGAAGAAAATTGGGCACTTACCGGTCACTGGGGGGTCAGAAGTGAGACGTCCCGTACATCAGCCTGCCATTCAGGGAACCTTCTAAAGGAAAGGTATCGTCCAAAGCAGCCGACTCATTGAAGGATCTTAGTATCTTGATAGCTAAACAGAAATTCTTAATAATCTCTCTTTTACCTTGAGATGGTTCCTTCAAAATGCAATATGTCTTCTAGGGCCCCTGTGGGGACAGAATAAAATAAATATCATGCAATATAATAAAGTACTGATAATATGGAACCACTGAAGAGTGGCAGAACAATCGATATGGACCACTGAAGTCTCGCCTAGGTATGATTTTAAAAATACATGTTGTTACTTTTTTATGTGGTCTTTCTCTGTGCACTCTGTTTTTTAGGGATAGACCAAAATGTAATGATAGACTGATCTCTTTCAGGAACATTTACCGTAGTTTTCAGAAAATGTAAAACCTAACCCCGCAACGACAGCAATTTTCCTTTTTTTTTTTATTTCATTTTCATTTTTACTCCCTGCCTTCCCGGAAACCATAACTTTTTAATTTATTCCGTTTACATAGCTGTGTAAGGCCTTCGTTTTTGAGAGACAAGTTGTATTTTTTAATGGCACCAATTTATATTGCATACGATGTAGTGAGAAGCTTTAAAAAAAAATTGAAAATTGGGATGAAATTGGGAAAAAAATGCAATTTCACCAGTTTTATGCAGTAAAACTGACTTCTTACATTCTCTGGGTCAGTATGGTTAGAGCGATACCACATTTATTTGGGCTTTCTTATGTTTCAACCCCTTAAGGACCGGGCTAATTTTCATTTTCTTTTTTTTTTCGTTTTACTCCCTGCTTTCCAGGAGCCATAACTTTTCTATTTTTCAATTCACATAGCAGTATGAGGGCTTATTTTTGGTTGGACAAGTTGTACTTTCTAATGGCAATTCCAATGTAATAAATTTATATTTACACCTATTTTGTGGGTCGATTTGTAGTTTTTATTGATATTGGAGCGTATAAGACTTTTTAATTGCCATTTAGATTTTTTTCCATTATAGTGTTCACTGTACAGGATAAATATTTTTATATTTTAAGAGTATGGGCATTTTGGGACATTCATTAGCAATGATTTTTTATTTTTTATTGTGTATTTGTAATATGGGGAAAGGTGGTAATTTGAATTCTATATATTTTATTTTTTCTATATTTGAAAAAAAGATTTTTCTTTTTTTTTTCATTTAAGTTCCCCTAGGGGACTTTAACATGTGATCCTCTGATCACATCTCTTGAGGCCTGAGGCTGCCACAGCACCCAAACAGCTCCCTCTCTCTGCAGAGCCGGCAGTGGAGCGTTGGAACCGGAATCCAGTAGCAGGGACCAGGTTAGTTGGACAACCCCTTTAAATGCCCAGAATGTCCTTATAAATTCTCTTTTCTGAAGGCTTACAACTCCTTTAAGAGTCCACTGTTGGTGGGGAGTTAGGACTGCTGTTGGTATGTGCTAAATAGATTCCAGAAAAAAGCTTGTAAGTGGACAACTAATTTTTTTCTGTTTTTATTTAACTGTTCTGATACTGCTGTGAGCGTTGGAGGAGCAATGCAGAGGATGGGAGTGGAGTATTGTCCTTGGCAACAACAATTATTCACAATGGCAATCAACACACCGATGCTTCTTAGGGCTGAGCAGTGACAGGAGGGTGCACCCTTTCTACCCACAGGTCACACCCTGATGTTGAGGCCTGGTAGTTGGGGTGCCCTTGGTATTATGACTGTTGTATGGGTGCAAGGTAGAAGATTTAGGTGCAATGGCCGGCGAGTGGTGCTGGAGTCAGTAACCAGGTCAGTTCATATGACAAACTACTTTTTACCATCAGTGTAGGTGTGTCTACATGATGATTATTTCAGTAACTGCATATTTTAAGTTAACAAAATTTCATAAGAAATATGAGTCAGAATTGACACTGTATTAGGCAATACGTACAGTTCTTATCTTACTCACTGTACAGATTCCTATATTAAACAAGTGAGTAATTTGACTTCACTTGCAATAATGACAAGTTATAGTTTACCACTGGATTCATAGTCATAATAATATATTAGGAAATTTCTACTAATCCATTTTTCTATTATTCTGTCATGTCGGTAGATTAGGACAAGGACAGTGAGGCCCTGGACTGCAACCCTCTACTGTCCCTACCTACTTACAGTACAAGCTCTAGATGGCTAGACTGCAACTGGTTGACATTCCCTATGCTACTTTACTGCAGAGACGGATAATCAAACACAGACAGACAAACACAATACCAGAATCATCAGAAATGGGTCAGAACCAGATGGGCTATGCAGTACCAAAACGGGAAATGGAGAGTGGTCAGAAGACAAGCCAAAGTCAGAGACACAGGATATCATTAAGTGAAAGAGGCATGAGGAACAAGAAACCTAGCTAGTGAGCCATACAAGACTATCACTGGCAATGATTTAGGGCCAGGAAGGGATTTAAATAGAATGCCGAGTCCCTGGATCAGAACCTGATAGATCTATGACTCGGCGCTCCATTAGTCAGAGACACTACTGCACAGTAATAGAGCACCTGAGCAATTAGCCCACTGCTGATCACCAGCACATGCCCGCTGAAGGGAGAAACAGAGCATTGCATCCTGTTGCTAAGAAAGCGGTTGCAAGGGGGATGGCTCAGGATCATCAAGGCTGAGGACCATAACGTTGGACGACAGGTAAGTTTATTACATATTCAGAATGGTTCCATACACTGCAAACCAAGGGTGAGATGTAGTAATAGCATGAACATTTTAAAGGGGTTCGTTATTTTCCTGCACCTCACCCCCAACGATCAGAGGTTCGCTATTTCACTTCCTCCCTACTGATCAGTGGTTTGCTGTTTCCCTGCCTCCCCACTAATCAGCGGTTTGCTGTTTCCCTCCCTCCCCACTGATCAGCGGTTCGCTGTTTCCCTCCCTTCCCACTGATCAGCGGTTCGCTGTTTCCCTGCTTCCCCACTGATCAGCGGTTCGCTGTTTCCCTCTCTCCCCACTGATTAGCGGTTCGCTGTTTCCCTGCCTCCCCACTGATCAGCGGTTCGCTGTTTCCCTCCCTCCCCACTGATTAGCGTTTTTGCTGTTTCCCCACCTCCCCACTGATAAGCGGTTCGCTGTTTCCCTCCCTCCCCACTGATTAGCGTTTTCGCTGTTTCCCTCCCTCCCCACTGATCAGCGGTTCGCTGTTTCCCTGACTCCCCACTGATCAGCGGTTCGCTGTTTCCCTGCCTCCCCATTAATCAGTGATTTGCTGTTTCCCTGCCTCCCCATTAATCAGTGATTTGCTGTTTTCCTGCCCCCACCCCCACGATCAGCTGCTTACTGTAGCTCCGTAACCAGTGGAGCTATACAGCACCGTCAACATTCTAGGGAAGGGAGCTCGCTGCTAGAGTGCTTCTCCCATTGAAGTCAAAGCGAGCATCGCTGTAGTAGCGAGCTCCCTTTGCAGTGTCCCAGGGGGTTAGTAGTGTAGCTTTAGGTATGCTGGGCTTTTGTAGTGCAGGGCAACCCACTAACCTGGGACCGACTGTTGTCTTCAATCGGGTCAGCACTGGAACCGGCAGGTGATGAATGTCGTTACGCCAGTGCCAATTGAACGGTGGCACATCGTGTAGTGATAGGTGGAATAATTGAGGAACCACGTGATAATAAAACAAAACTTGAACTTTACTGGATCTTTAGTAGTAGTCATACATGGACATAGATGGAAGCGCAGTTCCTTAGAAGACAGTTGATTTCAGTACATTTAATGGGAGGCGACAGGTAGCAAGGAGATCACAGAGGGTTAACACACAGGACTCTCGCAGTACAGGCGGCTTGCACTCTATTCCTGACTCATCCTGGTTACTGCTCTGCCTTTCCTCAGCTCACTCAGGCTGGTGACCAGTGATGCTCCTGCAGGGATCCTTGTCCTGTTTGCAGCTTGACTAAGGAGGCAACACTTCTCCACTAGTTCTAGGGTCTGGACTGCGCCTCCTAGGGAATGAATCTTCCTAGGCTGGACCCTCTCAGGCTATAGGGCCTGGGCTGACTTTAACAGGCTCAAGGCCTGAGCTAGAACTTCACAGGCTCATGGCCTGGACTGGAATCCCTTGCTTCCCCTGACTGGGCCTATAAAAACTAGGGCTCCCTAGCTCCCTCTAGTGTCTAAGAGCTGGAATGACATCCCTAGCAGGCCTGCACATAGCAATAACAGTAGCAGGGAAATACATAGAATTACATTACATGGAAGATAATTTATACCAACCTCCCCATAAATGAGGGGAACAACAGCACACAAGTGACCCTTCTGTAGTGACGGGCATTACAGCTCCCGTACACTACACCTTCATTACCATGTTGATGGTGCTGTATAGTTACAGTGGCAACTTAGCTACAGCCAAGCCCCTACTAATCAGATAGTGATGACCTGACCTGAGGATAGGTCATCACTTAAAGGGGTTCTCCCGAATTTTGATATTAATGGCCTATCCTCAGAAAAGATCATCAATGTCAGATGAGTGGGGGTTTGACTCCGGCACCCCTGGTGATTGACTGTATGATCGCTTAGGCCTCTTCCTTGGTCAATTGATGTCCATGCTTCATTCACATGGCCTAAGCACAGCTCAGTCTTATTCAAGTGAATGGGGCTCAGCTGCAATATCAAACACAGCTGCTATCCAATGGACACCACTGTGCTTGGTAAGCTGTGAGGAGTCCAGCACAATCTAGTCAGCCGTATAACAATCAACAAATCTTGGTGAGAAAATATCACGCCCCCTTGCGTGACCCCCAAAACGTCTCGCTGTATGGGATAAGACTCAGCTCAGCATTCTCAGAATGGAAGACCTGTAAACCATTGATTGTGCGAAGATATAATAAAAAGTTTGCAAGTACGGATCGTGCTTCTGGAGAGTGAGTACTCATATTTTCTCACCAAGATCTGTTAATTGTTATACGGCTGACTAGATTGTGCTGGACTATGATTGCGGAGCCAGAGTGAGGCCCCGAGTCAAACCGTGATTGTTGCTCCACTTGGGAACAGTTTGTATATACTCTACTAAGCTGTGAGGAGGCCAGGGTGCTCACCTGATCTCCGGGGCTCCCTGCTCTACCATTGTATTCATCTGTGTCCTCAGGATGTAGATACAGTTTAAAGAGGACCTTTCATTACCCTAAAAAATCTGAACTAAGTATACAGACATGGAGAGCGGCGCCCAGGGATCTCCCTGCACTTACTATTATCCCTGGGCGCCGCTCCGTTCTCCCGGTATAGCCTCCGGTAACTTCAGCTCTTCGGCTCAACTGGGAGGAGCCTGCCCTTCCTCTCCTGGGCGTCTCCTTCTTCCAGGCTGTACCGCTGACCAACCGCAGAGCTCAGCTCATAGCCTGGGAGGTTTTCTTGCTCTCCTCTTCCTCATTTGCGGAGCGCGTTCCATGGACAAGAATAGGCATTTCAAAGGGGGGTGCTGGCAGGGTGTTTTGCGGATCCGCAACACACCACGCATGTGTGAATGCGGCCTAAGGTGCTGCAAGCCATGCATTTTATATTTGCCAATAGAAATATATATTTTATTTTAATAAAAATAACAATACTTTACCATAATGGGTCATTAGATGCTAGAAAACAAAATCTATGAAAAAACAAAACTTAGTGGCGCTGACCCACATTATATAGCTCCGTTCTTTTAGGCAATGAATCTTAGGAGTTAGGTATCTATCACACAGTATATCGAGGCTGCCTTTATCACTGAAGAGGAAAGTATACTCCCCCTGAAAGTAAAGAAGACAGGCAGACTAAGAGCCTTTTAATGGTCCCACCGGACAGACTAAATCCGGCTCATCGAATGTCCTTTAATAATTCATCAGAAGAGCTTAGGCAGCATCCTGTAATAAACAATGTATATCAGTGTCCCTATTAATTCTACAATCTCCAGCTCCACCAGTTCCTTCATTCTTCTGATGGTTTTCCTTTCTTCACTCGCAGCCTTTCTATGCTATGAGAGCTGACCTCTTGTGTGGGGAACTCTCGCTGGCACTCAGAAAACAGTTTGGGAGATACAAGCAGCTGCAAGTGAATGGGATCCTAAAAGTGGGGTAGCCCCCCTCCTCCACCTCCACACACAGCTCTTCAGTATCCAACTTGCAGCTGGCAAATTATTATTCAGTCGAATGTAAAGGCCGGAACTGTGGGCTTAAATCTCCTATTGCCAATAACGGCAGATCTCTTCCCTGACACATTAACTGGGCACTGCCAAAAAATAAAGAGCAAGATATTATCCCATGAAATGCCATGTGTTGTGTTTTCCCATTATGTAGTGTAGTTTGGGGCACATGGTATAGTGAATACGCCGATAGGATGTCAGAGTAGGGTGACCATATTTTAGTTTTCAAAAAAGAGGACACAGCACCCCCTGACCCTAACCCCCTTCCCAACCTCACCTTTGGAATCAATTTAGAGTGACACTACTTTCTAATAAAATGACTTACAAGTGACGTCTCCACGGATTTCTATTGCTCACTTTCCTTGTCTTCTCCGTTTGGTCCAGACGATCATGTGCAGACATCTTTGGTCAGGGGTGTTCAGCCCCCTCTGCTATATAAGAAGATACCACCATTAATAAATCGCACACTGTAGATGTGGTCCGTTACAGATTTTACATTAGGGTCCAGAAGATTTAGGTCACACCTCTGACTTGACTCATTGCTTCTGCAGTCCATCCCCACCCTGTATAGCAAAGAACCTCCTGTATACAGGTGCCCCTTTAACACTTCCATCCTGTGGCCTCCACCAATACTGTGCCTGCTGCAGTCCTGAAAATACTGTACTGCCAAAATAAAAATGCCAGATGGCGCAGCTACAGAACTAGAAAATAATAGAGCCCAAAGAAGACTTTAGGCATCAAACCCCAGACCAGACTCCAATGCAGACCTCCTGACAGAGCCGTCTATTAATACAGACCCACATTAGCCTCAAATTCATGTGGCTCCATATAACCTCCAGCCCTCGATCCCTTAATTAGACCTCAGATCAGACATCAAATTCATAGCCCCTACAACCCTCCCCCCTTAAATCGGACCCCAAAGTCATGGCCCCTATAAACCCCCCTCCATCCTTTAAATCAGACCTCAGATCAGACCCCGAAGTCATGGCCCCTATATAACACCATCCCCGGCCACCCCACACCATTAATCAGACTTCGTATCAGACCCCAAAGTAATGGCCCCTATAATACTCCTCCTCTACATCAACCAGACCTCAGATCAGACCCCAAAGTAACGGCCCCTATAACACTTTTCCTCTCCATTAATCAGACCTCAGAACAGACCCCAAAGTCATGGCCCCTATATAACACCCTCTCAGCCATCCCACACCATCAATCAGAATTCATATCAGACCTTAAAGCAATAGCCCCCCTATAACACTCCTCCCCTCCATCAATCAGACCTCAGAGCAGACCCTAAAGCAATAGCCCCTATAACACTCCTCCTCTCCATCAATGAGACCTCAGGGCAAACCCTAAAGTAATGGCCCCTATACACTCCTCCCTCCCTCTCCATCAATCACTCCTCAGAGCAGACCCCAAAGCAATGGTCCTCCCCTTCATCAAACAGACCTCGGATCAGATTTCAAAGTCATGGCCCCCTATAACAGCTCCCTACATTCATCCCATAAATCAGACCTCAGATCAAACAAAATAAATAAATAAATAAATAAATAAAACTTACCCTTCCTGTTCCAGAAGGCTCCAGCACTGGAGATCCGGCGCACTCCTCTTGCCGCTCTGTACTGACCTGATATTGCACAGCATGAGGTTACAGTGTGCACCTCTGCACGCTACATCTTCTGGCTGAACGCTTGCAGTACACAGCACAGCGTGGCACACGGATAGGAAGACCAGGGAGCAGTGAGTAGTAACAGCACTAGCAGCACCACATTCACCACACCCCAGCATCCTGTAAAAACATACACATTAAAATAAAGTTTTAAGTCTGGCCCCCCTTAAGAATCATTCCTGGTCATTTAAAAATCCCTGCTGAACATTTTTTTTCGGTCCCAAAAAGAGGACACGTCCGGAGAAGGGGAAGCGTTAGGTCACCCTATGTCAGAGACAATTAGATGCTGCAAATAACAGACTATCACAGGGAAAAAATCTTGCTGGTTATGTGGGCACTCTTTCAAACACACAGTAAAACCTTGAGTTCAAGGTCCTTTACATAGACTGTGAAACATTTCAGGTATGATTCCCAGGATACCTGAACTATGCCACAAATCCTTCTGGAAATTATGGGGGCAATTTATAAATAGAGATACGCCAATTTTTGGCATATATATGTTGCAGATTTGGTTGCAAAGGGTATTTGCGGCCGAATCTGTGACTTCTTCCCCATCCATGCCAGGTACGCCAGTTCTAAAAAAGGAGGAGTGGCATGGGCGGGGAAGGAAGTGGACCAGACCCTCTCATTTATCATTTTCTACACCTGTTTTAGGCGTAGAAAATGATCAAAATCTACGCCAGCAAGTGAGATGGAGTACATTTAGGCCGACAATGGATGCTCCTAAGTTATTAACTTAGGCGCCTCACATGCCAGCACAGGGTTATTAAGACCAGTTTCTAAAACGCTGGTCTTAATAAATGACCCCATATGTTTTTCTCACCATTCCCAGGCCAGATGTGACCGCTTAGTCAGCACTCTCTAGATGGAGAACTACCTCCACATGAGCAACGTTGGCGCAGTCACACTTCAGAGTTGGCCACTAGCTGGTGATGCTTGTCCACTTTGATCCCGTGAGGAACATTACCTTCTCCTACACTGGATGAGATGGCAATATGACACGATAGAGCTCCACTAAGGCTACACATACTGTCTCTCACTCTCAGGACCCACGGTTACAATGGCCAAGATCAGACTCCAAATCAAACTACTGCTTACATTATCTTTCATCCGCTAAGGAAAACATTACTTCCCCTTGGGCCCATTTCCTTCATAGCCTCGCGTCTTTCCCTCAAGAACTGGCCAATGTCATGGGCTTGCACTGAACACTAGGCATATGCCCAACTATTCTTTGTCACCAAACGTAGTCCTACATGTCAGATCTTCATCCCCTCCTCAAGAAAGGCAAAGCTTCCACACGAACATGTTTAATTACGTCATCTCAGGGTTCCTGTGAATGACGAACCTGTTAAATGGTGGCCTGGAAGTCATGCTATCATCTTGACGCCTATAGTTAGGAGGCTTGCACCATGGTACAAAGTGCCCAGGCATCACATTTTAAAAATGTATTATCGCACATATGCTGGTATGCTTCCGAGCTCTTGACAATAAACCCTCTACTGTGGGACAAGCTTCAAAGGGAATGAAATAAGACATTGTAGAGCAGTGGTGATCAAATGGTAGATTGTGATTGACTGGTTGACCTTACAGTGAGGAGCAGTACATGTACACAGAAGTATACAGTAAAAGGCTCTACTGAAAGGCTCATTGGGGAATCATATAGGGAGTCTAATGCGGTTTGACCAGCACTTTCACTAATGTAGCTCATACAACCTGAGAGTTATGCTACAATTTAGCACTGAGCGATGCAGACTAAAGAGTAACCTAGTCATGAATGAAAAAAGCATTGGAGACATTGCAGTAATGAGTAACTGTTGCTATTACCATTATGGTAAGCTTCGCAGTACGCTCCGCCTTCTTCACTTCCAGCCAGTAGGACTGCCACCCAGACTGGGAGCGGGACCATTCCCTCTCCTCACTGCAGGTACGCCTCTCTGACTCCAGCCGCCCCCTATTGCACCACCCACATCCTGCAGGCCCTGCAGATAGAGCTTTCTCTGTCTGTCCTGGAGGGGTCTGCGACCCCTGTAGCTACGCCACATGAATTAAAAAAAATAAATCCTCAGCCGGCGGCCCGGGACCCCAGTGGCATAGGACCCCATAGCCATTGCTATGGCTGCTATGGCGATCCTTACGCCCATGTGACCTATGTAAGTTTTTAGAGTGCAGTGCACATGGAAATGCCCTTTGGGAAGTCCGAGCTCCCATTCCACATAGGCCACACCCCTTTTGTGACAGGTCACAACCCTTTCTGTGATGCATCACACCTTCTCAGAACATGTATGGCCATCAGGAATGAGTTTGATGAGGCAGCATCCCAGTGCCACATACAGTTAGAGGTGGCCAATTATCATTATGATCACAAGCAAATAAGCGACGGTAATTGCAACATTAACTGGTTGTTGTAGATAGGCCTTAAAGGGCTTTCCAGAAGCCAGCGGGACCCATTAACTCACTTTAATTAATCATGACTTAATTGTAGAAGAAAGTTTCCGATAAACTTACTTTCTCGATGTTGTGTGGATTGGTTGCTTTGGAACCACCAACTTTACATCCATTAGTCTGGATACCAGGTTTGCACATGGGCTAGGAAGAAGATTATTTCTAGCCCGGTCCCGGTCTTTGGAAGTGACATGACTGTCCATAGAACAGACCTGGAACCTGGTATTCTGGCTAACAGATGTGACATCGGCAGACGTTGGATTTCCAAAAAGAAGTGTGTCCCACAACCAGGATCCAGAGCGTCTGATCCACGCAACTTTGAGATGCTAAGCATTTTGGAAACTTCTTCAGATAGCAAGTTAGGATTGATGTGTCCTGCTTTGTCCTGGAAAACCACTTTACGGTAGGTTATCTAATTGTTTTTCCAATATAGCCTAAAGGCCACTATACATATTATACTAATTTTGGCCAAACCTCTTGTTTTTGGGAGGACCAACCAGTAGCTTAACATATATGGGAGATTCCTGACTCTCCCCAAATTTATGATGATGATCGGGTGCTTAAATTATTATTGCCCAGTCCTTTTGTTCTGCCATGAGATAAGCCACTGCCAGAGGTGTCTGCCAGTGGCTTCACCTCCTTCCCATTAAAAAACACAAACAGACTTTGTTGAGTTGTATACGTATGGAGACCTCTGAAAAGATAGCTGTTGACTGATTAAAGGGGTTCTCCGGGAATTAAGAAAATGAAAATACATAAATATTACTTTATTATAAATATCTTCCCAAATATCTTTCATTAGTTATAATAGCTCGTTTTGTCAAGGGAGCAATGATTAGGGGAAACAAAATGGCCACCGTCCTATTAGTAAACACAAAACCTGTCCTAATCACACATCAGGACAAGGACAATCACAACACTGAGGTAAAGAGCTGCCTCATCTCTGCTCTGCTTGTCACTGATTATGATCCTGAATTCAGATGAGAAGATCTTCAGATGAATCTCTGTAGGAGTGGAGTTCATGAGGAGACGTGAAGCACAGAGGATTGGCAGGACAGACTATGGTAATGTGGGGCTGTGGTAATGGAGACTGCATACAAGTGCTGCTGCTCATTAGCTACATCTGCTCATGAACTTCATTCCTACAGAGATTCATAAACCCTAACAAGCAGAGAGGAGGACGAGGCAGCTCTTTATCTCAGTGATATGAAGTAACTTGTCCTCCTGTGTGATTAGGACAGGTTCTGTGTGTACTAATAGGACAGCGGCCATTTTGTTTCTCCTAATGATTGCTCCCTAGACAAAACGAGCCATTATAACTAATGTATGGTATTTGGGAATATATTTATAATTAAGTAATATTTAAGTATTTTCATTTTCTTAATTCCCGGAGAACCCCTTTAAGCATGTGGCTGACTGATGTTGTAGGTGTATGGATACCCTAAGCCATACTATCACCAAAAAGGCTGGCTTAGACAATTCCCTTCTCACTAATCAATAGAGGCCCAGATCATCAAGTTAAAGATCACTCAGTGGTTTGGTTACCATTCTTTCAAATTGCGAGTACATGTGAAGCCCACCAATTAGTGGTAATCTGCATGCAGACAGGGCCAGTGCAAGGATTTTTGCCAGCACAAGCGAAGCTACATTTTGGCGCCCCCTCTCCCCCCCCCCCCCATGATCACATTATGACTCTCGTTTGTGTCACACTTCTCGCCCCCCCCGGCACATCATCCCCCCCCATGTCACATTTCTCCCCGTCCATGGCACATGACTACAGACATTTGATTTGTCCCCCCTCCCATCATGTCACCCGTGACCCCTCCCCCCATTAATGTTGTGTAATAATTATAAACAATATGTGCTCTGCGCTCATCACCTACCACCTACCCTACGGCAGTCGACAGTCCGTCTGGGCTGGCTGTGTGAGTCACTAACAGCTGCTCCAGTCCCTGATGCTGCCTGCCGCGGTGCCACTCGCCAGTCACACACCCTCTGAGTGCCCCCGTGACCGTGTTGCTGTGCTGCCGCTCTGTGAGTGAGGACCGGGGCCGCATGGCACATGCAGGCTAGGGTGGGTGGCCAGGGGCGCTGCGGCGCAACTTGCCGTAAGTGATTTAAAAAAAAAAAAAAAGTTCATTTTTCCGCCCCCCCCCCCTTCTCTGCGCCCTAAGGCAGCCGCTTGGTCTGCCTTATTATAGAACCGACCCTGCATGCAGACCCAATGGCCAGGCCGCACAATGTGTGGGCGTCCATAGCTTTTGGCACTTTTACATAAGTCTAGCATAGGTGAAGAACATGGAGAGCAGGGAATGCAACAGACAGAAACATGTTAATTTCTGGAGTTTTAGCTTATATTTCAGAGAGAACCCAATAAAAGACAACCGCTAATACTGATGTAGAGTGGTCCGTGACCAGAGACTCTTCTGGGTAACTCGGCGCTGACTTATTGCCATGTGGATTACCAGAGAAACTACAGAATGATTTTTACATCAGAAAGAAACCTTCTATTCTTCATTTATCATATCTGCTGAGTTATTAGTTAGTAAACATAGGCCAAGGGGTTTCCTCAGGCTGCAGATACAGGAACCTTTCTAGACTGTATGGAGCATCTGGTGTGAATGCTGAATTATTCATGTCATTCATATTGCTAACTGCTCAGCCATTCATTGTAGCAACGTGACGATTCACAGTTAGCAGGGACTCCTCTGGTGACACAAGTTTTGGAATCGAGTTAAATGTGGGTTGAATGCGTTACACCAGCGAGTGTCTATTGTGTGAGTTTTACAACCACATGGCACAAATTACATAAAAAGAAAAACTGAACCATATTAGTCACTGGTGTCCAATAAACCTATATGTATACAGTTTGCAAATCAGCACCTGGATCTGAATACTTTTGTAATTGGATGTAATTAAAAAAGTTATTTAATAAAATGTATCTGTATAGCGCCACCTGCTGTTTATTCTTTTTCTTATTCCTTTGTCCTGCTCACTGAGAAGGCCGCACATGCTCAGTTTTATCGTTCAACTGCCTCCTGAGCTGTGATAGGTAGATCATGGGCACGCCCCCTGAGCTGCAGCAGAATAGACACTCCCCTTGAGTTGTCAGCTTGATATAAATCTAGCAGAGCAATGAATGGGGAGATCTCTTGATCCATGTGAGATACAGGGCTGGTTCTAGGTTTGTTAGAAAGAGACTGTCATGTGCTACATGATGTCTGATTTTCATTGGGATAACCTCTCTAAGACAACTTATGCCCTATCCACAGGATAGGGGATAAGTGTCTAATCAGCAGGGGTCCAACCACTTGGGCCCCCATCAATCATAAGAATGAGAGGCCTGTGTCATCTGTTTGAATGCATTGGCAGAGATAGCTGAGTATAATTGCTGAGCTACCTCATACGTATCGACCACTCCAGTCAAATAGGGAAGCACGGGCACGGGATCCTACTCTGATCAGACACATCCCCTATCCTGTGTATAGGGGATAAAGTTATTGTATAAGGTAGACACATCAATTTTCTCTTTCACAGCTCATCACAGACCTCGGGACAGACCAATGTTTGGCTGGGAGGAAGCTTGCTACAGCAGGAGCCTTCCTTCAACACTGATGGGTAGTTAAGCCCCACCCCTGTACATAAGCCCCGCCCATCTGCTGATCTCTATTTAAATTTCTTTAACACTCTTTGTTTCATGAGCCTGATAAATAAGCACATTTTATTTTATACTTCCCAAGATTTTTTTCCTCTCCATTTGTACGAACATAGCGAGGAATTTATCAGAATTTATCAGTCAGTTTTGCTTGAGTCTGCTTTGGAGTACTTTAAATCACATTTATCAAATGTCTCATGTTCTTTGATAAATTTGTCTTATCCTTAAACCTAACACTTTTGTTTAGAAAAGCGACTCCAGTTTTTTACTTCACTCTCCTACTGGAGTGAGATTGCAACTTTTTTTGCGACTTTTTGAAAAAAGTCTCAATGATAAATCTGGAGTGAAACTTAATACCATAGCTAACCACACCCATATTTCAAAACTAAAGTGAGTAGCGTAAGGCAAGGGCTACATGGCGACACTGGTCGCAGCCAGGATTGTTGAGCAGCAGTCATCCCATAGAAATGAATGGGATCGCCGCGACAGTCGCAAGAAATCCAACACGGCTGCGATAGGTGTCGCCGTGTAGCCCTTGCCTAAAACTACAAGTGAGTGCAAAAAGTTGCAAAAGCCCTATTTTGCGACTTTTTGAAGTCAAAATTCTGGAGAAGGCATGATAAATTTGCCCCATAGCGTAAAATGAAGAGGCAGGAGCAAGGGCAAAAATGGCAAAGGAGGAAGCAGAGGCAAGGGCAAAACAAACCTAAATGGAAGCCCAATTAAAAATTCTCCAAGCTTAGCTAAACTGAAAGTCCCGGAACAAGCATTACGGCAAGATATTAATCTGGACTGCTTTATCCCAGGAGAAGTGGAAGATCCACCTGATTACAATACTGAGTATGTGCTACAGCAATAATCACCTCTACCTCCTGCTAGCCGTATTGATCTAACGATAAAAACAGACACATGCCAGCACCACTTCCAATGTACCACATGGATGTACCCACACAGCAATAGATGCTACAGCCTACCAGCAACAAGGTAACTTCCTGCATCAAGCCAGCAGATCCTCCAGAGACTAAACCACAGCTTTAGGGCATAGTTTCTATCCGCATCTGATGCGTAGAAAATGCGGATCAGATGCGGACAGAAACTACGTCCGTGAGCATGAGCCCTAAAGCTGTGGTTTAGTCTCTGGAGGATCTGCTAGCTTGAAGCTAGAAGTTACCTTGTCGTTGGTAGGCTGTAGCAGAGCTCATGCTCACTGTCGTAGTTTCTGTCCGCATCTGATACGCAGAAAATGCCGATCGGATGCAGACAGAAACTACGGCCGTGAACATGAGCCCTAAAGCTTTGGTTTAGTCTCTGGAGGATCTGCTAGCTTGAAGCTAGAAGTTACCTTGTCGTTGGTAGGCTGTAGCAGAGCTCATGCTCACTGTCGTAGTTTCTGTCCGTATCTGATACGCAGAAAATGCAGATCGGATGCAGACAGAAACTACGGCCGTGAACATGAGCCCTAAAGCTTTGGTTTAGTCTCTGGAGGATCTGCTAGATTGAAGCTAGAAGTTACTTTGACCCATTCATTTCAATAGGGCAGCTAAAGATGAGGACAGCACACCTTGTACTGTCCACATCAGCATGTTCATTCTACGGCCCTTCAAAAAAATAAATAAAATAGAACATGTCCTATTCTTGTCTGTTTTGTGAACAACAAATGGCAGCATACACTTTTTTTTACACTAATTTCTTTTACACTGATTTATTTTGTGAAGAAAATCATTTCTCCAATTGGTTCTATTTATCTATCTTTTTTCGTTTTTGTTCTATAGCCTGCTGTGCTTCCTATGCACAGTATGCTGCTCTCAGTGGATTTACAGAGAATCCGTCATCTGACAGATTTTCTGGACCTCCTCCTCCTCAGGTGGGCGCTTTGTATGGCAGCGTCAGGTGGGCGCTGTGTATGACAGCAGTGGTCTTATGTTTAGTGTATGATGTTAGATAAATGTAAAATTGTCTACGTTTATTTCTGCATGGGAGACTAGCAATGGTTTCCCTGCAGAAATATCAGCCTCATAACGTTATGTGGGCCTACGCATTATATATATGAATTACCGCAAAATTCGTACTCCTCCTAAGCTAAAAATACTCCTCAAAATTGTTAAGAGGAGTATTTTTACTCTTCTGGAAAAAATGTACTGCGACCTCTGCTGTCAGCTGTAACATACAGATGACAGTCTGCTTCAAACTGCAGACATAACCCCTTCCATGCCACGTTCCTTCCAGGGACCGGCTGTATGGAAGGGGCTGGATCACTACTCTGCTGTGACAGCAGCCCGAGGCCGTCCCCCCCCTTCCCCCGCCGTCTATGATGGCTGTCTTCACCTCCATACAAGCCTTCACCCCCCTTTTCTTCAGGATGGCTGGTGCGGCAACAAGTATTACCCCCCTCCCCAGGATGGCCGGCGCTGCAACAAGCCTCCCCGCCTCCCCCTTCCTTCAGGATGGCTGGCGAAAGATGCACCCCCGAACCCACCCTCCCTTCAGGATGGCCGGTGACGAACAAGCCCCCCTCGCCCCCACCCCAAGTCAAGGTTTGCAGAGCGGCAGAGTGTTAGCTGTAACATACAGCTGATACTCTGCTTGAAATGGCCAACCGATGTTGGCCGCTTATCCCCTTCCATGCTGCTGTCCTTAGGGACCGCTGCATGAAGGGGATAACCATTGGGCTGCTGCTCTGCTGTGGCAGCGGCCCGATGCTTGAAGGGTAAACTGAGGTAGGGAGCTCCCTCCCCCATCAGGCCGCTGCGCTGCTGTGGCAGTGTCCCGATGGTTACCATGGCAACCGGATGCCTTCACAGGCTTCTGGATTGCCATGGTATAGCTGAGCCTGATCAGGTTTACTGCGAATGACAATACACTGCAGTACACTATACAGTGTACTGCAGTGTATTGTAGAGGCATCAGACCCACTGGAGCTTCAAGAACCAAGTAGGGCTGAATTTAAAAAAAGGGTAAAAAAAAGTGAAAAAAAGTAAAAAATAAATAAATCTAACTTCTTCCTATATCTGCACATATAAATTGTTAAAAATGTAAAAAACTAAACATGTTTGTATCCCCGCGTCCGTAACGACCTGATCTATAAAAGAATCACGTACTTTTACCGCACAGTGAACGACATAAAAAAAAAAAAAGAAAAACTATGATGAAATTACAATTTTGCCCACCGCACTTCCCACAAAATGGTATAACAAGTATTTAAAAGAGTCATATATACCCCAAAATAGTACCAATCAAACCGTCATCTCATCCCGCCAAAAATGAGCCCCTACCTAATACAATCGCCCAAAAAATTAAAAAGATATGGCTTTCAGAAAATGGAGACACTAAAACATGATTTTAGTGCTCTTATTGTGTAAAACCAAAATATATTTAAAAAAAGACATATTAGGTATCGCCGCGTCCGTAACAACCTGCTCTATGAAAATATCACGTGAGCGCCGTAAAAAAGAAATGTGCCAAAAAAGCCATTTTTTTATCACCTTACAACACAAAAAGTGTAATACCAAGCGATCAAAAAGTCTTATGTGCCCCAAAATGATACCAATCGAACCGTCATGTCATCCCGCAAAAAATGAGCCCCTACATAGGACAATCATCCCAAAAAAAAATGGCTTTCAGAAAATGTTTTTATTTTATTTTTATTGTAAAAATAAAAAATGTGCCAAAAAAGCAATTTTTATTACCTTACATCACAAAAAGTGTAATACCAAGCGATCAAAAAGTCATATGTGCCCCAAAATGGTACCAATCAAACCCTTATCCCTTCCAGCAAAAAATTTGACAGTAACCCAAAAAATATGGCTTTGAGAAAATGGAAATACAAAAACATGATTTTTTCCCCAAAATGTTTTAATGCGTAAATCTAAAATAAAATGTAAAAAATCTCCCCTCTAAGCACTAGTCCCTAATTGCAGCACACTAGGGGCTCTGACTGCTCTGCTTATATATAGTCTTTGCTAGACTAGGACCTTCTAGTGGCACTTGGAAGGGGTGGAGTGGAGAAACTCAGCACAAACAGATACATTGTTTCAGCTCCCGTCTGATATAAACTTACATTAGAGCTTCAACGATACTCAATGGCAATGACACAGCAGGTTTTCCAGACAAAAACAAGTTTCCAGACATAACAACATAGCTAAAACCAGACATTTAAAAGGTCAGACTGTCTGCTTGGGTTTTTGCCTCCAAAACATGGTGGTAAACAAGTCTGGGTTTTTCTCTCCAAAACATGGTCTTCCTAAAACCCTATGGCATCTGTGGAAAATTACCAGCTTCTCAATCAAGGTCCTAACAGTCTCTCAGTATTCATTAACCCTTTCCAAAGAGCCATGTAATTACACTGATAGTGAACAGGATATATATCACGACATATAAAATGCGGGTACACAGTATTAAACAGTATAAGTTAAATCTTTCAAGAGAACTAAAGTAAGAAGTTTTAACTTTGTATAGGTGAAATAGGCAAATGTCCACAAATCTCTAAAGTACTCCCTGCTCTAGGGCACTACACTTGTACGTGCCATTGCAAGCTTAGTACACATCGTACAGAGCTATTGTATGGAGACCACTAACACTGATTGTGGTGGTCGTTGGCAAATGTCTCATCAGCCTCCGTATGCAGCAGATGTTGCCCAAAGTGAGCTGATTGTGAAACGCAATGTACAGCAGAGTGCCTTTAACATGGAACTAAAATGTATACGTGACCAGCAAGATATTTAAAAATAAAACAGCTCCATTGTAAACTTGAAACCAGTAATTCACCATCATGGCATGCTGAGGGTTGGTGGTCACTTAACCCCTTCCCGACCTCCACCGTAATAGTACGGCGGAAGTCATGTCTTTAAAGAAGGTGTCTGCTCGCAAGCATGCTTCATAGCCGTTGGGTTTATGGGATTTCATACAACAGACACCCAGGGCCAATGTCTGTAATCGGCGACAATTCTGATTGCAGGCATTTAGCCCCTCAGATGAGAGTGCAAAACACTGAAGCATGGCACTTCTGGATCTGGAATGGCTCCCTCATGCGTCAATCAGGAGAGCCGTTCCTTGCCTGGAAAAGGCTGGGGCCTGTTGAGGCTCTGATGCTTTTTACAAGTATATTCCAATGTAGGCCTGCAGGTGGCACTACATTGCAATATATACTGAATCTTCTATTTGTCAATTGATTTTGAAATATAGAAGTGGCAATCTAATGATTGCATGATGTTAGAAACTTTGGAGACTAAAAGAAAGTAGAAAAAAAAGTAAAAAAAAGTTTTAAAAAATATAAAAAATATATAAATATAGAAATTTAAATCACCTTCCTTTTCCCAGAATAAAAGGAAAAATATAAACAATAAACACGCATACTATTATAATATAAAATATTTATTCCTTATTATGAACTGCATTTTTTCACACCCCACAATGGTATAAATGAAAACTACACATCGGCCTGCAAAAAATGAGTCCTTACACAGCTCCGTAGATAAAACTATACAAAAGTTATGGGGGTCAGAATATGGCAATAAAAAGAAAAAAATATGTTTTTAAGTTTTTTTTTTAAGTATTAAAACTATATTAATGTGGTATTGCCGTAATTGCACCGACCTGGAGAATACAGATCAATGGTCAGTTTTACCGCCTAGGAAACGTAGAAACAAAAACTCATAACACTGTTGCAGAATTCTGTTTTTTTCCAATTTCACCCGATTTGTATTTTTTTTCCAGCTTCCTACTACGTTGTATGAAAATAATTAGTGTCATTAAAAAGGCCAACGCAATTGTCTAAGTAAACGAAAAAATAAAAAAGTTATGGCTTTGGGACGGCAAGGAGTGAAAAACTAAAATGCAAAAATGAAAAATCACCAGGCATAGAAGCGGTTATACAGGTCAGAGAATTCATGAAGGAACCCTCTCATTATTCCTGGCCGTTACAATGTTACCATGCTGCTGATATGGCATTATCACGAAAGGGCCAAGCACCAAGGCAGTCGCTTTACTGAGGATACTTTAAGGCTGGGTTCTGACTTGCGCGTATTTGATACGCGCGTTTCAGTCGCGCGTATTACAGCGCGTTTTTGGAAATAGGAAACGCACGTCTAACGCGCGTTCGTGTGATTGACCACTGTGGCGTCAATCACAATACGCGCGACAAAACGCCCCAAAGAAGCTCAAGAACTTTTTTAAGCGTAGGGCGTTTTTCAGCGCGTTCAAACGCGCTGTAAAACGCTTAAGTGAGAACCAGGGCCATAGGGAAGCATTGGTTTCCATGTGTTGAGCGTTTTACAGCGCGTTTGAACGCGCTGTAAACGCGCAAGTCTGAACCCAGCCTAAGAGCTGTAGGCCTTTGGATAGTAAAATCAAAAAGACAGATTACCCACCTAATTCACCATTGTGTTCAGGGTCAAATCAAGGGGAAAATTGCAACAACAGCAGATGTCTGTTTGGTCCGCAGATAGGACGAGCACTGAACCACTGTTTAGTTACGTCAGCTTGGACGTCTTTGGATAGTGACTGCATGTAGAACCAGATGTGGTCACGTAGAGAGTCAATGATGGGTATTGTTGTTTATGTGCATGAGTGTAAGCGCTATACACATTGTTATTATTATTTTATGCACTTATATAGCGCTGCTATATTCAGAAGCGCTTTCCAGACATTAGCATCATAGAAGAGATACAATCCATGGACACTTCCAGTTTCATCAATGTCTTAAGACTATTTCTCGCTATCAGAGGACCGGTAAAGCTATTGAGATCTAACTGTGGAACCGACTTCACAGGTGCCTGTCGAGAATTGCAAATGTACTCTAAGCCAGTCCAGGATTACTTGGCTGACAATGGTTGCACATGGGTCTTTAACCCTTCCGATGCGAGAGGCATCACTTGTAAGATATTGGATTCTATGCTCATGGATTTAAATTTCCCAAGGCCTAAGGCCTCATGTACACGACCGTTTCAGGTAAGTGCCCGTCCGTATATATGGGCACTTGCCGTGTGCACACCGTTTTACGGATTCTAGTGATGCGGTGTGGAATGGAGGCACAGATCAGAAGCCCACGGCTGCACTATGGAGTGCTTCTGTGGATTTTCTGTCTGTGCCATTCAAGCGAATGTGTCCGCGCCCACAGACAGCGGGCACACAGTTGTGTGCATGAGGCCTTAGTCATGAGACTTTAGCCACGTTCTTAGAGAGGTGTCCTTTAGGGTCCATTCACACGTCCGTGTGTGTTTTTGCGGATCCGCGGATCTGCAAAACACGGACATCGGCGATGTGCGTTCCACATATCGCCGGCACTACATAGAAAATGCCTTTTCTTGACCGCAATTGCGGACAAGAATAGGACATGTTCTATTTTTTTCGGGATCGCAATTGCGGACCCGGATGTGCGGATCCGCAATTGCGGACCCGGCCGGGACATCGTCTGTCCCCATTGAAACTAATGGGTCTGCAATTCCGTTCCGCAAAATGCGGAACAGAATTGCGGATGTGTGAATGGACCCTTATTGTCAGCAAAAGTCCTCTTGTTCTTGTATCCATGGACCCAGAATCCCGTTATTCTTACTCCAACAACTCTCCTGGCTTGGAGATGTTCCTAGTCCACCAGAAGAATGTACATCTGGCAACCTATATCAGAGACAGTGGAAGCACATTCAACATCTGGCTGTTTCTGAAGTAGATGGAAAAAGGAATAGAGTGCTCTTCTTCAAGGACGACGCTAATAGCAGCACGTCAAACCAAATTTACAGCTAGGAGAACTTGTCCTCATGAAGGACCAGAAAGAATAAAGAAACGCACAGCCTATAGGACTTATGTTAAAGATCTCTCCTGGTGAAAAAAGCAAAGTACATAAGGTGGAAGTTACCACTGCAAAACGAGGTAACTCCAAACCTTTATCAGGCCTATAGGTGGATTTAGAAGAACCAATAATCGTCCAGATTATCAGGAACGACCATTCCTGTGAATGCTCGTTCCCGATACTCTGACCCTCTAAGTCAAACCTTCTCGAGGTTGAAAAAAGGTTCGAACTGTGGACAGTAGAAGATTGGAAATGATTTGGAGCTATGAGACGGAAGTCAATAGACTGGGCTCTGATGGGTGCGAATTTCTCAATCCGGGCTAACGGATTGAGAAATTTTAGGAACTGTCAAGTTCGATGGAGGAAGCCTGATGATATGGAGTTGGATACTTGGCCGGGATTGATGGTGGTCTCAATGCTGAGCTATATGTGAGTATCCTACAAGAGGAGTTACTTCATACACTCGAGTACTATGGGTATGAAAAGGATGATGTAGTGTTCTAGCAGGACGACGACGCGGAGCATACGTCGAGATTGGAGAAGAAATGGGTCAATGACATTGAAGCAGAGGTGCTGGATTGGCCCCCACTGTCCCCAGACCTTAACCCAATCGAACACTTGTGGGTACAGTTGAAGAAAATGCTGTATTCGTACCCAAGTGAGTCGATCAGTATGCACCAACATTGGGAATGAATAGAAGAGACCTGCTTGAATCTGATGGAGAGCAGAAGGATTCAGGGTGTGTTGAAAGCCAAAGGCGGATTTACAAAATACTACCAAAATAATTAAAATAAAAATGTAGAATTTTAGGAGCAAAACAGGAGCAATACAGTTACACGGGAAGAATCTGCATAACTAATCATATGCTTAATAGTTGTACGTCCAATGTATGTATGAGATAGTCAAGATGATGGGAGTCTCATGTATGAAGCTGTAGAGCAGGCATCCTCAACCTGCGGCCCTCCAGCTGCTGTAAAACGACAACTCCCACAATGCCCTGCTGTAGACTGATACCTGTAGGCTGTTCGGGCATGCTGGGAGTTGTAGTTTTTGTAGTAGTAGCTGGAGGGCCGCAGTTTTAGGATGCCTGCTGTAGAGGATGGTGAGACATGGATCCTGAAAGTCTCTACACATTGTAACCCTTTTGCTTGTCAGCGTATGTCGATGTGAAATCTTAGTTTTGCAGGGGCGGTTACTTTTAGGGTACGTTCACACGACGACAATTGTCGCGCGACAAAAAGTCGCGCGACAAATAGGGCACAACTTCACTGCAACATTTGTCGCGCGACATTTTGTCGCACTATTGTCGCGCGACAATTTTTATAATGGGAGTCTATGGTGTCGCATTGCGACATGCGACATGCTGCGACTGCGACGCGACAGTCGCAGAAAAACCCATCTTGAATGGATTTTCTCCGACTTTCGTGTCGCAGTCGCAGCATGTCGCATGTCGCACTGCGACACCATAGACTCCCATTATAAAAATTGTCGCGCGACAATAGTGCGACTTTTTGTCGCGCGACAATTGTCGTCGTGTGAACGTACCCTTATACCAACTATTTGTTGGCTTAGTGAATGACGAGATTTTACCCCAGAATTGTGGTGCAAAATGCTTATGTTAAGCTGCATCCCCTTTCCTGCGAAGCCCCACACCTTTCAATTAAGCCCTGCCACCTCAGTAAGTCGGAAAAAAACGTAGAAACCCTAGCTGCATCGAACGTGCGCCACTTTTTAGACAGATTCTAGGTGCGGACACTTTAGTAAATCTGGGTCGTTGTTTCTGGGGCAGCAGATCCCATAACACAGGACGAGCTCCTGCCCAGAAACGGTCATTTAGGGCGTCTTCACACATGGCAGATTTTGTGGCAGACATTTCGGCTACTGAAAATCAGTTCCAGTCATATAAATGGGGCTTGCAGAAATCCATATGCTTCCCGCCAAAACACGTGCACACAACTGTAAGTGATTTGCGGTCCGGCTGTGTGTATGCCACCATGTAAAAAAAAAAAACTCCGGTAGAAATGTCCTAAATAGTCAAGAATAGGTCATGTTTAGTGATGAGCGAACTTCAGGTTTGTAAGTTCGAGTTTATGCTGAATTGCGTTAAGGATTCCGTAACGCAATTCCATGACGGAATGCCTTTAGAAAGTCCTCTCCTGCATAGCGGAAACCGGATGGATCCGTCATGCTGGCCATAGATTTCTATTATGATGGAATGCTTTGAATTGGTAACAGTAACGGAATCCATAACGCAATTCAGCACATACCTAAACCCGAACTTCGCTCATCACTAGTCATGTTTGCGGTCTGGACTAATGGACAACCGGTTGTGGGGTGCTGTCCCCGTCTTTTGTGGCCCCACTGAAATGAATGGGACGGCATCAGATCTGCCAAAAATGCGTACTGAAAACACGGTCGTGTGCATGAGGCCTTAGATGTCAACATCGATGTTGCACTTACCTTAAAGAGGTTGTGTCACTTCAAATGGCATTTATCATGTAGAGAAAGTTAACACAAGGCACTTACTAATGTATTGTGATTCGCCATATTGTCTCCTTTGCTGGCTGGATTCGTTTTTCCATCACATTATACACTGCTTGTATCCATGGTTACAGACCACCCTGCAATTCATCAGCGGTGGTCGTGCTTGCAGACTACAGGGAAAAGCACCAACCTATCTGCACTCCTGTGGTCCCGGCCACCAGAGAGGCTGACACTTTTTCCTATAGTGTGCAAGCACGACCACCACTGATGGATTGCAGGGTGGTCTGTAACCATGGAAACGAGCAGCGTATAATGTGATGGAAAAATGAATCCAGCCAGCAAAGGAGACAATATGGACAATCATTATACATTAGTAAGTGCCTTGTAGTAACTTTCTTTACATGATAAATGCCATTTGCTGAAGTGACACAACCCCTGGTTCATAAGGCGACCACTGGTGCCTTTACGCGAGCACGTGTGCCCGATAATCTGCCAAATCATGTGCCCATTGCTCGGTTCGTCTGCAACGCGTGCCCCAATTTAAAGATTAGGAGCGATTTCGATGATGACAATAATTTTTCGCCCCTATTGAACAATACTTGATCGTTTCCACCACATATAACAGATGACTGGATAGAGGAGACCATCAGCAATGCCACCTCCTGCCCAGGGCACTGAGGGGACACTAATCCCCATAATCCCAGGGAGATGAGCGGCAGCCATTCCTATTGTAATGCCGGGGACACAGCTGCCGTCCCCTCCCGTCTGCCCGGGTTGGGGGGGCTCTATCCCACAATCCTCTCCCCCTGGCTGTCTCCGCGCCCCTCCTCTCCGGGGGCTGTCTCGGCCTCTCCCCCAGCTCACTCTCAGCAGCAAGAAGAGAGTTGACCGCTGGATGCCAGGCTGTGTGACTAGTGCCAGGCATCGATCTGCCAGTCTGCGCCGTCTCTCCACCCTCCCGCTGTCTCTTCCCTTTGCAGCACTCTCCGCCTGTCTCAGCACCATCTGCCCATCGCCCGCTCCAGTTTCCCTTTCATGCTGTTTACTTGTGGCTGGCACCGGAGCCCTGTGCCCGCCTCGCCCCCTGCCTCCCCACTTGTGACTACTTTCTGATCCCCCCTCTTAGTTCTGTGCCCCCCTCCTCGGGTGAGAGGTGAGAATGTGGCTGCTTCCAGCATTGGGATAACTCCCAAACTGCATTTTGGGCACTGGAGGTGGAGCTTGCACCCAACAGGAGCAACAAGGGGGATCTCCCAGGGACCTCATTGGGAAGATGGACGCTAGCAAAATGGTGAGTGTGATCCAGGACCGTGGTCCTCGGTGTGGATGTGTGTGCCATGCTGGAACTTTGTACCCTGGGCTGTGGATGCCTGTCCTGTAGTCACTGAGTGCTGAGCCTAGGGACCATGGGGGGCAGGGACGGTGACCAGACAGATGGTGTCCCTATTGAAGACCCTAGGTAAACAGATGTCCCCCCCCCATGGTCCGGTGGGAATCCTAGCATAGAAAGTTACAGGAGGCCATGCGTCCTCTTCTATGAGGTGATAGAACCCCCTAAACCTCAGCTATATAGTCGCCCCCTCAGGCTGGCCCCGCCATCAGGACGGGGAAATGGCGCAGGCACTTGTAAGATTTCGGTCATTATTTTATTTGTTGTTGTCCGGATTATTTCTCATCCGCCTCGCTATAAGTGACCCCAGGTTGTTAGGTATGTTGTATTACTTTATACATTGCTGTTAGTTCCTTTCTGTCACTTTTTGGAGCTTTTTGATGCCACTTTTAGGCCACCTGTACACGTTGGGGATGACGTTTGTTTTTTCCCATGCAGAGTTTTGTGCATAAAATCCGCGGTGTAGAACAGTACCAGTGTATTCTTTCATGTGCGTAATTGGTGCAGAAATACAGAAAAATCCGCAGGAAAATGTTTCTAAACACGCCCCCGTCTGCAGGCAGCCTTAGGGGTTGTTCACACATGGATTCTGACTATGACAAAATCGGCTGAGGTTTCTTCCGTGGTTTTTCATTTGGGATGACTCTCGATTTCGCCATAGTGAACGTAGCTAAACCGTGAATTGGTCCACTCGTTAACCGTGCCAAGAAAGGGCATGTCCTTTCTTGGTGCGGTCTGGAAAAAAACGCACATAAACTGCGGCCCGGCCTCCCATTGTGCAGATTCTCCCTTTGTCGTACAAGGCTATGTTCAGACAGCAGTTTTTGCCACGGATTCCATGCCGAAAACTCTGCAACCGCCTCCCATTGTTTTCACGGCGTGGATTCCACGGGTGTCTGCTTGCAGTTTAGCACCATTCAAAAAGATTTCTGTTGCGGAATACGTGGCAGATTTTGAACGTAGTCCAAAAGGTGAGATCAGGAGCAAATCAGCATCAAAAACCGCAACACATGCAAATTTGGTGAGGAAAAGCCGTGAAAACTGCACAATATCTGCATAAACTGCGCTGCCGTGTGCATGTGCCTGTCGTCTGCACTACTATATCAGCAAACAAAGCAGAAATCTGACAACCCATTGTAAGCCAGGCTCTGCTCTGACTGCTGGTCACATCCCCATTGTAAGCCAGGCTCTGCTCTGACTGCTGGTCACATCCCCATTGTAAGCCAGGCTCTGCTCTGACTGCTGGTCACATCCCCATTGTAAGCCAGGCTCTGCTCTGACTGCTGGTCACATCCCAATTGGAGGTTGGGTGGTGGTTTTCGGCACTCTTGATGTAGCGCTATTCTGACAGGAACTCCAACGGACCACGTTAAAGTCCAGCGGTGCTCCGTTCCAGAGTCCCATCCCAGCTGCTGGACCGGAAATGTGATACAGCATCTGACCTCATGTGCACTGCTGCAGCCAGCACTGGCCTCAGTGGTGACATCCCCCTAGTGGCACTTGACCACAGAGGTCAGTTACTGGCTTCAGTGGTGCACATGATGATGGACCAGTGGTCACGCTTTCAGACCACAGGGGGCTAGGATGGGACCTTCAGTGCTGAGACGGATCACAGCTGAGTAGGGGAGGTATTTTTTTATGTTAATCACTATTCGGGGGCGATAAGTAAAAATACAAAACATGCTTTTCTTTACATTATGACTGAGCATGATTTATTTCCAGCCCCGTCGCACTGCTATCCTCGGCACTAATATATTGCTTCCACCGTCAGATCGACAGAAGTATCTGAAGAAAGTGCACACGTTAACAGCAAGTCACATATCCCGACCTGTAAGTCAGGGCATATAGGTCAGAGGGGGTTCTCTTGCACAGGGCCCCCCTTAAACCAGGGTGTGGGGCCACTATCAGAGCTCATGGACTAAGGAACTGTCAAGGTGACCATACACATAAGGCCTCATGCCCACGACCGTTGTTTGATTCCGTGTCCGTTGTGCCGTTTTTCGTGCTTTTCTGCGGAGCCATTGGTTTTCAATGGGTCCGTGGAAAACTCGCCAAATGCACCGTTTGTCCTCCGCGTCCGTGGTCCGTGATTACTGTCCGTCAAAAAAATATAACCTGTCCTATTCTTGTCTGCGAAAAACGGTTCGTGGACCCATTTAGGTCAATGGGACCGTGAAAAAATGCGGAGGCACATCTGACTGTCACCCGCGTCCGTGACCTGCATATATATTCCATTATCCTGGGTGGAGATATTAAAATTACACTTTTTTTTTCCTTCCTTTTTTTCTGGCGGACCACGGAAACACAACGGACCCAAAAACGGACACGGATCAAGGAACCCCATTTTGCGGACCGCAAAAAACAACTGTCGTGTGCATGAGGACTTAGGAGGAGTCCAAACGCTGGAAGCCCCACCGATCCTGTTCTCAGGATCGGTGGAGTCCTAGGGGTTGGACCCCCACCAGTTACTTATCTCCGAACTGGAGAACTTGGCACAGCCTCCTTAAGGGTATTAATGGGTATTCCACTTTAACACAAACGCCAATTGGCAAAATATGGTTTTGCGGAAGTCTATAAGCTAAACAACACGTTGACACCTTCCTACATTAAAATCTAACTTTTAATTGATAAATCTAAAAGTGCCATAAAAAAAACCTTCACACTCTGATGCAAGGCCGGGTCTGATAAATGCGGCCAAATAAAAGCAATACTAGTAGATAGACTACAGCGTGATGTCCGTACTACACGCTTACGGACTTCTGGAGTACATCGTATCCATACACAAGGTGCGTTGGTGTGGGGCAAAGATGAACTCACCCTATCCACCCTATATATCCCTTTGCCCAGGGTTACCCCCTGATGGTGAGGGTTTCCTGTCCATGTTCCTAGGCCTGCTATCCACCCTAGTCAGACCCTACAGGGGATAGGAAAGGATAGCTTTAAAATAAGTGTGTAAATGTCCACAATAGACTAAACGTCTAATGAAAAAGTGATATATCTATGCGTCCCGACGCGGCGTTTCCCCAGCTAATAACTGGTTCGTCCGGGGACTGTGTGCTTGGGATTCATAGATGTAGAAAAATGATATAGTAAACATCCGGCGCGTAGCATCCCTAAGGAGGGACATTCAGACCTGGGCTCAGAAGGGGGCACTAGGATGGAGGTGTCTCTCCAATGGAGTAACTTCCATTTTTTTGGCAGACCTGTTGAAATGAATAGTCATGCCTAAAGGTCCGCAAAAAAACGGAACGGACACGGAAAGAAAATACGTTCGCGTGCATGAGGCCTAAGGCTGAGTTCACGCAGTTCTTTCTGTGCTGAAAAGAAAACTATGCGGATTCTTCATCAAGATTCCGTGTGGTTTTTTAACATCTTTTTTTTTTTTCTGACGTGTTTTTTGTTGTGGTTTTTTGATCCTGCTCATTTCAATGGGTAGTTTGGAATCTGCGCCAAGAATGAACATGTCACTTCTTCCTTTCACGCTTTGGTTTTTAAAACAACGAGCAAAAAAACGAACCACGTCCATTGACAAGCTGTTAGCCCATCGAAATCAATGGATATGATTTGCAGGTGTTTTTGGTTATTGGGCGAGGAATCTGCACCACAATCCACATCCAAAAGACTTAGGCCTGAGGCCCTATTCACACATCCGCAATGTTGTCCGCATGTATTCCGCAATTTTGCGGAATACATGCGGACCCATTGACTGTGAATGGGGCCGGGAACGATGCGGAGAGCACACACTGTGCTCTCCGCATCTGATTTTGCGGAGCGCGCCGCCGATTTTCCGGTCCGCGGCTCCGCAAAAAAAATAGAGCATGTCCTATTCTTGTCCGCAATTGCGGACAAGAAGAGGCATTTTCTATGGAGTTCGGGCAATGTGCGGTCCGCAAAAATGCGGAATGCACATTGCCGGTGTGTCCGTGTTTTGCGGATCCGTGGCTCCGTGGATCCGCAAAACACAACGGATGTGTGAATAAGGCCCAAGTGTGAACTAAGTAATGCAACCACAGCACATGACTCCGCACCTCACCGAGACCGGGCAGATTTACTAATCCAGGTGAAAATGTAGACGTGGAAACTTAAAGGGTGACTCTGCTTTCCGAAAACGTTACATATGTTATAGGGGCATATCAAAAGATTTAACTGATAGGGGTCTGAATGCTGAGACCCCCTCTGCTCTAGAAAGAGGGGAGAGAAGCGCTCTCCTGTTGTGCAGCGCACTATGGCTACTTTCTCACTTGCGTTGTTATTTTCCAGTACTGAGATCCAGCAGAGGATCTCAATACCGGAAAAAGAAACGTTTCCGTTCAGTCCTCATGCATTCGGAATGGAAAGAGATCCGTTCAGGATGCATCAGGATGTCTCCGGTCCGGCAGCATTCTGTTTTGTGACCACTGCAAGCTTCGGTTTTGTGTCTGGTCATAAAAACGAAAAAAAAAAAACGGATCTGTCGCTGAAAACGATGTAAGCCAATGATGACGGATCCGTTATTTTAGGAGCCTAAAAAAACAGATCTGTCACCCATTGACTTTCAATGTATTTAGTCACTGATCCGTTTTTTTTCCCGTTTTAAATTCTCACAACCGCCTCCTAATGGAACGGATGCACCCTGATGTGCAAAATCAAAACGGATCCGTTTAATTCCGTTAATGAGATCCTTTTCCGGATCTCAATGCCGGAAAAAACCCAAGTGTGAAAGTAGCCTAAGGCCCCTTTCACACGGGCGAGTTTTCCACGCGGGTGCAATGTGTGACGTGAATGCATCGCACCCACACTGAATCCTGACCCATTCATTTCAATGAGCCTGTGTACATGAGCGTTTTTTTTCACGCATCACTTGTGCGTTGCGTGAAAATCGCAGCATGTTCTATATTCTGCGTTTTTCACGCAGCCCTAGCCCTATAGAAGTGAATGGGGCTGCGTGAAAAACACATTGCATCCGCAAGCAAGTGCGGGTGCAATGCGTTTTTCACTGATGGTTGCTAGGAGATGTTGTTTGTAAACCTTCAGTTTTTTATCACGCGCGTGAAAAACGCATCAAAACGCATTGCACCTGCGCGGAAAAAACTGAACAACTGAACGCAATCGCAGGCAAAACTGAATGGTTTTGCCTGTGAAAACGCTCAGTTTTCACTGAACGCATCCGGACCTAATCCGGACCTAATCCGGACACACTCGTGTGAAAGAGGCCTAAGTGAGCGCTTCTCATCCCTCTTTCTAGAGATCATGGGCATTTCAGCGCTGAGACCCCCACCAATTAAACATTTTGATATGTCCCTATAACATATCAGAGGCTTTCTGAAAGCACAGAGACCCTTTAAGAAGTCTAAAGATCCACCAGCTTTAGACCGCCTATTACACCACGCCCCTTTCAGTGAAGTCACGCCCCCTCAGAGCTGCCGCACATTGTTTGTTCTTTTTGGCTTACTTACATCATGAAAATGCCTAAAATGAAATGCGCTAAATTTTGTGGCAAAATATGCCAGGATTCATGTCAAAACATTTTACCTAGAGAAATGGTATGAAATGTCCATGAAATTCACTTGTCACTATGACACAGAGAATACTCAATTTTTTTCTATGAGATTTTATGTATTGGGGCCTCTCAATGTTATGTAGGTAAGGATCAGTCGTGTTGGAGTCCAACATGCCTGATCATTTTATTCTGCTGAAGTGCCTGTGCCTGGTAGCGTCTGGTGTCTGTCTGCCATCGAAAGAAAGGCACTCTCACCCCAGCTGAGCATGCATGTCTGCAGGGAGGTCAGGGGATGTACGACAGGGAGGCTTTATTTGAAGTGATGAAACTTTCTGTCACCTGAGCGTTTTACAGGCGTTCCTACGCGAGAGACACAAACAGAGAAACCTACCTAACTAAAACTAATGGTGCCATTGCATCCATGTGTCCCCCAAGCTAAACCCTCTGGGGGGCCTAAACATTCGCACATCTGTACACATTCGATAGCCATCAGCCAAACATCCATTCCTCCATAAAGCCACGCTTCCTATAATCTCAACTCCGTCACAGAGGTCAGGGCGCATTCACGTCACCCTTTTATCTTCCATTCTTCTGATCCGTCAGAAGAGCAGAAAAATTAAAATAAAACCAGATCTTTTATTTTGAGCGTCCGTTACGATCAGTTTGCATATGTGTTTGTCAGTTCCACTATTTTAGGAAAAAAAAGTGCTCATCGCAGGACTATCTCCTGTCTAAAATAACGGATCTCTGGTGTCCTGACAGACGGATCAGTTATTTTTGGTGCAAACTGATGCCGACTGAGCCTGACTGATGCTCAAAATGACGGCTCCATTTTATTTTTCTCTTCCTCTGACGGATCAGATTAGTGAGGTGAATGCTCCCCCCAATCAGTGGAAATAAAATACGGTTTTGGATCCTTCTGAAGGCCTCTCAGGAGCTTGTCTCGCCACAGAGCTGCTCCAGTTTTCGAGACTCCCGGAAACAGCTGGTTTGCCAGGGGAAGTTGCCGCCGGCTGCTCATTTCCCCTGCAGCGGGTGCGACAGTACACAGTGTTAGAACCGACCGTGTAAATGAAAGACCGGTCATGTGTATGTTTTAGTGGAAAGCAGGAACGGATGGCTGAGAAGGTATGGAGGACATGTTTGTCGTATGGATCAATAGAAATCAAGCTGTAAGGCCTCATGCACACGACCGTTGTTTGATTCCGTGTCCGTTGTGCCGCTTTTCGTGATTTTCTGCGGACCCATTGGTTTTCAATGGGTCCTTGGAAAACTTGGCAAATGCACCGTTTGTCCTCCGCGTCCGTGTTCCGTGATTCCAGTCCTTCAAAAAAAATATAACCTGTCCTATTCTTGTCCGTGAAAAACATTTCACGGACCCATTCAAGTCAATGGGACCATGAAAAAATGCGGATGGCCATCCGTGTGTCATCCGCGTTCCGTGTCCGTTTTTTTTGCGGATCCCTTGGCAGGCACTTGGCAAAAATTGTCAGCCTGTCTTTTGGTAAAATCTTTTGGGTCATGTCCGCTAAAAAAAGACGGAAGACACACGGAAACACAACGGAAGCAAAAATTGACACGGATCAGGGAACAACAGAACCCCGTTTTGTGGACCGCAAAAAAATACTGTCGTATGCATGAGGCCTAAGGCTGAGATCACATCAGCGTTCAGCCTTTCCGTTCTCCTGTTCCATTATAGGAGCAGGAGAACGGAAAGGACGGATTCGGCACATAACTGAGCCTACGGGGCCCCACAGACTATAATGGGGTCCGTTAGGTTTCCGCTCAGAGGAAGATTTCGGAAGCGGAGACAGAAGTCAGCTTTAGGACCTGTTCACACGACCATATTTTTCTGTCTGCATTCGTTCCGCAATTTTGCTGATCGTGGACCTTTTCATTTCAATGGGGGCCGCCTTTCCGTGGCCCCAGTAGGCATTTCTGTCAAAGGGAAGGACACTCCGATGCACATGGCTGGTATCCATGTTTTGCAGCTCTGCACCTTGCTGTCCACAAAAATGGATACAGTCGTGTGAATGAGCCCTTAGGGTTGTTTCACATGTACAGTAGGTTTTTTGTAGTATTTTCTTTCTGTACTTTCTTGTATTTTTAGTGGCATTTATGACACCTGCATTTTTGGTACATTTTTTTTTTTCGTGGAAAAACACCTGGTCCACAAATATGAAATACAGGGGACACATGTTTTTATTTTTTACCACTGTTTTTTTTTTTTTAATTTGTTGGCCCTTTTGTTATCTCTAGCGGGTTTTTAGAAAGCGCAGCAT